>CM067273.1:12062500-12671666 GCA_033220335.2 Troides aeacus
TGTGTGGTGGCCCCAATAACATGGCAACAGGCTCGCCCCATGTTACATGGGACCTAATCTGATCACATCTGGCGAAAAGTGGGTGTTTATTCACCTCGGCCTACCCCTACTGGGTAAAAGGCGTGATAATATAAAAAAAATATGGTAAGAGATACGCCTTCCCATAACAATGTAGGGCTAGTTAGGATGGTATACATAACACCACGTTGTGCTTCTGTATTCTCGAGCTATTATAAATAGGCTAAAGTAGGTGCTGCTTGTTGTAGAAGGTTATAAAAGGTTTTCGATTTTCATGGGCTGTGAAGATAGGGTCTTCATTGCCTTATAATCGAGCTGAGGGAGAGGTTCCCGAGGAGAGTTACGACCCTGTCTGGGACGTGCTCAGGTATATTGCTCTAGACGTCTTGTCGTCCTTAACAACGCACTAACAATGATCACCGAGTGGGTTTTAGTGAGTACAAATCACACAATGACCGTGTCTAACCCCCAGAAGTATCTTTAGAAGACTTCACCCTGAAAATAAAAAAAAAATTCGTTACCCCATTATTTCACAACGGCCTTCAAAACGGAACACATTAATGTTTACTCTCTACTTTTTCGCGGTGGAAACGGAAGCTGCGATGGTAGCTACTTAGAAAATTACTTCAGGGGGCATAGATAAATAGTCGGTGAGTAAATCGAAGCTTAGACACACAATGCCATTAGACATGTAAACGTGGACGTGATGAACACGGCAATAATTGTACAGCCAGTAAAAGCAACGAGGTGGATAAATCTGTCGTATAAAGTGTTATGGCTTGAGCTTGGGGGTCCATTAAGCGCGAGCAAGTCGTAAAGCTGCGTATAGACGAAGTTTTCACATTTAACTTGCAAGCTCATTGCAAATGTCATACGTGTGAAAGTTTTAGAGGTCAGCTAAGAATGGATTTTATAAATTATTATCACCGAAAGGAACATCGATCAAATAAATCTAGTATCAAGAGAGATGTGATTGCCAAGTGACTGACAATGATCTCGAAGACAGAGCGAAGTGGAGAGGAAAAGTAAGGACAGCTGAAACCTCCACCATATGGGGTAAGCTAGGGAGAGAGAGTTATCCTTAAAAGGGGTTGCGGTGGTGTTAATAACGGGAAGAGGGCGGCGGGTTGTCAATCGACGGGAGTATTTCTGACAAACTTCAAGACTAATTTTCAAACCTAATTCTATATTACTACCAGCAAAGCAGGCGGGGAGAAGCTAGTATATATAATTTGCGTGGTGTAACTACTGGCACGTGTTGTAAGAATTCAATGTTTACCTTCACGCGCTGATTTGATCTGCGCCTACGCACCCTACGTGGTCACCTGTCAGCTATAGCAGAGGTACTTTACGACAGCTCCATTTTTTTTTCTCTTGATTTCTTCTGACTCCGGTTAGAGTTATCGTATATATAGACAATTTATGCATTTATTAAAGAATTTACACGTTTACTTTTAGCTCACTGTTTAGGGTCACCAGATATATTCTGATCTCTTTAACTAAGGTATGATCACACCTACTGTGAACATACCGATCTAGGAGTCCATTAAACTGGAATGCGTTAGAGTATTTAATTAATTATAATAGTTTATTAAATAACCTTCTAATTAGTGTCAGAGTATCAGCGTGGTTTACTCGCGATAGCTTTGAATATATTTGATTGGTGACCTCCTACGGGGGCCGCGAGGTCGTATCATGTTATGACAGGTGTCAAGCCTTCACATTTTTCGGGGTCGCACCACTTCCTCATACATCATGCTCTTACGGGCGTAATATAATTTACAATATCCACTGTCATTAAAATAACTACACGCCGTGATTAACGGACATGTTTGGACATGTGTACAAATTATACGCTCGTGTGATACCGAAACGATCGTAGTGTCGTATTATGTATGAGATCATATCCTGTTGTAATGTGGTGACCTTCGAAGTGCCTTCCAAGCTTCTTCCGTTCCTATCATCCTTAGGTGCTCTCGTCAAACTGAAGATTGGCGATCAGACTGAGAAAACCAATTCGATCATCAACAATTTTTTTTGACTTCATCGTAAAAGAATTTTTTCTGTCTAGTAGATGCACAATTTATTGAAATTTTGCCCTCCAGGATCAACCTCGAGAACTGATAAAGGGATCCTTTTTGGTGCCTGTGACCAAAATCATGGCAAATGTCCATATTGTACCCACTCTAATAACAGTTGGAAGCTCTACACTTGAAGTTGTTGACAGATATATCTACCTCGGACATACAATCCAACTAGGTAGGTCCAACTTCAAGAAAGAGATCTCTCGTCGAATCCAACTCGGATGGGCAGCATTCGGGAAGCTAAGACATATCTTCTCGTCCAATATACCGCAGTGTCTCAAGACAAAAGTCTTTGACCAGTGTGTGTTGCCAGCGATGACATACGGAGCAGAGACGTGGCCGCTTACTGTGGGCCTTGTCCGCAAGCTTAAGATTGCCGAGAGGGCGATGGAGCGAGCTATGCTCGGAGTTTCCCTGCGAGATCGAATCAGAAATGAGGAGATCCGCAGGAGAACCAAGGTCACCGACATAGCTCGAAGGGTCGCCGTCGCAAAGTGGCAATGGGCAGGGCACATAGCTCGCAGAACCGACGGCCGTTGGGGCAGAAAGGTTCTCGAGTGGCGGCCACGTACCGGAAGACATAGCTTGGGCAGATCCCTCACAAGGTGGACCGACGACCTGGTCAAGGTCGCTGGCAACCATTGGATGCGGGTGGCCCAGGACCGGTCTAAGTGGAAATCTTTGGGGGAGGCCTTTGTCCAGCAGTGGACGTCTTCCGACTGATTGGATTGATTGGATTTTGGTGTCTAAAAAATACAACTGTTCTTTGCATGACGGTTGTCCGTTCCTATACTCCTCATTAAAACTTTACAAGTGCCCTTACTTTGATAATTTTATATCTACCCTAAATAATAAGTCTAGTTTCTCCTAAGCTCTATCTATTGTCAGTACTAATTTTGCAATATATATATTTTTTTATATTGTATAGACTAGCGCTGGACTACGATCCCAACTTATGGTATGCGGCGATGTAGACTTTGTTCGTATGGTGCATTAGTCTATTACTCTTTTTATTCTCTGACGTCTTATTTTGCCTACCTTTCCTATGTAAAAAAAATATTATAATGTTCATTTTAAACTACATGTTGTGAACAAAATACATATAATAATGTACTAAAGTAACCCGCGGTAAATGTACTGCAGGTTAAAAACAGCTGATCTAGATCATTGATCATCAAAGATAAAGTTTGCGAATGTGTCTGTTGTAGATCAATCAGAACTGTAGAAATGTTTTGCTCGTATATCTTATGTATATATCTCGCCTTTCCTAGATATTATTCCATACGGTATTGGGCTCAGCTTTCTTTGTCTTTCTTCTCCATTTCGTTCTGTCCTCGTCATCATCGCTGGTCATCATTTGTTTAATATATGTCTATATGTATAGACATATATTTTTGTAATCACATTCATCAATGTCCTCTATAGCTGATAAGTTACCGCCCTACTGTAGTTAAGATCTTTTCATTTTAAAAACACTCGTACATGGTTAGTATTGTGCAAACGTATACGGTGGAGTAACGAGGCCAGATTTAAGTTCCTTTTAATCAATATGAATGAGGGTATAATTAATTTACGGCCTTTAACGGAAGCCGTAATGCCACCCGCAATGTCGCTCCTCGAAGGATTTATTTGATTATAAAACTCTTATAAATATACATGAAGTAGTTTAACTTACTCTTTCAGTTCTTTCCTTCAACGCCGTTAAAATACAGAGGTTATACGATTAATAATTTTAAAGTCTTAAAAAGGCCTTGATTTTACTAAAACAGATTTTTTTTAATCGATCAAGCGACTAGACGAGCAAGACCTTCACCTGAAGTGACGTGATGCACGTGCTCATAACAATGAGACAGTAGTTACGATGATATACAGTTCACCGCATTGCGCTCGTCGCGTTTAAACATAGAACTTAGATGTTAAGTCTCGTTATCCCAGTAACTTTTCTAGATACAGCGCTCTTTAAACCGGAACACATTAACGCTTATACACTACTGTTTGATGGTAGTAATAGGAGCTGCGGTGATATTTACTTAGACTGTCTCCGGCAACAGGGACTTACTAAAAGTGACAACCATTTTAAGTGGTAACCATTTCTTATAGCTAATCTAGAGGTCTGGAAGATCTAAAATATATAATAAGATAGATGTCTACAGCTCGAGCCTGAGGGTGAAGTGAATTTGATTGGTTTTATTGAAACCTGTCTAGGTACTAACTTTACAATGGATATTTACCGACATGACAGCTCCACTGTGTCTCCACTGTCAACACTCTTCACCATCTTTGACCTTGTTTTGTTAAACTAAGAACAAGCCTTTTTAATACATCCTCCAGGATACCTATAAAGAGGCAGCTGTAAGCTGTTTCAGCTGTCAACATATGAGAGTCAGAATATTCTGCGTGAGTTTGCTTCAGCCTGCTCTTCGTCTTTATTGCTTAATGTAATAGACATGAGACACTTGTAGCCTAGGATAATGTTAGATTTCTAAATAATTTATTTATATAACTATACGATTTAAAGATTTAGGTATTATTTCGCGAATGATTAATAAACCTGTTTCTATCAATTTGTTTGAAAGGTAACGGGTAAAACGTTTAGAGGAAAGTCCGCAACATCAGTCTCTAATCAAATGTTTGCCTTAAAAAGGAAGAATACAACATAAAATTATTCTAGGTATTTCTTTAATTGCTTAAACATTCTATGCCAATGCCGGATGCATTCTGTGCCAATGCGTGGGCTGTTAGGTGTGGTGATTAGTAAAGCAAGAACAAGACTAATACTAGTACAGTCTTCGTATTGGTGTTAGTCTTATCCGTTCGATCTTCGTCTTGCTTAAATACTTAGTCTTTGAATATTAGGTCTTAGTGTTGCATAGTAGATCTTTGTTTTGGTCTTGCTCGTGTAAAATTGGTTTTGGCCATTTTGACTTATCACTAGTTCGGATACGTTATCTGACGTATATTGATCGTTAACTTGGTCGTAATTTGCTAGATTAGGTCTCCGAATGCAAAGATCTACATCTACCTTTTTCATTCTTTTCTATATTTATAAATTATCTTCTTAAATTGCCTCTCCAACTGGTGAAGGTTGGCGATCAGCGTGGTACAGTCCTTTCTGTCTCTGGTTAGGTGGAACAATTTGGACGCCTCACATATGCCAGTCCATTCTCTGATATTCTACAAACATGACTTTTCCCTTCATCCCACCTTTCATTTTCCAGAAATAATATTTATTGTCTATTTTACCTTGATATTAAGGTTATATTTGTCAGTTTATAGTTAAACGTTAGTCATAAATTCGGTTTAAAATATACGTGTAATAAAAAATGTTAACTGTGTCAACTGTTAAAGATCCGTCTTTAGCAATAAAAATAGCTGTATAAGTTGGCGGCCTAGTGAGCAGTTTATGGTGGTAAATTGAGGTTACACACCATCAACAATATAGGTTATACTTCGTACTTTATTATCACAGAAGGCACCTCAATCGAAAAAAAGGCAATAATTAAATTACACAGTAGTCAATATTTAAATCAGACAATGAAATAATTCACGAAACTTCTCGTCTGTTGTAGCCCGTTTTTTGGATAATCAATCCTTATACGACGACATTATTGCGAAGTGTCTGCTGACAGCGAAATTGCCGGAGACTGATGTCGCAAAGCATCGAGATTACGCGGGGCCCGCTGACCGGGGCGGTTGGAGAAAAAACTGAGTGGGTCAGCACACGAGTGCCGCAGTCATTTAAAAACCGACACCGAATTAAATCACACGGTGTACATGTCGCGGAAGGGAATCGACGGATCGTTTTGAGGTGCACCGACACCAACAAAAAGGTGACAGTCGCGGCCGGGGCCCACTTGTCGCCCGCACCGGTCCCCGTTGGCTCCGTGTCATAACTGTTTAATTGCGGTAACGTTTTGACGGCCACTTACTCACCCGTACGATGACACCGAGATGAGACACGAACCCGACTACTTACATTATGGAAAAACTCCCCTTCTCATCCGTTTCATCGGAGGCGATACAAACGTAGCTTTTGACAGACGAACATGAAACGACTGACATAACTACTTAGAGATTAAATTTATCTATATAAAAATACACATTAAATTCATAGACTTCTTTGCTTTAGAAATCTAGGATTTTACTTCTTTAGTTCTACACTTCATAATTATTCTGCTATAGAGACAACAAGTAGAGTATAATGAAGTTAAAACCTTTGAGAGAAGAATGTATATAATCCGGTGCGATCGTACTGTATTTGGTATTGAAGTTAATAACTTTATCACTTCTATATTTATTTTATACGCAACTTGGGATTAGAAAAAGATACACATCTGATATATGAAATAAAATATTCCTTACAGTTGCTAACATAATCTTCATTGTCGTTAACCTTAATACTGTTATCCGTTAAATAAACTCCACTCTATAGAATACCTTTCGTATTTAACCTTGACATTAAAGAGTCCATAAACTCTTGGTTAAGAGTAGTGATAATAAAAAAAAAATTAATGTGTTGTGTGTTAAAAATTGTTTATTTGTAAGTAAGCAAATATTTTGATGGAATTTCACTTCAACACATCGCCTCTTCCCACGTGAATATTGAAAACAGGCAATATGTGATTATTTTGTACTTGGAACGGAAGTTAGATTTACTGCTGACTTAAGTAATGGAATTGTGACAAATATACGGAACTATATTTTTTTTTTTTTTGGTAATATTGAAATAAACTACTAAACTATGGATCTATGTACGTAGATATTCAATTGGTCCAGGTGATTAAATTTACCATTCGTCAAAATCCGATAGTACTCGTAGTATGTATGATTATATCTATATTATATAATATTAAAATACCATAAAGTTGCTTCGAATCTTCATGGTAAAAGCTAACATCCTCATATTGTAAATCTTACGCTGTGACAGTATCATTATATTCCTGAGCATTGACATCAGAGAGCTGGAGCATTTTAGAGGAGCTCGGTTCACTGTCCACTTCTTCATTGTCAGTTAAATACCATGTGAAATTGAGGTCAAGTGTTAACCAATTGTAGATAAAAAAACCAATATCCATTACAGGGTAACGCCGTATAAGGTGGCTTCGATTAAAACGCTGATGAATGCTGTACGGCTGCCAACGCCCGCGTGCGGCCCATGCAAAACGGTCCTCCATATGCAATTAAATCGCAATTATAATAATTTATGTACTTCATATTATATCATATTCCTCTCAGGTTCCGCATTAATGCGGGTTCTCACACCTGTCTCGGGTCTACTCACTTCATCCAATATGTATGACATCTTTAAAATATATGGCGCGGCAAACGCATCGCTGCAATATAAACTAATCTTTAAAAAATATTTAATCTAAACTTACTAATGCTGTAGGAAAATTACTAGACTTACGTGTATGGTTGACTTTCCTCAGATTAGAGGTTAAATTGACCTCTCATTTCTACCCCCAACAAATTTTAAGCATTGCTTTATACTGGCCTCATTGATGTTGCTTGTAATCCACTCAGTATTGTGACTTAATGTACTAATAGACGATCTGGATATTCAGATAACCTATATGATTTAGGGATATTACTTGTGTAATAAGATTTAGTCAGAAGATTCATCTTTTACTAGATTCTGTGCTATTCGATTAGACATTACAGGAAAATCCATACGATTGTTTTTATTATATATAAACCATACAGACAGAACCAAGGCTAGTAAAAAAAATTATCAAGGGACTCGAGTTAGTGCCCTATGATAACGTCAAGACCTGCTGAACTTCACCACCGTATATTATAATAGCTAAAGGAAAGAGATATGTATTAAATATAAATAATATCCATAAGGGTTAGAGTTTTTATTTAGAGAATAATTTATTATAATTATTAAGGGGAAGTTCGAATCTACACAGTAAATAGTAATACAGTCGAGAGCTACTAAATCTTATCTTACTCTCCACTGAGCATGTTTTGGTGGTGACAACACTGGAACTATTTTCTCAATGTGACCATGAAATATGATGAAGGCATCTCAGGATGATGATGATGCTCTCAGTGACCTGCGTCATATGTAACTGTTTTTTTTATATTATAATAAGCTTCAGACCTTTTAGTTGTAGGTCCCCATTCTGTGTATATAGCTACCACAGAAGTTTCTATTTCTACCGCCAAATGTTACTCTGTTCTGGGCGTTGTAGCTAGTAAAATTACTAGGGTAACATATTTAGTTCTTACGTAGATGATGAGTGTAATGTGGTGCTGTGTATAATTATAACGCCACGTCGATATGAGAGATCGTAAAACTACCATCAGCTGAACTAACTAACCTCTAGTGTCGCTTCCTCACGCAGAATGATCGCTTGGTGAGTGAATAATGTGATACAGTAAGACCTATAAAATATAATTTAGTGCCATTAGATTAAGATAACGTCCAGTTATACAGTAGTTGATGTTATATTACTAGGTCTGAAGCTGAGCTGTCTGTCTGAGTATGACAAAATAGCGAAGTAAGAGGACCCGCCCCCGCAGCCCACTTGTCAAGCGGACGATTATAAATTTGCATACATCGGATGGTCAGAATTGGGCCGGTCGGTGGCCCTGTCGGCCGGATTAATGGCTGGTGTTTGTCGATCGAGAGGTTGTCAAGTGGTCTAACCCGGTTCCCATGGCCACCGGTAATGCTGAAGTAATGTACCTCGTAATTGTCTATTTAATTTTTTTCTTAATTTGCATGTTAACTGCTCCACCGCCGCTTTAGGTTACTAGTATCAGAAGCAATTAAACACCGTTAAGGATATCGTGTTCATTTTTTTTTATATTTGTGACATACTTATAAATAACTAGCTGTTCTCCCGTCCGTTTTGCTGACTGTATCTTAATATAGCTAGCTTTATTCTACATAAAATTAGATTTGAAATTTGGACTTGAAATTTGTCAGAAATATTCCCGCTCGGCGACAACTCGCCGCCCATTTCGTCTTCATCCCGTTATTAACACCCCCGTAACTCCTTTTCTATTTAGTATAATCTGTTCTTAGCTGACCTATACTCGATATAAGGAATATTCAAAGCTCCGAAGGTACCGTGATGAATCTCTACATAGGTGGAAATATATATATTTATATATATATACTATAAATCATATTTAAAATTATTGATATTAGGTAAGCTTTACCTGTAGTAGAAGGCGACTAAAATCGTCTTCGGGTTCGTGATCCTTAAGGGTGGCAAGCCCTTGGTTATTAATAAGCGAGGGTGATACGGAGAGTACTGATGCGTTCCGTAGGAGACCACAAGAGTTCATTATGACAGAATGCTAAATATTTGAAGGACAACACAATAAAGTATATTTTTATTTTATTTGACAACGCGATGAGACGAGTTAGACGTATACCTGATGGTAAGTGGTACAACTGCCTATTACAACGCGGCGCTAGTTAGAATGATATACACTGCACCACATTGCGCTCGTCGCCTTGAGACATAAGGATACTACGTCCCGTTACCTCAGTAATTTCACTAGCTACAGCGCCCTTCAAACCTGTACACAGTACTGTTTCTCAGCTGGTGCTGCGGTGGTACCTAGACGATCTCCGTCAGCAGAGATCTATCACAAATATATCGGAACTAGTTTAAGTTAACGTAACTTGCTTACGTAAATATTTATTACTTATTCATATAACATCGGTTATAATTATTTTAGTAATTAACTTCGATATATTTATGTATATATTTTGTAATTTATAGCGGCGTTAATGTTTTATGTAACTTGTAGGAAGTGTATTGGTGAAAGTGTTGTGTAATAAATATTACTATTTTTAGACGAGGTGCTTCTCCATCACAATCATCTTGCTATTTCACTCACTCTTACTGCAAATCCACTCCCTTACACATGTAGTTCTTGAATGCGCTACCGAAACTGTATTCATCATCACCGTTTAACTGGTGATGTTTACTGCTGGAGACTGTCTAGTAGGTACCACCGTAGCCCTCCCGAACAGGTTCCTGCCTTGTAGTGGCAGTGAGGCTCTGTAGGAATGGCTTGATCACCGACGGTGAAGCTAAGAAGAACCTACCCGGCCAGCCCGAGGTGGTAGCTCCAGATGAGCTCTGTGAGCACACCTCGGATGTGTGCCGGTGGAATGCAGGGTCAAGTTTATACTATCCTTTGCAACCGAGGCGGAACCGCGATGGGAGAGGAGTGTCGGTATTGCGATTCGCCGCTCTCCCTACCCTCCGCGGATATGTAAATATTATTCTTCCAGTTTCAAGGGCGCTGTAGCTAGTAAAATTACCGAGGTAACGAGGTGGTAGATCCTTTTCTGGAAACCGCACCTCATCATTCTTCCGTCATACAGCAGTGTTCAAACATTACTTTGGTCCTGATTGAAAGGCGTTGTAGCTAGTTAACTTACGGAGGTAACGAGACTTAACATCTTATGTCCTGTATATATCATCCTAGCTAGCGCCACAATCTAAAGAGAAAATATCTAACTAAAGCTGTTTTAAGGGGTGTAAGGGGTCCCGCACAACAACTTAAGGGGTCCATACCAACCTCACCTGCTCGTGGTGCAACTTGCTAAATTTAATAAACGAAGTCCTGGCTTCCACCAACATGCATCCTGGGAATTGGACCAAATCCCCCATATGAAACCCTACAATCGATAGCCCTTAGTGCTCGGCTGTACCGGAGGCCGTTGAATGTATGTGGAGATCTTTAGGGAAGGCCTTTGTCCAGCTGTGGACGTCGTCGCTTATGGTGTGTGGTGTTTTAAGGAACTTTCATCGGTGGTAGTGTAAGTAGTTTAATATTTTATTTTTGTTCCACTTATACATTCAGTAATCTCAGTGAGTGCCGCGGCGTGTAAAAGGATTACATTAAGAGATTTAGACGGAGGCTGCGGAATGAGGTCATTATTCCGTGCTAAGGTCACGGCGCCGTAACAAGGTCGACGCATAATTTTCTCATTAATTAAAACTTTTTTATTTTAATTTCAAAAGGGCACTTCCGGTCGCTGTATAAATTAAGTCCTCATATACATAATTATAATATCTGAGATTTATAGACAGCTTCCTTTAAAGTGGGTCAGTAATATCGTCTAGGTCGTAAGCTATAAATAAGCGCTAGCTGAGATGATATACACAGCAACATATTGTACTTGATACTTGTCAAGTCTCGTTACCTCAGTAATTTCACTAACTTCAACGAACTTCAAACAGGAAAGCGGTAAGGTTTGAAATGGTTACTGCAATGATACTTATCTAGACGATTTCCGGCTTTCTTGTGAGAAAAGCACAGTAGTGCGTTTAAAGATGTTTCTTTATAAACTTAATTAGCATTATGGTATATCTAGTTATTAGTAATTTCGTCATCATCATCGTCTCTCAAGGATCTCCACATTGATCAGTCCTGTGTTGTCCTGGTCGCTGACCGCCGTGCACCAAGGGCCATCGTTTTTAGGGGTTTATATAGCGGATTTGGGCGAATTCCCACCACGCTTGCCCAGTGTCTGTTAGTAGGAGCCAGAGCCTCGATTGTTGATTAGCAGGATGCATCGTGAGCAGATGAGCTTGGCTTGGATCCCGTGAGTTGTGCGGGCCCTCTTACACCCCTCGAGTAGTTTTGTGATATTTAAATGGTTATTAAATTCCTATGCAGTTACTCCAACAGTGGATATGCGGTTGAGCTGATGATGCCGAGGGATGATAAACTGCGTTCTGATTATAGTTTTTTGTGTGTGTACATGAGTAGCACTTCCAAACGAGGTTCAGTTGCGAACAGATATGTAGACGAAGTAACTGGAAGTGACAAGTGGATGTATGAACGCAAGTCCAAGCTCGGACGTATTCCGGGCGCGTATCCATCAAGAGGCAGCGTTTGGGCGCGATCACACGTCTCAGTGGTCGCAGTGAGCGCTTTTTTTTACATTCGAGATGAGGTCTGGTGATTAGATCCCGCGATGAGAATGCTTTAAGACTGGTCTCGGTGTTGCAATGTTGTAACACGAGTGGGCAATGGGTTCGCAATTGTGTTTTAGTTAATGCTGTGCCTCGCTTTGCGAAAGAGTCGTTTCATTTATCATTCTTAAGTAGAACAAAGCTTTTTTTTTGTATTTATATAGCTGTTTAACTGTTAGCATATCTGGTGTCAGATTTCCATATAACCATATCCTAGTTCGGTAGATCTATCTAGATAATGATCTCTCAAGTGACTGAAAAAGTATGCAACTATGCTGAATTGTAATTTGTTACTTTAGCTTAAACTACAGATAATTAAACTTAAACAGAGATTTAAACTATATCATCATCATCATCATTTCCACCGGTGGATGTCCACTGCTGGACATAGGTCTCTTGTATTATGTTCCACAAAACAATCTTGTGCTTTTGAATTCCATAGCTCTCAACGACTCTTTTCAAGTCCTCTGTGTACTTAGTGAGGGGTTAGCCAACGCTGCAGTTTCCAGTGTGGGGTTGCCATTCCATTACTTTAAGACACCAACGTCTATTTGTATACCCTACCCAAAATCATAGATCATTCCCCTGACTATAACCAAATATATTTGCAAGCTTCTTAGTCACTGCACTCCAAGACATCTACGTTATATTTACCGTTGAAGTCTAGGTAGGCGGGACAGAAGCGATTATAGAAATATAAGAGTTTATATTATTTTAATGTTACTTTGTCCCGGTAAGAAAGGATATGGTAAGTCAAATTATCATGGCTACTACGAGATAATTTACTTCTACTACTATATAACTAGCGTCTGATTTCTGTAAGTAGTCATAAAAAACCATTCATCCATCATAAGTCATTTCATGGGTTGTTGATTCAAATCTGACTCGAAAGATCACGTAAAATCTTGTGAAACCTACTGTAGTGTAGCTGGTACAAGGTGGATGAGAGTTTATATGAGGAGCAGTTTTATTTAACTCCAACACAAACGATAGAGAGAGAAAGCAATGTTGCTCTCGCACAGCATCATCATCATCGCTATATTATCTTACGACTACTACTGCTGATAGCAAAATATCACAGTTATTCACGGGACCCAATCCAACGTCACCTGCTCGTGGAGCAGCCTGCTAATCAACAGACAAGGCTCTGGCTCCCACCAACCCGAATTGGGCCAGCGTGGTTAGAAATGGCCCAAATACTTCCACAAGAACCCCTATATACAACGGCTCCTAGTCCCCGGCGGTACCGGAGGCTATGCTGACTGTATGTGGAGATCTTTGGAGGAGACCTATGTCTATCAGCTGATGATGATGATATTTTATCTTATAGTTTAATTAATTAATTAGAGATGCTTTCAAATACAGGATATTTTTATGTTTTTGTCCATAATGTCCTGAATTTAATGATCATGGTTGTAGCTTACGTTTACCAGATATATCAAGATAAACTGGTGTTCGCGTCCATACACCCTGTCAGGCGATTGTAGTCGTTATATCTACATACAATATAGTTTAATTTACTGTAGCAGATAATAAAGGTTTAGTTTTTGCGTGCTACAGTTGCAGTACGATTGCACAAACCGAAATCGGTTACAGTCCAGTTGACAAATTGGCACTCGACTGGTGTCTGATCACCTTCGCCGATATGCTAATGCGAGATCCGAAGACTACAATCGCGATAACATGGTTTTAAAAGTATCAGCTTTATTATCGCGATAAGTAATTAACGAAGTTCACTTGTTGCCGGAGACCGTCTAGGTACCTTGCGAACATTACTGTTCCGGTTTGAAGGGGTTGTAGCAACTGAAATAAAACATATATAAAGATTTAGCATTTCATGACTCAAGGTGACGATTACAATATGGTGTTGTGTATATCAAAATAGTTCCACATCGTCATAGTCAAGGTTACTTTCAACGTATCATCTAGTTTATGATTTGAATAAAAAAAAAGTTGCTATCAAATATGAATAGTTTGTTTTAAATCTATACTCCAGTTTTCTGATGATGTTAAGCTTGAAAACCATTGACTCTTACGGCTCATCTGATACTGGACTCGAGGACCTGAATCCACGGCCTGTTAGCCGCAACTCTTATACCTGCCGCCAAACATTACTCTGTTCGGATTGAAGGGCGTTGTAAGTAGAGAAATTACTTGGGTATGGAGACATCCCGTATCTCAAGGGGATGAGCGCAATGTGTTGCTGTGTCTACCATCCTAACTAGCATCAATTTGTTATGGGCGAGCCCAGTATCAAATGAGCTGTAAGTCATCTGATACTGGGCTCGTGGACTCGGATCCACGACCTGTAATCTATACTAGAACAGATTATCATCTTATATATTGTGTACGTGTTATTCCTCTCATTCACCGTAAGAGTACAGTATATGTTTTTTTTATATAGTAAATCAAAATACATAAATTTTATAAGACAACATGTAATAAGTATCGTAAATATTCTTTTTATTGTGTAGAATAAGTTGAATAAATACTCATAAAGATTTTCTTTCCGTTTCAGGTAAGGGTTCCAGTTCGTACGGTTTCGTGTCGAGCGTCAACCGACAGCATCCATACTCTTTCCTTTCACATAAGTATAAAAATTTACATTTATAACAGCCGACCCAGATCGGCTGGTGAAATGGCCCCAAGTGGGCCGTCGTGTTTGTTTTTGACAATCGTAAATTTTAGTAAATCGTGGGAAAGATTCAACAAAGAGGCTGCTGCGCCTCGGAAACATTGTTTACACGTAATTTTTGATGCAACCGCCAACCAACACTCGGGGTGTCTGAACTTTACCTTCATCTGGGTGAAGTATCCATTTACTTTCATCGTCTAAAGAAAACTTATACGGTCCCACTTTAACACCCTTATATTTTGTATTTAAAAACGTCTATTAACCACAACTTAGCTAAGTTTATATTATACTTACACAGTTGTAAGAAAAGCGTAGGATAGGAACTGATAGAGGCAGTGTCTTTACTAGTGATAGGTCTTTGTTGCCGGAGACCGTTTTGGTAGATACCACCACAGCTGTTTCAGACGTAAAACAGTCGTGGGGTAGAACTAGACTTGATATCTGACGTCCCAAGACGACGAGCACAGTGTGGTATGCTCGTCTCATCGAATAAAAAAAGAGATGTTCGCCTGCTCTAGACTGCAACCCTTGCTACCTACTCAACTAACGTTGACCACGATCCTCTGACAGTGGCCGACCCTAGAGAGAGGAATTCCAAGTTACCTGTTTTATAACAGTTTCTTTGAATTCAAATTCAATACAATATCTAATTTTATATATCATCATCATCATCATCAGGCAATAGTTGTTCAATGCTGGACATAAGCCTGCCCCAAAGATGTCCACATCGATCGGTCCCGCGTTGCTCGCGTCCAGTGGGTTCCCGCGATTCTCACCAGATCGTCGGTCCACCTTGTCTCCCAACACTACGGAAGACTACGCAACATCTTTTCGTCTCAGATACTGAGGTATCCGAGAAGTAAAGCGAAAACGAAAATTACGAAAAGTCTTCAACTGTTGCTAGTGTTGACATACGGAACAGAGACGTGGTCCCTTACTATGGGCCTTATAAAAAGGTTAAAAGTCCTCCACCCAAAGGGCAATGGACAGGGCTATGTACATTAAATATAAAGTACAATGAAATTCAGATAAAAAAAAAACAATGTAAGTAAATCAAAAAGGTTTCGTATCAGATAAAGCGGAGCAACACGCGATTGGCAGTTTGCGTGTACTCTCTGAAACGATTTGGCGTGCCGTCCATCCGGGGCTGGTGGCGACGAACACGCGTCCGTCAGGATGTGCGAGGATCGTACCGGAGACGGCCCTGTCTCGTGCCCCCACACTACTTAGAGCAAATCAACGGCTAATTGTGGCCGGAGGCTGCGGCAACAGAAAAAACAAACCCAACCGACTCCATTGTTACACGACACGATCCCACATTAAATCCGAACCATTTATATACTTTAAGTTCTTTATATACTTTTATGACTATATTTAAATAACATATAAATACATACATAATATAACATATATATATATATATATAGTTATCAATAATAATTAATAGAATATGATAAACGTTATGATACAATCAGATATGAATATAACTACTGTAATAGTTTTAACATGTTTTGAGGTGGTCCTGTAATAAGAAACACGTTCTTTCCCGTATCAAGAAATATAATAATGATTAATTAATAATCAACTTAGAATTTAAGTTAATCTACTTAACACAGGAACCTTTACCATATAAAAAAAAACTTCACATTTGGTACTATCGCAACTCCTATTTTTACCGTCAAACAGTATAGTACAAACATTATCGTGTTCCGGTTTGAAAGTTGTTATATATAGTGAAATTATTTAAGTAACATGATTATATATATTTGAAGGTGACTAGCACAATCTAGGGAAAGGTTGAAGGTAGCAGGTCATGTTGAAAAACGCCTATTAGATGGACTGACCAGATAAAGGCTCATCATCGTTGCCACTATATGAATGCAGTAGGAAGGCGGCAATCAGAGACAAATGGCGACGTGTTGTTAAGCTTGCGATCAACACCTGAAGTGATGACCACGACCACTTTGTCAAGAGTGATACCGACGAAGAAGAAGCCCAATGTGGTGCTGTGTACATCATATACTAACCAGCGTCACGTTTGTAATGGGCAGTCGTACTTTCCACCAAGTGACTATCTCCGTCTAGTCGCTTCGTAGTATAAAAATAAAACATTTTCTTACTTTCATACTAATCATTAATCTACGAAGAAAATATCACTGATATGAACTGTTATCAAATGGAAATACACTATGACATTCAGTGCTTATTTTGGATTTTGAAGGACCCGTACGAATCTTCCAGTAATTTACTTAATACCATACGAAGGCGTGTGGTTATATATACTTTTTTTACTTTGCTTAACAGCTTCTTTAAATTACAATCTGTTGTTACAATAACAAGGAAAAAAAATCAGTTTTACTGAGAAGATGAATCCATTTGGCGGTGTAATTATACAAGTTATTATCAACGTAATTTTTTTGTAACAAAGTCCCTACTTTTTGTTGACCAAAATTTTGTATAAGTTCTTATATACGTTTGGCTTCATTCGTAAATTTAAGCAGTCGCATTAACCTTACAAATCTAAATATGTTCAGGATCTTTGGACACGGTTTTGAACCTATTTGAACAGTCTAGTACAGTGATTGGCAAACTGAGACTGGACTGGGGCGTTTCCTAGTTATATATGGTATTATCTTTATAAGCTTTAAATTAATAACTAGATCATACAATTCTTAATTACCCTTACTTTCTAAAAAATCGCAAGGCCAACGTTCTCTATAGTACAGTTTCTTTAAGATTACCTTTTATATTGTTTATCTAGTTATATTTTCAAATTAATACATACATACATATCACGCCTCTTTTCTAGTGAGGTAGGCAGAAACCAACTCTCTCCACTTGCTACGATCCTGGCACATCTCTCTTGCAATTTTTTATTTCGTTTATCGTTAGCTAAACTATAGATAATTTATCTATAACAGCAGCTAGAGATAATATATGTAAAAAGGTAGATATAAACCTTATTGAACAATGTTAAGCTTGAGAGTATACTTTTATTCTGAATTATTGTCGAAGTAATATCTCTTACTAAAGTTTAAGCTAACAAAATGGTTTTTTGAATAAATTTGGATGATGATATGTCTATCTATGTGACACGTTAGACAAGCCCGTGTTAAATTCTAAGGACAATTGCATTTCATACAAATCGCCGAGCGACGGTGAACAGTAAATCTTTAATTATATAAAAGCAGTGACGGCTGCGGCAGGTTTTTTCACCAACATCACTCAAATGCTAGTAGCTAATGAGAGCATACTTTGTCTCGCCGCTTTGTACACAGCAATATGCTCTATCTACGATAGGCGAAGAGTTGGAATGGTGTGCACGATTACACGTCGGTCTGGGCCAGCGTAGCTTCGTAGAAACTACAGGGCTCCGTAATCGCCTCTCGTTGCAGCCGTCTCCCATGCAATCTCGTTACGTCGCCGCATTCCGTGTAATTGCAGCGGGGAACTCGGAATATTACGTTACCAGTGCATTCATGAGTGTATTGGCCAGTCGGAGACTTTTCCTTAACCTGGTATTTATTACCACACGCGTACAAGTTAAAATAAACAGAGACGAAACGCTCATTGCTAAATGCGGTATACGAAATTTGCAACGCCAACTTGATTCATACTTCCGAGAATAATGGCGGGCCCTGTTCGGCAAATGAAATCGCATAAGCAATAGTTAATGTTTGAATCATCGACTTACAAATAACATTGACAAAAATAACATTTAACCATAATATATCAACCGTCGCGCCAACCGAAACCACGATAAGTATTCCTCGAACAGCCGCACTGCCTACTGTTTAGGCGCCATGTCAAGTTATTTTATTTCATGTGACAATGAAACAAGGAAAATCATTTAAGTTGTTCACATAACCATTGTTCACTTAACTTTAGGTATGTTGAGATTGCCAAGTTATGGACAAACAATATATATATATTCAAAATGACGAATTATTAAACCATATATATCTTTTCAGTAGGAACAAAATTTATTTCTATATTTTTATCAAAATGGTCTTCTTCTCAAGACTCCTCTCCAATTACTGAAGGGTGGTGATTAGTGTGGTACAGTCCTTTCTGTCTCCGGTTCAGCAGAACTATTCCGACTCCCCAGATAAGCCTGTCCATTCCCTGATATTCCTCAATCATGACTTTTCTCCTCACTTTTCGTTTTCCAGAAACATTACCGCATACTTTATCGAAATGGTATCGTATATCAAATAACATGTAAGCGAATGAGTGTTATGGTGGTAGAGTACCACCTCAGCGCCTATGGTAGCCGACAAACATTACCGTGTCCCTGTTTGAAGGGCGTTGTAGCCAGTGAAATTACTGGGATAACGAGATTTAACATATTGTCTCACTGCGACAAGCACAATGTGGTGCAGTGTACGACTGTATTATCCTCTACATATCCTCTTTAACTGGAGCCTCGTTGTTATGGGCAACCGTATCACTTACCACCAGGTAAACGTACCGCCAGTCTCATCCCTTCGTAAAATTATGTATCAGTAGAGTTCCTAAGCAACCAAGAAATACATTAGGTAGAATAATAATGAGTTTGCTACCATTTACCGGTGATAGAGGTTATCAGTATCAAATTTTATGATAGTCCTTGACTAACTTCATGGCAATTCTCTCCAACAAATCATAACAGCCAATTGATAATTGGCAGCTGCACTTCAGATACCTTTGCCTCATGCAAGGCTGCTGCAAAGTGAAGTACTGTCATACTTTGGTTAGGTCTCCAAGTTTCCTTGCGGCTTTACGTGTATTATAGTAGGCCGTACATTCCAACGCGCAGTTTCATAGTAACGTATAGCTCTCAATATTCATAACGGACCTAACCTATTGTTTCCCGCCGATACAACTGTCACGTACATCGGCGCCATATTGGAAGGGACGTGTCGCCATCCGTCCAAAATAAATCGGACCCTCGGTCTATCAAACGCGTCCCCGTCAGCGCGGATGTATAAAGAATCGCGGGGGTCTGTTTACACCGGTGGTTTTCTTGACCCAAAGAAAATTATGAATGTACCTGTTTAAGGTACGGCCGCGTCGAAAGCGGGCTACCGGCGGGTAGCGGTGTTTACCCACATACCTAAAATATATATCACCGTGACTTATTTGACAGATAATTTTTAAACAGTTTTCACTGACCAAGTTAAACCTGTCACGTTAGGATTATGAGGTGTCTTAAGAAATAACTTTTAACTTAATTGGTCTTTATGTGTGTGAGTTTATGTTGGATACAAATTTCTTTAACTTAATACAAAATACAGAGTTTTAAGACTTTTAAATTATTGGATGAGGTCACACATCTCTAGGGATGTAAGAGGTCCCGCACAACAACTCACAGGATCCAAGCCAACCTCACCTGCTCGTGGTGCACCCTGCTAATCACCAAACGAGGCTTTGGCTGGCTTGGTAGGAACCAACTCGCATTGGATCAGTGTGCTGGGAAATGGCCTAAATCCCCCCATATGAACCCCAACAGATGATGAGCTCTAATGCCCAGCGATGTCGGAAGCCATGCTGACTGCAGAGCAGAACTGTTCTAGGTGGAGATTTTTGGGGGAGGCGAATGTCCAACTGTGGGCATCTTTCGACTAATGATTATGACTCTTCTCTAAATTTGCAACCTCTGCATTTAGTACGTTCCTATTTTATAACTAGCTATTCCCCACCCGCTTTACTGGCTGAAACACCCCCTCAACTATTTTTAGGGTAAGTATTTTATAAAATCTACTCTTAGCTGACATCTATCTAAAAGAAGCAATATTTCTATCAAACTTGTGTTTACTTAAAATGGATTCGAATCTCTGGTTATCTCCTATGTATATAACGATAAATCAATTGATATATTGAAAATACATATAATCCATATAAAAGCATATAAAATGAGTAGATAAATTATATGGTATAGTTTATGGTATACCTTTGTGATTAAAACACATAAATTATATTCTTCACTGGACTCATCGCCAGGTAGATGTAACATAAGCAGCGTCAGAATTGAATTTACGAATAAATCATAGTGAATTATTTACGTCCATAAAATGTCTCTCCTTAGTATCCTTGATTTATAATCTCACGCGGAGAAAAAACTACTTAATCTTATCAATGGGGAGCGAGTTTTTTTACAGACAACCATAAATGTTTACACAATGACGGCCAGACAGATAAAGGAGAACCGTGACCTCACAGAGCCTACTTCCGATGTGTGTGCACGAACTTTAGTAATCATAGTGATATTAACGGGTAAAATTAAATAAAAGTATCTTTAAGAAGTACTTTAATAAATGGTATTTAACGTTGGTGGTACGTATAGATGGATTACGGTTAGATTATTGTTTCCAGAATTGCCATTATTTAATCACTTGTTGTTCCTCGCCAAATTTGTTAGTCGTCATATATAATTAGATCTGAAAATTAGACTTGAAATTTGTCAGAAATATTCCCGCCCGAAGGCAACCCGCCGCTACCGAGCCCTTTCCAGTTATTAACACCCTCGCGACTACCCTTTGAGGAAGGTATTTTGTAATTTTTTCTTAACTGACCACTAGACAGCAGAAACAATATCTAGAAAATTTTGATTATGTCTAATGATTTCGAAGATTTTGTGATATGTCAATAAACCCCTGGATATCTCCTGAATTACTTCTGCAAAAGTAATATTAGGTTGGGGAAAAAGAAATCCATTATTTTTTCGGTAGATGGCTGTAGTGATAAATTTCTCGTAAAGTATCGATCAAACAGTTTCAGATTTATGCTCGTTGGAAAGGTGACATTTCGCAGTAAAAAAATTCTTTTGCTGTTTTTTGTTTGGTGCATTCAATTGTGAGTTATAGGGTGTTAAAAATGGAAGTGAACAAACAGAAAATTCGGTACATTTTACAGTTTTTCTTTGTCAAAGGCGAAAATGCAAGCCAGGCGGCTAAAATTGTGAATGGTGTTTATGGACCCGATACTGTAACAGCCAATTATGTGCAATTTTGGTTTCGTAGATTCCGTTCAGGAATTTTTGATGTTAAAGATGCACCTCGCACAGGTAGGCCGGTCGCCGAAAATATCGATAAAATCGGAGAAATGATCGAAGTTGACCGGCATGTTAGCAGTCGTAACATCGCCCAGGAGCTAAAAATGGACCACAAAACAGTTTTAAACCATTTACACAAAGCTGGATTCAATAAGAAGCTCGATGTTTGGGTGCCACACCAATTAACAGAAAAAAACATGATGGATCGAATTTCCATCTGCGAAGCCTTGGCCAAACGGAATGAGATAGACCCATTTCTTAAACGGATGGTGACTGGAGATGAGAAATGGATCACATACGATAACCCTGTGCGAAAACGATCATGGTCAAAGAGCGGTGAAGCACCTCAAACGGTGGCCAAACCAGGACTAACGGCCAGGAAGGTTCTGCTGTGCATTTGGTGGGACTGGAAGGGGATTATTTATTATGAGTTGTTTCCATATGGCCAAGCACTAAATTCTGATCTCTACTGTCAACAACTGGACCGTTTGAAGATAGCAATTGACCAGAAACGGCCAGAATTGGCCAACAGGACAGGTGTCGTGTTCCACCAGGACAACGCTAGGGTACACACGTCTACAGTGACTCGCCAGAAACTTCGGGAGCTTGGTTGGGAAGTTTTAATGCATCCGCCATACAGTCCGGACTTGGCACCAAGCGATTACCATCTTTTGCTTGCATTACAAAATTTCTTTAGTGATAAAAAATTGGCATCTAAGGAAGATTGTGAAAATCGGCTACTAGAGTTTTTTGCAAATAGAGACCAGGACTTCTACGAGAGAGGCATTATGAAGTTACCTTTAAAATGGCAACAAATCATAGAACAAAACGGTGCATATTTGACCCAAATCGGACAATCCGAAGCATGTTAAATAAAGTCCTGAAGTTCATATAAAAATAATGGATTTCTTTTTCCCCAACCTATTATATAAAATTATTTACTATAACCATATTGTTTTTGTATATAACTAGTATTATCTAAACACAATGAATCAAGGCTGTTGCATCTAGATATCCTATCTGGCAGGCTGCGCGTCGATACTGTGGTGTCGATACACGGTGACCGTTACGCCGCTGATTAGAGATATTACGTGTGGCGATGGTAAACGTAATGTTAATTGATATTCATTAAATCCTCCAATAATTTTGTTTATGGACAGTATTAATTATAGTCTCATAACAAAGGTGGTCCTTGGTTCCGTTACAACCGTTACCATCACGAGTTCTTATAATAGTTTGTAATAAAATTGGTAACGTAATACCACTGTGCCAACTCATAACTGATTCTACTGCTCTAGAAAGCTATAAATAGCGAATCGCTGTAATTGAACCAAGCAACGCTCATGTCGCTGACTGAATTAGGTCGCGGCGAGAAGTCAACGGCGAATAAAGACAGAGCCAAATTCAATTCGGCAACGGAAGCAGCAGTTCGGGGTTGACTCATTTGACACAAACCCAATTCTCTAAAAGCTCACCGCTTATTTTTAATTGTCATACAATAAGCTTAACTATGAGTCATATACACATGATAAACCGTGGTTGTCAGTGATGAAATATGGAACTGAGACGTGGCTGTGGCTACTTACAATTACTTAAAAAGACTCAAACTCCCCATAGAGAACGTAAAGTAAACTATGCTCAGAGTTTCTCGATCGAACTAGAATCGAGAAAATCTACAGAAGAATTAAGTCCACCAACGTAGTCCTAAACATTGCTAGACAATGGGCAGTGCACATTGCATAAAGGACTAAAAGCCGATAGATTTGTTCTGATAAACGTAGGATTAGATTGGAGAAATTTGGAAGGCTTATGATGATGATGACGATGATACCCATGGGCTCGAATTACACACAGCTCGTTAATTTGTACATTAGGTATTCGTTTTGAGAAATGTGCGTGTAATAAAACAAAAGTATATGTCTTCTTCTTTCATTCTCCTGTTTGAAGATTGGCTATTACTCTCTGAATGGTCGTCCAGATTCCGGTTATTGTGATTCCTGTTTACTTCCTTATGTGTAGAATATGCTCTCACACTTAACTTATATATTAGATAAATTGTCTTCATTACCACCTCGAGAGTAGACTCTATGTTCGTGCAGGTTGACTGCGTGCAAATTCTTTCTAAATTCTTGATTCTTACATTGATGTAGGCGCTTTTTATCTCCTGCATAATCAACAGTCCTTTTGTCTGTGTTTATAAAGAGAATCTGTTCATATATAATATATATCTATGAAGGAAGCATTGCGTAGATAGGCCTCGAGTTTAGTATGTTTAAAGGCTGATACTTTGAGGAAACGCATTTTATATCAGGTCGCAACGGAAGACCCACCGCTGTCTCGAAGAAGCCTAACGAAATCTCGTTTGCTTCAGAAATATCGTTTCTCGATAAAATTATAATAACCGTAAATCAACGGCTGTGTCGCTTTGCATAATGAGATTTATTGTTATCTAAGCGAATTAGCGGATCCGTCACCGTCACCGCGGGCGGTGGTACGATGTGACGGTGGTAGAAAGTTGATGGTAGATCTCTGTCGTTGTTTATTGTTATTTATACGATCTCTCTACCGCGTTTCCACGGTGTTCGGACATTTGCATTTCTAATCACATTTGATTCGCATTACGTAAAAATTGTCAGGTTATAGAACTTATATTACCGAATCTCTGATTATAGCAAGGGTATTGTCCATTACTACAATATGATTTTTACGAGGAAAGATGTTTTATTTACTATTAACACTATTTATTTACAATAATGCGATGATGTAAGGACGTCAATTAAGTGTAAATAACTCATCACTAAGTAACAGATTGCCACTAGCAATAAAACATTAGACTTTATATTGGCTGGTGTCAGTGTTTCCCAATCTTTTATCTTTCTTGCACCTTACCCTTAGAACGTTCCATTTATGACTATCCCTCTCCTGATAACTAAACACCTACTCCTAAAATGCATCTAATTTTTCTTAAGCCGTTTCTTTATTCTCTAGTACTTTAGTAACTTATAAGGTATATGGTAAATCTTAAACTGTGAATAGTCTCTCCATACTTTAATGGGGTAGTCGGCGGTCAGGATAGGCGTTCTTATCACTTTCTAAACGACCCTGACGAGGACAATGGCTGGACGTTGTCTCCGGTCATTGAAGTAGTACTGACGAGGCTGGTAGGGTCTGCACGTTAGCGAGGCCGCGGTTGTGTTCCGAACGACAATCCCGTGACTTCTCCAAACGCTGAAGGTGACCACCGAGGAGGTTTTAGTGAGTAAAAATCTCAACATAACTCTGTCTTCCTCCCCCAGGAGGCCGAGTATCTTTTCGAAGATTCGCCCCGAAACAAAAAAAGGGGTATGTATCTGGGACTACAGGTTGGGAATAACCTTATCATTTGAGACGAAACGTTTCTTCACAATTATATATATTTATATATATACATCAAGTAATACCTTATATCATTTAAGTAACTTTACATAAATGGCTCCGTGCTCGCTGGATTACATTCCTTAAAACTGTATCAATAAAATTTATTATTTCGTTTACTCAAAAATGTATCGAAATAAAAATTAAATTTAATCACTCGGAATCCGGTGATAATTACTTCGGAAATTATAAAAGGGGTAATGACTTTTTTCAAAAAATTTTATCGCCTGCATTCTTTGTACTTTGATTATGAGAATTCGAAAATACCGCAAGTTTTATATGTAATTCGAATTATATAGTTATTTTAACATTGATATCGATTTGTGAACTCCACTATATATATATGTCACCATCAGCCGACAGTCGTCCACTGCTGGTCATAGGCCTCCCCCTAAGATTCATACATCGATCACCATGCTACCCCAGTGCGGGTTGGTGGAAGCCAAATCCCCATTAGATTCTTAGCAGGACGCACCACGACCAGATGAGGTTGGCTTGAATCCCATTAGTTGTTGTGAGGGAACCCTTACATCTCTTATATACAAATATACTTTTGTTTGTGTATGTTTATATATAATTTTCACCTATGTAGAGAACCATCACGATATCTCTGGAGTCATAAGGCTAAGTGGGTCCCATAGAGACTTAACATTTGGTAGTAATATTCTTTTTGCCGATTGTCAGTAAGCTAAGAACAGATTTAACTAAATTCATTCCCAAAAAGGAGTTGCGGGGCTGTTACAGCAACCGAAGCGAGCAAGGAACAGTTAGAATAATATATCTGTGTATAGTTTTATATACATGATAAAACTATATTTTACCCATTTTATTATCCTGACGTTTCGAGCGCTTTCCAGCAGCCACGTTCATGCTTGACATCTTATTGTTAATAAAATTAAATCAAGTACCCAAGCACACCACTAGAAGACCTTAAGACATATTGAACTCATTGTACTACATAGATCGGACAGCAGATAATAAATATAAAGTTATAGGTACCCCGTGACAGATATGACATTTAGAACATCTATCAGCTTATTCCTGCTGCAAAGTGGTCGAAACATACTGATAAGAAAAGTAATCAAAATAGCATATAATATACATATATATACATATGTGTGTTGGTAATTCAAGTATATCTATAGATGTATCGAGAATCATATATATATAAATTATATAATATTATAAAATATAAATTAACATTACATCAGGAGGTTCGTGCAATTACTAGAGTAAATAGACTTAACATCGTATGTCTCATGGCGATGAGAGCAATATGGTGCAGTGTATTCCATCCTAACTAGCACTACATTGTCATGAGTGAGCGATCTACCATCAGGTGAGTGTTTTGCTCGCTTCGTTTTCTTGAATGAAAAAAAATATATTTTCTCACTTTAGTCCTATGCGGCCCGCGACTACAAGTCTTGGTTCTTTTTTTTTTTTTTTTTAAATAAAAAGTTTGAGTACCACTGGCCTAGGGGTTGAGGCCGACACATGTTTTATAATTGCGTGCAAAAAAGCGGCATGCGACGAAATGCGGCCCGACGACAATTCGTCGCAGCGAATGCGGTGCAGTAAAAAACAAACTCACCAGCACTACCACGCATAGCGCAACGGCTCGCCTATTAACATTCCCGCTCGCGAACAGTCGACTATTTAGAGCGCCCGCGGACCTAGTGCGGTCCCCCGGCACTACCCGTACGGTTGATGCAAAAATAACCCCGGAATCAGAAGTACAACTGGTAGTAAATCACTGTTAAGTAGTTACCAACGCAATGCCTATTACCGTCGACAAACAGCACCCTGCAGACATTACCATGTCCTAGATGGGTGTTGTAGTTGTCGAAATTACTTGTCTCAAGATGACGAAAATCTGGTGCTGTTGTATAACACCCTATCTAGCGCTAAGTTGTTGTGGGCGTCAAGCTTACCATCAAATAAACGTCTTACTCGTCTCCTCGATTCGTCGAATGATAAGAGAAGCCATTCTTTCAGAATATAGATTTTGACCTTCTAAAATCAGTCGATACTTCCGGTGCTTTAGACATAGTCTGGAGATCATGAGACTAAGTTATTTTATACCATTTCTTTGGCGGAGAATTCTGCAAGGTTTCTCCGTTCTCTGCAGGGACAGTAGAAGAGTTATGTGTTACCTTCTTAAAGCTTGTAGTAAGAACAACGAAAGAGGTTTCGAAGGGGTCGCATCAGGGGATGGAGCTGAACTTGTCTATGCAATCTGAAACCTTCAACTTAAGGTTTGGGAATTGATCATCTTCGAAATCATACCGAAACATGTGACTATTGAAATTTATATACTTTTAAGTGTATACTTGTTTAAAAGAGCTTTCTATTAATAAGTACGCAGTGAAAATCTTGCTCCGCCGAAACCAGAGACAGAAAGGACTTTAGCACGTTGATGGCGAATCTTTACTAGTTGGAGAGGAGATCACTAGAAGAAGAAAAAAATATTTTCTAAACTTTTCTTCGACAAACGAAGTCTTTTGTAGCAGCGAATATTTATTGTTAGCAAATGTGTTTCTATGAAACGCACTGTCTCACGGTATGACTTTTGAATATTGATGTTCAAAGTTTTTGTTATAACTACTGAGAAATGGCTTTAATGCCTTCAATACATCAATAAATTAAAGGGTCAGTTACAACAATAAAAAGTTAAGGTACTCGCTACAGTCATGGGCTACTGAATGTTTCATACAATTTAACCTTAAACGACCATTGGGACCGAACCCTATTTTACAATGTACAACTGTTAATTTAATCTATATGTATATCTATAGGAGATATCTATAGACTCATTGACTCATCACGAGATCTCCGAAACTAATATACGTGAACACTCAAAATTTGGTAGAGATATTGCTTCTGCCATTGAGGGGTTAACTAAGAAATGGATTGTACAAAATTCCTTCTCCAAAGAGCGCAGAAGAATTATGCAGAAGTATTAATAACAGGAAGGGCCACCGGAAGAGAATATTTCTGACAAATTTACAGCAAAACAGGTGGATTATAGTACTAAAATAATATAACTAAAATTTTTATGTATCACTTAGCTCATCCTCATCATCACAATCGATGGACGAGGATCTCTTCTTTAGTTCGGATGGTATCCTAGTGTTTTAGTTTTATATTTAATTTAATGCCTCTTGAAAGAAAATATCCGTGTTCCCTGTTTCTATTATAAAAAAAAATACATGATCACTAATTTTGTAAGTTACATATTTTTTTTAGTTCAATGGTAAAAGAAATGCCTGCCCCTAACAACGTGGCATTAATTAGAATGGTATACACATCTGCACATTAATTTAAACTGTTATCATGTTATGTAGTAGCTCGCTGGCCTAATGGTTAAAGCGTGCGGCTTTCAATCCGAAGGTCGCGGGTTCGAATCTCGGCATGTACCGATGACTTAATATTTAAGTTATGTACATTTGTGAACTTTAGTTACAACAGCGAAAGTCAAACGGTGAAGGAAAACATCGTGAGGAAACCCGCACACTGAAATCATCTTTGTGTGTGTGTGGTGGCCCCAGTAAAGTGACAACAGGCTCGCCCCCTGTTGCATTGGACCTATTCCGCCCACATCTGGCGAAAAGTGGGTGTTTATTTACCTCTGCCTACCCCTATTGGGAAAAAGGTGTGATAATATAAAAACAAAAAAAAAAATTATGTTATGTATTACTTCCCCCAGTAATTTCATTAGCTACAGCGCCTTCTAAACCGGAACACAGTAAGATTTGCACACTGCTGTTTTGTAAGAGAAATACGAGCTATTTAGTCTCCGTCAATAGAGACCTACGTATTATAAATACTACGTGTTTACAGATATAAAATGATACAAAGTTTATTTAGCCTTCGTTTCCTGTTACCATCGACAGTCACCATCAAGTTTGCAAACAATGACTTAATATTTTGACAGAGGTGCATTAACAGGTTGCTGTTACATTGCCGTTCGTAGAAAAACCTTAGAATAATTACCTTTTGTTTTTTATCGCAAGTCGAATACAATATGATTGCGGTACCCAAAAATTTAAATTAAAGGTGACTCGAATTTCAGAGAAGGCGGTCATTTTGACCTTATACGGACACACAATAAAAACAAAATAAAAGATATGTAGACAAACAAAAGGAATATTAACAATTCTCAATCAAGTATTGTTTTTTGCTATAAAAGTTGAATAGATTACAAATAAAGTATATTTGAACTAAGCTGTTTTCCGCCCGCTTTGCTGGCCGTAATATTGATTAAACTTGAAATTTGTCAGAAATATTCCTTGATAGCAACCTCAACCGCAAATGACTTCCCACAGCCACCGTTACTATAGCAACCGCATAAATAATGCGAAATGAAAATGTATATAAAAATTATTTAGAAATAAATTGTAGAAGGATCTATGAAATTCGAATAATAAATAGCATTATAACCACCTATAAATCATTACGCGCCATTTATTCCCATGTAGATACCTTCACTAGTTTTCACGTGATTGGCCAACAAAGGAAGCCCATTTTCATTGTATATATATAGGAATATTAAATATTAATTAATTAATTTGTTTGATTGTTTTTATTACATTTGCTTATTCAATTAAGCGACGAAACGTATCGACCCTTCATCTGATCGTAAGTGATATGCCTGATAGTAGCGATGGTAACAACGTGGCGATAGGAGAATATAAACTGCACCATAATGTGCTCATCGCTTGAGACATAAGATGTTGAGACTCGTTACTCTAGTAATTACATTAGCCACCACCCCTTTCAAACTCTGGTTTGAAAGGGGTGGTGGCTAATGTAACTCGTTCGGACACAGTAACGTTTGCACAGTATTGTTTGTTAGCTGCAATAAGCGCTGCGGCGGTACCTACCTAGACATTCACCGGTAACAGACCTACCACCAGTATAGTTACATTCCGAAAGTAACATACGATACATATATATTTCAATTTTATTCTACAAGTACACACTTTTTCTATGAATTACCTTTAGATTTAAGATAAAAGTTTTTTTTTCATACAACAATATGAAGAATGTAACGTTTAATATTTTTCTCAGAATGTGTATGTATCTTTCTGAATGTAACGAATAGAACAATGAAACAAACCAATAGACATAAACCAACTATTTGTTTTATGGGATATATTAAAGAATACAAAAACACAAATATACTTAACTAGCTCTTTTTTCACCAATCGATACTGGCAACCGACGAGCATGCATGAAGACGCTCATGAAAGTGGAGGAAGCGAGAGAGGTGTGCCAGGATCGTAGCAAGTGGAGAGAGGTGGTCTCTGCCTACCCCACTGGGAACGAGGCGTGATGTATATGTATGTATGTTCCTCCACCGTCCGCTTTGCTGGTTGTAATAATTAATTGGATTTGAAATTTGTCAGAAATATTCCCTGGTTGCTTACCGTTATTTGCTCCCACGCACTTTTACTCCGTTTACTCCTTATATAGTTTCGGAGATATCGCGATAAGTCAAAGAAACTGAGTATGTTCTATATATATATTTATATTCTATTCTAACTTCATAGCAAAGCAATACTTAATAGAAGTTTAATGTTTCTTTTATTTGCTTTCTATTTGAGTCGATTTATCCAATTCATAATTGTTTAGTAATAATCAATGAAAGTGCATTGATTGTTAGATCTTCACAAGGCTTATGACATCTATGACGTGTATTATTTTAAATAGTTAAGTATTCTTCAAATAGAAAGAAAGGCTACCGACAATGGGTGACGCCGGCTTAATAGCCCGCCGCCGGTAACAAAAGAAACCAATTGTCAATAACCACCACCAGTTTACGGCGACATCTCTCAACTCCTTATTGTGGAAGAGCTAAGGTTGAAAGTCGCCGCTTTTGTCATCAGCTGATGATAGGTCGATGATAATTTCTATTGACGTAGAAAGTGAGCGAAGTGAGTTGTTCCCAACGATTGTGTGGAAAGTCAACGCCGGCGGTTGTACCGCGTAAATGGAAAACACTTGCCGCCGAGTGAAAACTGTCGTTTGTCGGCTATTGTTTGATATTTTCTTCGGAATGCTTTAAATGGGATTGATTTATTACCCTTACAAGCTATTGCAAGGAAAATAAATCAACCCCATGTCCATGTCCTCAACCTTCATGTATATAATGATGGTTCGCGTTTAAAAGAACTTCTTAATTTCTATATAGGAGGTGGTTGAGTACTACCACTGGTTTGGTATGTCATCAAAAATGTTAAGAAAATTTAAGAGAATCCTATCTGCCGGATTGTATAACTATGACGTTAGGTCATCTAACATTTCAGTCATCTTCTAATTACAGTTGTTGATGTAAAAAAATACATCGGAGTGGTGATTTGAAAATTGAAATAAACCCTAAAAATTACTAAAGTTTAGTCTTATTAAAATTAATATGCATGTTATGTATGTAAATTTAGTATTGAACTATTAAGCTACTGAAGCCTAAGTCCAGCTCCTGAGGTGAAGAATGTAATAAGAGGAATTAAGAATTATTAGGATGAACGATAATGAGAAGTACAAATGAGAAAAAAGAATTATCGATATAAAAATAAGAAAGAGAGTAATTAGAAAAGAAAAGAAAATGAAAGGATCAGACCCAACGCACGCAGAGTACGTTTTAAAAAAAGTCCTATTCGTATGATAATTTTGAAAACATGTCACATGATTAGTACTCTATTCTTTCTTAATAACTTAATAATTTTTGAAATCAATCTATTTCTATTCATTTGGGAGTCAACCTCAAAAATCTTTAAGTAGCTGTCAAATTATGTATAGGAAGAAGGAAACCGGATCCAGTCCGTTAATAAGAGTTCACTGTAATCTGTTGACAATTGAAGCAATAGGCTTCTGGAAAAAACGTTTCTTTAGAAGCGGCTTTTTTAGAAGTTCTCTATACTTTTGGTTCCATTCATATCGCATCGTAGTAGTTACCTTTGAGCTCAAAATAGGTTCATCCAGCGAGATTAATTAGGATATATTTGAAACGATATTTAAAAGAACCAGCATCAGCCTTTCTTAATACAATGCTGAATCTACATCAAAGCTGACGCTTTCCTCAATGTCTTCCACCAGCTAAAGTCCTCAGTTTTTCTCATCCAACCATTATTCGACCTCTCTTGCATCGGTGCATTTCTGGGAAGGAGTCCTACACCCTCGCTTTCTGTTCGCGGCCTCCATTAAAAGATTTTCCTTCACCATCGCCCATCACTGACACGACAGACTTACCGAATGAAACTGTTATATAAAAATTTAATTTAACATTAAATGCAACTTTATTTAATCTAAGCATGAACATATAAAAAACAATCTGTCCGTCTGTACGACTTAATGGTGGCTTCTAAACAGCACGTCGTTATTGCAATAGTTCGTGTAGGCCACAACTCTCGGCCATCAGGCACAATAAATGATGCTGTTATGTTTGCGGTTAAGGTGTATTCACGATTATAAAATCAGGCTACGCACGCGGTACTATTAACTAAAGGTTCAACATTAACATGAATGAAATAAAGGTTTACTTCTATTTAGTTCAACCGTTAAGATCCGAGTCTGCTACTGCCGTTAGCGTAAACATAACCTGCGAGATTTCGTATTTGTTTACTCATAATAAGCGTTTTTACCTTCGTTATGCTCAGTCTCGGTACAGAATTTAGAGTGTTCGCGGTTTGTTTGTTTCATCGCCGATTTAAGGGAAAGTTTAGGGTCCATTACGAATGTGTTGGAGCGCTTTTTTTTTCGCAATTATTGCATTTCAACGACCGCTTTATTTAATGAATCGAGTGCAATTATTACGTCGCCAACACAACCGGTCCGTAACCACACACACAATATCTGGAACGTTCATTATTTTATATTTGATTGTTAGTAATAAAATATGATTAGGTTGGAGTATATATTTTACGATTGCCATTTGCTCCTAACACTAAAGCGAAATGATATTTTCTAATTTACGAGAATTAACGGAAACCGGCGGTCGAGCGGACGCTCGCAATTAGCGGCACTTAAAGGGTTTCCGTGCAAATCTTGATAATGGAAACCTCGCCGCCTTGCGACCGTGCCCACCCATCCGACATTCGCCCGTGGGCCGCGGGCCCTTGGGTCGTGTTTCAATCGTCGGCAGCGCACAGATAAGTCATTGGAAAGTGAAATGGGAGCGCACCTGACGTCGGTTAGTTGCTTTCTTTACTTCTCGTTGCTCTTTTTGATTCAGTGAGAGTGGTCTAGATTCGATAATTGTGCCGGTAGCGGAGCCGTGACGCGCTGCGCCTTAACGAGACCCTCCGCCTTCAGTACTTTGGAGGCAATTCGTTATGGCCTCAACCATTGCATCCCCTTACTGCTAGTCTCTACTGCAGACAGTAAGTTATATCGCAGCTCTTATTTCTGCTGCCAAACAGTACATTACAAACTTTATTATGTTCCGGTTTGAATGGCGTTGTATCTAGCGAAATTGCTGTGGTAATAACACAACATCTGATGTCTCTGTGTGTATCGTCTTAACTTGCGCCACGTTATTATGGAAAAGCGTGTAACATACTATCAGGTTAACGCTGGTCTATCAGTAGATTAAAATAATAACCTATATCGTCTGTTTGTATAAATAGTTTATATTTAAATTCATCTATTACTAGTAATTAACTCTAGGAAATATAAAGAACAAGTTAACTGTTTATAAATAATAATTGCTTTGCTATACTTCCGCAATTTACTTCAGTAAGATGGTTACATAAAATATGGAAAACTTTATAGTAGACGAGTGTACTTATGCTGATCTTAAAACTCTTACAGATCCCATTACATATACATATGATCGGAGGAGATCCCTTTCCTTTCTTTTGTCACTAATTGGTTAACCGAATTCGAAAACAGCTTGTCTCTTTTAAAAAAGAGTGCTTTTTTGTTTTCGCTTTAGTGTCGTTTTCTCTATATATGGATATCACGATTTAATCGCCGATATCTTAACTTTCGTTCGTCTCACGTGTAATACCACAATTAACGATTCCGCGTCGCTCCAAAAAACATCCGATGTTAATCTGTCAGGCGATTCGAACCTGCGAAAGTGTGCGTGATGCTTCAAAATCGACACTAAGGTCTGCACTGTACCATCCCGTATATTCCAAGCACCGTTTACATGTCTAAATCTGTCTATATCTAGGCGATTTCCATCATCGAAGCGAATTGAATAGGTGTTTCGGCCATCAAAACAGGAAATAAGTTCTATATTTGTTTTTTTTTTTTATATGATCACGCCTTTATCCCAGTAGAGGTAGGCAGCGGTGAATAAACACCCACTTTTCGCCAGATGTGGTCAGATTAGGTCCCATGTAACAGGGGGCGAACCTGTTGCCACTATTGGGACCACCACACAAAGATGATTTCAGTGTGCGGGTTTCCTCACGATGTTTTCCTTCACCTTTTGTATCTCGCTGTTGTAACTAAAGTTCACAAATGTACATAACTTAAATATTAAGTCATTGGTACACGCTAAGATTCGAACTCGCGACCTTCGGAATTAAAACCGCACGCTCTAACCAGTAGGCTAGCGAGCTACTATCTATATTTGTATATGCGAGAAATCCAGGAATTTATTGATTTATCGCAAAATCTCCGAAATCATTGGACGTAAACACTTTAAATTTGTTACATATTGCTTCAGCCGTTTAGAGGTCAGCTAAGAAAGGATTTTACATGCTTACTTCCCCGAACGTAGTTAGGAGATGTTACGGCGAGCACAGCGGGTAAGGAACAGCTAGTATAATGCATCTATTCATAGTTTTATAATTAAATTTGTAACAATAAAGGAAAAGGTCCCGGAAGGCGGAGTGTTACTGCCGGGTGGGAATATTTCTGACAAATTTCAAGTCTAAATTTCAAATGAAATTCTATATCACGGCCATAAAAGCGGACAGGTAACGGTTAATGTTTATAAGGCAATAAAATTATATTCGTTTAATTTAATATTGTAAGAGAAAGTCTTTTTCTACATAAAATAATGATGTTGTGATAGTAACGATGGAGCAGAAAACTTGGAAACAAAACATCGATGTATCGGAGCCGGGTAAACGAGCAAGCTCATTAAATTTCCATATAGTTTAGCCGTCGTCGTGATTCCATCAATATCATCGAACCATTGTCGTGTTTTTGCCGCTTTCATATCGCATTGTCGCCGGCGTTTAGAAAGCGACGCTTGTTGATTTTTCCATTATTCTTGCCCGCACACAGTAGCGGTGCTTTTTTTATTGATTCGTTACAGTTTTACTTTTCACGGAAAGTACTCTTTAAATCTCGTAATATCAGACAAAACGGCTCCCGACGTGCGGTTGTTATAACCGGATAAGTGATTTTATATATTTAAAGAATTTTTATAAGTATATGAAATATGGTCATATTTTACTTTCGTTTATGAATGTTACATACATATATACGGTCTGGCGTGTAAGGTCCCGTACAACAACTCACGGGACCCAAGCCAACCTTACCTGTTCGTGGTGCAACCTGTAAATTAATAAACGAGGGTCTGGCTCGAACCAACCCGCACCGTGATAGTGGGAAATTGCCTAAACCCTCCCATAGGAACCCCTACAAACGTTGATATCTTTGGGGGAAGCCTATGTTTAACAGTCGATGTCTATCGGCTGATGATAATTATGATATACGGTTAGAAAATATTTAAAAAAGGATACATCTGATTTCTTTCTTATTCTTAATTCAGTTCTAGTGAGAGAACGTTAAGACTCCCACCTGTGGGAATTTATTATCCACATGACATCATAATTTCTAAATGTGAGATTTGTTTGAAAAATTGTGTTGTTTTAATATTCCAGTGTTTGCTTTCCTAACAAGTGATGATGACCAATCAAATTGAAGTAGTAATTTCAACGTCATCTTTAATCATCATCAGCCAATGGACGTCCACTGCTGGATATAGGTCTCCTTCAAAGATCTCCACATCGATCGGTACTGCTCTGCCCATAACCAGTTGCTTCCCGCGACTACCACCAGTTCGTCTGACCATCTACCAGGAAGCTTGCCATCACTATGCCTACAGGTATGCGGTCGCCATTTGAGGACCTTACTACGTCGGCTATAAGTCCTTCGAGCGATATGTCCTACCATTACCACTTCAGCTTAGAAATCTTTTGGATTATTTTGGTGACGTTATCGTGATCTTTATTGTAGTGTTAAAACACTCCACTTCTGATAAAACTTCAATAGTGCTATACAGAATAATAATAATAATTTATAGTTAGGTCTAACACGGACGTAATGAGGCTCTTCACGAAGACTTTCTCCTCACTAGTCAGTATCATTACCGCGCATGATTACTGAATCTCAGCTAGTTAGCAGACCTGACGGCGCCCGGGTAGCGGCATCGATGAAAGTGCAAGCGATTATTTCCCACGCCCCCACCTTCCTCTCCCATGACATTCCTCATGATATCTTAAAATGGGAATGATAGGAACATAATGACTGATAATGTCTTACACTATACGGATTTCTTAATATATTTGTAGAACCAAACTGATCTCTTTTCACATACCTTACCAAAAATCTCTGTGCTCGATCAGCTAAGAGGGTTTAAAAAACCCTGTCATCTATCCAAAAGTTCGTAGCCCTCAGCATCGAACCAGGGACTTTTGATGTGTACAGTCCCAGCGCAGCACAGGGACGAAAAATTATTTATAGGTGCCCACAGTGACGGAGTATTAGCCTACCCAGTTTATTGTTCAAGGCTCACGTCATATCTGAATGTATTAATGATAATTACACAGCAAGTAGGATGTGCATAATTGCTGCATCAAATAAATCATTTAGCGGCGGTGTATTAGCCAATCGAGCGGATACCAGGCTGAGACCTTCACGCTTCCTGCGGCCCGACGCCCACCGGCAATCAGCTCGCCGGCTATAACGAAATTTAGAATTGATTAAGTGGTACGTCGCCGTAATGCGAGGCTTAATGCCGCCGTTGCTTGATATAAATTATATCATTGGCGCGGCGCATTACCTCTGGACTGGAGGCCTAAGTCTAAGGCTGAAGCTGTAATACTCCACGGTATGATGGTAATAAATAGAACAAATTGCAATGGAACATTAAAACTTGATCGTCAGAAGAAGTTGTAATTAGGTAAAAGTGAGTCGCTATGAAGGAAACATTTCTTTATTTGTTGACTGCGTCTCCAAAATATTTAAAATTATGAGCAGACAGCAGGACTAAGGACAGCTAAAGATATTATACATGCGCTAGATATCCAGATATTCGTTGAGTACACAAATCGACGAGTAACCCTCAAAATTTAGTAGAGACATTGATTTTGCCATTAATAGGTCAGTTAAGGCGGGATTTTACAAAATTACCTTCTCAAAGGGAATTACTGGGTGTTACAGCCGGCAAAGCGGACGGGAATAGATAATAGATTAGTCAAAAAGAAGTCTATGTGGAAAACGGAAGGGTCAGAAAATGGTAAATAATAAAACAACATAAGTAAAAGCATAGATATAAGTAATGTAAAAACGGACGGACTGATGGCAGCAAAGTCCTCGACTGACGACAGCTCTTCCACTTGCTGGTCCGACGATCTAGTGAAGGTCGCGGGAAGAAGCTGATTGAAGGCAGCGTGGAAACGATCGATGTGGAGATCTTTGAGGAAGACCTATGTCCAACTGTGGACGTCTGGCGGCTGATGAAGATGAAAATATAGTATTATTATTTTTAACAGCGTTCCCCCGAGCATTAGTGGGCCTGGGCAACATTCATATCTGTATTGATTACATTGTCATTTATTTTTTCTTCAATCTCTTCTTTCCTCCTCTTCTTCTTTTATATAGTTCTTATCTTTCATTATTTTCGCTCATTGATCCTTCATTACATTTCCTTCTTTCATTTCTTCCCTTAAATGAGTCGTGAATGGACACACAATCTTTATTTATTTTAGCATTCATATTTCTACTTCAAAATACATTCTTATCTTCGCTCTTATCACTATCCATTTTGTTGCTTACATTTATTCATATCAATATCTTTATCTTTATACCTACTTGTCCCACTTTCTTTACATTTATTATTTGCTTTACATACAGTATAATATTATCGAAGTTCACTCTAACAGCTTATGACTTGTACCGTTTGTGGGTACAATAATAAATAACCCGAGCGCACCGATTCTATAGGCGAGCGGTTTTACGCTTGCCCGCGACAAATTTATGTCCTCTGGGTGGTTCGCTGTATTGGTATTAGAACATTATACTTAGAGTCATACGGCCTATGCTGGATCAAAGCTAATGCCAACATTTAACTTCATAAGCTTACTTGAGATTTTGTCTCTTACCACCTTAACTCCATACATACATATATATCACGCCTCGTTCCCAGTGGGGTAGGCAGAGACCATCTCTCTCCACTTGCTACGATCCTGGCACATCTCTGTCGCTTTCTCCACTTTGATGAGAGTCTTCATGCTCGTCGGTTGCGAGTACTCTTGACCCGGCCTTGCTTTAGGACATCTTCGATTTGATCGGAATATGTCCGCCTAGGTTGACCTGCACCGATTTTTCCGATCATTCTTACCTTGTATACCTCTTTCGTTAATCTTCTTTCATCCATTCTTTAAACATGGCCGAATCATCTAAGCATCCCTTACCCCATCTTTGTCACTACATCTTCAACCACCACCGCACCGCTCCCTTATCACAACGTTCCTCACTTTGTCCATCTCCACTCCACTCTTCTTAATTTTAAGTGCTGGAATTGTGATCCTACGCTGGAAAGCGCAGCGTTGGTAGACCCCCCCATTAAATGAACAGAGGACATAAAAAGAATCGCAGGGAGCCACTGGATTCAAACCTTGGGCTGTTTGTACTCTCTTCTCTCTGTCTCTGTTTGTACTGTCTGTACTCTGTGGACTACATTACAAGGGACCATTAAGTGAACGTACCGTTCTCGTCGCTTCGTAAAATAAAACAAACATTACCGTTTTCCATTTTGAAGGGATTTTTAGATAGATAATTGGGATGAGTAAGATGTGGTGTTGTGTATGTTATCCTAACTAGTGTTCTCATCAGGTAAACGTCTCACTCATCACGTTGATGTAATAGGGGCACCGGAAAGTAATGTCGTTTCTGCGCATGCCATTTCTTGATTGTCATTTGTCAGCTCATTGTTTTGTTCAGAGGCGTACCAAAGACATTGTGAGGTTATAGTGATTTCTTTACTTATAGACAATTGAATTACAATTTTTTTTTGTAATTTTGGGTAAAATGGCCAGCCAAATACCAGAAGAGGTACACATCCAGCATTGCATGCTCTTTGAGTTTCGCAAGGGAAATAACGCAACAGTTGCTACCAAAAACATTTGCGATGTTTATCCAAATGCACTGGACATTCGTAAATGCCAAAGGTGGTTTTCCAAGTTCAAATCGGGTAATTTTGATCTTTCCGACTCGTATCGATCAGGAAGACCATCAGCGTTAGACAACGACGTGTTAAGGGCGGAAGTGGAAGCAAATCCGTGTCAGACGATCGAGGAATTGTCAAACAGTCTCAACAAACCTTGGTCGACCATCCAAGAACATTTGAAGCAGATTGGAAAAGTAAGCAGAGCAGGTGTTTGGGTCCCGCATAATCTGTCCGAACAGAATAAGGCTAACCGATCAATCACATGCAACTTATTGCTTCAACGACACAACACAGAAGCGTTTTTTGATCGCTTGATCACAGGAGATGAGAAATGGGTCCTGTATGATAACCCAAAACGCAAAAGGCAGTGGCTCTCTCCAAATGAAATCCCTCGGAGTACTGCTAAGCCAGGTTTACACCCCAAAAAAGCGCTTTTGTGTGTTTGGTGGAGTATTCGCGGCATTGTTCATTTTGAATTACTGAAACCTGGAGAAACTGTTACTGCAGACCTCTACAGCGAACAATTGCAGCGAGTCAATCAATCTTTAATTGAAAAGTGGCCAGCGATTGTCAACCGAAAAGGCGTCATTCTCCAACATGACAATGCAAGACCGCACTGCGCAAGGCGAACTCTAGAAAAAATTAATGAATTGGGGTGGGAGGTGCTGCCTCATCCACCATATTCGCCCGATGTTGCACCATCGGATTTCCACTTATTCCGAGCGCTGCAACACTTTTTAAGTGGCAAAACATTTGCAAATTTGGATGATATCCAAAATGCCATCTCTAGATATTTTGCCGAAAAACCAATTAATTTTTATCGATCAGGGATTGAAAATTTACTCACTAGATGGCAAAAGGTTATTGACAATGATGGGGAATACATCATTGATTAAAAATAAAGACTCGTTAAAAATGTATGTGTTTGTATTTAGCGTAAGAAAACGACATTACTTTCCGGTCCCCCTAATATATAAAAAATAATAGTTTCGGAAACAGGCTTATGTTATTAGTAACAACTACTACTACTACTGCTACATATTCTATTATACTATTATTTCTACGTTAGTGTTACATGAGTTACGCTATATATGGCTAAATTTTTTTTTATTCAACGAAGCGATGAGACGAGTGGTACGTTCACCTGATTGTAAGTGATACGCCTGCCCATAACAAGTTGGCGCTAGTTAGGATGTTTTACACTTGACCGCGTTGTGCTCGTCTCTTTTACACGTAACATGTTGAATCTCGTTATCCAAGTTATTTCACTAGCTACAGCACCCTTCAAACCGCTACAGAGTCATGTTTGGACACTACTGTTTGTAAACAGAAATAAGCGCTACTATGGTCCCTACTTAGACGATCCAAAAGAGACTTACCACCATTAGAAGATAGAGCAGTGACGAAGAGCATAAAGAAGTCCCGAGTTCAATTCTCAGACCTAGTTGCAGATTTTAGTGTTAGGGTTTAAATCAGTGGCCTTCTCCAGCTGTTTCCTATGCTTAAGTTTAACGACCAATGAAACTGTAGCTGTAGTTATTTCCAAACTGTGTTATTTACTGTAGCTATTGTCGTCAAACGGTGTGCGCCCCGATTTCGCCGCTGCGCCGTAAATATGGCGGGGAGTTGTCATAAATAAATGTCACCTCCGTTATGTTCGGAGCCGATTAGGTTTCGTCAGAGCCCTAGGTTTTGAGTGGCCTATAATGATAAGCTGTAACCGGAGAACACGGGTTCACACAAATAACTGTGGGGCAGTAAGCAGTAAATCCATCAAGAAGACATTAAAAAGCAACATTTAAAGTTAAATATAAATGGGGTAGGTTTCTGTTGATGGAATTCGTCTAGGTGGGAACTATCGCAGAGACAAATAGTAGTGTGCAAACATTCCTGTGTTCCGGTTTGAAGAGGGCTGTGGCTAGTAAAATTACTGCGATAACGAGCCCAATATGGTGCTGTATATATTACTGCATTCAGCATTTTTTTTTGTTTTTCAAAGCGACGAGACAAACAACACTTTCATCTGATGGTAGGTGAATATACTTTATACATAGCACCACATTGTACTCGTCCTCTTGTGACATATAAGGTTGAAAAATATCTCCCTTCCGCTTTTTTGCTCTTTATTCAATGCTTTATAAAAAGTGTTACAGTGATCGGATTTAGTTCAAATATGCGCCGTTTTGTTCGATAATCTGTTTCCATCTAGACGGCAACTTCATAATATCTCCCTCGTAGAAGCCCCCCTCCTTATTTGCGAAGAATTCGGACAGCCACTTTTCACAAGCCTCTTTTGAGTTCAACTTTACACCACCAAGGGCGTTCACCATGGACAGGAACAGGTGGTAATCACTTGGCGCTATGTCCGGGCTATATGATGGATGCGATAAAACCTCCCATCCGAGCTCCCGTAGCTTCTGACGAGTCATCAACGAAGTGTGTGGTCTGGCGTTGTCCTGGTGGAACACTACAGCCTTCCTGTTGGCCAATTCTGGACGCTTCTGGTCGATCGCCTGCTTCAAGCGGTCCAGTTGTTCGCAGTAGATGGTAGAATTAAGCGTCTGGCCATATGGGAGCAGCTCATAGTGGATGATTCCCTTCCAATCCCACCAAACACACAGCAAAACCTTCCTGGCCGTCAATCCCGGCTTGGCCACTGTTTGGGACGATTCACCGGCCTTCGACCACGACCGTTTTCGCTTGATATTGTCGTATGTGATCCATTTTTCGTCGCCAGTCACCATCCGCTTCAAGAATGGGTCGAGTTCGTTCCGTTTCAGCAGCATATCGCAGGCGTTGATTCGGTCCAGAAGGTTTTTTTGCGTCAAATCATGCGGCACCCAAACATCAAGCTTTTTTTTGTATCCAGCCTTCTGCAGATGGTTTGAAATGGTTTGGTGACTAACTCCCATCTCCTGGGCGATGTCACGAGATGCCACATGCCGGTCTAACTCGATGTAGTCCATGATTTGATCGGTATTTGTCGTCACAGGTCTTCCGCCGGCTGGCTTATCCATGGTGTCGTTTTCACCGGCTCTGAATCGTCGAAACCATTCCTCCGCGGTTCGAAGTGATAGAGTACCATCCCCCAAAACACCATTAATCTCACGGAACGTTTCTCTAGCGGATTTGCCTTTAACGAAGGAAAACTTTAAAATAGCGCAAATTCGGCGTTAGTGAACTCGCATGTTTACACGTCTATAACTGTTGAACGCAATATCCAAACTAATTATGCATAGCGTCGTTTTGTAGGTTATGTCAAGACCTTTCAAATTATGTATAGTATTGCCAGATACGAGCTCTGTAGCGCTTTGTACATAGCCGCGAAATTCAAAAGACAAAAAGGCGGAAGGGAGATATTTTCCAACCTATTATTACATATGATCTCGTTATAAATTTCTTAGGCTACAGCGCCCTTCAGACCGGAACTTAGTAATATTTGAACTTTACCGTTTAGCGACGGAAACATGAGTTGTAATACCTACCTAGATGGTCTACAACAGAGACCTGTGACTAGTTAACAAGGAGACACGCCACTATAGCTGATGGTAATGAGATTAAATATTTTATATTTCAAAACATTTATATAATGCTGTGTATACATCCCGAAAAGCACATCATTCTTACTGATAAGTCTGATGTTTTTTTTTTTTTCTTCAACGAAGCGTCAAGACGAGAGGGATATTTACCTGATGGTTAGCTACACGCATGACCATAACAACGTGGCGCTAGTTAAGATTGTATTCATAGCCCTACTTTGAGATCATCGCTTGAGACATGAGATGTTAAGGCTCATTACTCTAGTAATTTCTATAGCTACAGCGCCCTACAAACCGGACTACAGTAATGTTTCTCGGCAGAAATAGGCGCTGCGGTTTAAAGTGAGTAAATTTTAATCTATCTTTGGAATTATATCCAGCGCTGTACACCTCCGTCGTATCAGTTGGAGTAGGATAGAGATGATGTTTAGCTGATAATCCCAGCAGTTCGCTGGCTGTTACAGCAATCTCCGATTCCCGCCGTTGTGTAGATTTTAATGTAGATTCTAATAACGGTAGGGTAAAGCGACGTAAACAACGTCCTCGGCGACGATAGGGATCTCGGTCCGCCTCGGATTCGATCCGCGAGCATTGTCGCCGCGGCGGCGGCTAACGGTCGCACCAGCGGCGACCGGTTCCGCGGAACCCTGACACAGATATCCAGCCTCCGTTTGTTGATATGGGGGAAAGCTACCGGGCGCGTCCGGACCACGGCCCGCCGGACCCCGTCCTATCACCTACATGTAGGAATCAATGCCGGAAACGGACAGCTAAGTTGAAACGGTTAATCCAGTTTGATTTTTTTTTTGGATAGTTAATACAGATTGTTACTTGGCGTACATTAACATGCTTTTTTTTATTACTAACTGAATTATCCTTATATCCTTCATCATTACAATGAAATCTCGAGCATCTTATATTGTATTTGTATGTGTTTATTCCACAAACTCAGATGAAATGAATCCAAAATGTAACCAATCTCATCTTGTGTCATCATCAGCCAAGAGCCCACTATTGGACATAGGTCTTCTCTAAATATCTCCCGCCAATGTCTCACGACCTTCACCATATCATCATATCATTGCATCATCACTATTGTAGCAGCAGTTCCTTACCATTTAAAAAATTCATCGTTCTGTAATAATCATAATTCTGTGATACCCGAGTAATTTTATCATCAAACTTAAAGGCCTTGTTGTATCGCTAAGTGAACGTTTACCTTGTTTCCAAGTCTAGATTCTGGATGGTCTCCGCAAGTGGTGGTAGTCGGGTGGTAACATTGTGACCATTTGGACGGCCCGTTTCCCAAGCGGCGATCCTCATTAAAACGGTGAGCGGCGAGGGCAATAGACCTTTTATATTCGCATTAGCCGGCGAACAGACGGACAGATGTGTCGTTGAACGAGATCGGTCAGTCCAGCATCAGTTTAATGCCACTTCCCTCTTATTCCACCTTCTCATTACTTTCTCTACTACTGTCAGCAATCATTGTGATTATGCTTTAAAATTACATTAAATCATCTTTACAGCGGAAGAAACATTACTGCAGTTACTTCATATGGTATTCTTGTTAGATTTTAATAATGCTTCAGCATTTTTTTTATCATACACTATTAAAAAAAAAAATCGTTCAGACTCCATCTTCAAGCTAATAAGTTTTTTTTTTCTTTATTGTGAAGTATCATTTTATTGGAATATACATACATTTTCTATACTGCTAAGTTTTTGTGTCCACTGCCATAGATGTATACAAAGTAGTGAGGGTAGTTCTAAAAATTTTAGTATAAATTCTTATATATTCTTTTGTATTTTGATTTACGCCGACTTGCAGCACAGCACTATCATCTTCATCATGAGGTGCCTTCTTCAGGCTAAAGTTTGACGGGTCTGAACTATGAGTAAATCATTAAACCGTGCTAGTAATCTATATTCCCTGATCATTTACTATAGTAATGATTATAGTCTATGATGGAAAATATGGATGAGGAATATCAGGGAGTGGACTGGCATATCTGGGGCACCTGAATTGTTCCGCCGAACCAGAGGCAGAAAGGACTGCACCACGCTGATCGCCAACCTTCACTAGTTGGAGAGGCGTTTTAAGATGAAGATAAACTATACTTGTTTAACTTCCTCAATGCTGCAGTAGACAAGGGTCTAGTACGACGGAGGTCTCTGATTCGATTCTGTAGAATTTTCTTAGTGGTAAAGAATATTGAAAGATTACTCTTAATATTACTGTTTTCTGACTGTCTATATATGAGCTAGAGTATTCACCATTCACTGTATTCTTGTTACTTACTATCATGTAGAACAGAGGTATATATTATATATATATATATATATATATATATATATATATAGATTTCCACCTATGTAAAGACTTATCATATCTCTGGACCCATTAGGCCTAGAGACTTGAAATGTAGCAGGAATATTCCTTTTACCGTGTTTTATGATTTATAACCCCCAAAAGAGCTTGCAAGGGTGTTAATAACGGAAAATGGTTTGGAGAGCGAATGGCGGTAAAATTTCTGACTATTTTCAAGGCTGCATTTTTCCTAGTGATTGTTATATATGTACATACACTTATAGGCCTCACCCAAAAACCTCCACATACAGTCAGCATGGCCTCCCGTACCGCTGGGTACTAGTTGCTGTTTTATGTAGCCACCAGTACGCGAGCGCTTCTAAAGGACCTTACTGCTCCATCGGCAATCGGCGTATATGTATATATGTAGTATTATGTAGCGTACTGTATCGATACGTTCGTTAATCAGCGATCAAGAATATAAATCGTCGCATCCGGTCGACTTAACAAGTTTAGACGTGGACGTGGTCGCGGATCGTGATCGCTTCTGCGAAACTTGTCTGCGCGCCCGTACGTACGTCTGATGTAACCCGGGTCGACGCCCGCCGGTGACACATCAATACAACTGTTACTCGGAAACACATTATTTTCGTTATACAATACTTTCATAATCACCTTATCGCTCGAACGGTGGATATTTCATTGTGCTCGGCCGTCGCATGCGCTGTTGCTTCTACGTACGATTGCTTGCTTACTTTATTTGTACATACACGCAAAAAGGTTTTAAGCAACTATCTAATACCAAAGAGTATATTCTCCGACACCCATACAATAAGAAAATACCCTTAAGTTAAAAGTTAAGCAAAGGAAAAGTTAAGGGGCTAAGTTTGTTTATAATTAGAGCATAGTAGTGCATTAAAAGGCGCCACCCCAAAGTGTTGTGAAAACACCACCGTGGTCCAGTTTGAAGGACGTTGTAGCTAATGTAATTACTGGGGTAACGAGACTCAATATCTTATATCTCAAGCGATGGCAATATAGTCCAGTATAAATAATCCTGACTATTACCACGTTATGGGCAGCCGTATTACTTACCATCAAGTGAATGTCTCGCTCGTCTCGTCTCTTAATTGAAATAAAAAAAAAAAAAAACATTAATGTTGACAATTATATTGTTTCCTTTGTGTATACATTTCTATAAACAAGTGTGTGGTCACTAAATTTTAAGTGACACCGAATGGATACTAGATATGATGGTTTAGGGTTGTCATATTACTGTATTAGTTAAGTATAGAAGACCGATGATTTAGTACAGGTCGTAGCTCAGGAACAATTGGAATGGGGATCTAGGTCTAGTCTCCGTTGCCTATATATCCGTACTATTATAAAAAAAATTCTCTTATAAAGTTGTGAGAGACAGTATACACTATCCATAATACGACGAGGATATTATTATCGAAACTTAATAATATCCTGTAGTGGATAATTTCGATTTGATCCAGATAATCCGGGGCCGTATAACGTATCCTTAACATGCGACGCCGTCAGACCGACAGCGACTCCGATGTGTATGAATTTTTTTTTATTTCCAGTAGAACTTTCAAGAAACAAAGAGGACCCGTTCGCCGGAAAAAGCACCTTTTATCCTTATCATTTCAAATCGCACGAGCCGCTTTATAAATGTAATTTGACTCTAAGACATATTATCCTTTTATCGAAGGCTATATGTTTGTATCGGGTTTATTTATTTACTTAAGTTAGTTTATTTGTTTAACTTAAAATATATTCGGCGCTTTTATTGTTCTCAGGCCAGCCGGAAGATATCGAAATGTGGATATCTGTTCGTCGCGCCGGGATGGGACTTCTCCAATCCGCTCTACAGGACAAAGGTAAGACAAGATTTCACGAGAAGTATACAGCATCCGACTGAACAAATAAACTATCACAAGTTATTAGCATCTTAAGTTTCTTTGGTGTTATGTCTTTTTGAGCCAACGGGGTTGACATATACCGAAGCAATAAAAGTCCAAAAAAAAAAACTTTAGAGATGATGCTATATTACTGCTTGGGTCTTGATAGAAAGATAGCCTGATATATACTATAGCCTTCATGAGCTTGTCTTAGTAGATAGTCATAGCTAGCTCCTCTTTTATACTCGTTCCTCCGGGAATTTGTATTCATAGGCTTCATTCCTTTGTGTTTACAATTTTTGATACCTTCCTCGTTCTCTGCTTCCATCATCTCTTTTTTCCGTTCTTATCTTCCCATTCTCATTTCTCTCATCCATACTCCATTATATTTATTTTCATCCTTATTTTTACTTCCTATTATATTTCTTTATATGTTACCGCTCTCTGTTACCGCAGACTGTTAAGTAATCAACAACGTAGATCCTATTTCCGCCGCCAAAACATTACTGTATTCCGGTTTTAATGATGTTATACTTAGGGTGAAGAGATTTAACGTTCTGTCTGAAGGCGACGAGCACAATATCATCCTAACTAGAGCTACGTTGGGTAGGCATTATACTTGTCATCTAGTGAATGGCTCGTCTCGTCGCTTTGTATGAATGTGAGAATAAAATTAAGTAAAGCGATTATTCGTCTAATTTGAACTGAAGAATTTGCCGTTAAATCTACTGGTAACATTCATCTTCATCCAATGGCACGCCATTTTGTCATACTTCACCATAATAAACTAGCGCAAATGATCAAAATTAACTGTATCTCAACGGTGGGCGGGTCGCGCTGTTAACTTAGCGATTAAGCGGTAAATTAAACACTTGTGTGACATCAACTGGACATAGGCCTCCCCCAAAGATCTCCAGATCGATCGGTCCTGTGCCGCCCGTATAGGTAGCCACCAGGGGCCGTCGTTTGTAGTGTTTGATATGAGAGGATTTGGGCCACTTCCCCCCATGCTGGCCCATTGGAGGTTCGTGGAAGCCAGAGCTTTTTTTTCATGATTAGCGGTTCACGTGAGTTGTTGTACGGGACCCCTTACACCTCGTGTGTGTAAACAACATTATAATATAAATTACACGAACACGTTAAGGTCGAAGGAAACGGTGCCATAAACAAATCGATAAAATAAAAGTTATGGTCATAAAGAATTTATACAAAGTGACTTAATAAAAAATAAATATATGCTTTACGACTGCTTGATGATAATCAAATTCTCAACTTAGCTTTTTATTTGCCCGAGCGCGTTCGGCAGATAACTTGAGAAATTTGATCTCATCAAAAGTGTATTTTCCTCTTTCCCTCTTCACATCCCCAAAAGGTATAGAAGAGAATGCCGCGTGGCAACACCAATTTATTTATATCTATAGCAATATTTGCCGATGGGGCAGTGAGGTCCTCGAGTGACGACCGTGTACCGGTAGACGTGGTGTTGGGAGGCCTCCCACAAGGTGGACCGACGATCTGGTGAGAATCACTGCCACCCACTGAGGCCTATGTCGTCGATATCGTCGTCGGTTATAAATAGTACATTAATGTTTTTTTTTTTACACCAACAGTTTTTTAGTAGGCTATGGATTATATAAGCTGTACTATATTTACTCTCTCGAAGACCACGACCAACAATTCAAACTTCAATCTCTCCCTATTTACGCATGCGATTGTACGTATATCGCATACGTTGCCGGATCGCGATCGAAGAGGTTACAGTGAAGCAAATTCCTTTATTTGGGATCTCAAATAAGTTGGACCCTTCAAATGTGTTTCGTGGAACACTTATATTTATTATCATCGTGACGCTAAGAGCATTGTTTAACGACTCCCCCCTTTTTTCTTATTCTCACTCCATTTGATTTCCGCTTATCAGATAAGGAACCGTAAAATTTTAGCGATGCAATAAAATTTAAAAGAGTACTCTGATTTTCCTGATAAGGTTGTTTATATTTCATATGCTCATATTTACGACCAGAGACTACTGAAGAACAGTTAGCAGTCCCTGCTGGTTATAGCGATGAAGGTAACTTTTAACTCAAGATCTCAACCATCGTATTCCTTCTAATATATCTTCATTATCTTTAACCTTGCATCACTCACAGGTTCCAAGCCAACATCGCCTGCTCGTGGTGTACCTTGCTAATCAACAGAGGCTCTGGCTTCCACCAACCATTGTGGTGGGAAATCTCCAAATGATATCCTATTTCTGGGGGAAGATAGATTTAAGTGAGATTATTACCCACTAAAATCCTTTCGGAGGTTTAAATCAGTGCAATCGGGGAGATCTAAGGAGTTGTTAAAGAATGTATAGCACGTCTCAAAGGAAGGACGATACACTCCTCGGAACCACCGCTGACCGGTCAAGGTTCGGGAAATCCGTAGATCCTTTTAGTCACCTTCTACGAAGGGCTTACCTTAGTCCTATCCTTAATAGCCCGAGACTACAGGGCTGGTCGTCTTTCTACCTAGTGATGGGGGTGGAGGGGTTTGTTCATAGCAAAATCCTTGTAAATTTGATTTGTATGTATTTGTTACTATAGTACATATACTGATAATACTTTATTTTATTTCTACTTCACGTTTTATTTAAATAACATTCGCGGTAAGGCCGCCATAATGATTCCGATATTGCCGCTATCGTGGAAGGTTGTATATGTTCAGATCTTCACGATTTCGTGCTATTTGCTATGATATAAAATTTATCGATTGAATATTATAACCTCAATTAGCTACATACAACATTTTATGTACTATTCAATTGGTTAAGGGGAAGTCGAAATGATGATGGAGACATCGCCAAAGGATGAATGGATACTTATAATACAAAGTATTAAAATATTTATGTATAGAGTTAAGTTTCTGGACTTTTTTTTTTATTTTATCCTGTTATAACCATCATTATAAACGTCTGTATATATTCATTATTAGTCTACTACTACACGAGGATATAATCTGCTTTCTGCCTCAGCCAGTCGCTCCCTGCTCTTCACCCTAAAACTTACATTCCTGCCTTCCTTCCATAGAACAGGTATATATATCTATTTATGTTTATTACCTCATTTACATGATTATAGATATCCCAATGATCACCAAGTAACATCAACTCATATGCTTAGCCAGAAGCGATTACTTGGAAGTGACTCCTATAAATCAATTCCAGCGTCGGTGGATATTACCGGCTATCAATAATACTTTGGTAATTTATCGCTCCAACCTTGATGGCTTCGAGGGGCCCTTGAGAGCCGACGTTGGACCCTTACCAACAATAAGCCCAAGGTTCAAATTGGCGCCGCACGATAAAATAAATCATGCAATTCAGATTCATGGGGATGATTAATTTTAATCAACGCACATGTCCGCCGACATGAAAAATAACTGAAGTAATTAGATTAAACTGCCGTTTCAATTGAAGGTTAAACCCTGGGCTCTGTAATTTGTTAAAATGTCACCGTTACTCTTTCATTGACCGAACTGATCGAGTCCTAGTGACCGATTTCTTTTGCTGCTTTCTATAGTGAATTAAATGTAAGGTGTTTCATTTGTAATAAGTTTCGTTCGACATTGCACGTTACATTCATTCTGCGGAGCGACAACAGAGAGGTGCACCTGATAGTAAGTGACATTACCACTCATATCAATGTGGTGGTAGTGAAGATCATGGAAACTGTACTGCATTACTGCATCTTAGTAATTTCACTGGCTACAAGAATGGCTACTGTTGCTGAAAGAGGCTTTTCCAACGAAAGAGACCTGTGACCAGAAACTTTTGTTTCAATCTACTTTTTTAGGAATTTTGTCTATTGTATCATATGTTTTTTTAAGTGAAACTTCTGCGAAAAGACAGGATAACATTGAAGTCTATTTTGTTAAGAAATCTAGGTATTTGATTAACAACACTGAAGTTTTTTTTTGCTACCTTCAGCATCATCGTTGAGTATCAAATTGGGCGGTTTTGAGAAAGCTTTTTCGATCCTGTACTATTTGTTTCAGTATCATCGAACTATTTTCTTCTTAGCTTTATCTTTGTAGCTAGCTTTCGAAAATGGAAAAGGGATCTCTTCTGTAAGTGCAGGAAATAGGTCACCTTCCTCTGCATGATCATATCAGCCGTCATTCGCATTTGTCTCCTTCGTCAGTATTAAATAGAAATAGTATATGATAATTTAGTTCAAATATAAGTAATAAGTTATGTAGACCCTTAGAACTTGACTAAAGCAGATAGCCTTTTACCATAGCCCTTTATAGGAATCATTGTTGTTTAAATATTACGCAAAGCAAAGCAAAAGATTCGGGTATAAATCTGAGATCGAGATAACCGGCGGGGGTCCCAAAAAGTGTCAAAAAAACGTGCCGCGATGGACCCGAGGCGCGAATACCACCAACTTATTAATCATGTGAGCAGATCAGATTTTACCTTATCAATTCACTTGTCAGGGACCCGGGAAGGTCCGACGTGTATAATGTATCGAATAAAGTGCTTATTGTTGTTCAATTATTTCTCATTGTGTTTTTTGGGCGGCCGTAACTTAGCTTATGCATATGCTAATTGTATTTCGAAGAAAAAAAATAAGATTGGGTACTGCAAATTGTATGAGAAAGAACTAAAAAATATATAAACTGGTAAGAATCTCGGTAATACACTGGATGCGAGCAACTTGGGACCGATCGCTGTGGCGATCTTTGGAGGAGGCCTATGTATGTCCAGCAGTGAATGTCTATCGGCTGATGACAATGATGATGATTCAGTGTTAACATCCGGAACCGATATGCTGTACCTGCCTGCTCAGAGTTACTCTGCCCTATGGAATCAAAAATGTGGAGATGCGCATAAGAACTAAGGTCACCGACATAGCTCAAAAGACTGCTAAATTTAAGTGGCCATAGGCAGAGCCGTGGGCAATATTGCTCGAAGAATCGACGGCCGAAGGCAGTAAGGTCCCCGAGTGACAGCCACGTACCGGTAGACGTGGTGTTGGGAGACCTTTCACAAGGTGGACCAACGATCTGGTGAGAATCACAGGTAACCCACGGGATGCGAGCAACGCCTGACCGATCGATGTATAGATCTTTGGATGTGGCCATGTCCAGCAGTGGACGTGTATTGATGATCAGTGCTACCCGCTCATCCGAGTTCAAGCTGTTTCTGTTTAAGTTGAAAACTAAACTTTTAGTTACGCCCCCAAGCGTTTTAATTTAGTTCTAAGTGCTTACGATGATGTGTCGGTGTTATTGAAAAAACAAATTAGGCCTACGTTAGTATTTATTTAAGTTAGTACTTATTTAAAGAGGATTTAGTCTCGCTTATTAAATTCCTTTAAATTTAGAAAGAAGCTTTAAATTTGCAAGATTAACAACAAATACAAATGTAACTGGTGGTAGGGCGAAAAATTACTGTGAACTTGTTTAAAAGGGGTGGCTACTGGGGTAAAAAGACGTCACATCCTATATCTAAAAGCGTCGAGTACAATTTAGTGTATGTCATCCTAACTAGTACACATCGGATAGATGTGACATACATGTGTGTGAAATATTGGAAAAATAGAAATATACTCACAGGAGTCTATTTCTGTTTTTCCAATATTCCCATTCATTATTTTGTAGAAATATGTCGCTCTTTCTACCTCTAGGGACTTTACATCATATCTGAGGATCGTGATCAGTGTCAGGGTTGTTATCTGGAGCGGACGATCTGCTTCCACCGGTTGCTGTCCAACGCATCTATTACGACTATGTAAAATTTTGACAACGACGAGTCTTTAACCTGATCGATCCATCTGGTTGGTGCACGACCGAATGATCTTTTGCTTTCGGTGTTCCCAACGACATTAAATTTTTAGAGACAATCCAAATTTCAGTAGAGGTTGTAGTTAAAGAGTTAGGGTAGCGCTGGATCTCGAAACTAAAAAGAGAGACTTTCAACTACTTTGTTGACGATGATCAATATAAATCTAAAGAAGTAACAAATTAACTGAAGCTATGACACAAAATAGAGATAAATTTAGAAGAGCGATCAGGAGATTAAAATAAATGGTAATAAATAAAAATAATGGTCCATTATATATGGGACGAAATGTAGTAAGAAGAAGAAGATTGCAGAAGTATATTAAAAAAAATTTCATATGTACTTGTTTTTCTTAAGTAATAGTTTAAAAAGACTACAAGATTACAGTCTGACAATGCTGATGATGAAGTAATAGTCAACACATCCAGTACCGGCGCTGTGTTTAATGGGGTTGTTGCGTTAATATATAGGAAATGCATTGAAATATTCTTTTATTATAGGAATTGATTGTAAGTGGTAATGATTTTTTATCGACTTTCTATGCGGCCGCCGCCGCAGCTCCGTTAGCAAGTGGTGCGTGGTGCACGCACGGCCGAGCGCCGGCTGATTTCCACTCTTTACACATTAACTGGATCCAACTCGTGGACCCCACGGCTCAGTGATTGTAGGGCAGCTGATGTACTTACTACGTACCCGATACCGTATAACGAAACATTAAATCTATCCTCTAGTACACGGGTACCACACCTAAACTGTGGTAGCCGTACCTTCGGAAGTATGCGGCGCTTTATTGGAGGGCACGTAAAAATTATATTCTGCGGGTTGAAATAATTAACTTATGTAAAGTATTACTCTGTTATGATTACGCTTAAGCATCTCATCAATATTAATGCTCTTACATGAGTTACTTAAAAATTAGTGCGTTGTTTCTATGAAAACATTTTCTCTAAACTGCGGTCATTTCGTTCAATAGCAATACAAAATGGTCGTAGTTCAAAAATCTCATAAATATTGTCATAATTATAATATTAAAAAAAAATGTTTATGTAATTTTTTTTTATATTATCACCCTTTTTTCCCAGTAGGGGTAGGCAGAGGTGAATTTCTATAATTATGTAAAAATCTCACATTACTCTGACTGCCCCCTTGAGGCAGAGTATCTTTCGAAGATTTCCCTCTCAAATAAAAAAAAACAAGACCACTCCTCACAGATGTGTTAACGCAAATTGTAGGGTGGTTCTTTACGAGATCCTGGAGCCTCTCCGAATACACTGATGCAGACCAACTAAAGGATTTTCGTAAGTAGGAATCTCACATAACACTGACATCTCCCAGAAGCAGAGTAAAAGTAGTAGTAGGGCTAGAAGTTTCTCGTCGCTCCCAAACAAAATGAAATATCTATCTATCTATCACTTTATAAAGACTGTACAGTACACCAAAACATTACAAGTAATTAACTAATAAGTAGGTCATCTATTTAATGAACATATTTTGTTTATAAACATTTATAAACAATGCTTTAGGAGACAATGCGCAATAATTGTTAGTACGCACATTTAATTCTCACGTCGGTCTTCTTCGTGTGTAAAATTAAAATGGCCACACAACATTCGTACGCTATACAAATTGAATTTTAATAGGCTTCATTACGAAATGTTGTGTTTTTGTTGTAATTATGTGTATCTTTATTATAATCACACACATTACTTATCTTTCGCTTAACAACTCGAAAAGAAAGGGGAAGCTGAAAATCAACGCTGATTGAAGTTGCTGATCCAGTCACCATTAGCTACGCTGCCTCTGTTTGCTTTAGCAATAGTCTATAAATTTTTTTCTGTAATATTATAGTAATGTAAGGCAATAAATAGTTTTTTATTTATTTATTATTTGATATGAAGAACTATTAGTTTTAAGATCATTTAACCTTTGACATTATCATCTCAACTGATTGACGTCTCTTGAGTTCGACGAATCTATAAATCACTGTTATCTATTAAATACTTTACATACATAAAGATTCGAGACGTTGAAGGTACAAATCTAATGGTAAGACCTACTCCTGCCATGTTATACACAGTACTGCAATGTGGTCGTCGCCACAACAATGTTTGCACAATAGTAATATCCCTAGGAATTGATTGACCAGATAAAGGCGGCAGTAAATGGCTCATCATCTTCACCACTATATCAATGCACTAGGAAGGCGGCCATCAGAGAGGAATGGCGACGTGCTAACACCTGAAATGATGACCAGGACCACTCTGTCAAGAGTGATATCGACGAAGAAGAAGAAGAAGAATAACTACTAATGTTTCACAGCGGAAATAGAAGCAGCTGTCGTACCAGACTAGACGGTCGCCATCAATAGAGACAAGGAAAATTATCAGCTGGAGTATAATGTTAATGCAATGTAGAAACTCTTAGTACACTTTACTACAATGAGAGCTGTGAACAGCATTCCACTGGTCACCTTTACTTTGGTACAAACTCATTAATTTTATCCAGTTAAAAATAACTATAAGTCGTTTCGTACATAAAAGTTTATTAAGCCATCACTAACCGCGTTAAACGTCGGAATTGTGGTTTTTTAACGCGATAAACGATAACATTGGCAGGATTATAATTAAATTAGACGTATCCTTTTGAAAGGAGTTTAATTGAAATGTCATCTTCTGCATTGAAATCCCTGTCGGGAGATAACGGCAGCGGATTTGTTTTAGCCGCGATAACAAGTTGTTTCAATTTAAAAGAAAATGTTAACTTCATCCTAAAGCTATACGAGGTGTTCTTATCTGCTGACAATTTCAATTTATTCTTTATTCCTTTCTTTCTTATTATCTTTGATTAAGGCACTCTTGTTATTATTTCGGCTGATATCAAATTTTACAGATCCTCCATCTTCATTTAATGAATTCGTTTCCTGTCAAAGGTTGCATCAAATCAAACTGAGTTATAGCTTCATTCTCTTTGGAATTTATGATAGGCTTAGATCCACAATAATGTGTTTGAGTTATGTGATTACTTCAGTATTTATATTATTTAATTGAGGGGCTTTTGTTATAATTTATATATTTATAGAACAGTTTAACAGTTCAAATCAAAATAACTTTAAGGCGAAAAATTATTTCGTATAAACAAGCCTCGAACATGAGGAAATCAAATCCATAGTTCAACCTTACGGAATCATTCATAGGGTTTATGTTAGCCAAAATTATACCACTATAATAGTTTTTAGTATCTGAATCTCTTCACATTTAATCTATTCTGGTATTTGGGAGTACAATGCAGCAGACAGAATTCATGATAAAACAAAATGAGATACGATCTGAGGAAATTTTGGCGGAGTATATCTCTTATTGCCCCAAAATTCTGAGAAAGCTTTCATATGCCGATGCCAATGTTTTGAGCAATTCTTCACAATAGGTTGGAAGACGTTGTGCATTTAAATATACACATATAAATATATGATCCGCCCAAATTATGTTATCGCCTTGATATATAAAATTAACTTGCCTTTAACCCAATAATTCATTAGCTATACAACCCTTAAATCCTGAACACGTTTACGTTTGCTCATTACTTTAGTTTGCAGATATAGAAGCTGTGGCGGTGGTACCTAGACAATTTCCAACAATAGATATCTATCAACAGTAACAACAGAAAGATACAGGTTTAGAGATTATTTTGTAGCATTATATAGCCCTAAGTTAATTCAACTTAACTAGTTTAGAATTTGTTCGAGAGTCCCGAATCGTTGATCTCATGGTAGCCATGATTTTACACTCAATATTGTTACATTTTATATTATTGACCTTTAAAGTTCAAATTTAATGAAGGTTTGTTGAGTTAGGATACAATTATTCATATTAAAGGATATTGCAATTGTTAATAATTTTATAGAGTTATTCGGAGCTGAGGGAACTTTTTGTTTACTGCAAAAATAATGCAGACTTTCCTATTATTTTTGCAGTAAAATTAAAGTATGAAAATCTAGTAGTTTTACAGTTAAACCCTTAAGTAATTAAAGAGACACTTTAAAATCATTAACCCAGTAAAGAATGTTGTTGATGAAAATGTCTGATTCTATTGGTAATGATTCCAATAGTTTTCGATTAGATAAAGCAATATAACAGTAAACTGTTTATAAATTAATCGCCTTTGAAAATGCAATGATTAACTTGGAAATCGATAACCGATACAATTTCTAAGGATTGCGGTCTAGGTCTCGCCATTGAGACCTAAATTACTATGATTGCATGCGATAGATCCAACTTTCCCTGCTACGCCTAAGCAATTTGATATGTAATGCGGTCTGCGATGTTGTTATAGATAAATGTGTTGTTCTGTTTGTTGTTAACAGTAGCTTGTATAATGGGAAATATAAATGAGAATCTGTGCTAAATGAAGCATTTTTATAGATTTTCCTTATTGCTTTCTCTATTATCTTATGTTTACTAAGAATCTCTGCAGAAAATTTTATGATACACTTAGTTATGAATTAGAACCGTCTGCTCTAAGACCAATAATTTTGGGTTTAAATTGACTCACGAGTAGATAAAGCACTAATTGACATAACGGGTAATTTGATTGGACTTGAAATTACTGAAGTACCGACATGCTTTGTTGCCGGAAGCTTCAAATCTTAGTTTTAAACTGACATGTATGGATGATTCTTTCATCAATTTTTCCTTATCAAATATCTTCCTAGTAACAGATATTTCCTTTTCCGCTCTTGTCCTTAAAATTGATCTTGAAAATTAGATACCTTTTCCTATACCAAAAGTATGTATTTCTTGTTACCTTTCGAAACCTTTTCAAGTTTAAAGATAATTCTGTTTATCCCGTCTCATTACTTTCAGAGGTCACCTAGATATATTCTACTCAAATATATGGTGCTTTGCAGCAGGAATGCTTTTTAAGACTCTTGTCCTTGTGATGCATGATGTCAACAACCTTCTCAATCTGTCTCGACTAGTAAAATCAAGAACTGTATCGTGACATTGTTATCAGAAGATAGAAATCCTCCCTAATAGTTAGAAGTGCTCAATCTCCGCGGCTCCCACAGTTATGTAAGATACTTACCCTGCGTCCATTATATCAGGAGTTACATCACGCCCGCTTCGAGCAAGCACCCCGCCGTCAACTAATGCACGCATTATTTATACATTAAAGGACATCATTAAAACGTCATTAGGTCTGCCATCGACCCCTCGGTTGTGCGGTGCACGCGTGCATGAATATGCACGGTCCTGTCCCACGTTCCGTTCTTTACTCCGAAATAACGCAGCCGGTTGCTATAATGTTTACATTGTATTGGCGTACAGACTTTAACTTCAACTTACAAGTACACACTTTATTTAGAAGCATCACGAGTTATTACCAACTAGTAAATATAACTTACTAAAATATTTAAATGACTATCTCTAGTAACAGAGACATATCACCAACACGATCACTGATAGTCGGCTGCTGATGAGCGACGAGGCAAGTGACATGTGGAACTGTGATGGTAATACTCTTCCCCGTAACAATGTAAAACTAATTATAATAATAAACACTAGATTCAGCTCTTCGCTTTGAGTTGCAAAATATTAAGTCTTTTTAGTAGTTTCACTAGGTACAGCGTGTTTAATCAGAACACAGCGAATTTCCATGATAATACTTAACAGTAGAAACAGCAGATGCGGTGGATACCTTGATGGTTTTCGTCAATCAAGGCTTATCTCCTAGTAAGGTGGAAAACATATCCAATACCTTTAGTATTTTTTTTTTAAACCAACAATTGTTGAAAATGAAACATTTTTTTATCTTTTAGGAAGTTGAAACGGCATCAAAACACAAAGTAAGCAATAAGATCGTGCGCAACGCACATAACGAAACGTTCACCGATTACACTGCCAGTTTAAAATGGCCGCGCTGTCATAATTGAAACATAACATTAGTAGAAAGTGGAGCACATTTAATTTGCATGGCAACACTGTGAAATTGCGGCGGGGTAGGAGCGGGCGCGGGTCGTTCTAGTCTAATAACGCGTCACGCGGCGCGCGCGCACCACTCGTGAGTACATCGATACTGTACAGTAACTCTTACTCCTACTGACTGCTGTTACACTCTCCCTCCCGCGACTGGCGTTGGAACAATACGTTAAGTAGAACCCATTAAGCATAAAGAAGATTGCTATTATTCAGTATAGTGTCTTTTGTACTATATGTATACAGATATGTAGGCCTATGTCCAGCAGTGGACGTCTATCGGCTGACAATGATGATATGTATATAATGAAAATGAGTGTAGTTTGTTCGCTGATCACTTGAAAACTAGTGAACATGAGCAATCGACGCGGAACGATTTGTAGATTTATTTTTTAGATCTCTTTTTTCTGATCTCTTTACCCAAGTAATTTCACAGCGCCTGTATATATATAACACTCCGATTTGAGATAGAGACGATAGATAGAGACTTTATATATATATTAGAGATGTGTGCCCGGATCTTATCAAGTGGAGAGAGGTGGTCTCTGCCTACCCCGCTGGGAACGAGGCGTGATAAATGTTTGTATGTATTATATATACTATTATATTATACCTCATCCCCTTTTCACCATCAGACGGTCAAGTCACCGTCCCTATAACCATTCCTTGTTTGCAAATAAATAGATATAAGTCCTCATTCTTAAGGAGAAAAGAAAACTAACTTGCCAGCGTCAGTGTACCCATCGAAGTACACGGAATGTCTGTAAGAGAATAGTGAATAGACTTTATCACTGCAGACCATATCACTTAACACCAGGTGTGATCATGCTCCAGCATTTAACATTTAAAAAAAAACATATAAAACACAGTATTTTTGCAGTAAATAATGAAACTAAGCTGGATGTAGTACTAAAACCTCAGCTTCGTACTGCCCAGGCTGAAGCATTAGTTGAAGTCAAACAACGGTCAACGCTGTGGCGCAGGGGGTTGGTGACCGCTTTAGTGACATTTGTTCTCGGGCCCCTTAGTGCACCGGCAGGCGAGCGACATCGGTGCCCACAGCTGATCTCATTAGAATTTTACTTCAGGCAATTGGTACTTGTAAACTTCCTGCCGGACCTATTACTGTGCAATCTTCCCATCGGATTGATAATTACATTTGATTTATTTTATCTTTCTTATACATACATATATATCTCACTTCGTTTCGAGTGGGGTAGGCAGAGACTACCTCTCTCCACCACCATCCACCATCCTTCTTATACTTTTCTAAATATTTACTAATACCGTAATTACTAATACAACTAATTTTGTTACTAATATTAATAGATATTAAGTCGATATTGTTTATTTGACTTAGCGATGAGAAGAGCAAGACGCATATATCATGTATAATAATACCTAATAAAAAGTAAGGTTAGGAATGATACGCAGGACTTGTTGTGGTGAAGTCTGCTAATTAAGAAACGTGGCTTTGGATCCCGCTAACCTACATTGGGCCAACGTGGTGGGAAATGGCCCAAATCCACCCATATGAACCTATATACGACAACCGCCAGTGCTCAGCGGTACCGGAAACCATGCTGGCTGTATGTGAGGGTTTTTGGGGGTGTCCTTATGTCTAGCAGTAGAAGTTTATTGGCTGGTGATGATGATGAATATTTATTTATTCAACAGCTAATTTATGTCATCACTGTTGCAGCACAGGCCTACCATCAATATGAGGGCGATGGGCCATAGTCACCACGCGAGCCCAATGCGGAGTGATGACTTCACAGCTTAGAATAAATTCTAATTCATGTGCAGGTTTCCTCGCGATGTTTTCCTTCACCGTTTGTATTTTGCTGTCGTTACTAAAGTTCAATACATAACTTAAATATTAAAGTCATCGGTACATACCGAAATGCGAAGACGCGACATTCGGTATGCAGGCCGCACGCTCTATTAGGCCAGCGAGCTACTTATATATATATGTTTATAGAAATATATACGCACATATAATGTATATATATCGGTAGATGGATGGTGTGGTATTGTGTTAGTTTAGTATGCACTGCGGAGCGCACGGTTGCGCCCGTCTAATATCGGTTTTTGTGCGTACAGCGAGCGCGCAATGCGGAAGCGCGCACTGACAGACGGCCGCTCGCGTTATTTATGTATCTGTACGCGTATGGGTTTCACACGAGCCGCGCCCGCGGCATCGCTTCCTCCTCTCCTTAATACATACATACATAGTCGACTTGTTCATCAATAGATATTCTTCTTCTGTCTATGCCTATTTTCCAGTTACTTGGGGTCCGCCTTCTTTGGCCTGTCTCCAGACAGCACGATTCTTTCATTTTTGTTGGCCAAGGTTGATTTCTTTCAGATCCTTTTGAATCGTCGTCAGCCAAATAGTCGGTGGTCTTCCGCGATTTCGCGTCGTTGTCGGCATACATATATAGATATCCAGTAATTCATTATCTCATCATGAGATCTCTGAAACTGTTAGTACGTAAACACTTAAAATTTACTAGACACTTATATTATGTACTTAGGGGGTGTAAGGGGTCGCGCACAACAACTCACTGGACCTAAGCCAATCTCATCTGCTCGTGGTTCATCCTGCTAATCGACAAACGAACCGCTATCTCCAACCAGCACTCATTGGAAATGGTCTAAAGCTCACCAAATCAACCTCTACAAACGACGTTTCTGTATGCCTGGCGGTACTGGAGGCCGTGCTGACTGTAGGGTCGTGGGAATGGCTGGATGCGCCGACCGATCGATGTGGAGGGCATTGTCTAGTAGTGGCCATCTATTGTTTGATAATGATGATGATACTTATATCATTTAGAGTTCACTTAAGAATGTGTTTACAAAATTTAATTTTCCAAAGGGAGTTACAGGGGTGTACATAACGGGAAGCTACACCGGGGTGTGCAAGGTTGCCGTCGAGCGGGAATATTTCTGACAAACTTCAATATCAAATTTACCTCTATATTACGTCTAGCAATGCCGCCGGGAAACAACTAGATAAATATAAACTTACTTTATTTACGTTCTTTATTTGTACAATATAAAAAGGTATAAAAATACGTAAATACATAAATGTAATGAAGGTCGTCTCATGAAGCGATTTCATCCAGACAACAAATAAATAGACATGATTGTATGGAGCTTATATGCCGGGTGTGCCGGATTTGAATATATACACTAACAACTACAACTACATATACATATATATATATCTAAATATATATATTAAAAAGAGATTTTCTTTGTTCGCATATCACGTGAAAACTAGTGAACGTATCGACTTGTGTTTACAAGTAATAGCCTATAATAGTTTTATTATAGGCTATTTATTCTTTAAATTTCATAGATCCTTCACTTTCAGCCGTTACTATAGCAACCGTATTATTTATGCGGTTGCTATAGTAACGGCTGCTTCAGAAAGTAATTTGCGGTTGCGGTTGCTTTCAAGGAATATTTCAAGCAAGCTTCAAGTATATTTCTATATTACGGCCAGCAAAGTGAGGCGGGAATAGCTAGTGTATATATCATCATCAGCCGATAGACGTCCACTCCTGGACTTAGGCCTCCCTCAAATCCAAATGCTCTAATCCAAGAGTTCATTGAGGGGAATTGGCTTAGCTTACCACGCTGGCCCAGTGGGAGACATGGGTGGTCAGAGCCTCGTCTGTTATTCAGCAGGGTAAACCGCGTGCAGGTGAGCAGTTGATTTGGAATCGATAAGATGTTGAGTGGAACCGCTTAACTATTTTGAGTATATATATATATTTCACTAATATTTTTAAAAGAGATTGATTGATTGATAACTTTAATCCTTTGATCCATAGTTTTTCAACAAATTATACTATATTATACTATACTATAACATACAACATGAATATGGGATGAAGGACATATAACAAAGAAGGTAATGAGAATGAACGTGGACGGTTATAAGGGTAAAGAAAGACCGGAGAAAGTATGGATGGATTGTGTGAAAGATGACATGTGTGAGAAGAGTGTGAATCCAGATCCAGAACTGTGCCAGCTCCTCATAGCTGGGAAAGGGGCAGGAGGAAAAAGACTTTACTATAGTACTAAACGAGCATCTATTAATTAATCCACCAGCACAATAAAGTGAAGTATATTTTGATTATCTTCTTCATACACAAGGACAAGGACATCCTTTGCTACGAGGACCGGTTTTAATTTGACTGGTTATAGGTACGGGTATAAAGTTATTGGGATGCGGCGCCACTTGAATTGACTTTTTGCATTCATTCGGACGGTGGTGGTTTCGCGGTTGGATGGTGACCTTTTCGGTCGGTTGCCGGGACGGTGTCGGGACGGTAAACGTACAATTTTATATCCTGCTGTCAGAAACTCGTCCTTTATTATCAATTCTTTACCGTACTATGTTGTAGGGAGTTTAAATTCATAGTTTTTGTTGGATATTTTTACTTGCATGTACATAAAATGTAGATTATTTTTAACTACAGGTTTATATTAATGAAGCTTATGCAGCTTATTATTGATATATTTTATGATCAACAATAATATGTGTATGTAAGTAGCGTACAAACCTTACTATGTTCCTGTTTGAAGCGTGTTATAAGTAGTGAATTTATTGATCTAACGAGATTTAACAACTATTGCCTGAAGTTGCCGTACATGTGGTGTTGTGTATATCATCCTAACTAGAGCCACTTTATGTTCAGACGTATAATAAATTCAAGTAACGTTTTAGAAAAGATCTTGCTTAAGTTAAACTATCATCATCAGCCGATAGACGTCCACTGCTGGATATGGGCCTCTAAGGTTTGTTCATGTGGGGGTATTTAGGTCATTTCCACCACGCTGGCCCAATTCGGGTTGGTAGGAGCCAGACCTTCTTTTGTTGATTAGCAGGCTGCTTCACGAGCTGGTGAGGTTGGCTTGGGTCTCTTGAGTTGCTGTGCGAGACATTTACACCACGTTAAAATATCTTAAACTATTTATTATTCTAGATAAAGTATAGCTTTTTGTCTCATACATATGTATATCTTATATTTATGTATTATTAACAAGCGAATAGACAATAGTTATTATAAACAAACCAATACCATTTAATTTGTATAATTTAACGATCGCATTATACAAAATTTAATACACACTATCGTTTGCTTGACAGGATGAAGATCTCTAAAATATACTTTGCGGAAACCCGTATAACTACTTTTCGTTTTATTTAAATTTCCATTTTGAACAGTATAGATGAATCTTGAATGTACGATATCTTAAATACGGCAAATTAATACAGATCTTTGTGAATTCGCCACGATTTTAAAGTGAAATTTCGTATGAGACGGCGTCGATAGGATTTTATGAAACGAAAAAGTGTAACGGCATAGAGATAAACTGTAAACGTATTTATGGGTTTAGACTGTGAGTGAATGATATCGAAAAGCGTTTTTATTTAGTTTCCGTATCCTTCGACACGTTTACGCTCTATGATACTCCGCACATGAACAGATGAAACCCGGAAGTAATAAAACTGTTCTATCTCTACTAAAATATTTATTTAAGCGCTTCAACGTACCTCTCTTACTGTTTCTTCTACTTCAATCAATAAAAGAATTGTTGATTGTATGCTCTCTCTCTCTCTTTACTACGTCCATATTATATTCATCTCATTCTATTACATATTAACTAGAACACAATGTTTAATTTCTACAGCTAACTTGGTATATGTTACTTAATAGTAACATATAATATATGTAGAAATAATTACGTTAATTTTAAGTAAATTTTTGTCATCCTAATACGTTAAAGATAGTATATCGTATGTATCATACTGACTATAGTTCAGTGCTTCATAACTTATTGAGGCCATATATATGTTATATATGATCCTGAAACATTCAGTATCCTGACGGATAAAAGATGAAGTCACTATAAAAAGTGACTAGTAATTTTACACGATATAGCCGATGTGAACATAAGGCCGGACGTTGATGTGCCGCGGCGGTGACACACCGCCGTCGCCACTTCGAAGCTACTCGCTGATAAGTTTTTTTTCCACTACAATCTTGCGGGACTGGTTGCGACCTCCGGATCCTATTATAGAGCGCAGAAGGAAGTGCCGAGTGCACCCTCAATTACCACAAAGAAATGGACCAGTGCAAGTTAAACCGTTACACACGGTCGGAGCGTTTGTACTACAATCTACTGCAACTGTAACGTTGAGGAAGTTTACTTTAGTGCTACAACGAACCGATACTGTATTAATTGTATTTACTTGTTAATTATTTTAAACTACATATATAAATAGATATAAAACTTTATGTGATTTTACATATGTATATAAACACCGTCGACATACATTTCTGCTCATTGTAGTATTGCTATATATATATATATATATATATATATATATATATATATATATATATATATATATATATATATATATATATATATATGCCTTTTCAACGAACCAATGAGTGTAAGATCTTGACCCGATGGTAAATAAAATTACAATGTGAAACTAGTTACGACGATATACTCTGCACACTATGGTACTTGTCGCCTTGATAACACAAGATGTTATTATCCCAACAACAAGTCCACTGGGTAGCTACAACGCCTTTCAAACAGGAAACAAGTAATGTTTTCATATAACTATTTAACGTATAAATAGGTTGTACGAAACCTACCTAAACAACTTATAAAGATCAACGGATGAATATCAAACATATATTGTAACATGTAAATGATTTCCTCTTCTTCTTAAAGTGATTCTTCATCACCGGAAGTTAGCTTTCATATGAAAGAGTAGGGATAAATATTGATGAGCAACTACTTTGTATTGCTCAATACAGGGATAAATTCGAGAATCCGATGACTAACTTTAGTCTATAGAATTTTTCTTAAAGTGCTTCTCCAATACTGAAGGTGGGTCGTCAGATGGTTTAGAAACATTTAAATGGGTTCGACATGCGTATGGTCCGTATGTAGCTTGAACAACGCTTGCGTCTGCGCTCATAATACTAAATCGTAAGGAATTTAGTGCGCGCGCGACACGCCCCGCGTTAATTGGTGCCGGGAGTCGACGGGAGCGCTCACTTCCGGCGCACCTCCCTTTCTAACCTCCTATCGTTTCATCTATTATTATACAGATTTTCCTATTGTTAATATTGTTGATATTTACCTATATAAAACTCATCTATGTAAAATATTTCAACACATCGTTATTCTTGATTATAATATAGATACACCTTTCTTTTATTCGACGAATCGATCGAGCCGTTCACCTGTTGGTTAACTCTGTTCTCGTTGTCTTAACATTTAAAATGTTAAGACTCATTACCCCAGTAATTTCACTAGCCACAGCGCCTTTCGGACCGGAACATAATTGTTACTCAGTACTGTTTGACGCAGAAATAGGACCTAGACGATCTCCATCAACAGAGATTTTACCATGTTTCATACATAACGTTTAATGAAGCAAATGTGTTTCATACTCTATACCAAAATGCAGTAAGCAATGCTTACTATACATGATTTTTTTTTTTGTACGAGCGCTTACATTGTATACTTTCATCTCGCTGAGTGACGTACCGGGCTAAAATCTGACGCGGGGCCGCTGCCCTCTCTAATTGCTTGTAATTTTTACTTCTTGATTCAAACGCCACGAGAACACGTCTGGTGAGCGGAATGCTGACATACCTCCTTACATACAGACAACCCGAACCGGAAACTGGTTTACTCTTATAGAATATATATAATTATATATATGTACAGTAGCTACAAATGTGTCATATTAACTTCCTTTATACAGAAGTGGCTAAGACTTGTATTTATGACTATGACTTTTTGGATTAGGGGAGCCATGGGAGGTTGGAGGGTGCCCAAGTTATCGTATTGTAAATCTGCTGCCATAACTGCATTCTATTCCGGATGTAAATATGAAGAGAGTGGTCGTCACAGCCAGAATGAGATCGACGATCTGGATTATCTTTGACCTCATTCTCAATTAACCTCATATGAAGTTTAAGTCATGTAATAAGAAACATGCAGTTTAAAAAAAATACTTAGTTGTTATAAGAAAGTTCTGATAGTAGCTGCTATTACGGTATAAGTACAATGTATATTATCCTAACTAGTGCCATATTCGTTATATCGTCTCATTTCTTCCGCTTCTATCGCTGAGGGTGAGTTAAAAGAGAAACCTCTGGTCCTTTGCTCTTCCTCGTCTAACCCTTAAGTATTGACAAATACTACTAGAAATATCTATTTCTAGTAGTATTCATAAAGATATTATTTGGTTTAAGGTTATTTAGACCTATTATTAAACTGAAGGTTTACATAATAAAATGTTTTATGCGAATCGTTGGTCAAGCTCTATGACTGTGTGTATCGGACGTTATCCGCGTTCCCGCCGCGCCGGTATCACAACAAAACCCGTGTTTACGCTTTGATTCCCGTCCAGTACTTCTGGCCAACACGTCAAAAGTATTCACACCGGTATTCAGGCAATTTGAACGCTGGCCCGCCCGAGACGAATCTTTAACCACAGCATCATGTGATAACAGTACATATTTATGTAGTATCAGTTGTTTATTCGACGACGGTGCGATAGTTCGGATCATATACACAGCAGCACATTCCGCTCGTCCTCTTAAGATATAAGAATATACGTCTCATTATTCTATTAACTACAGCGCCTTACAAACCGGAACACACTAATGTTTATACAGTAGTTTGGCGGTAGAAATAGGAGCTGCAGTGGTACCTACTCGGCCTTCAGCAACAGAGATCTACCAGTCAAGTTGCTATATAGTTTGATTAATATAGTTAAATTTAACCAACACAGATACTATTCTCTGTGTTTCATTGTAATATGTAAACGGTACGTCTGTCACTAACAATGTGACGTTAGTGACTATACTCTCACCTATAGTACTCTAGTAGCAGAGCTATTGAAACTGAAACACAGTATTATTAGTAGTACAGTATTTTTAGTAGATGTTTTTAGAAGCAGAAGTAGGTGTTCCTTAATCTACCTCCATCAACAGAGACCTAACGCTAAATAAACCGTTGTTTAATAACACATATCAATTACTATAAGGTGTCAAATTTGTCACTATTAAAGTATTCTCCATTCTGTCCATAAGTCCTTCGATAGTGATATAACTGCTCAACGTATAAAGAAGTGATAACTGACATGATTAGCATAACCACAGTGTTGGTTCAACTCATTTGTGCTTGCTTAACGTGTGCGTGGCGTTGTATTAACATAACTACGATGCGTGTGTGTGTATGTCATTTATTGTGGTGTCAGGGTACACACAATGAGATGCACGCACGAATTTATTGAGATTTGTGCACCATATTTGGTTACCACACTGGTACCAGGACCAGGGATTATACACTAGCGTATTAGCTCATACTGTTGACTGTTCCAATATATACTCTTGTTAAGTTATCGTTAAATAATTTGCTTTTAACTTATCTTACTTGATTCCGATTAATTCTAAAAGCTATTTAAGTTAGAAAAACGTTTGATAAACGTTAAAAAGTACAGATAGGTTTCACTGATGTCGCTTTGCTAAGATAAACATACCGTCTCTAATTAATACGAACACTACGCAATCCGCCTTAAAAGCAACGAAAGATCGTTTAGTATCCTTAAAAGAATGAGAAAGTCACCATCAGACACCTGCCCATGTAGCAGGAACGAATAAAACTCGAAAACCGGTGAAGCTTTATGGCGATATAGGAAAGGAAACAAGAGTCCCATATATGAGCGTTGCAACGTATAGAGTTAGGTCTTGTCAAATCAATTACTCAGACTAGTTGGTTTCCCGTGAAAACCTACTTGGTGTATTTTTCCGTTTCCGCGGCGACTATGTGAGTATAGCAAGTAGAAAAGTTATTCTTAGCTTTTCCTTGTTAGATAATAAAAAAAAATTGTACATAGTTAATAAGGAAGGCTTAATCTAACAACTGTATATCAGTTATTATATTTGTCAATTTCCGCTGAATGACGTCACTTTCATCAGGTCATCAATAAATCTGGTAGAAGATTGACTGAACGCCACCAACCATTCATGATAAAACCACCCTCTACAAAAAAGTCCCTAGTCTTTTACATAATAGTTAATACTTTATCTCCTATAATTTACATATGATTCAAGTTAAATATTAATTCTGTTCCTTTCTTTCTCTCGCTGTAATCGTGCTTATAATAAAGCTACAGCGTCTACTGGGAAGCTGTGCGGTCTTCATTGAGAACATATGAACTAAGGTACATATATTGATGTTATCATATGACATGCTATGGCCTGTCTATTCCCTCAACTGATTTCCAATTGAATCAGCACCGATGACGCTCCCCACTCGGAACAATGACTAACGTCTGGTTAATGCCTAATAAGTCAACAGTCTCACAGACCAGCACATCGCACTCTCGATACTTTCTCTAGAAGACGAAAATAAAAAAGAAAAAAGATTAAATGAATCACGCGCAGCATTCCTCGCAATTATTGATGGCGGCAGGTTTCGCAAGTCATCCGGAATCAAACTAATTATCCAATTAATATATGAAAGCGATATATCAAAGAGCACCGTGGCGTTAGTTTCACAAATCATCTCCTTCACAATTTCACTCTTGAGTAATATTACGGCTCGTTCGGATACCAGTTGCGCGGCTTTCGATGCGCTTGCGCAACCGACCGCCACCTACCGCCCGCCGCGCTCCTCCTATCCACCAGCGCCGGCTCGCCTCTGTCAAGCGACAGACAATTTTTTTTTTATTTACACTAGGGCAAACGATAACAGTTCCCAATCTGCGACGTACAACCTATTTAGAACTTAAAGCTTCTACACCTGTCAGACATGGACTAGTTATTGCAGGGAGTCATTGAATGGCATCCGTGTCCAGTAACAACCTGTTAGAGTTAAAAAGGTGCAGTGCTTCCGGAATGTACTTTGAAGCTAGAGTGGACTCGTTCGACGCCTGACGGAGGAAACTCATCGCGTCATTTATCACCAGGACTCGATAGTTCAGGAATTGACAATGAGGTTATCTCAGCCATACTTATAAACATTGCTACCTGGCAGAGGGGATTTTTTCATCATCATCATCAGCTGATATACGTCTGTTTCTGGACACGACCTCTCCCAAGGATTCCCAGTTCGATTAAGATGGAATTCAATGAGAAGATTTGGGCATCAACCTAACTAGCGCCACGTTTTTATGAACATCCATTCACCATGGAGTTGCAGTCACCGCTCGGGTCAGCTCGTAATCCACTAGCTTTCACTACCACCTGTCCACTTTATATTTATATAAATAAAATGCTCTCATGAAAGCCCTAAACTGAAACTTTAAACGATGAAGGAGTTTTTACATTACTCAGTGATAATCTGTTGCTGGAGATCGTCTAGGTAGGCACCAACGCTGCGCCTCCTGCAGCCGCTAAACAGTACTGTGCTAACATTACCGTATTCCGGTTCAAAGGGCGCTGTAGCTATTGCAATTACTGGGGTAACGAGACCCAACTAATGTCTCAAGCTCCCTCCATCAATCTAAACTGGTTTTAGCCACGTTGTTATGAGCAGGCGTATCACTTATCAGCATATGAATCTACCGCTCATCTCGTCACCTAATTGGAATAAAAAAAGGTAGTTCTTTAGAAATATTACTATGTTATCCTTTTCATATTCACATCTTGTTCTGATAACAATCACTATCACACTGATATCAACATTTGCTTATCATTTATGATAGTTTTGGTATTTAGGATAAAAACAAATCTCAGCCTCCGTAGTGGGAAATAGCCCAAATCTCCCCAACCCGATCAATCTGAGAATCCTTGGGTCAGGTCTTGTCCAGCAGTGGCCGTCTATCGGCTGATGATGATGATATGTATGACATTTTTACCTATGTAGGTACTCATCATGATATCTTTGGAGCTATAAGAACTGGACACTGGAAATTTGGTAGGAATATTCCTTATACCAAGTATAGGTCAGCTAAGAATAGATTCTACAAAATTCTATCCCCAAAGGGAGTTGCGAGGGTGTTATGGTCAGCAAAGCGACGGAGGAGGGGAACAGGTAGTTTCCTTTTTTTTATGTAATCAAACAATGATACGCTAATTAAGATGGTCTCGTTACTCCATCAATTACAATAGCTACAGCGCCCTTCAAACTGGAACAGGTTTTTACTGTTTGGCGGAAGAAATGGACGATGTCCGGTAACAGGGACCTACCAGTGGTATATGATTAACTAGATTTTTTTATATAAGCATTAGTAATGATGATCATGTTGCATGATGATCGTGTTGAATGATGATTATGGAGTGACAGTGGATACGCCGTCGCCTTGGCTCGCGTTTGTTATCAATATTCCGTTCGGACAGCGGTGGAAATATTAGAAAGTAGCCCGCCTGTGCTTATGTATTAGGTTATATATTACAATGAAAGTTACATATATAATGTAATATATATGAGGAGTAAAAACAGCAGCGATCTAAGCATCCACTTAAGAGACGACAGATGTGATACTCCATAGATGTTATGCCTTCAAAGTTAAAAGATTAAAACAATCAGCACTATAGAATATTATTTTAAATGTTTGATTTAACTTTTACTTCTAAAAGCTTCTGTATACATAAATTTATTTCATCATCATCATCATCAGCCGATAGACGTCATCTCCTGGACATAGGTCTTCCCCCAAAGATTCCCATATCGATCATAGGGATTTATATGTGGATTTTGGTCATTGCACACCACTCTGGCCAATGCGGGCTGGTGGAAGCCAGAGCCTCGTTTCTTGATTACCAGGGAACACTTCGAGCAGGTGAGGTTGGTTTGGATATGATTTATATATGTGAACGCTATGTATATATTGCTTCTGCTATAGAGGTCAGCCATGAATGGATGTTACAAAATTCTTCCTCTCCAAAGCGAATTGCAGGGGTGTTAGGATCAGCAAAGCTAACGAGGAACATTTGTATATAATCTATTTATGTATATCATTCTTCCGTTTCTATGTATCTTTTGAAGGTAAATATTTTGGGGGAAGTTAGGATTATGGGAGGTTCTCAGCCAGTAAAACCCCTTCGGTTCGTTAGCAAGGGCTTCTGGCTAAACCCTGGTTTTCCTAAGGGTTATCGAGCTATGAGGGTCCCGTGGTCAAGGTGGCGAACCCGAAGACAGTTTTAGTTGCTTTCTACTATATAAGTAAGGTTTACTTTAGTTCTATTCTTACTAGTGTAATTACAGGGTTGTCTTGCACTTACATCTCTGATCATCATTGTATAGCATTATATCACTGTACCGCAGTCGTGTATTGTGGTTATAATATTTTTTTTATACGTTTGTTTAATAAACTCCATAATAAGAAAAGAGAATTGTAGAAATGCATCAGAACAAGTCCACGTCCAGTACAATTAATGCCGTGTAACAGCGAGCGGACCACCTGCGCCGGCGCAGCGAAAGTCGCGCGTTTGTCAACACGCAGAACATTTACACATAACAAGTGATCATGTAATATCTTGCCGCTTACCGCCGCATTCGTACCTACCGCACAGCATCCACTGAATGAATGGTTCAAGTATCAGTCAGTTACATTTACAGTTGAAATTGGTGCTAGGTCTCTGTTGCCGGTGACCGTCTAGCTGGATACGACAGCAGCGGCTATTTCTAACGCTAATCATTGCTATGGTCCGGTTTAAAGAGCTGATCGCCAACCTTCACTAGTTGGAGAGGCACTTTAAGAAGAAGGTTTAAAGGGCGCTGTAGCTAGTGAATTTACTGGGGAAACTCACAACGAAGAGCTCTGTGTGGGACAGTGTAGTACACCCTTTTAGCGGATTCCACTAGCGCTTGCTGCGGTTTATCTTGCAGCGACCTTGATGATTGTATATTTGAAGGTGTCACTCAATACCTAAACTGCGTTTTTTTGATCTTTTCTCTTCTTTCTTTACACTTTCAGCTAACTACTTAATGGTCTATCCGTTTGCAATAGACGCCGTCTTTGCCATTCTAAGACTCCTGCGTGAATTGCTCTAAATCTTCCTTTGAGATATAGGAGCTGTGACGGTACCAATATAGATAGTCTTCAACAACGGATACCTACCAACAAACATTTATAACTTAATGTTATGTGTAGTACTTTGTGAATTAATCTATGTCTACCATGTCATTGAAACAAAGTAGAACTAGATGAAAAACAATTTGTATACGGTATGAATATACCTGTAATTGTTTAGGTATTATTACTCTTGTAATATCAACAAGTTATACTTAAACTGTTCGTCAGTTATAAAAGAACTGTATAATAACAAATAACATCTTTTTGTTGCAGGTACGTTCGTGTCGTCATCATTAGGTGTACTTCAAAACCGCAGCGTGCCGCTTTTCGACCGCAAACATTTGTCAATACTAACACTGATTTCACTTTCCCGAAATGAGTTTGTGTCAAAAAAAAACCATGAAGACCCCCAACAATAATGCTATACATTATTTTCATTTAACTAGTAAGATAACTACTAATTAATAACCTAAAAAATGGTGTAAGTTCAATTGTAATTAGAGTTACAGATGTGTTTGTAAGAACAGAAAGAGATTTCCACCTACATGGATACTCATCAGGATATCTCTGAAACTATAAAGTATTGAGACTTGAAATTTGATAGGAATATTCCTTATTCCCAGAATAGGTCTGCTATGAACGGATTATACAAAATGCCTTCCCCAAATGGGGTTGCAGGGATGTTGCGGCCTGAAAATCGGACTGGGAACAGTTAGTACTACCACAAGTAAATCTAAGTAAGATTTGATTGAGGATTATTTTTAATATGAGAAGAAAGCACGAGGAAGCGTAAATGATTACTTAATGGACAGACCAGATCTTTGATGATGGAGTTATGTTATTTCGAGGAACTTTATTAAAGATACTCTTATTTTTTGAGAGAAATCAAAGCTATGTGGAATAAAGCCTTGTCTGTGGTCGTCCTAAGAGTAAAGAAAACAATTTTATATTCCAACTTGTACTTAATTGTTGTGGGTAGGCGAGGTTCACCAAGTTGAAGAGTTAACCAAAACGACAAAGATACTTCTACTTCTCTTCTTCTTGCTAGACCTTGTCCCATCTTTACTTGGGGTCGACCCTTCTGGTCATTCTTCTAAATCTATCTCTAGTTTGTGTCATTGCTTCTGTCAATTTGTTATTCTTCATATCTTTATTGATCATCGTCAACCAAGTAGTCGGGGATCTCCCAGAGCCTCGATTTTTAGTTTCGAGATCAAGTGCTACCCTAACCATATTTGTTATTGGTTTTCGCATAACGTGGAGGTACTAACTGTATAACGGAGAAGATACTTCCTTTTATTCATCTTCTTGCAGCGCCTCTCCTTTAATCGAATGATTGGTCATCACATGAGAGTGGATATCACCAATGCAGAGCATAACAATTGTGCTACATAGCCAAAATCCTATATTAGAAATATCTAAATATTTTTTTTTCTCTATAACGTTTCTATGTTTTTTGTAATTTCATATAATCGTAATAAATCACAGATCTTTCAGACTTCCGTTTACTCTAACAATTATCAAAGTAAACCAGTTCCCTTTGAACATGGTCATGTGGGCGGCGGATTGATACAAAATCTCTCGTGGCCACCGTTTCCACCATATCAGAAGCTTGACATTTCTAGGTAACCTGTTTCGTATTGTTTCGTGTAATTTAACCGCAAGCCGACTGCACTTGAGAGGAAAAACCAGTACAATACCTACGAACTTGTTCGAGGAACCTCTCAAGGCCAAGGACACATCTCATGCATATGCTGTAAATGATACTTATTAATATTGTTAATATTCTGATGGAGGAGATCTATGTTCAGCGATGGATGTCAACATGATGAAATAATTACTTGAAGTATGTATTGCAGCTTTAACTGAGTACCAACATCCTTTCATCCAATAAAGATTTATCAGTTATTGTCATAGATATATTTCCATACTATACTGTATACAGTTTACTATCATCATCAGACGTCCACTGCTGAACATAGACCTCCTCAGACGATCTCCACGTACAGACAGTATGGCCTCCGATACCTCTGGGAACTAGGGTTTGACTTATATAGGGAATCATATGTGTGGATATAGGCCATTTCCCACCACGCTGACCCAATGCGGATTGGTGGGAGCCAGGGCCTCGTTTGTTGATTAGCAGGGTGCACCACGAGCATTATAGTCGAAACTTAATCTACGATAGATCAAACCCCACGAGGAGTAGTCTGCGATGATCATCAGTTTTTGACGAATCTTCGCACGGTGAGTAAAAAGTAAAAGTATCAGATTCGCTTCTTATTAATGCTTTTAGCGGTAAAAGTGGATTCGCATCGGTATCGCCTCGGGCCCCAAGCCCAAAAAGATGTAGTAGCGATATGCTGAAATATAGACGGTGGGGGCTCACAATGGTACAATTACAATTCTGAACCGTTATTGCCATGGTAACTATAACGAGGAGTGATAAAGAAGTAATGGTTATGAAGTACCTACTAGATTATACTTAACTGGCAAAAAAAATGTATAGACAGGACCTTAACTGTCGGAGATATGTTCCTTTGAATACGAGCAGTCGGTGTCGTGGCGCTAAGACGAAGAACACTAAGTGAAAAGCGTCATCAAGTATCATTGAAAAAAAATACTCTAGTGTTTTTTTTTTTAAAAAAAGGAACAAAGCTACCATGAAACATGCTTGATTATTTTACGTTACCTACTGGTGGTAGTCTCTATTGCCTAGGTCTAAGAATCACCGCAGTTCTTATTTCCGTCGCCAAACGGCAATGTGTAAAAGTTACTGTGTTTAGGTTGAAAGGACGCTGTTACTAGCAAAATTACTGAAGTAATATAACTCAAGGGGACACGCATAATGTGATACTGAGTATATCATCCTAAACATCGCCACGTTATGTGCAGTAGTATCACTTACCATCAGATATATCTATCATCTTATCTCTACAACTGAGATACAAGTTAGTAAACTTTTGAGGAATAAAAAAGTTTTCCACTACCACCGGCTAGCAATAGAAAATATTTTAATTATATATTGTATCATTATCAGTAGATAGACGTCCACTGCTGGACATAGGCCTTGTCCAAAGATCTCCATATCAACCGGTCCCGCGTTGCTCGCATCGAGTGGGGTTACCACAATTTTCACCAGACCGTCGGTCCACTTTGTGGGGCTCTGACTCAGACTCTGACTCTTAGCGACAGCTTAATTATTCAGCCAATTCACGTCCCCCACTGTTGGCCTACAGGTACATGCCTACCCTCAATATGAGAACGATGGGTCATAGTCAGCACGCAGGTCTAATGCGGATTGGTGACTTCACACACACACCTTAGAATAAATTCTAATTCATGTGCAGGTTTCCTCACGATGTTTTCCTTCACCGTTTGTATCTCGCTGTTGTAACTAAAGTTCACAAATGTACATAACTTAAATGTTAAAGTTATTGGTACATGCAGAGATACGAACACGCGACCTTCGGAATGATGGCCGCACGCACTAACCGTTAGGCCAGCGAGCTACAGTTTAACGAATTATTTTAAAATTACATCACCAGTTAGTGAACCCATGAAACTATTTCACGTCAGTTCTCTATGACTTTAGCCGCCGTCTCCCATTAATTGTGTGTATAGAATAAAAACACTGCGGCGTTGTGATCGCGCGTCGTGTTTCCTGTTCCGCTAATGGCCGCCAAACTCAGCGTGGCAATAAATCATTTTCTAAACGTAAATAGAAACAGTGCCGCCGCGCCAGCAGTCGGCAGTCAGCAGCCATGCTAATTAGATTATCCACCGGTTCTTATCGCAACCGGCTAGGGTTAACATTTTACTTTCCAACTTTACTTATGCAAACAAGTTTTTTTTTGCCACAGCTAACTTAGCAGAAAAACTATCACTTAATTCATAACGAAAATAAGTTAACGCTGACAATTCTAATTGTAATTTCTACGAAGTGATTACACATGGAAGACAGTTATCTGTTGCCAATAGCAATGGCGCTAGTTCAGATGATAAACAGCACCACATTGTACACGTCACGTAACATGAGACGGTAAGTCTCATTAATCCAATAATTTCACTAGTTAGAACACCCTTTAAACCGAATCACTAATGTCCCCAGACAACTGTTGAGCGGTGGAAATAGCACCTGCTGTGGTACCTACCTAGGCGGTGTCTGGCTGCTGAATAACTTAATGTAACCCTTGCTAGAGCTTGTGCTTTCTCTAACAAGGAAAGAGTTAAAGCTATTGATCTACCTATCCAGACAAATCCGTTGGTTATAGCTCTAAGTAGATCACCTTTCATGCTAACTACACACCAGTTTCTTCACCATTCATACAAGCAATACATACCAGTTCCTTCACCGAAACCCAAAGTTCAGTGATGATCGAACATGCACCTTCTGAAGACGTGAGGTAGTGAATTCCTACGATATAACTAATGCTTTAGGTCAATAAATATAAAAACAAATCTCTTAATACCAAAGCTGTGACTTCAATAATAAAGTCTTCTTTGAAGCTTTAGCAAGTTCATTATATTTTAGTGCATTTATCGGACCTCAAGGTCCATTTTCATAAACAGTCACGCTCGGAAAGTTCTTTAAGTGGTAGCCCTATTGACGTCACATGATGTAGACGGTAGCCTGTAAATGTCTTTAATTAGTTCAGCTTACTCCTACAGCGCAACTTTCGTTTTGATATCATCAAGTGCATCATCACAGATATTACCTGATACTGTAAACATAATTACGTTTACAAGTGTGACGTCATCATTGAAGTTATAATCAAGTTAGTAAATACTATGGCCAGAATAAAGTAATTCGATGTAGAAAGTGGGAATAATCAAAGAAATTATAGTGTCTTCATCAGATTTGTTATCTCTGAGGAATAGAATATTCAGACGGATAAAGATAAATAAATCAGATCTGTATATTAAAGTATAAAGTTACGAAACTTGAACTTAATTCCTTAATATAACCTGTAAGGTGTATATCATACGAAATTTACGTTTGATTACCAAATGATTTGTTAGATTTTAACGTCACGATCAGCGACATGATAAATTAGGATTTTGACATTAGTATGAAATATCAGATTGTTGTACAAATTCGAATTAACATAATGGCAACAATTTGTTGCATTACCTGTGATACATGCCTGTAATTGTTTCAATTGGGTGGGTAGGCGAACAATTACTAGCGACAACTTTATAGGTATAGTATAATCATTTCAATGCGATGATTATACTGAAATTGTTATATCTAATACAAGAAAATTCATTGACGGGTTCAATAACAAGTAAAATTCTTCTTTTATCTATTTCTACATTAAATTTACTTCTTTTGAAATCGTTAGTATTGAAAATAATATTTTCGTTTCTTTCAAGCAAAAGTTTTGAGTTTCCTCTAGATCATGTCCTATCCTGGATAAACTTGTAAACTTAACCTACACTATTGGAGCTTCAATTATTAAGGAAGCTTATACTTTTAGTATTTTTCCATACAATTTGTTTGTTGTAGATACTTTTTTGTATTTCTATTTTTCTTAGAATGATACTGCGCTTCTGGGGGTAAGTCAGGGTTAGTTAGATTCTTATTCACTAAAACCCCCTTGCCTTTTCGACAGGCAGGGTTTACCTTAGTCCTATTGTTACAAGCCCGAGACTGCAGAGATGTTGTTGTATATATTAAGCTTTGATGATCATCTACGAAACTATAAAGTGTTTCTATTTTAAAATCCCAATTATGCAAATAACTAACAGAACGGGTATAAGTTTGATAGAATTAGAAACTCTCAAACAAATCATCAGCTCGTTTATAAATGTGTGTTAATTGGAAATGGCGGACCATCAAGAGCAAGTTCATTGCCAAGGGAAAGTTACTTCTCATTATGGTATCGCCATTTCGCTTAAAAACGCTCGCCCATAATAATGTGATGCTGGTTAAGATAATATAGACTGCTTTGAGAAGGAAGATGTTTCTCTCGTTATTATACTTATACTAGCTACAGCTCTCTAAAGGGAAACAATGTGTCTACGGTACTGTTTGGCAGCAGAAATAGGTACTGCGGTGGTACCTATCTAGACGGTATCCAGCAACAGAGACCTACCACGAAAAAACTATATAAATATCGGCTATAATCATATCTGACAAATTAAAAGAATTTTTGATACTAACGGTAGGTTTAATTAGAGGAAGTCTAAAAGTTGCTCCAGTGACAGAGAAATCGAGGAGCAAGAGGTAAGCGTGGTACGGGCATGTTGTGCGGAGGAATGAAAGACATATAACAAAGAAAGTAATGAGAATGAAAGTGGATGGTTATAAGGGTAGGGAAAAACCGAAGAAAGTGTGGATGGATTGTGTGAAAGATGACATGTGTAAGAAGACAATGAATTCAGATCTGACGGTTGATAGATGACGGAACCTAACTACGGACAAGGAAGATAAATAATATACATACTGTGCCGCCCCATATGGATGGGAAAAGGGCAGGAGGATGATGTACAAGTGGTAGGTCTTCGTCTAAGGAAGTTACCATCGCAGATCGTATTTCTTCCTTTAAACAATAGTGTGCAAAACAAATGAAACTACTGAGGTATTGAGACTTAACATCCGATGTCTCGATGTGATGAGCACAATATGCTGTATGTACCATTCAAATATCGCCACGAGCTTACAGGCATACTTATCCGAAACGTCAACTATTTGATTATTGTTAGAATAAAATGGTAGTACATGTAAGTGAGCTGTTAAAAAAAAAACGAGCGTTTACAAGTCAATTAGGTTTATCAGTATGTCTATCTGCTAACTGTTGAACATTGTCCGGCGGTCTGTTGCGCTGTCGCTCTCATCGCAGATGCGATTACACTGCGATAGTGTGCGAGATGCGATCGCTAGATATCAAACCCGTGCCGCCGAAATTAGATTATAAATCCATCCATCCAAAAAGTCCATGACCCCGTCGACAGGGATATCGTACAACGGTGAGTCTCCCACTGCTGGATACGCCTCAATCACCGCTCCGATCCTTACCAAGTTATTTGCATCCAACAGCTTCTAGTGACAATGGTTACTCATCAGAATCTAATGCAAATTTCATTTTGAAAGCAAATTAATATAGTGATCATCGTCCTACAACAGACGCCCACTGCTGGACACAGGCCCAACCTAAAAATCTTGACGCTGATCGATCATATTCGCTGATTAAGTGTAGCGTTTGGTGGTCATTTGGACACTTTAAGCTCATCTGATACTAGGCTCGTGGACCACAACCAGTTAACCGATCGATTCTGGGTCCGAAAACTATTTTTAGATCTTTGGGGGAGGCTTATGTCAAGCAGACGACGTCTATCGACTGATGATGATATATATATAATCGAGTGGCGAAGCTAATATATAATACTATATATTTGCGGTTCTTTAATAAATTTGTTTTGCAATCGCTATATGTTAAGTATTGCGAGCGCGTTGCGTATTCGGGTCCGGTTTAAAAAAAATATAATTACACACAAGGTTAAAGAGATACATTCATTAAAAAAAACTATGACTATATATACTAATATATTTTGACCGATTACGCTAAAACAGTGCGCAAAATGTTTGTCAGTTCAAAAATATATAGCATAACAACTCACAGGACCCAAGCCAACGTCACTAGCTCGTGGTGCATCCTGCTAACCAACAAACGAGGCTCTGGCTCGCACCAACCCGCATTGGGCCAGCGTGGTGGGTAATGGCCCCAATCCCCTTATATAAACCCCTCCAAATGACTGTTCCTGGTTCCAGCGGTACCAGAGGTCATGCTGATAGTTGAATGTACTCATATTGTGCGGAGTCTTTTGGACCCCTCAACTTTATTTATTAAATGAATAGCCAAGGCTGACTTAATGCTTTTGGCATTATCTTCCATTCTATCAAGGTGCATGCATCACCCAAGGGTGAAGCACAGATGTAATTAGATATATACATCATCAGTCAATAGACGTCCACTGGTAGACATAGGCTTCCCCCAAATATCCTTCCATCGATTGGTCTTGCGCTGCCTTCATCGCCGGGAATCATCGTTTGTAGGGGCTCATATGAGAGGATTTGGGCCATTTCTCTAGATATATTATTTAAAAATATCGCCGTACTTTTGTCTTAAACTGAATACAGGCTGAGGTCCAATTCAAGTAACATTTCTCCCCTTAAACGGTGTATGAATAAACAAAGGAGAGGGGTCCGGGTCCATTTTAAAGGCAAATATCCGCGTAGAAATCAAAGGGCGCACAGTCATGCACTCCGTAGTCGGACGTTGTTAAATATGAAGCAATAACTGCATTATGGTCCCGTTACCCATTCGAGCTGGTCAAATGACAGGATGTGATTTATAACTCATTCATGCTGGCTCCTCGGCACCGCGGGGAGCGGCCGCTTTATTATTTAAGTGCCACAATTGCATAGATTCACATAGTTACCTGCTATATGCATACAATGCGCACATGAACCTCCGCAGGAACCAAACACTTTGTAATAAACCACTACTTAGTACATTTTCTATTTAATACTTTCCGGTCCCCCTAATATATATCTTATCCTTTACCTTATCCTTTTAGCTTGGTGATATCTTATCTCCTTAAAAGAGAGATTGTCGTCTTCACCATCGCACGAAATTTCATACTCTCTTGCTCACACTGGAATTATTTCCTGCTTAGTGAACTTGTCCTGATTTTTTTTATTTAACGAAGCAACAAAACGAACGGAACGTTCACCTGATGGTAAGTAATACGCCTGCTCCTACCAACATGGCGTTTGTTAGGTTGGTAAAGCACCACATTGTGCGTCCCGTATTGAGATATTAGATGGTAAATTTTCACTATAATTTCTTACTGTTTCTTGTTCATTAGCTATGACGTCCTCCTAACCGGAACCGAGTGATATATACTATTGTTTGGCGGCAGAGATAGAAGCTGTAGTGGTACCCGCAATCCATCTCCCACATAAGTTTATAGAAACTTGATAATGTTATCCATTCAGATGTGGTTACACAAAGATGAGAGGAATTGGTTCAGATTTATTATCACACGAAAGTAGTTTCTATTAAGTTATGACAAACTGACGTACGTCTAATAATACAAAGTTAAAAAGACGCCATTTTTGTATGTATATCTTTTATTCCTTTCTACCTTTTTAACTTCTTTAAGAAGCAGTCATAAATATTCGGTTGACAACAGTTACCATAAAGATCTGTAGTACCTTATACACTAATCAAAAGCTCGTTTTGCTTTTTTTTCATGCCCTTAACAAAGATGCCTTACTTAAGATGTTTATACAATACCAGATGGCAATAGACGCTATGGAATATATTTTTTTGGACCCGTAAATCCAGTTATAAAGCTAGCTATCAAACAGGAACCTACAAACATTTGCATGTAGACGCTGCTTTGGCGTAGACCTTTCACCAGTAAAATAAACCAAAAAAGGCTCGTTCAAATATCTTTAGTATGTTCTGTACCCATTGATAAATTCAATTGAATCATCGTACAATTGACGCACAGTACATTATTATAGAGAATCGTTTTTTTGCGGCGGCTATACGATAACTTGTTTAAGACGTATTCGTTAGTGAGATTACGGTTTACGAGCGCGCAACATTCACGCGCCTTCCTAGAAAGTCAGGCTTTCGCATGTTACAAAAGGCATGCATCAGCTTTTATGAAGTTTGTTCAAAGTAACGGCCCTACGGAAGATAACAGGTAATTTATTGACTAGTCACTCATCAGGCGGTGCCGTGGATCGACGCCGATCGACGTGCCATCGGTTGAACTGATAATTTAACGGAATCTGAATAATAGAGTCGGGCAGCGCGGGCCACGATGGACAGTTATACAGAACGTAACATTTCCCTGTGCTCTGGGCGATCGCGTGCCGGGAAACAATTACCCACGGGGCCGTTTTAATGGGCACCTCATTGCAGTAGCTGCTCCGAGCCGGGAAGGCGTTTGTTAAATTCGACGAAATTGATCTCCTTTACCAACCTAACCGGAACCATCTAAATCTGTTAGCTATTACATAAATAACACTTTAACAGTCCAACGCTCCACCTGTACTTTAAACTCCGCTCTTCGCTCTATAATCATCTATTTTTCATCATTATCATAGCTTCATCATCATTATTATCAGCCAATAGACGTCCACTGCTGCAAATAGGCCTCGCCCAATGATCTTCACAGCGATCGATCCAGCTTATATCATAGCTTCCGTTAATTAAATTTAAGCTTGTAGATATGATATGGTTCATTGTAATATCTTTTAGTTAAGCAGCGTGACACGAGAAGGAGTGTAAGGGGTCCCGTACAATAACTCACGTGACCCAACCTAACTTCACCTGCTCGTGGTGCACTATGCTAATCAACAAACGAAGCTCTAGCTTATACCAATCCGCATTGGGGCAGCGTGGTTGGAAAATGGCCCAAAACCTATTAAATGATGACCCCTGGTGTCCGACGTTCTGGGCAGCTGGGCAGCTGCGACCGATCAATGTAAAGATATTTGGAGGAGACCTATGTCTTGTATGATGATGAAACCAGAAGTACTACTTAACTGAACATCGCTATGATCAATAATTAGAGTAAAGCAGTTTTTGTAGATTTTTGCTTTGTTCAAATCAATGATAAATTTTAATAATCTGAACATTATTTATGTTCATTAATATTTTAATGTCATTATGACTGAAAATGTTATAGTGAACACCGAAGCTGATATGATGAAAAGAATGTATCATCGTGATCATCATCACCTGATAGACGTCGAAGTGTATACACTTGATACTAAATTTGTTCTTAATTTGTAGCGTCCAGTAGAGTCGTCAAGTTGTTTTGTTTGCACAATTTTATAGTGCGGAGTTGTCGACTAATAACCATAAAAATCTTAGTTGCGTTGAAATTCCCTCAATCTTAAGGATGTGGCGGAGGAGGCGCCAGACGCGTAATTTGTATGAACAATGTAATTGTTACTAAACTACCCTCCAATGTTGCAACTATTATACGGAGACGGACATTTTTCTCCATCGCCATTTAACTCTTGTTAAAATAAACTATTTATTACTCGTCGCGTTTATACTTAATTATCTCTATACTTAATATGTTTTTTTTTTTTTAATTTTTTGTTTAAAATAATCACGACCTTCACAGAGATACAAATTATCCGCACGCATACAGAGCTCCGTCCGACTAATTGTATATTATCGTAAGCGTAAACTGGAATCGTTCAGGAAAATGTTTATAAATAAGTTAACCTCATCAGACCCTTGGCAGAGGTTCTTATGTTTCTAATTGTTAAAGTAATCTAAGTTAACTTTTAATGTTTTTTTTCAAAACTTATTTATTCAACGTTTCTCAGCGAGAAGTCTCGGTATTGTTATAGTAGAGACAACTATCACTAACACTTATAAGTTTTAGTTTTTCCTATTCCTAAGTTAAAGAACCATCATTTTTTAATTAAAAATGTATTGTCAAATTATCCTTTATTCCAAAATAGGGTTCTACTTCTCCCTAGACCTTGTCCTATCTTTACATGGGGTCGACCCTACTGGTCATTCTTCTAAATCTATCTCTACTTTGTGTCGTGTGTTTATTGATCATCGTCGACCGAATAGTCGAAGATCTATCAGGACCTCTCTTTTTAGTTTCAAGATCCAGCGCTACCCTAACCATATGCGTTGTTGGTCTTTGTATAACATGGCCGTACCTGCGCAAGCGTCTTTTCTACAATTTCCTCTTTTTTAAGTTAGACTGTTTATGGTAATAAAACGATGAGATTAACATTTCCTGTAGCAAAATATATGTAGATCGGAGTAAGGATCAAATTCAACTGGCCTTACTTGGATTTAATATTTTTTTAATACAATTTTATTTTAATTATAATAGAAGAATATTAAATATCTGACCTTGAGATATATTTTGGTTGATAAGCTAGGAAGCGTCTAACGAATCATCCGGTCAGGTTAGACGTGTAATTATTCTAACAATCCCATAACAAGGAGCATTACGCCGGGGGCTTTCGCTCAAATAAATTCCTCGGCAAGTTACTGCGGCGGCGCGCGCGCACCCACCGCATGCCAATGCGCATGCGCAGCGTTTGTTGAACCTCGCCCGCGCGCCGCATCGCAATCGGCCCTTACCAGGGACCCCCAACTCACCACCAAAGGGCCTGCCTACTTTTACTCAGCACCAAACCTTCGCCCCAACCACACTCACCCCCACCAACCTACCGGATTGTTAACGGTAAAGTTACATCTCCTTCAGGCAACGTTGTAAATGTCTAGGTTTAATTTATGTAGAAATGTGATCATCAATGTCTTGCATGATCAAGTGCACGGTTTTTCAAATGATTATTTTTTTTTACTATCATATAAAATTAACATTTTTCTTCTCAGTGAAGTCTCTTATAGAAAATAACTTAGAGTAGGATATGCCAGTTAAACGATTCCGTTATAACAACAGAGAGAAGTGAAATGAAATGTCCTTTTAGGGTAAGACTATATACATTTTAAATCAGTACATCATAGACATTTTCTATGTCTTACTTTTTCAACTATTCTCCTATTTATCTATTATTTAAAACTTTACTTACACCCTCAAAAACTTTCCAAGAAACGGACATAAATTCAAAAGGCAGTCTTTCCTACTAACATAGTTTTACGAAGGAAAAAATAAACTAGTTTTCTATTCATGATTATAAATGTATCAGTTTTCCATTTTAACTACATATAGACAACGCAAGGTTAAATTTGCTAATTGAAGACATTTTTGTAACATAGTAGATTCATTTATTTGAACTTACGACCCGTGGATTGAGAGACCCTTCCGCAAACGATTTGTTATGTGGCGCTGGGAACAAAATATGTTTGCTAGTCACACATCCAATGTCACGCTGCTATCAGCCCTTCATTTTTTAATACATTTAAATGAATAGCATTGTTATATGTTTTCACTTTTAAATGACCTCTAATACCTTCACTTGGTAAATTAAAAAATCCAGGAATTGTAAAAATCTAAACATAAAGCACGGCTGCTTATCTCACTTATTTTGAGCGCGAAGTATGAAAGGAAATGGAACATAGAGAGAGAAAGAGGAATAAGAATATAATGAGAGATAAGAACATAAAGAAAGAAAGAAGATAATGAAGAAACAAGAAAGAAATATATAAAAGGATAACATAAAGATTAGCATTATAAGCCTAGACACAAAAATGCTCGGAGCAACGAGTAAAAAACAGTACAATATCCATTGGAAACGTCTCCATGGGCTCTCCGCTAAATGAGTCTGTTACAGTTCAAAGTTAAAACCAAATCTAATTGAACTTTAGGTAATATTAACATCATTCTGCTAATACCTTTCAATTATAACATTTAAATTATTATTGTACTTGGACATTCCTTCCTCATCGATATCAGTCTTATGTCATAACATGTCAATAGTAGAAATTTTGTTTCCGCTTCCATTTGCTAGGGTACCTTGACGGGTCTGTCTGTCTGAATGTCTGACTACAACGCGCTATTAGACGCAAGGAATGAGTACAAATATTATATCACATCCGTCATCGATTCTCGAATTAGAAACTTGGCGTTATAATTATGATTATATCATCGTCTGCTCATTGATTAGTTAATTATAATAAAAAAATTATATCACTTCCGGATTATGTTATTAGAAATTACTTATTAACATATCTGTTAAATTGTATCACAAGAGCATTGCAGAGTAAAGTATTACTATCAGGGAAATGTCCTACCCTTTTGATAAGTTTATATCTGGGTGTTCTGTTTCTGGATCGAGGTTATAAATACCTTCACTGTTAGATGTGACCACCATCACCAGGTGAAGCCTCGATCTGATTAAGATCGCAGAATAACTATTTAATGAAATTCGTATCGGATCAGCAGTGCAGGAAATCGATTTAGGTGATCTATGATCAACAATGGACTGACGACAATTGAATAAATGGTAATTATTAAAAGAAAAGAATCTAAATAAGTATAATTCTATTGCAATAGATCTTTCTGTCGTCTGCATAGTAAATCTTTAACTATTTTCCTTGTTTTTCTATTTATCCGGTTGGTTTTACTTTGTCATTATTAAAATATGATGCTTGAAGTTTTCGTCAATTATTTTACATAAGATTCCACTTTAAGAAATTTTCAGGTTCTGCTCTTATCCAGACTTGAACATTTTGGTCTTTTTAAATATTTAAGTATTCCGACAATAACGCATTAAAAACGGAAAGTAATTTTTCATAAAGCAATTTTAAAACTGTCACACGGTTTGCTCGGTATCGTATTGTCATTACGAGGGATAGTTATGGATATGGGAAACCAAACATTAATGTAATAAATATAAAGGTGATACTCCTTTAAACCTATTGTCACGATGTTCCCGGAATAATGATTGAATAAGAGCTATTTTCGTCTCATACCCGTGAAATTCAATAAATTAATATTAGCCCCTACTATAGAAAGGAGAGTGAACTTGACAGTTAATATGAAATTCATTTATTATACACGATCATAAAAACTTGTTCATTAAATGTTTGTTTCTGCTGGTAATGAAACAGCTGATCGTGTAAGTAAGGAGACAGCGTAAAAAATAAAGACTGAACTTAGAGGCGATCATAAAGAAATTGCCGATTAAATAGTTGTTACTGCTGGTTATGACAGAGCTTATCCAATAAACGATAAATCCCTACAAGTGACATTGGATGAATAGAACCGTTGCTATACAGTGAGGCTCATAGCCGGTACTAAGTACCTCTTCCTTTAGGATACTATTAAGAAATTAGATCGCTTGATATGACAGATTTTCCGGATATTTGTTTTTCTTCAAATGCAAGGACCGATCCGAAGGTATCACGAAACAATCACATATCTGATTTTGAATGCTCAGAGTTAAAAAAAGAGATAGTAGAATTAGAAATAGATTCAAAAGCAGACACAAATGAAATAAATTATCTATTAGCTCAGTCTGTTTAAATATTGGACAAATGATTCTAAATCAGTATAAGTACTTTGATAAAATCAGTACTTTTGGTGATCTCTTTGTAAGGTCTTTAATAAATATTATCTGTTATTATAAGCAGGTTATCTTAATATAAAGCTTTATCTCAAAAGTTCAAAGCAATCAAAACTTTCTGAGATTTTCTTTTACCAACTAACGAACAAGATTTTTTATTTTGATATTAAGATTCAAATGATGCTAATATATAATATTATTTTGTGGACCACATTATGAGAGACCCATGTCCAGCGGTGGACGTCCATCGATTGAAATGATGATGATGATGATTTAATATTACAAAAGTTTCATCGGACGAAGAAGACATTACGATTTCATACAAGCTGACCTTCGTCGTGTGGTATTAGTAGAATAAACTTCAAGAATCTTTTAGATTGTGTTGAAGAATGTTGAACAGTACTCGCGAAGCAAATGGTAAATAAGGTCATCGACCATACATGGATAAATTACGGCGCCGTATCGGAGATCTGACGGCAATTAAATGTTAATTTGGGCTGTAAGGATCGCCGTGGAAGTCTGTCAGGGACGACGCCGTATCACGCGGTGCTGTTACCGCGACTCACTAAACGATTACTAGTAATTGCTTACAAGTATCTTCATTTAAAATAAAAATATAGGACAAAAGATTTCTTTAAATTTCCATTATATTATTATTATTGTGATTATAGTGTTCATCAGAACATTTGTTACCGTCTGTATCTTTGTATATTTCATCGTTTTTCTCTCTCTCTTTCACTTTCTCCTCTTCAACTTCACGCAACTTAAGGAATTCACTTTCGGTTTGCAATTAGATTTATCTCCCTCGTTTAATTTAACCAAATATCTTTAAGTATAAGATGGCGCTCTCATGATTCATAGTGAATAAAAAAAATCATCAATAATGAAGCTATTGATACGCGCATTCATCGTGTAATTGTTTCAGCGTCGTGCCTCTCGATTATCTCTTTTGCATCGAGATCATACGGTTTCTACTTCCCGATTTCGTTACTAATCGATCAACGTGGCCGCCCGACCACCGTCCGACCGCCGTCCGACCACCACCCGGCTGCTCTCACTATTGTCTTAGCTTATCTCAGCTGATGTAGTATCCATCTGGCGACGATGTTATTGTATATCCGTTGCTTTTACTTTTCCTTTAACTGTTCAGTTATATTCATGTTAAATAATATCATGACGTGCACGTCCAAATTTACGAACTTAACCACAGTTACTATCATTTTGCTTTATAGATAATATTAGTAGAATTCTGATTAGATCATGATTATTGGTAACAATATTGCAATGATTAAATATGGAAATATATATTTAAAAATCAATCAGATCGTCTTCTGCATTAACCAAGGGATTGTACAACTGTTGCTGTATTTAGAAATTATTATCGCGTCTTATATATTTGTGTGCAATCTGATGCTGTGTAAACATCTTAGCTTGCGTCGCATTGTAATGGATAGATGATCAACTTTTTTGCATAACTATTGAAATTACAGGGGTAACAATACTTATCTATGGGTCTGGACGGAGGAATGCCCGACCTAAACTCTTTTATGTTATATAATCTTACGCTTGATCTCAGCTGATGGTAAGCGGAAAGCGCACGAGTCTAGAATGTTTATTGATAAGCTTTTTTTATTATTCACTTACTAACTTAAAAACATTTAAGTTACCGCTATATTAGGAAGAGTAGTGAGGTACGCGATGATTTTACTGCCGCAGGTCATCGACTGCAGTGAAAGTTGCGAGGTGCAATGCGAGTTACGCGAAACCTACGTTCTTGACCTACCGTACGAGTCCTAAATGTATATAAGTAAATGTATATATGTATAAGTAAGCAAGTTTATAATTAAAACTAAATAATTCTTCAATGAGGGCGTGATAAGGTTTCTTCGGAGTCGACAACGAGCGTGTTAGGCCTCTGGTCTAGATGCTTCAGTGCTTACCATCAGGCAGACCGATACCTATTTGCCATCTTAGTGCTATAAAAATATAAAAATTGTTCATATTAGCATCTCTCTTAAAATATTAATATAATATTTACAAGAAGAGAGTTTTCAATCTTCATTAATTGGAGCACAAGAAGTAGAAGAGAGTCAGTCATTTATCAACATCCAAAGGTAGAAAACTGTAGCTATTGGATGACGCTTTCAATACATCTTCCTTCATCCGATTTACAGTAGTGTCCAGATGAACTTTTACCTAGGTCTTTTTATAATTAAATGCCTATATCCAGCAGTGAACTGCCGTGGGCTGTTGATGATTATTAATATGTGGTATCAGTATCAGTAGAATAGCCGAAGAGCGGATCAGTTCTCTCAATATGACCGACAAACTTCACTATAAATAAAGCACCTCTAGTTGATGATGATGGCTACTCCGACATATGAGCTGATTATATAAAATAGTGTTATTATGTTAACTATAATATATTGATGTATGTTAAAAGAAATTTAATATTAGCTATAGACGCTACTAGATTCTACAATAGTAAGAAGATTCCATTTATTTTAAAAACATACATGTACATACATATGTATGCTTGGTAGTAATTACTCGTGATAGGTCTCTGTTGCAGAAGATCTGATTCTCTAAACAGTAGGGTGCAAAGGGTGCATTGTTTGAGGTAACGATTCTTATCATTTTATATCTTAAAACTGTAAAAACTATATAGTATATCATTCTGGGTAGGGGTCCAGGGGGTGGGGGTAAAGGGTCCCACATACCAGCTCATGGGATCCAAGCCAACCTCATCTGCTCGTGGTACACCCTACTAATCAATAATGTGGAGATCTTCGGGAGAGACCTATTCAATCAATCCAATCCAATTCAATCAGCCGGAAGACGGCCACTGCTGGACAAAGGCCTCCCCCAAAGATTTCCACTCAGATCGACCTATGTCCAGCAGTAAACGTCTATCGGCTGATGGTAATGTATATCATCCGCTGGTGTATCATTTACCACAAGCTAGATCCTAAAAGATTTGAATATGGCCGGCTGTTATAAAAATATCAAGATAAACAAAGTCTATGATTTCGTTAATATAAAAATGAAGCGTACTAAAACTATTGAAGCCAATCTATAAAGCGGAAGTGGAAGTAGATTGTTGCTGTTGTCGAATTGTTTCCGCTACGGCGACGATTAAATGGGCAAAGACGGCACGGCGCCACGCTGTCTGCGCCCGCGCAAGCGCGCACCGCTCCTCCGAGCTCAGACCGCTCATCCAAGTCGCGATCGTCCATAACAAAGTTACGTAAGCTAATATGTTAACTTTATAATGAACTAATTAATATTACTGTTTTACTTAATTAAGTAGAAGTAAGGTCACTGACTCCTATGAATTAATTTCTCGTAGATCTAACGGCCGATTTAGCAGACAGGTCTAATGTTGGAGAAACTGCTGTACCTATCTGAAGGTCGTGGGAAACCAATAGATGCTAATAAACGCTAGACCTGTTAGAAGAGTACCCGATGATGATGATGATGATAAATAACTATAGAACGTTTGTGTTATTTAACCATTACGATCATCGCCGCGTAGAGTTCCTAGAAATATACGCGTCGTTTGACGACGATGATATAATTGTTTTGTACCTCGTCTCATCCCATTCCCACGTTAATCGCACGCCATTGTTCGCGTGTTGGGGCTGATGCGATTCATATATTCATTGGAAAGCCGCTGACTGCGAGGAGTGGTGATTACGCAGCACCACAACCACCTGCCTCGTTTCCGATTGCGCAATTACAAACATCGCGGTTAACACCCAACCGTTGCATACGGACGCGTCGTAAAAATTACAACGTTAGATAACGTAAACTTTAACTGTTATAACGTTATTTAAAAACTATGTTAATTACATTTTCATTAATTTAAAGCATCTGTTTACCGACGAATCGAGTAAGAAACAACGCCCGTGACACCGGATCACAGTAATCTTAGCACACTATTGTTTGGCGGCCAAAAAGGAGTAGCAGTGGCAGCAACCTACTTAGACGGTCTCCGGCAATAAAGACTTACCATTATTCATCGCCCACTGCTGGACATAAACCTCCCCCAAAGATCTGTACACCGATCGCTCCTACCATCATTGAAAATCTCTGATCAGTATGTCTCATTTGCCGATGACGGTTCAGGTACAGCAGCGTCTTTGGTATGACGTAGATAATGAAATCACCGAGGGTAATATGATATAACTACAATCCTTTCCATCAGACTGAACTTCTACTATCTCTTCTTTATCTACTTGCTGTTCCTTTTATTGTGTTTCAACTTGGAAAATAATCGGGCCTCTTGGAAATATGCCTCGTCGGTTGAGATGCTGTTCCACTTCCGTATGTTACGTACTCCACGATTTTTCTCATAGCGTTCTTCTAATACAATAAGCTATGTAGTCGTTACGTTGTAAAATATATTTACTTTGTCCAGTAGTGGACCTCTAGCTGCTGATGATGATGATGATATGTACTGTGTTCTCATTAATATAATATATCATGTTGCAACAAAACGATTGTCGATGTCTGCTAGTTCAGTTTTAATGCCAACGTTAAGTAGAAAGCGAGGAAGCTTCGTGAGCGCGAGCATTACCTCATCGGGATGCTCCAAGAGGGCGAGTCGGGCAAATGTCAGGTCACTCCTAACTTCCGCCCAGCGCCCTGTTTGAATGTTGTATCAGCTGCACAGTTATCGGTTCAACCGGTCTTCATTACACTGGCGACCTCTTGACCGATTTCGAATGCGCGACCTCTCCTCCGCTAGAACATCCATAATCAGATTTCGTCATCACAGATTAGACTCCGATTTTCTTTCATAAGAAATAGAAGGGAGATGCAATATACTGTATTCTAGTATTTCTCTACTCATCTCTCTATTTTCATTGATGTTCTTTCACAGGTCTGCTGGGAGAAAACTCTTATGGAGCTCGCCTACCTTTTCTTTGACATATGTCTACACGTTTTGTTTTCTTCTTTATAAAGTTTCGATTGGCGGAAGTTAAAAGTTACAAGAAAAAAACAAGCTTTGGACATAGTATCACTTGATGTTTTACTTCACCGGAAGCTCACCGATCACCACTGGATGGAATCTGTTTTTATTTAAAAAGAATGGAGAGTACAAGTGTTTGAAATACTGACCTATCAATAGTAACTGTTTTGTACATAAATATTTTTTTTATGGTTGCTTTAAAATTAAAAAGCTTTTGCGCCTTTTAAATTTGAAGCTAGGTATTGTGTGAGAAAGTTCTAAAGTTCTAGATTTTATGAAAAAAAAATAAGTTTACTTAATGTAGTCAACTTATAGCAAGAGGCAGTAAGGGACAGACGACGCTGGTATTCTTTTGGGTCGGAGGTCAAGATTCACTTTGACAAGTAATCAACTTACTAATGAGGAGGGTCTTGATGAGGGAAGGACTTTGAGTAAACACTTAACCAATTCATGAATCAAAGAACAGCTGACACCAGATTTTGCAATCACATGCAGTAATCATATCAACTGGGACACCTTGTCTACTTGCGAATTCTCAGCAGTGGGAAACTCTTAGTTCGTAAGCAAGATTTTGCAATAATCTTTCTGCTCATTAAGAACAATGCATTAGCGGTAACCACTAACGTTAACTTGGACTTGTTACATAAGTACCGTAGTGTTACTTAACAATAACTTAGTGTGTGATGAAAATAAGCCTTTTTACTTTATCTCGTTTCTACTAATGTGATAAAGTAGTGATGCTGCTTACTGTAGCTACCCCTGTTTTACTTCTATAAGATTCAATATTGATAAGATTATTAGATGAAGCGATAGACGATCATGTTGTTCAGCTGATGGTAAAAAATGGTCATTAGTTTTCTGCATGTGTTATATATGTAGGACTCCTTGAAAACAATATATATGTATTAATGATTAGAAGAAAAATTATTAATTTGTGTTGATTAATGATTGGCAATATTGAAAGAAAACATTATGAGGAAGCTCCAACAAAGCTTCCAACTTTTCCAGCGTGGTTGATATGTAACCATTACCCAGCGGAAGGACACAAGATGGCAGTTTATTCATTTTAGCGATTGAAGCAGTAATCATGTATTTTTATGAATAAATACTTATTGAAATATAATCTCAATCACGATACTCGTGTTATTTATTAGGTGTCACATTGAATTCCCTTATCAGTTTACCGAAACAAAAAAAATCACCGCGACGAATGATAGTAATTGATCGGAGTGGAGTTGCGCGCGCGCTTCGAATTAGAGTAGGAACGAATAATAGGGGGCACACTGCGGTGGGAGTGAGAGGTGAAGAAGAAAATGTGAATAATATCGGAATCTCGATTTGTCGGCCGCTGACAAGCTATCATTCAGGCTAACACAATGGCGGGTGGGGCCCGTCAATGTCGCACGATATTCGGGACTGTATGGGGACCTAAACTATGCATCGGGCACAGCATCGCCCTTCTCCGCCACAGGAAACCACATAACACAGTGACCCGCATTTTTTTTTGGTGGACCATTGACACTGTTAGCGGATGATGCGTGAACTTTTGTCATACAAACCTTTGTATCGGATTCCGATCAATTTGAATATATTGTCAATGACACAGATAAATATGTAAATGGAAACATTCGCTGACAAAACTACGGCGGTGAATGATTTCAGCAATTTTCTTAATGGTTTGATTTCTGTTCATCAGATCTACTATCAGACTATCGAATGGAATAAAGTAAATATTCAACCATACAGCGCTTATATTTACTTGACAAAGATGTTAAGTTCACAAGCTAAGTATCTAATCTTTTTCCGGCGTTGTCTTCTAGTGGAGGTAAAGTTAACGTTTATATCTACTTTGAAGGGGTCGGAAGAATTTCTGTGACGTGATTAAAGACTGAGAAACAAGATATTGTGGTTACTCCTATGACAGACCAATATCCTGTATGGATAATTTATGTCCACAGAGACTACTAGTTATTTAATTTAAAAGACTATATATTCTTATTAATTATAACTTTGTTTGAAGTAAATTAAGTCAATTCATGGTTCACGGGCAGATGTAACAGTAGTTACCGCTGTTACGGCAACGTTTTTTGCGGAACACGTTGAATAACATAACGCAACATCAACGAGCACTTTCACCCACATCAGCGGGCGCACCACCATTTCTCCCCCTCATTAGCGACTCAATGTGCGTACCGAGCGAGCACTAGGAGCCACTTTCTCCTCGCAACAGACGGAGATGGATTGGGGCTTGCCCGGGACACGGTCGTTATCAGGAATCGGTATTCATTTGGCATGAGCCAGCGTGCAATAGATCAAGGATATACGAGATGACGCGGCCATTGAACCTTACATCATCTTCATAAGTCTCTATTGCCGGAAACCATCTGGGTAAACCGACGCAGCTCCTATTCCTGCCACCAAACATTACTGTATTGCAGTTTGAAGGTCAATATAGCAAATGTAATTACTAGGGTAACGAAGATTAACATCCTGTCTCAAGGCGACGAGAACAATGTGGTTGAGTGTATCATCACAACTTCCGCCACTTTGTTATTATTAAGCCTCTTTTTCTATTAGGTGCAAGTATTGCTCGTCTAGTCGCTTCGTGTTTAAACTTTTTACTACTTTTAAAAAAAAAACTAATAGGTTTGTTTAAAATATAGTTTGTGAGTAAACGGAAACGAAGGTCTCTTTAAAGTTATCACAGACCAAGGTTATATACGATGTTAGTAAATAAAATGTTATTATCGTCCGCATTTCAAATGTATTGCCTGTCAAGGCTACTCGTTTTTTTATGATTATCTTCATCAGACATATTGCAAGACCTTCGCATTTTTAATTATCATGAAAAGCATACTAAAGTTCATACAAATGAATCTCTGATTAAGTATTATATCGTCTTGATCCAAAAAAGACCTACAAGACTTGAAATATGGATATAGCCACCCCGCCTTTTTAATTGTGGACATAATTTATACCCAAAACCTATCATAATTATCAGTCGATAGACGTCCACTGTTGGACATGTCTTCTCCAAAGATCTCTACATTGATTGGTCTCGCATCCAGTGAATTCCCAGGATTCTCACGAGATTGTCGGTCCGCCTTGTAGGAGATCTCTCAACACTAAGTCTACCGGTACGCTGGCGCTACTCGAGGAATAAGGTCCTCGAGTAGACCCTTCGAGAAATGTACCCTTCCCACTGACAGTTAAGTCTAGCAATGTTTTGGGTTACATCGGTGACCTTAGTTCTCCTGCGGTTCTCCACATTTCTGATTCGATCGCGCAGAGTAACTCCGAGCATAGCCCCATTGCCCTTTAGGTGACGAAACCTATAACAATCATAATATTGGCAAGGTGAAGATTGCGGCGAGCCGATGAACTGTAGTTCACGACCGATAGGTTTTGAGACCCTTGAAGGAAGCTTATGTTCACCAGTGGGCGTCTTCTGTATTTGTAATGTAAAACCAAAGATATTCAAAAACAACTACCCTTTTTTTTCGTGTACTTCGAAAATCGATTCATAAGCAATTCAATTCGTAAACGATAAAAGAGCCTTTAAGGATTTATTATTAACCGTAAAATTCGTTTTGGAGCCCGACCAAAAAGGTTGTTATTACGAGAGATCCCTCACTCGATATCTCGATTGTTGGTATACACGCAGCTGCGATCTGATTACTCGCAATCGAGATTCCTTTCGATGTTAATAATAGACCCTTTACATCGCTCGCTGATTAAATGAATCGGCATACGTTTAATCACATTCACTCAGTTTACATTTAAAGCTCAAAATCGCTTCCGCTTTTCGCATACACCGCGTTGTCTTGACGTTTTCAATAAATGTATAGCGTTAAGTGATTTTACGTCTTAAATGTTTGAGTTACGAGCGACCATGAGGAGACCATGAGGTATTCAAATAAAAAAAAGGTACGTACTATCCATTACCACATTTTCATCGCTGAATACTTCTACTTTGCTTTACAAGAGGCCATTTTGCGAATTTTAATAATATTGGAATTTCTATTGTGCTTACTTGCGATGTCTACAGGAAGCTTCGATATACAGGACATTACTGACAAGCTCCTGGAAAACTGGTAGCTATGATATAAGAATCTCAAAGGAGATCATTCAAGGACATAATAGAAAGCTTAATATCAACTTATTTGGCAAACGGCGAAGGCCATCGCAGTTTCGCTATCATTAAACAATGTCAAGAACGACATGACGAATTACAATCTTCTAGAGGACGAGATCCAAGATAGAGCGTAGTAAATATAAACGGATCCTGTCAATCCGGTCACAGTGTGTAGAGACAACGATGGTTTCGAAAAACTGATTGTAGCTGAGAAGATCAAAGACAAACATTTTGCGGTCGTTCACCAACAAGGTGGATCAAGTCAAAGACTCGTCTTCATGAAAATTTGCAAGACACGTTGCAGACCATGATCCTCAGGTTTAAGGCAACAACACTACAGAGACAAGGAGGAGATGGGAAAATAAGGAAGCGTGATTACAAGACGAGACCATCGCTAAATTGATAAAGGAACGAAGGATACGCTCTTTGTGAATCGAAATTCTTGGATTACTTGGTTTCATACAAATGTATATTTCTTTGCTAAAAAAAAACTATACTTGTATATATTTACTAGTCATTGGTAAGCAAATTTTTTTCTGGTAAAAATTATTCAGGATACATTTAGATATACTGGTTGAAGGTCTCTGCTGCCGGAGACCGTCTAGGTTGATACCACCGCAGCGCTTATTTCTGCCGATAAACAGTAGTGTGGGAACATTACTGTGTTCCGGTTTGAAGGGAGCGGTAGCTAGTGTAATTACTAGGGTGACAAGATTCAACATCTTGTCTCTAGACGACTAGAGCAAAGTGGTGCAGTGTATACCATTCTAACTAGCGTTATATACCATATATACCATGAGGTGAACGTCCCCTCATTTCGTCGCTTAATGAAATAATATACATATATATATATATAATTATTATCAGCTTTGTTTATCCTCTGCTGGATATAGGTCTTCCCCAATGCCTAGATGGAAGATATATGTACTCTTGATTATAAAATATATGGTACTGCAACATTTTTTTATACTTAACTCCCATTAGCAAGTGGAGAGATGTGGTCTCTGCCTACCCCACTGGGAACGAGGTGTGATATATTTGTATGTATTTACTTACCTCCCATCGGTTATTGCTTTAATTAATAAACAAGTATATATAACAAGGTTTTTTATTAAACTCACCCCTGTTATTACGGTATTATAGGAACGTTAACGGATACAACATAATTAAGTTCTCACCTTGCCCCAGTTGGTGTGCGCGCGGTGTCTTTGACCAATTAGCCGGCCAGCGATGACTGGTCACCGGATCAATTTGAATCATTATTCAGTTGAGCATAATCTGTTGATTAGTAAGCAGCACGTCCTTTTTACTATAGTAAAGGTATGTTCCATTTACTAACAGCTGAGATCTTACTCGCTCTATTTGAAGTACTAAATCTTGAAAAATCTATAACGTCAATTTATTCAAAGAGACATAATTGTTTTATACATGATGGTATACCACTGGTGGTAAGTCTATGTTGCCGAGATCGTCTATTTAAGTACAACGGTAGCTCTTACTTCCGGTTTGAATGGTATAGTAAATAGTAAAATTGCTGGAAACCAACTTACTTACCAGACTTACTTTCTTCGAGGCAATGAATACAACGTTGTGTAGAGTATATCATTCTAACGCCACATTGTTATGGGTAGACGTATCACTTATCATCAGGTCAATGAGTCGTCGTATCGTGCTGAAACACCCCCACAAACGTGTACCTTCAATCTGGTGAATGTTGTGTGGAAACCGCTTGATATAGGCAAGACAGGACTGATTTGTTTTATCTGATCTATGGAAGAAGCTCATCCAACAGTGGAATTCCACGCTGAATTGATGTGGGGATCTTTAGGGGTGGCCTATGTCCAGCAGTGGACGTCTATCGGATGATGATGATATAAAAGCCGCTGATACCAAAGCGGAGAAGAACGAGGAGGAGGAATAGTGCAATTGCTACATATACAAAGATTAGTATTTTTGATTATGAACTCGTTTTATGCTTTAGATGTTCGACCCTCAGACCTCGCCTATATTCTGTAAATATAATTAACGTTTCTGGTCTTTCCAAATCAGGTGCGACCGGGGCCGAGTGCCAACAGCCACGTCCGTCCGTCTGTGCGTTGAGAAATAAATCACAATCACGATCGGCGAATCGAACAGAATTCTTATTAAAATTCGCCTTGAGATTTTTAATAACATCATGATCGTGGACGTCTATTTACTTCTAATCAAACCAACTTCGGCTTTCACCTTCGCCAAGGGCATTTAAATTACCCAAGCAGTACACTTATATTTATTCATTTCAAGCGACGTGACGAGCAGGACGTTCACCTGATGGTAAGTGATACGCCTGTCCATAACGATAGTCGGGATGATATATACACTACCTACAACGCCCTTCAAACTTGAACACAATAATGTTTATCAGCTGCAATAGGCGCTGCGGCGGTACCTACCTAAACAGAGACGAACTACTAGTTACATTTCTAGCTTATATAATAGATGAGAGGGAAATATATACAGTGCGCCACATTGTGCTCAAGTCATATGATGAAGTCTAGTTACCTCGGTAATTTCATTAGCTACAATTCCTTTCTAATCGGAATACAGTATTAGTTACACTCTACTGTTTGACGGTAGGAATTGGAGCTGCGATGATATCTACTAATAGTGAGTAGTATTACATCTTACGAGAGCTTTAAGCGTTGTCAGATCCCATGCAGCATTCTACATTCAATTGGCAATCACTAAACGCTCCAGATAGTGATACCGATTGCGTGTTATATCTAAATCGACGATCGCGACAAATCCCAGCGATTTTATGAATAAGTACAATCCATTCGTGCGCTACCGTCCATGTGTGCGTAACTGTACACACGGACAGTGCGCTTGTGTGGTAGCACAAAGCCGGCGTGCGCTTGTGACGTGGGCCTCCGTAATGCCTCGTGAATCGGATTCCGTATGCAAAGACCCGGGCCGCCGTGAATCGGTATCACGAGGGCCCGATGCCGAGTACAGAAACGCATCGGTACGCACGCGCGGGCGGTGTTAAATCATCGGGGGTATATCGGTTCGAATCGCGGCGCGTGGGCCGCGGCGGACGTCGAACCTGCGACTTAGAATTAAATTATCGATGGCTTAACTCGCGGAGTTATTTAATGCTGTATAAAAACCCGTGAATTATTATGGTATATATATAAATTTCGTGTCTCAGATGAGGGAGAGCGTTCGCTTTGTAACACCCATAAGCTTTTTTAATACACCGACACTAATTCCGTTTTTATTCTAAATATAACCTGATCCCGCTGTCGCATTAGCGAGCGGCTTAGTCGCCGTGTTGAACTTGAAAATTATTAGAAAACCTATACATATATTCATTTGAAGTTTCAACTAGGACGAAATTAATGTTTCCTATAAGTTTCCCACAAGGGGATTCATGGGACTCGCCTAATTCTTCGTGCACCCTGCTAATTAACAAACGAAGCTCTGGCTCTCACCCACCCGCAGTAATCTAGCGTGAAGGGAAATATCCCAAATCTCCCCAAACAAACCCCCACAAACGAAAGTCGCAGAAACCCGCTGGATGCAGGCAGCACAGGACCAATCGACGTGGAGGATGATAAATTTTCACTTGTTAGGTTGAAAGCCATCTAAAGCAATAGCTACAAAATAGTTAAAGCACTAGATCTTATATTCGATAAGCAAAACGAAGAGACTATCTATCAGCACCAAACATCATCAAAGAACAGGTCTAGTATCAAACTTGCAGCTTACTACACAGGTTTAGATACTACTAAATTAGCCTGTAGTTGCTGGGCTTTTAATACAACATATATTAACTTTTTTTCATCCTGTATCTGAGCTGATTAAATTTCATGAAACAAAAAAAACCATTACAGAGCTAATAACAAGGTTCTTGAACCCTACTTCATTCCGAACTGAAATAATGGCGCTAACAACGTTGAAGCACGGCGAATGATTTTTTTGCTTTTTTTAATCCGGTCCGCAGGTTCAAATGCACAAAGCGCAGCCCATGCGAATTGAACTCTAATTCCCCCCATCTCGATTTTGGTTCGGTATTTTTATTCATGAATTCCATTACATTAGCTGGTTCCAAAGGCTCCTTATTTGGTTCTCGTGTTTTTTTTTTCTCATTCACTTCAAAACGTGTATACACGTCGATGTTAGACAAGCCGGCAATTACAATCGGTTTGTATGTTTTGTTCAGTCATTTTGTTTAATACCGTCTGATTTATAGAAGATTTATTTTCTATACTCCTACATATTTAAATCCCCGTGGTATGAAATTTGATGACTTAATATCATTATCTAACTCTACTTTGTCTAAAGCTGCAAGATTAACTAGATTTTCAACCTTCTACCTTTGTTCTTCTTTCTTCCTTCGACAATCGTCATTATTAAAGATTATGGTGATAGATTTGATGTCTTAATAATCAGATCTTCATTCTATTTTACCATGATATAAATACAGAAGTATCGAATGTTACCTCGTTATTACCTTTTACGTAGTTACCTCGCAGATTTCAGATCCCTCACCTAAACTTATCTATTCTTAATTAAAAGAGGGTATTATACAAAAATTGATTTCCCCTAACTTATCGTTTAATGTTCTGTGCGTCAACTCTCGAATGTTATCATATTTAACTATTAGAATCAAGATCTAAGTTTGAAGTTTTTGTTTCCTAGTAATAGCTTACAGATAAAGGTTCCAGAGGTTCGCAAAATGTCAAATAGCCACAAAAGGTATGTGTTGATCCAATCGAGGCTGTAGCTCACATCGCGAACAATACAATCAAAATTGATCTAATTAAATAAGACCGCGCCCGTTCCGTATCAAATATATTACAACTGAAAACTCTTATCATTGGCATTTCGACAGACAATTACATTTGTAACGACGTATATAGCAGTTAAGGAAATAGTTAATAAATCTAAAATACAACACTATTGATAAATCATTCCTTATTTAGACAAAATTGGTTACGTACAAGAGTTTGGTTTGTTTGTTCATTGTCTCATATAATATAATATTATTGTCTAAAACAAAATTTTATCCACGTCGTAGAACATTGACAATCCCTACATTTCTTTAAGATAAAAAAAACCGTTAAATACGCTTGATTGCAAATTTATATTTATAAAGACAAGTAAGCCTTGATTTACTGATAGGGTAGGCCCGGGTGATCAGTACTGGCGCCGAGGCTTGAAAATCTCGCTCTACCTGTGGTTTAGCCTCAAATTTAGAGACGTTCAAATCAAGATTATTTTCTGTGCTACAAATTTGAGAATCAATATCGTTTAAAGCGATGAAATAAATATGGTACCCTGTAGACATCCTAACTACAACTAATATACATTGTTATGACCAGACAGTTCAATAACAAACGAAAATTCAATACTGAACATTACAGAACCTATATTGTGTCGTATATATCTGTATAGAACATACGTCGGAGACTAGTCTGGTTAAAGATTGTGTTAACTATCATTACTATTTGCCAAATTAAAGCTCGAGTAATAAATATTCATAATATAGCAATTACGCCTCTGCAGCGCGGCGGCTTCGGCTCATTCCCGTGCCCTCGGGCTAAACTTTCACTGTGACGCCCCGCCCTGCGAGACGAAAGCTATTTCCAGACATCCCGCGCACAGATAACCTAAATAACAAAGTTTAGATTACACAGTAATTTATGTTTACACTACGCCTGCATAAATCATTCGCACGAACAGCTGGTAAAGGCAAACGGAGAATGAGAGTGTAGTTAGAGTATGTTACAAAGACAGTTCTAAAAGTAAAGTTGAAATAATCTGTTGTACTAAATTATTTAAATATCAAATTAACTAAGGACTGATATAAAGGAAATAAAAAAAAGGATCTAAGACTAAATTGCTTTTGAATTTTCTTTTCAAACATGGCTCAAAGTTTATTTTCATAATGCGCATTCAACAATAAATCTCTGCTTAGCAAGCAGTAGGATGACTGTCTGCTATGAAAACCTATGACCTGATGATCCCATGGAATCTTTACATACAGGGGATTTCTGAATGGTCGTACTGGAAAACGAGTAGGCCTATGTTCAACAGTAGGTGGTAGTAGGCTGAAATGATAATGATAATGATGCAAAGCAGTAGATGAACTGTGCTTATAAATACCTGTGCGATCATATGTATCTCATTGTTTAACTTGTGCAAGTATAATAATTGTTAGTACAGTGATTTCTCTGGAAACAGTAGTAAAATCAAGTCACAATTAGATATTGTAATTAATTCCAATGTGGAATTTATTTTTAGTTCGTGATCATATCACGTTTAGAAGTCATGTCCTATGCAATGGTATGATGTAAACTCAATTACGATTCAAAGAGCGCAAGTGTTATTTAAACCAATTAAGCCTATCGTGATGGTTAGCTAATTTACTACGAGCCATTGTAACCGAATCGGACACAGTATTGTCTGCATCGCGCCAATATATAATTCAGACATTGAATATTTTGTCTGTACTGAACAACGCGACTTGAAATTAATTATTACTATGTGATTATTTCTTTATTCCATCCCTCGGTGCATAATTAATATCATCTTTTCAAAATTACTTATTACCTGCAGTTAATCGTGCCGTATACGTGTAAAGCCTTTATGGTTAACTAACGTATCGTTATTACATTCTACAACAATTTCGGTATAATTATTGTCAAAACTGACATTTACTCATTCCGCGGCCAATTTTTTTACAAAAATAATACACAGCTATTGTAATTTATAAATGTCATCGCAAGAAAGCGAATCAACGATTGTTATTTATCAACATGATGACACAGAATCCTCAGAAGAAATACCAGTGAGTGAATGGTCTTCCTTAATTAATGAGTCTCCAAAGGAAAATAAGAAATATGCCTTGCACGAAGCAGGCTTGTACGACCCGGGCAGTGGTGAAGTATGCGCCAAATATATTAAGATGTCTACGAGTTCCATTCTCAGACATCCGTATTACCACTATCCGGCTATTACTGATCCGGGGATAAAGGAAGCTATTTTAAAACCTGAAGAGAAAATTAAATATCCAAATGACGGTCAAGCATTATATTTAGCAATTTGCAATGAAACTAATCAATGTCCAGTCAAAAATTTTCATAAGTTGCTTTTAGAGAAAACCATAAATTTAAAATATTATGGTGTCAATCCAAACGGGGTTAGAGCAATGGCAATGGCACTTCAACATAACAAAAATGTCACTTTATTGGATCTGACAGATAATTGTTTAAATGATGACGCTTGTTTTCATTTAGGTCAGATGTTGATTACAAATTTAGCGTTACAAGAACTTAATCTGACTGGATGCTTAATAGGACCAAGTGGAACCAAATTGCTGATGGCTAGTCTCCCAATGAACCGTTCACTCCGACGTTTAAACCTTAGTAATAATAAATTGGGCAACGAGGGAATGAAATATATCACAGAAAGTGTTATTCGCGGGCTTGAAGTACCACAGTTGATTTTGAAATACAACGAAATTACCGGGGAAGGAGCCAACATCTTCAGTGAAGCTCTTGAAACATTCAATAAGTTTACCCATTTGGACTTTGCGTGGAACAAACTCTTCATGATACCGCAAGGTTTATTTCATATGTTGCTTGAATTAAGTGAGAGTAAATTCTTGGAAGAGTTAGGTTTAGCTTGGAATTCTCTATGGGGAGCCAGGACCAGCATGGCGATTAAATCTGTTATGAAAGTTCCTAAACTTAAGAAATTAGACCTTAGTAATAACAGATTATTCGATGAAGCAATTACAAACATTGTGGAGGGAATGCACTCAGCTAAAAGTTTGGTAACACTCGATTTATCTAATAACCCAATGACCACTGATGATGCTGTTAATATAATAATAAAGATGAAATACCCGCGAGTCAAGATTCGCAATCTGTTATTAGACAACGTGACAGTGAACAATAGATTTATAAACAATTTAACGATATTAAAAAAATTAAAAAGTTATGTAGTTGTTACTTACGGTGACATCGTTGGTGCTTACGTTATATCACACCCTGATATAAGAGATATAGTTCTCAACAGAGCTGATTATCTTACGAAGAAACAAAAGAAACGAAGTGTTGATATTGCTATTTTAGCGCTAGAGCTACAAAAGAATAATCAAAACTTAATGCCGTCTAAAGCCTTTGCTACCGTTATCGAAGAATCAGGTGCCCCGCTAAATGATGAACTTGTTAATGAAATCATTAATGCTTTCGCCGGCTCAAAATCTGCAAAAGGAAGAACTATCGATATAAATCTATTAGTAGACTTTATTAAAGCAAAATGGCCAGATCGCAAATTACCTCCGACACCTCCACCGGAACCCGAACCCGAACCGGAACCGGAACCAATACCGGAACCAAAACCAGAACCAGTTAAAGGACCTAGAGGCACGAAAAAGAAAACGATGTGATTTTGTACAGTTGTTTATTTTTTATTTATTTATTTACTTTAGAGCTTTATTTTTGTTTGTACGACCTATTTAGCTTTTTGACGCCTCATGATCTTCTAGGCTTATTTAAAACAAATCTATTTTATAGAAATTTATTTGATACATACATGTTTCGTATTTATTTTAGAAGATAAATACATTTCATACACTGTTTATGTTTTTTTTTTTGACAATCCAATAATTTTTAATCCAATTTAATGAAACTATAGTGATATGAAAATATCGACCAATAAATAGATTTTTAATTCTATAAGTTAGTGCCCACGCTACGTCTTCCGGTACATGGCCGCCACTCGAGAACCTTTCTGCCCCAACGGCCGTCGGTTCTGCGAGCTATGTGCCCTGCCCATAGACGTAAGACGAAGACGTAGCGTGGGCAGACCCCCCACAAGGTGGACCGACGATCTGGTCAAGGTCGATGGCAACCATTGGATGCGGGTGGCCCAGGACCGGTCTAAGTGGAAATCTTTGGGGGAGGCCTTTGTCCAGCAGTGGACGTCTTCCGGCTGATTGGATGGATGGATGGAAGTTAGTGCATTCGTTTGAAATATTCATTCCTACTAAGTATTCATTAAAGTGTAGACACTTCTTAAGTTAAAATAAAGAGTGAAATTGCAAAAAGATTAAAACGTCAATTTCCTGAAACCTAAAAATTTCAGTTAAATGCATACATATATTCGAACTTTTTGCTTATCCTTGATTATTCTTTGTTATTTCTTAATTTTGTTTCGGCAGACGTTTATTGTTAAATGTCATATTTCACACTGAAGGTTTTCATAGTATATTATTTAAGATATAATTAATTTAATAATGTCTTCCACAAACACGAGTGTCGTAAAAATGGATGTCGAAGTTATATTTAAAAAGGAGGCTGAATCTTCCGAAGAAGAAGAACCTCCGATGGAAGAATGGTCCTCACTACTCCTTCAACGTCCCGAAGAAAATATTAAAATCCTTAATTACAGAGAAGGCCTCTACGATCCTGGTAGTGGAGAAATATGCACGAAGTACGTGCCCATGTCTGCAAGTTCCGTTATGCGTCATGTATATTATAATTATCCGGCAGTCGTCGATCCTGGAATTAAGGAAGCACTTTTTGATCCTGAACCGAAAAAAATTTATCCCGATGATGGGCAAGAACTGTACTTAGCATTGTGTAAAGAAGCTGGGGCATATCCAATATCTAAATTTTATCGACAGTTGCTGGAAAATAGAATCAACTTGCGCTATTATGGAGTACAGCAGATGGCGTTTAGATTAATATCTTTATCGTTAAAGTTGAACAGATTTGTTACGATTTTGGATTTGACTGACAATTGGATTGGCGAAGATGGATGTTTCCATTTAGGAGAGATGTTAGGACAAAATATCACAATAAAAGTTTTGATTTTATACGGCTGCAGAATAGGACCCAAAGGCGCTAAACGATTGTTTTGCAATTTACCTCAAAATCGTTCTCTTCGTGAAGTAAATCTTAGCCGAAATCAATTAACAGATGAAGGAGTCAAATACTTAGCTCGCGCCATAACTTACGGTGCTGATGTATCTAATATAAATTTAAGTTATAATGACTTAACAGATAAAGCAGTTATATACATAGTCGATGCTTTGGAAATAAATAGAAAATTGACTCATCTGAATATGTCATGGAATTTCATTAAATCGGCTAACGCAATTTTTTCTCTATGTTGTATATTAGCTACAAGTAAGACATTTTTAGATCTCGATCTTGCTTGGAATTCCTTAGGCGGCATGCGCGTAGGTAAATCAATAAGTATACTTCTGAGAAATCCTAATATTCAGAGTATCAATTTGAGTAGTAACAAAATACGTGGTACTGCAATAAAACCCATCGCAAAAGCTTTAGAAAAAGAAGCTAAACTCATTTCTTTAAATTTATCTGCCAATCCTATGACACCAGAAGACGCCTACAAATTGTTATTACCAATGTTAAAACCAACAGTTAAATTGGAAAAACTTATACTTGATAACGTAATGGTAAAATCGAATTTTACCAAACTCCAAGAGGAGATACTTTCTCTAGGATTTCGGAAAAATGCAGAAATTATTTATGGTGGAGTTTATGCAGACCCTATTCGCAAAAATATAAACATGAGAGATTTAGTATTAAATAGAATAGACTACATAGCTAAGACAAAATACAAGAATAAGGAACTTGATATAGCGCTTATGATAATGTCGTTATATAAACTAGATAAACAGCCGATGGATACAAAGCCTTTTTTAAAAGCACTAAGAGTTTTCGGACTAACATTACCGGAAGAGTTATCTGAACAACTAACGACTTTATTTGCTGGTCCTCCTAAAGCTAAATCGACCACTGTAAATTTAGCTGCGATGATAGATTACTTTAAGCGGAAATGGCCAGATCGTCAACTACCACCTACGCCGCCTGAACCTGAACCGGAACCTAAACACAAACATAAAAAGAAGAAGAAGAAACATGCTTAATAAACACGATTTTTATGAAATAATTATTTTAATGCTATTTATTTTAGAATTAATCATACAAAGACTTACTTTTTATGTTTATTATATTAAAGGTATTACATTATTTTTATACTATGTCTTTCATTCTAAGAACGATCTATAATAATCTAAAGATCAAAATTGGCAATTGATTTTCTTCGAAGAATCTTCATGAGATAATCGTTAATAGAATTTCAACCCACTAAAACTATTTGACAACTGTTTGTGCATCGGTATGTTAGCGGGAAGCGCCATTTCGAAACCCCTCGGTGAACTTGTTCCGGACAATGTCGAATTTTTCAGAGTACAGAATAACATTTAGTTACTAAAATCAAAAAATAATATAATAACATTGATGTTTTTCAAGTTCATCACTAATTAACTGTGAGAATCGTTTGTTTATTTGTACTTTACTAAATAAAATTAACTTCCATTGCGCTCATTCAGACTTCGTATTTTTACGTATCTGTGATAAGAAGTTTTGAAACCACTTTTAGAAGCCATCATTTAGAACTTGGCAGATTTTCTTAATTTTTGACAGTTGATGTCACCATAAATTTTACGGACATAGATTTGTTATCTTTTTTAATACATTAATTTTATAATGTCGGTTTCAACTGTGGGTGGAAGTGTAAGCTTAAAGCTTTTATATGAAGCAGATGAAGATTCTTCTGAAGAGCCACCCATGGAAGAATGGTCATCACTCATTTTGAAACATCCTAATGAATCTATTAAAGCTGTTAATTATGAAAAAGGTCTTTATGATCCCGGCAGTGGAGAAATATGCACAAAATATTTGCCCTTATCAGCAAGTTCAGTTTTACGACATGTATATTACAACTATCCCGCAGTTGTAGACCCTGGAATCAAAGAAGCACTTCTTCACCCTGAACCAAAACCTATATATCCTGACGATGGTCAGAAGCTGTATTTAGTTTTGTGCAAAGAAACTGGATTATGTCCAATACATAGTTTTTACGAACAGCTATTGGGAAATAATATCAATTTGCGATATTACGGAGTGCAACAAATGGCATTTAGAGTAATCGCTATGTCGTTGAAACTAAATAAATTTGTAACTGTTATGGACTTGACTGACAATTGGATCTCTGAAGATGGATGCTTTCATTTAGGACAAATGTTGGCAGAAAATTGTACCTTAAGAGTTTTGATTTTGAACGGTTGCAGGATTGGAGCTAAAGGAGCGAGAAATCTAGTTTACTATTTGCCCCAAAATCGTGCTTTGCGTGAACTGAACCTAAGCCGAAATAAACTAACAGACGACGGTGTGAAATATCTCGCTAAAGTCATAATTTTAGGTGCAGACGTTTGCAATATTAATTTAAGCTATAATAACTTGACTGATAAATCCGTTGTAAGTATTATCGATGCATTGGAAATAAACAATAAATTAACTCATCTTAACTTCTCGTGGAATATGCTGAAATCTGCGAACGCTATATTTTCTCTATGCAACGTGTTGGCCGATAATAACAATTTTTTGGATCTCGACCTGTCGTGGAATTCCTTAAGCGGCTTACGCATCGGTAAATCTATAGCTGTGCTTCTGACAAATCCAAACATAAGCAACGTTAGCTTAGGTAATAACAAAATATTTGGCCCGGCAATTAAACCTATAGCAAAGGCTTTGGAAAACGATGCACAACTACGTTGTTTAGACTTGTCGGCTAATCCTATATCACCTGAAGATGCTTATAAATTATTATTGCCTATGTTAAAACCAAGGGTTAAGCTAGAAAAACTCGTGCTGGACAATGTGATGGTTGCGCAGAATTTTGTGAGGCTTAGTTACGAAATACTCTCTCTAGAATTTCGAAGAAACGCAGAAATCATTTACGGCGGAGTGTATGCAGAAACCGTGAGAAAGAACATAAATATGAAAGATTTAGTTTTAAATAGAATAGATTTTATAGCTAAGACGAAATATAAGAAGAAGCACGTTGATATAGCGCTTATAGTAATGGCCCTGTACAAAATGAACAAAGAACCAATGGAAGAAAAGCCATTTATAAGCGCGGTTAAACAGTCAGGTTTTCCCTTACCCGAAGAATTGGCAACTCAACTAACATCCTTGTTTGCAGGGCCTCCAAAGGCTAAATCACTAACTGTAGACTTATCAAGTATGATAGAATTCTTTAAGCGCAAGTGGCCTGATCGAAAACTCCCTCCTACACCACCGCCTGAACCTGAACCTGAACCGGAACCGGAACCTAAACCTGAGCCTGAACCAGTAAAGGAAGATCCAAAGACTTCTGAAAAACCTAAAAAGAAAACAAAATAGTGGAGCTTTAATATATTTTTTTATATGTAATATTATTATTTTATATGGTTGTACTATGAAACTAATTTTTATGTGGAGTTTAATTTGTGAAAAACATATATTTTTAGTTTTTTTTTTTTTGTTCTTATAGAGGAATATTGTTATATCAACATTTAAGATTATAATTTTATTCGTTATTATCCAGTGCCTTTCTCTTTACTCTGTTGTAGAGTCGCAAACGTAAAATATTTGACGTACCGATATGATTTGCATCTTCTTCAAGCAACTGGAACGTCGGATCAGATGTTTCATCATTTGTTGCATATAAAAATATAATTTTACAACTGCTTTTTTTAATGCCGTGATTTAATTTCAAACGAACAGTATCTAGAAGTTTAAATCATATTGCTGTTTATAGTCTGCGCTTTAACATTCCAATGGATAGTGACGCAATTTAACATTGTGATGATCTGGCGGAAGATAGCAAGGACACCTAGAGCACTATAGTTGAAACTTTGACAGCAGGAACAAAATTATGCTGCGATATTTGCAGATTTATTATATAAGGGTAGAAGGTAGGCAGGCATGTGCGAAAAAGCCCTAATACAGAGTAAACTGTAAAACGTGTGGCCATTGGATCAAACGGGACCATAGTGTAACATAGCCAATAGAAATTTAACTAAAAGGAAAGCGATTGGTATAACTACTACTAAGGGACAACCTCCCATGGCCCCCGGAGCCTACGTTCAGACTCTGTTCGGCTCCACGTACACCTTGACTTCCTATAAATTATTTATTCTCTGTCCTTGTCCCTATTGTGCTGAAGCGATTGATATAACAGTTGTGCACTAGTTTAGTCTCTCATTTGATAGTGAGTAGTGCTGCGAGTAAGGATTCAGCGACCGTTATCATTGCCCAGGAACTGGAGGCGCAGGTTTAGAGTCGCGCCGGCCGCGGTGGCGTGCCTCACGCGACCGGTTGCCTTCTTTATTATTATTTATTGGCTTCCAACAATCTCCAGATAACGCGCTGCGCCAAGCTGAAGCGTTCCCACATGTTATTATGTAAATATGAGAGATGAAACTCAGAGCGGTGGTGACACGCTGGAAGCCAATTACCATAGTACGTGATTATGGTTTATTTTTATTACGACGGTCCAAAGGCTTTTATACTCACGCCATAAATTACTAATATTAATCCATGGATTCGAATGATAAGATCACTGTGTAGAAGATATCAATAAGTTTTTATAATATATAAGTTGTTTCAATCAATTCTTTGATTGGACTACTAAAAGTTTAGATTACATTTAATCTACTAACTGTTATACTAAACTACTAGTTGAAATCAAAACAAAATAATAGGGGGACCGGAAAGTAATGTCGTTTCTGCGCATGCCAATACTTGATTGTCATTTGTCAGCTCATTGTTTTGTTCAGAGGCGTACCAAAGACATTGTGAGGTTATAGTGATTTCTTTACTTATAGACAATTGAATTACAATTTTTTTTTGTAATTTTGGGTAAAATGGCCAGCCAAATACCAGAAGAGGTACACATCCGGCATTGCATGCTCTTTGAGTTTCGCAAGGGAAATAACGCAACAGTTGCTACCAAAAACATTTGCGATGTTTATCCAAATGCACTGGACATTCGTAAATGCCAAAGGTGGTTTTCCAAGTTCAAATCGGGTAATTTTGATCTTTCCGAATCGTATCGATCAGGAAGACCATCAGCGTTAGACAACGACGTGTTAAGGGCGGAAGTGGAAGCAAATCCGTGTCAGACGATCGAGGAATTGTCAAACAGTCTCAACAAACCTTGGTCGACCATCCAAGAACATTTGAAGCAGATTGGAAAAGTAAGCAGAGCAGGTGTTTGGGTCCCGCATAATCTGTCCGAACAGAATAAGGCTAACCGATCAATCACATGCAACTTATTGCTTCAACGACACAACACAGAAGCGTTTTTTGATCGCTTGATCACAGGAGATGAGAAATGGGTCCTGTATGATAACCCAAAACGCAAAAGGCAGTGGCTCTCTCCAAATGAAATCCCTCGGAGTACTGCTAAGCCAGGTTTACACCCCAAAAAAGCGCTTTTGTGTGTTTGGTGGAGTATTCGCGGCATTGTTCATTTTGAATTACTGAAACCTGGAGAAACTGTTACTGCAGACCTCTACAGCGGACAATTGCAGCGAGTCAATCAATCTTTAATTGAAAAGTGGCCAGCGATTGTCAACCGAAAAGGCGTCATTCTCCAACATGACAATGCAAGACCGCACTGCGCAAGGCGAACTCTAGAAAAAATTAATGAATTGGGGTGGGAGGTGCTGCCTCATCCACCATATTCGCCCGATGTTGCACCATCGGATTTCCACTTATTCCGAGCGCTGCAACACTTTTTAAGTGGCAAAACATTTGCAAATTTGGATGATATCCAAAATGCCATCTCTAGATATTTTGCCGAAAAACCAATTAATTTTTATCGATCAGGGATTGAAAATTTACTCACTAGATGGCAAAAGGTTATTGACAATGATGGGGAATACATCATTGATTAAAAATAAAGACTCGTTAAAAATGTATGTGTTTGTATTTAGCGTAAGAAAACGACATTACTTTCCGGTCCACCTAATATTTCGTTATACTTCCTTTCATCAGATTTGTAATAAGAAAAACTGTTAATTTTTTTTTATTTTGTTGCAGGTACGTTTGCTAATTTATACCCATCTACATCAGAGTGAATTCAGAAGAAATTGGTATAGTATACATAATGTATATGATAATCACATATATACAAGTATAAAGATTTAGAGATATTATGACAGTCGCTCGTCTGATCAGATGGATTCGGTTTTCATTGGATTTTACACTGTCTCTATGGTGTGATGGCGAATTGCCATTGTCACACGGAAGTCCTCGGTTCAATCCAGACGAAAACGTATGGTAGACCATATTTCATAGTAAGGATTTTTCAAATTCGTCCAGCTAGCTTCCTATCTAAAATCTACTCTCATTGCTGTAATTTAGTGTTCAACATTTGAAAGCTAAAGAATTTTAGGCTAGTATTCGTCATCACTTTCGGCTTACTAATCACTTAATGTCAAGTGAAAATTCAGATGTTTTTTTAGCGCGTTCTCAATAAAAATAACATCTATGATTGAGTCATACTAACAATACTTCTTCGAGATAACGTATTTGTGTCATCAAGCTAAAAATACTACTTCGATCTTTGTATATGTTTATATTAACAAAGGTCATGCTTATTTGTCGTCATGTAACTTAGCTGTGACTTAGTCGGCCAATACTTATGATATACCAAAGTGCTCAAGGTTTCATTGGAAAGGAATTATTAAAATCCTATTGCATTTCTCATACATTAAACACAATTGATGTTTATGAATAGACATTCGTTTCACACTACGACTTCTAATCATTCACAGTTTTTGTATGTAATAGCTATTTGATTTTATATTATAATACAAATATTTATTATATTATAGTAAGTTTTATTTATGGTATTTGCAATAATTTCAAATGAACATAAAATCGGAGGATCGCCTTGAAGTTTAATGAAATCAATTAGATTTTTATTGCTCATAAAAACCCAACCTATCACATGATTTATGTACCGTTGTGTAAGTTACCGGTTGTTTGATTGTACTAATGCAATATTAGTGCGATTGTGATGAAATGTGGGATGACAATGTGTGTGGCACATCTTTTCGAATTCTAGACATCTCAGTGTGTTGGCCGGTGGCCCCGGGGCGAGCATTATTTAGTGAGTAGAAAGTGTTTCAAGAGCCAGAGGCGGGGCGTGGGCGTCCGATGATTAGGAATTCGTACGCCGTACCGACGGCCGTGTTTACACTTTTACTTTTCGTATACATTTTCTCTTACGCTCACTGTACAGCGGTACAGGTGCGGCGGACATTACTTTATCAATGTAAAATATCTTCTCAATATTATTATAACTCCTTGTCGTATTGTCTTCATCATATTACATCAACCAATTCCAAGCATATAGAATACACTTGAGTAAACAATTTTAAAATAAACGTAGACAATGAAATATATAAACAACCGCATAATACTTTCATTTTGGAAAGACCACAACTATTACATTCATCGGTTACATGTTAATTGTTAACTTCATTAACAGCCGATAGACATCCACTGCCAGACATAGATCTCCCCCAAAGATCTTAATAGTTAACTTAATTAGAAGTAATTGTATTGTAGACCGTCAAGCAAAGAAAGAATGGACATTTTTTGGACACCTACAAAGAGAATCCCTTTATGAATAACCAAGGTTGATCGTAGAGGACAAATTTCTGGGGGAACGTGTTCCAGTTAGACGATATAAAGCAGTGGAATGGGCTTAAATACCATAAGTTGAAGAGCTATAGAAGTCTGGATAAGTTTTTTTGAATCTGACCGCCAAACTTCAGTTTGAATAAGGCACCTCATGAAGATGATAATGTAGACAAACCCGTTGTACACAATGTTCTTTAGGTTTATTGGCCATATAAGGATTATATATTATATTAAATTAAAATATAATATTAATAGAAACTGGTTGCTCTACAACAATGTACCCATCGAAAACAACAAACATGTTATTGTTAATCAAGGAAGTATTTGTGTATCAGCATCGCTAACATCACAACGCATCTTGTTTGATTTATAATATATTCAGAATCTGTTTCAGTCATTAAAGTCAATTCATTTTATGACAAAACATATTTTCGATTCTCTGAAATTTAAAATCAGGGAAGGTTAACATCATTCGCTGTAACTTGAGATCAGACGGGTGCAGTCGCCGCTTCATTTGTAAGAGTGATTTCAATCCATACTTGTTTATATCAAAAGCTATTCTGGTTCAAGATGACCTTTTCAGGCTTTATTTTTTTAAAACAATGTAAAGGTACTAAAAGAAATAATCGGGCAACACAATGTGATTATTGGAATCAATAGCGGAAGCCTATGAAATAATAATGATGTAGGTGATTCCTATAATTTCACGAGTACCTCTTTAGTACGTAAAACTCCTATCGCTATCACTGTCCTTTCGTGACTGTGCTTAATGACGTTTAATTTTACTTAATTAACATTAATTACCGTAGAGATAATATCAATGGATCACTGTAGGTCACCAGGGCGGCGTTACGTGTAAAAACTAGTGTAGCCTTCGACGCACTAATTAATATTGTAACTGTATTGCGAAATGTATCCGCGTCCACATTCGTCGTCAACTCCAAAAATAGACAGGAGAAAGTAGATTTCGTTTATTTCCGTAAAGAGTTTAATACCTTTTTTTTTCAAGTAATCTTATTGGACTAAAATCCCGTTTCGTGTCAAAATGTCAATGGATATCATGTCAATAGCTGTTCAGTAATATTGTTCATAATTTAACTACAATCGAAAACATGTTCAGGCATTTTTTAAAGTAGACTCTGCTAATGGCTACAATTTAATCAAGATTTTGTTGTACATGTTAAACTATGTAGGTGATTTCGTATCATGAGGTCATTACAATAAACTGTTCAATCTACTAAACCGTGATAACCACAACCAAGAATGAAACAACCCACAAGAGGTAAGCTCTAAAATCTATTTAACAGAGAACTACAGTCTAATGAGGAACTCATCAACTGGTTTATTGAAACTCTCCGTGTCGTAAAGCTTCCAATATTATCATCAACGTAACTCTTTATTCAATTGTAACAGAGCTTTGAATATGACGAGATTCTTGGTGAGCATGTTCCTCGTAAGCTCCTAATTCAGACCTTAAGTGTTAACCAAATGAGTATTAATTATTTTAATAACTACTGCTATAGACAGATGTACATTCAGAGATCTAATCGAGTTTGTTTCAACCAGGACGAGGTAAGTCTAGTTCATTATCGACTGCCTTATTTAATAGGTATCCAAAAAAGGTTGGTAATAGTAGACAAACAGGGATCTGTTGTTTTTTTTTTTCATGTTTTATTTCCGTTTCCCGGCGCGTGCGCATGCTCGTGCTCACGTCTCGTAGATCAGTTCCGATAGCGAGCCTGCAAATTGAGTCGCTTCTACCCGTCGCGTGGATTTATTGTGACCACTTCACTTCCATACATTACTACTAGCTTAATACAGTGGTTAGTAGAATTACTAGTGTTAAGAAGCTTATCATTATGTCAAGCACAATGTGATGATGCGTGTACCATCCTAACTAGCGGTACGTGGTTATGGGCAAGGACTCACCATCAGGTCAACGTACTAGTCTCGTCGATTAACAAATATAACATGGCTATCTTCTGTCTCTGTTCTCTGATCATGGACTTCATATTCTTTAGTTTATTAAAAACCTTGGAATGAACCTGTACATTACTGTAATATCCGTACGTTTCACGGAGTGCTTTACTAACTAGGACACCTGTTAAGAAGTCAGCGGTTGACCTTTGAGAGTTCTACTCGTCCCTCCTCTCGGTCCTCCCCCCACGGCGCCGTCGCGACTTACCGGCAAAAGTAAAAGTTGCACGCGAACTGTTGAAGGCGGGTCATGTTTAGCTCTACTCTCTTTTTTTTACTTGTTTCGTTATTTTTTTAACGTTTTCTGCTATATAACGTTCTTTTTGTCTGTTATATTTAGCTGCATTAAAAAAATGTATTTCAATCAAAAAGCTATTAGCAGGTAAAAATAACAATGTCAATCTAATAAATAAAGGAAGAGAAACAAACGTTATAAGTTCATAATCAAATATATGATTTTAGAAGAAACCTTAATCACCTTCATCATCATCATTACTCACTGTTCCTTGTTTTATACTGTATAACTGTTTATACTAATAATTATTAAGAACTTTAACACGTTATTTAACAAATCAACTCTCTCTCATAAATTATATGAACGTTGGGAGAAACAAATTTTCGGCTACTTGATGATCTGAATGTGAAGATAATGGATTGAGATATACGTTCATGTAAAATCAAAAGACGTAAATATACAGCAGCCTTTGCGATCGGCCGACTGCAAATCAGCTAACGAATGATCTTTTTCTCCGACCATCGATCCATCAACTTGCTGTGATCTATGCGAAGGTCAAAGAGTCGCGCACTGGATCCCGAGTACTTGGTTGTAATTCTACAGCATTTATCTTCCAACAGAGAACAGCAACTTTTTCATAAGAGAGCGACTGCTTCTTGATGGTTAGTGATTCGCCTGGACGCAATGACGCTAGATTCCTATCTATGATGATGTACACTTCAACATATGTTCTCATCGCTTTAAGACGTGAGATGATAAATATTGTTATCCTGGTAATTCACTAGCCGCAACGCCGTCCAATGCGGGAGGGTGGTGGGTGAATATAAGGGTTCCCGTACAACAACTCACCAACTTTTCCCCATCATGGTGCACCCTGCTAATCAACAAACGAGGCTCTAGCTCTCACCAACCCGCATTGGGCCAGCGTATTGGGTAATAGCCGAAAACCGCCCTTAAAATCCCTACCCGGTCGATGTGAGAATCATCGGGGGAGGCCTATGTTAAGCAGCACGTCTATCGGCTGATGATGATGAACGCCCTTCAACCTGGAATACATTAATGTTTATGATAGTTTAGTACTTACAGTAATAGATATTCAGGCTGTGAATATTTGATCACAGCTTCAAATCTGCCACTCAATCCCGTTGTGATCCATAAAAAGTAAACAAAAGTACATAACGGGAATATTAAAAAATATAAGACATTCATCATCTCAACTGATGGACGTCCACTGCTGAAGACAGGTTTCTGTCTGGAGTACAGTTTATTCTCTAAAAGTGTTGAGGTGATAAATTCACCAGATGCTTTGAGGAAAACCCATCAAGAAAAGAATATACTGCTTCCTTAAAGCAACGCTACCTTGTTACCCTCACACATTGAGACTCTACGGACGATAGTCATCACTTTCCTTATAAAAAAAATTATACTCGCAGTAAGCATCAGATAAACAGGTTTCGCTTATGAGTTAAAACGGTGGTATATTTCTTGTCCCGCAACGCAATACTAGTCCCAGGTGTGCACCAACGTGCCGCCACCTCGTCCATAAAACATAAGGGGATCCTCTTAAACAATAGTTATCGATCATTATCCGCACTTGAACGTCGCAGCCACGTCGGATCCAAAAAAAAAAAAACACCAGCCACACCCAGCGCAGACAATCCGCAAATTGCATAATATCATTGGAAGGTCATATCGTCTTACTCAATCATTCGCAACCATTCTATCTTCCGCTGTTCAATACACTGATCCAATCCAGTGCTTCTCAAACTTACACCTAATACAGTAATACAGTAAATATTGATAATGAAATATTTAAATAAGTTTTCATATATTTCCCATCCTATTTGATTTTTAGATACATTATCAACATCATCATTATCAGCTGACAGACGTCCGCTACTGAACATAGGACTTCCCAAAAGATCTCCATATCGATGGAGTTCATTGAGGAGGAATAGGTCCGTAACCCACCACGCTGGCCCAGTGCCGGTTGGTGGGTGATCAGAACCTCGTCGGTTAATCAACAGGGTGCACCGCATGCAGGTGAGGTTGACTTGGGCTCCATAACATTTTGGATAGAACCCTAAGAATACCAGGAATTCAAGTGGTTGAAATAATTGGAAACCCACCTAGAATTAAGTAACGCACCCATCCATAACATAACAATAAGGATAATAATATATTGTATCACATTGTACTTGAGACATAGGATGTTAAGTCTTGTTCCCTTCAATGGTTCAATGTCAATAGCTACAAAGCCCTTCAAATCGGAACACATATTTGCAAAGGAGCTGCAGTTTTACCTAGACGGTATCCCGCAACAAGCTTACTACCTCCTACATTTGTATCTGTAAGTAGTTTGGCAAGCGAAGAGTCAAACCTGTGCAGCATCCCACAGAGATGCATCGATGAGGGAACTGCCATTACGGCAGCCGATGATTGCGTATCGTCCGCGATTAGGACGCGCGTGCGCACCGCACAAAGGCACCGGCGATAGATCTAATCCCGGATTAGAGGCGACGATATGCTCACCATGTATCTAAAACCAAACCGGACACAATCACCATGGTGTCCGAAAAGATAATCAATCTTGGACATAATTTAATCATGATCAAGTTTAAGCAATCACCACGACAAATATAGATAGTACTACTACAGCTTGACGAATTCCATCGTAGCTTCTAGATATTTGTTTCCTACAGTCATGGTTTTCCTTCTGAGGGTGTCTCCAGTGAGAACTTTTGGTAAAGCTACTGAGTACTTTTTTGAACTGTATGATATTTCTTAAAGATATTTATACCTATAAACGATATCGGCTGTAACGATTCCCGCACAACTACTTCCGGGATCCAAGCTAATAAACGAGCTCTGACTCCCATCGATCCGCATTGGGCCAGCGTCATGGCAAAAGGCCTATATCCCCCATATGAATCCCTACCCGATCGATATGGGAATATTTGAAGGAGGCCTATGTCCAGCATTGGTCGTCTACAGATGATGAGCCTGAAAAGTTAGCAATTTTAATGAAGGTAGAAAAAAAAAGTTAAAGCCTTGAGAAACTTGACGTTACTGGCAAAGTGGAAGGAAAAAGGTCGCACAGCCGCAACCCAATGCGATGGTCTCACCAGATTCACAGCACACTCGACTCCACATGATGCTCTCCTAGTAGTCGGACACAGGACGAAATGGCGAAACATCATGAGGACAAGAGTGATGAGGAAGGAGTCACGACCCTTAGACATGAGGAATACGATTTGAGGAGATTTTTTTTTTTATTATCACGCCTTTTTCCCAGTAGGGGTAGGCCAAGGTGAATAAACACCCATTATTCGTCAGATGTGGTCAGATTAGGTCCCATGTAACAGGGGGCGAGCCTGTTGCCATTTTATTGGGGCCACCACACACACACAAAGATGATTTCAGTGTGCGGGTTTCTTCACGATGTTTTCCTTCACCGTTTGTACCTCGCTGTTGTAACTAAAGTTCACAAATGTAAAGATTAATTAACCTAACTTAAAGAAGAAAAAGTTATATATAATAATGAACAGCAGAAGTTCTTCACCAACATTATGGTCACCGTCCGCAAGCTCATTTCACCGGGACACGTTCACGCAACTCCCACAGCTCGGCTCTTACGTTTCGCAATAACCTCACAGCACCCGGAAGTTATGAAATATATTTTAATTTATGTATTGTTTGCCGACATCACGTTATTGGTACAGATATATTGTTTTTTTTTTTTCAGCTGCAATAGAACATACTAACTAATGATGAATATAGCGTTAAGATACAATGAGGTCGTAGATGGCAAAGCGCGCTCGCACAGGATACTCCGGATCTCGTATTTTAACAGCTGAAATAAGGCGATGATGTTATAGTGGCTAATTTACATTATGAGGGTTGGAGCTAGGTCAGTAGGTTCCACAAAAATCCTACCACGAACTAAATATCACAATATGTAAATCTAACTAAAACCCTCCGTGTTACAAGGAAAATGCTTAGTCTCTACACCATAGTGGCATAAACATTATGGTTTCTTCGTAAGGCTCAAAATGGCGTATTTGGTTATATTCAATACGCGAACATTCAGAGATAATGTCCAAACAAGTGAGAATAGAGGGTCAGGGTCGCCATACGAAATCCAGCCCCACCCGTACTAACGGATTGCGCAAGCGTTATTTAATAAAACTACTCGTGTCCACGGCTTGTACAAACAATATCGATAATGCAATTATGAGGTCAGCTATTAAATTTAATTACCAGTAACGATGCGATCGTTGCGGCGGTACTTGCGCAAGCGCAGGTGCGCGCCAAAACGAATGTCAGATGTACGCGCGTGCGCGCCATTGCCGTAGATATTTTTAGAACCCTGCCTCCTGGCAATTAAATTCTCTCAACCGGTAGCTTCACCACAAAAACTCACCCCTCGGCGACAGATGGAACTAGACTGAAACAGTAGTGCCGTCGCTTTTAATAGTTAACTTATAATCGCTTCCAATTTCGTGTGCTCAAAATGTATGTTAATGAAACATTAATTAACGTTTATCAGCAGCATCGACAATCTTATTATATCGAGCATTTGCATCGGTTTAATTAATGATACTTTATGTTAAAGTTATATAAGTTGAGGCTGCTGTACTCGCACTATTTCCAAGAATATTCTTCTTAGCGTTTATTCATCTTATATCTGCTTTCTTACTTCTTTCACTCCACTTCACTCAAGTCTTGGACATCGTTTTAAAGTTTTTAGATAGGTTGTGTAAGAGGTCCCTCCAACTTCACCTGCTCATGCACCGTGTTAATCAACAAACGAGTCTCTGGCTCCCACCAACCCACATCGGGCAGGTGTATTGGGAAATGGCCCAAATTGCCCCAAATAAACCCCTACAAACGACGGCCCGGCGGTATCGGAGAGCATGCTTGACTTTTGAGAGAGGTCCATGTCTAGCAATGGGCTTTTATCCGCTGATGATGGTTATGTCGATTTTTTAACTACATATCTACAAATATAATCAATGTTGGAAAATCATGTAAATTTTTGGTGGCAGTAACGCCGCAGTTCTATCGCTCTCAATGTTTTTTTTTATTATTGATTTTTAATGACCCAGTGGAATACTAAATGGTACGAGCAGCAGATTCACAATCGTCGTACACGTAGCGTGTATAGACAGTGTCGTGGATTGAGATAATTTCGCCGGCGGTGTGTTCCCACGCGGCGGAGGCGCGAAGGTCGGTCACGATCCGTGCGTTCCATTGTGAAATATCTGCATTCAATCATACCAACAAACAAATGCCTCGGTTCACAGTTCAGCTCCGGTCCCGTGCTCAACATGTTACTGCTGCCTACTTAATCATTCCAACCTTTCTTCTTGTTTGTTCGCATTTTGTTACTGTTTCATTTCTATCTCCTTTAACAATATTTAATGCTGCTGTTGTTATATATTTTTTAATGAATCGAGGAGACGAACGGGTCGTTGACCTGATGGTAAGTGATACGCCTATCCGTAATATCGTGGCGTTAATTAGGATTGTATGCACTGCACTACATTGCGCTCGTCGCCTGAGACACAATAGGCGTTGCGGTGGTACTAACTAAGACGATCTCCGAAACAGACCTACCACTAGCCATAGACACGTTCAATTATTGTAATTAGTTTGGCTATCGAGTGAAATAGTAAACATTTTTTTTATTAATTATATCTTTCAAATTATGCTGGTTGTCAAGTCTACACATATAGACAGACAGCACGGCAGGTATCTCCGGCAGGTGTGGACGTTGATCGATTAACTGATGAAGCAGTTGGTGATACTTAATGGCTCAGCGTCCCACGTCGCTTATAAGGTCAGAAGCTCGCAGGCTGTCCATAAATTGTTCTGTGTACAGTTATATGGCGCCTGGTGCAATATACTCACCGGGATCATTTACATCATACCTTCCATTCTGACGTTTAAAACAAGTACACCAAATTCCAATTCATAGTAGAGTCAAAAAAGTTATTCATCTTTCAGTGAAATGTTTAACGTATCATCGCATTGTGCTTATTTCTTTCCCCTTTCTTGTAATGATATTAGCTAAAATGATTTTGGGGTGGTACTCACCACCAAGTTTCCAAGACAAGCGATGACTGTCACAAGAATTCGCCATCGGATAACTACAATATTAGTATAATCAGTAGTAAAAAATTGGGATAATTAATTAATCGTGAACTAAGGGTCCTTAAACCTAGTGTCCGACGAGCTGTAAAAGTCTGATAAAGGACTAGGATCACTGTACATCAAAATAGAGCTACAACCATTCAAGCAAAATTGTGATAGATATCAGAAAACTGTTACACTTCTTCTGATAGAAAAGATTTACTACGACATAAAAAAAAATAGTTAAGGTAAGTATCATTAGAAACAAATTTTAAAATACTCGTTCGCGACAATTGTGTAGAGTAAAAAACGTAGAAGCGGTCCCGTCAGAACGATTGTTTTTTAATTTTATTCAAAGACGACCCATAAAAAGAAATAATCTAATCACAAACTGGATAAAACTCAATCATATCCAAAGCAATTACAGAAGGGACGATCATAATGTACAATCAAGTTCAATGCCCACCGGCGGTGCCTGGCTAATTGTTACGGCCGCCATTCCACGGGGGACAAATGACCATCGCCGCCAGATCCTTGCCCGTTAATGGCTCGAAATCTCCATGGATTGGTCACGGACCGCTTTGTTATTACCCAGCTCCCTTCCGCGTGGTAATTGACTACGACGGAGTATGAATAGTAAACGGGACATAGACTACAACTGGATATCACAGAATGGATTATCATATAACTATGAGCTTGCACGCATACTTACATCCACACTGGGGCATACGATGATGTGATGATGAAGACATTCCAGCCTCAAGGCCTTTAAAAACCGGAAGAGCATTGCTTTCTCATTACTTTTTGGTGAGCAGAAATAGGATCTGAGGACGGTCTCCAGCACTAGAGGCCTACCATCAGATATAAGTTCCGATATTATTAACCTCTCTACTCTTTTGCGATGCTTTTAATTTATTCAATGTAATAATTTTAAATCGATCATAAAATTTTATTATGCAATGTAAATTGTCCGCGGTAAATAAAAAAAAAAAGTGTATATAATCTTTGTCCGTCCGTATCCCGCGTCCCGTCCGCCGTAATTACACCGGCGGAGATCTGATACGATTGTAAATTAACAAATCCAAAAAAGGAGAGGTCGGGAGCTCCGCGCGACGGTGTGCAGCGCGCCCGTCCGCCCGGCCCGCCCCAACTACACATTACCGAATTAGTATTCGCGATCGGATGCTTCAGGACACTCCGCACAGCCTCCAACACCTTATTTATACTTTCGTTTCGGTTAAACGTCAAATTCCCGGAAAGTTTTAAGGAAATTTCAAGATTTTTTGAGGAAATTTGGACGTTTCGATCACACCCGTTATTATACTTCACATGATCTATTATATCCAACAGCGCTACAACCTCCATCGGTTGAGATGGTGATGACTTTAATATCACTTATTATATTTGTTTTAAATAGATGATAATCTAATATTTTAATATTATTAAACAAGTTATTTATATAACTTAAATAAAAGTCTGTTTATCCGACAGGTAATAATTGGCAAGTGGAGCGGTTATGCCAAAACTCATACATATAATTTAGTCGAGTAACATTTATAATTTGTTGCATAGTAAACAGACCTAGATTAATAGCTTTATTTATAATAAAAGAACAGAACACACACACACACAAATCACATAAAAACAGAAACAGATAAACACAAAGGTGGCTATAATGCCACAAAGCATTCTCTTCCAGTCAATCTTTCCGGGTTGTGAGTAGAACAAAAAATTGTAAAAAAAAAACGATCGGGTGCAAAAAAGGGCAAAAACTAACAATAAACATCTGATATGCTTGTTGATAAAAAATGATAAGTTTGATGAAGCCTTTTAAGACAAAGGCCGCCGTGATTTGGCGCATAATGACTGCAAATTGATCGGATCTGATCGCTGTGGGGATCCCGAACTATAGGGTTGCCTGTACACAAAGCTATGATATTTAAAACAGCTTGGCGTAAAATAATGTTTTCTACATACATTTTTATCTTGTAGTGTAACTATTCTTAATTCTTACATAATTTGATTTGAATATCTCATTCTTTAGTAAAACTCACTTCAAGTAACTCTCTTTTGTCTTCTTTAAATGGCTGCTCGTGACAGATATTTGTATATTTGATAATGGCTTGAAATTTGCCTCCATCATCATCATCACAATCTAAAGTTATTGATGTCCACTGCTCAACATCATCCCCCCTACTTAATTTGGATTCGATGCGTCTTGCATCTAATGATTACCTACCTACCTTCTGTTTTCTTTCCTTTTTCTTGTCCTTCTTCAAATCAGTCGAACTAATATTCAGGTTCAGGTAAATCGGTCATAATGACAAATTCTGTAAAAACCAGTTTTCAAACAGTACCATTGCAAACACTGAGATTTTAGAGGCGAATTGTGACATGTACGCAATGATCATTCATCATCATTATTTCAAGCGATGAACGTCCACTGCTGGACATAGGTCTCTTGTAATGTAGTCCACAGAGTACAGTCTTGCGCTGTTTGAATCCAGTAGCTCCCAACGATTTTTTTAATTTTGGACAGAAGACATAAATGTTCATTAATCGAATATTATTTTCATTATAACCAGATCCCCTGTGGTCATGGTTTTTGATCATATTTTTTTTAATTTATATAACTCTTGATGTAAATATTATTCGTTTGATTCCGTTGTAAAAATACTAAAAAACACATCTACAAACAGCTACTCGATGGTAGCGGGTCTGCCGCCCGGTGCGCGAACCTTATAACCGACCATCATCCACCACCACACGTACGGTGCGGTCAGGCCGACTACTCCACAGATCGTGTTCCCCGTCGATCCCTCGTTTTTGCCTTTTAGACCCGATCACTTGCGGTCGCCGCAGGAAGTTTCATTCAACGTATAATTAAGGAACGCACTCTTGAACGCATGGAGCTCGGATTTCTTTCTAATAACTCCTCTCTCCGTATGGGAATTATAATCAAATCTTCGGCAAATATATCTACGTTTTATATAAAAATAACTCATGCTCTTCAGATGAAGAGAACACTTATTTTTTGTTAAAACTCTCGTTAGTATCATAATGCTTTATTTATATGATCTATGTACAAAGATCTTATATACATTTCAAGCAAAATTTAGTACCCTTGTTGTACAAGGTTGTGTCTGTAAAGATCGATCCGCCAACCATAATACGAAAGGTGTGTTCATGGTTGTATAACAATCTTGCTACTGATAATATATTCAAGATGGAGAATTCATCAATGTAACTCCAACCGATATATAAATTGTTTGGTCAAATTGGTTAATATATATGACATCTCTCACAAAGAGAGTGTCAAAGTCTTTCACCACGGTAGCCAAGTGAAGGGTTGTGGATGTCACTTATCCACGAAAGCGATTGTTCACGTGTTGCTTTTCTCATGATTTTTCTTTCACCAGAAAATGAAGCTCGCTGAGCACTAAAATAGAGTTTCTTCTAGACGTATACTTTATAAGATCGCCCTAACAAACAGAGCTATCACAGCTTCAATTTACTTAGTAAATAAAACAATCACATCTTTAAGTACCACACTTAACCATTTCTCCGCAATAAGATATTACTACAGTGTAGTAAATTATAATTTAGAAAAACTGTGTAAGCGTAGCGCGATAACATCATGATCGCTATTGCGACGCGCGTGTCGTGATACGAGCGGAGTATAAAAGTTTTAGAAAGGCGCTGGCAGCCGTGTTGGTGATATATCGCGATGGTGATGGATGGTGATGGCAATCATAGTTCGGCGAGGACAGCGCGTGCGACGCGTGCGCGCAGCGTCACGCAACGCGTAGATCTCGTTTTGCGATATGAATCCGTTTGACCGTCTCTATTTGAAGTTATATAAACTGACATCACCACTGCCCAATACTATTGCATCTACCTCTGCCTATCCGCAACAAGTTTTTAACCCCTATCCCTTATTGAATGTATTGATCTAAAACTTGACACTTTCAGATCAAACTCCAAGTCCAACATAGGAACACTTATTGAACGTCATAATCTACTAGCTATTATGTCTCGGACTTGAGAATACTAGCTTACTGGTGATAGATCTTTGTTGACGGCGACCGTCTGGGTCCATTACCATACCATCACTTTAGTGTAGGTAGTGAAATTACTAAGGCAACAAGACTCAACGTCTTATGTATGTCTTTGCATGCCATCCCAACTACCTTGCTACTAGCTACTAGCGCCACGTTGCTATAGACAAGAGTATTACGTACTATCAGTTCAACGTCCTCCTCGTTTTGTCATTTAATAAAATAAAATAATAATAATAATGAACCCAAATACTTAGCGGTCTATATTTATTTGAGATATCCAGAGATTTATCAAGTCATGACAAGATTTCTGAAACTATTAGACGTATCCACACAAAATCGAGTAGAGGTATTGCTTATGCTATTGTTACTACTACTACGTTTATTTCATGTGCATACATGGATCTTTTTCGCCAACCTCCCTGACTAGTTTCTTCTTTCATATTGTAAATCTGCCGGATAGACATACCAAATATTAAAAGGCAGATAGTTCTTCATGAACAAAGAATAACAAACAAACAAAGTAATGAGAATGAACGTAGTTGGTTATAAGGGTAGAGGAAGACCGAAGAAAGTGTAGATGGATTGTGTGAAAGATGACATGTGTGAGAAGAGTGTGAATTCAGATGTGACGGCTGATAGAGGGATATGGAAAAGAAGTACTTACTGTGCTGACCCCACATAGCTGGGAAAATGACAGGAAGAAGAAGATCTTTATGAATATAGTTCGTCCACGGCCTCATAGTTACTTAACGCCATATAATATTGGGGACGAGTGCTGATAAAGACAATCTCTTTGAACACTTGAATATAATATTGTCAGGTGCAGGATATCATCAAGCGACAATACATTGTATTCAATCATCATAATGCAAATAGAGTTCAATGCTCCATTATTACGGTTGATTTCAGAACAACAGTTGAATTAGTCCCCACAGAATTGAGAGCACAAATTGCGCTCGTTAAGCAAAGGTCGCATCAATTCCGTACATTGTTGCGAAGGACTTGCGCCGGACGTCGGATAAAAACGTCCGACATGGCCTAAAGCGATAACGCAACCAAATATAGAACATCCGATCTGAGGGTACAAAGATCCAAATTTGAGAATCCACTAAAGAAAATTGGCTAGAGCTCAAACTTTCTTATATTTCCTTTTAATGTATAACGCTATCCCAAAGAAAATACATAGGATGGGTGGGCAAACGAGCGAATAGTTCACCTGATGGGAAGAGATCACTATCGCCAGTAGACAGTCCCAACACCAGAGGAGATGCAACTGCGTTGCCGATTTTTAAAGTTGATTTTTACTTAACCTACCTTACCTTTTAAAATCCTCCGTTTCTATGCTTACCTTCATTTAGATAATTTTAGTAAAAAACTAATAAGGTATTAACTTTTTTTTAATTCTAACCTGTCGTGCAGTAATCATCTATTTTGAACGGGTCGGACCTACCGCAACATGGGTTTGAAAGTCCGAGGTCGATACAGACAGGGTGCAACTCACACACGCATTATAAAAGAACAGAACCATGTACTTAAACTTAACTTATTATAAAGGAGCAATAACTTTGTTTATTATACCACAATTTTTAATATAATTTGGGACTCTGTAGACTGAATTAATATTTCTTTTCGATATTTTCTTCTTAATGTTTACACTGGCGATTTAGAGCGTCTACCATCGAAGAGGACGTCTGAAATGCTACAGATCGGCTTCTAATAGATTTTGTGAGGCCTCATTTAGACCTTCGTGTAATCAAAGTTCCATGTGGGTGAAGGTAAAAATTTTCGTGTTCCACTCACGACTCCTGATATTATCTAATGCGTGTCTCGGCCGGGGATCATTTTTTAAGCGTGACGGACGGACGGACGGCGCGGTGCACTGCTGTTCCCGTGATTACGTTCAGTTCGACCCCACTCCAGACGAATTGGAATTTCAAGGGCAGGTACCATCCCGACCGTTGTGTTTCGACGAATTTAAATGACAATTTTCTCATTATTATCATCGATATTTGCATCACCTTGATCTCCCATTTCTTAGCAAATAAGCAAATCAAGTCGAGCACTATTGCTTAACCAATCTACAAAAAAATTTATTCGCACTTCACGTGTAGTGATTTTTAGATGAAAGGTACAATTCACTGTTGCTAGGAGCAACAGAGCTTAATCAGGCAATAAGATTAGGAGTTAAATTAAATAGAACGGACCAACAATATAAATCTAATAAGTATGTATAATAAAACACCTTTTTAAAGCGAAAATAAGAGAGTAAGAGGTATTTTAGGTTTTTTTAAAAAAACCAAAAGTACTGATTTAATTTTTTCCAATCCTCTTCCTTATTTGTTTTATTATTGAAGCAGTTATCTGTTCGGCTCAACATAAAGTAATTATTAAAGTAGATACTTATTAGAGCCGCCATGAAAAACCGTAATGAAAGCAATTATAAAGATATTAATAAATCAGGGTTCCTCAACACACTGACGATTATATATAATAAATCAGTACAATTACGCCCTCTCAATAAGGGAGAGTGCTCGGCCGTAATAAATCCACGCCCGAAACTTTTTAACGGGTCCCAAAGCCCCGATCCCTACGCATTTTTTACTTACTGCTTCAAATCTTTTTTTTTTCTTCAGCACCGTCATCTAATGACTTCGAACATTGCTCAGATAGTGCTTTTAAAAGGATTTGAAAGGCGACTGTGACATCGGAAAGCGAAGATAAATAAACTTTTCATTTTATACCGGTTCTTACTAAATGCCTTACATTATTCAATATATAGAAGTTAATATATGTAAGTAAGAAAAACTCAACCATGAAATTTCTTTATTAAATAGCATTATATTCGCATATATTTTAGTAAAAAGAATACTTGTAATAACCATTCGCTTCCAAACTCTAGTATCAATAACCTAAACTACCCATGGAAAGGTTAAAGTATTCTCTGACATACTTAAACCTCACCATTGCAAGACGTACTGAATAATACAAAAAAGGACATGCTAGAAATAACTGATATTTTATATATAAAAAATACATAACTTAGACCAATTTCCGTGTAAACCGTAGAACAAAGTATTTTGGTTGAAGGATTTTAAAAACTCTGGTCAACCCTTAAGTTTATTCAGGATCGTCGTAAAGGAATTACCTATATCTATATAGTTTCAAAACTTTCTTGTCGCTGGAGTACTTTCTTCTTATTCTCGGTTATAGTTTATACCCTTTACAAAAAGTCTATTAAAATACCGTCCATTTGTAGTGGTTCAAAGTTTGAACAGCTCTGAACCAAAACAAATTGCGGATATCTATAACCTCGCCTGTTCCTATCATACCAGCGTAATTGTTGGCTACGCTTCATCTGTACATTGTAACTGAATTTAAAGCGATGCTTTTATTGGTCCCTAAAATTAATTCCCAACCCTCCCCGACAGGGAATTAATGCGGCCCGTCCAAAGGGACTACAGTGTTATATTCCTCCCATTACAGAGACATATTAAAAAGAATATTACACTTTAGGGTTCCCTTTCGCTAAAGAATATCTGCCTCGGTAACTTTTAAAAAATTGCCTTTGGCAAACTGTTAACGAAATTCCTGTAACGTTTTTCTTATCTCATCAAATATTACTCGAGGATGATATTAAAGACAATAGATGAGATGTAATAATTATTTTACTTCATATCCACGAAGTATGATAAAAGTGACATCGCTTGTATGTACTTCACACAAAATGATGTAGAAATCTTCCAAGTACGGTGCTGTTCTAAGCTGGACCCTTTTTATACAGTTTTGTTTATATCCGTATCGTTCAGTTGATTGATCGCTTCGCTCTGCGACCGGGCCCATCTATAATGGACTTCTGACGTTGATTTAATAAAAACCCTTCATTATACCATCAGAAGACCTTAGCGTCGACACTGTACGGTCCAGAAAAGGTCACGATTGCGCGGCCATTACTAGAATCCACGAAAGTACATAATTATAAAATTCCTTAATATTTAATTGGATAGAAATCTTCTTGCAATTGATATTATAGGACTTAAACCTGAGTAGGCACGATTCCTTTTTATTCCTGAACACAACTGTCTCGCTAATTTCTATCATTTATCAGGACCTCCGCATCGGAGGTATCCAAAAATGGATTTAAAGACCAACGCAACATCGCAATTAGAGGCCGCTGGGGGCCAGCAGCAATCGCTCACGAACGCACACGCCGGGTTCAGGATGGTGGCGGCCATTTTGAAAATATTACTCCGTAAATGCTCAATTGCTGCTGTCTGTACATAAATAAGGGCCACCCTCTTCACGTCACTCCTTAGATGGATAAAAATTCGGCTTTCATACTGAACAATGTGAGTTTTATTTGGTCGTTCGTTGCTACCGAAATGACGGGTGCCCTCACACTTCGCGCAATCATGAACGGGTAATTTGAATACAGTTTTCGTACCCATCATCTGCATTTTTTTTTCTGACCTCAGGTTGTTAACACCGGTTTTATTCCGAGAAACGTAAACTTTAATTACGCTGCACCTTGACTTCGTACGAAAACATTTGCTCAGCTTTGAATGTCCGCTTCAACGGAGCCCGGTGTACATCGGGTTGACGGTTCCGTTATACGGGTACGGGTAAACACACAATGCTATCGCAGCCAGCGTCGTAGTTTGTCATTTTAAGTGGTGAATTGAGTAAAGAGCGCATTCCGTCGATATTACAAACAAAACACTCCGGCAAACACAACATGTCGAATTATAAAAAGTGGGTTATGTCAGCACCGCGGGAAGATCATTATTTGCGCGCGCACTGTTACAGAGAGCTGAATAAATTTAACAACACATACTCTCCGGTTCATAAATTTTTAGTTTTAAGTTTTTAGAGGGGGTGTAAGGGGTCTAATACAACAACTGCAACAAATGAGGCTCTGCCTCCCAACAACCCGCATTGGTCCAGCGTGGTGGGAAATGACCCAAATCTGTCTGTCTATATGTATTGTTACTAACATAGTTATTAAGTGTCTTACTAACAAAATTATGAGTATGATTTGAGCTTGAAATAAAGTTATTATTATATAAATCCCTAAACATGAATCCTTACCCGATCGATGTGGGAGTCTTTGGGATAGGCCTATGTCCAGCAATGGATGTCTATCGGTTGATGATGATTTTTTAGTAGTAGGGAGCAATTGAAAGGACTATGGTCAGGGTTTCTCTGCCTGAGCAAATCGGACATGAGGAGATCCGCAAGAGGACTAAAGCTATCCACATAGCCCAAAACATTGCTAACCTTAAGTGTAAATGGGTAGAACAATCATACAATAGCTCATAACAAAGTGGCGCTTAGAATGGTATACCGTGCACCTCATTATACTGACGAGTATAGCCTTGAGACAGAAGATATTAAGTCTCGTTACCCCGGTAATTACACTAGTTACGGCGCTCTTCAAACAGAAACACATTAATGTTTGTATACTACTGTTTGGAAGTATAAATAGGCGCTGCAGTGGTACTTATCTAGACAGGTTCCAGCAGCAGAAACCTATCACCAGTTAACCACCACTAATTAGGTAATTATTGCAAGTCCACTTTTTAATTACTTAAGTGCTAAAGTCAGAATGGTCTTCGACGTTGACATTATGTAAATATTCGATTGCTTTATCGATACATATCTAAGTTATCTCATTCTCATCGAACCTCCTGTATAAAGATTCGCTTTAAACTCCAAAGGCAGTCAACTCGTGCAAGTTGGTGAAGTTCCTCTTGTGATGTGATGCCGGCATATCAAAGTACAGGGTAATCGTAAAATACTTGACATACGCGAATTGTCACCGGTAACACATATATTACTGGTAAGTACGCGCTCTGAATGCTTTCGATTGTTCACCTTCAACACCACGAAGGTTGACACTTCGCCAAATTTAAGCAACAAGCGATATCATAGTAAATTAAGTTAAAAAAATGCAAACGACCGCGTCGTCTCGAGTAGGGCAACACTTGCATATAAAAAGCTTGATTTGAAATGTCACGTCAAGTGAGTTAAGTAAAGCGGCGCCAGTGCTTATGTAAACTTTGTTTATTAACGTGTTTTCGATTTAGGAAGTGGTTCAGCAGCAGATCCGACACGAGAGAGGAATGTTCTTGAAATCATGTTAACAGTTAAAACTTCTTGTACCATATTAAAAATCTTGTTCTCATCTCCATCAATTCCTCTCTCTCTCTCTCTTATTCACCTATCTTCAAACTGTGAACAGTCTAGCAGAAATAAGATGATGGGAGATGATGAGATTTAGCTTTCATTGAATACATGAACAGTAATTATGATAGGTTACCTAATATTGAAGTTATCACCGCGGCTCCTATTTTCGACTTACTATTAGGCGGACCGGAAAGTAATGTCGTTTCTGCGCATGCCAATACTTGATTGTCATTTGTCAGCTCATTGTTTTGTTCAGAGGCGTACCAAAGACATTGTGAGGTTATAGTGATTTCTTTACTTATAGACAATTGAATTACAATTTTTTTTTGTAATTTTGGGTAAAATGGCCAGCCAAATACCAGAAGAGGTACACATCCGGCATTGCATGCTCTTTGAGTTTCGCAAGGGAAATAACGCAACAGTTGCTACCAAAAACATTTGCGATGTTTATCCAAATGCACTGGACATTCGTAAATGCCAAAGGTGGTTTTCCAAGTTCAAATCGGGTAATTTTGATCTTTCCGACTCGTATCGATCAGGAAGACCATCAGCGTTAGACAACGACGTGTTAAGGGCGGAAGTGGAAGCAAATCCGTGTCAGACGATCGAGGAATTGTCAAACAGTCTCAACAAACCTTGGTCGACCATCCAAGAACATTTGAAGCAGATTGGAAAAGTAAGCAGAGCAGGTGTTTGGGTCCCGCATAATCTGTCCGAACAGAATAAGGCTAACCGATCAATCACATGCAACTTATTGCTTCAACGACACAACACAGAAGCGTTTTTTGATCGCTTGATCACAGGAGATGAGAAATGGGTCCTGTATGATAACCCAAAACGCAAAAGGCAGTGGCTCTCTCCAAATGAAATCCCTCGGAGTACTGCTAAGCCAGGTTTACACCCCAAAAAAGCGCTTTTGTGTGTTTGGTGGAGTATTCGCGGCATTGTTCATTTTGAATTACTGAAACCTGGAGAAACTGTTACTGCAGACCTCTACAGCGAACAATTGCAGCGAGTCAATCAATCTTTAATTGAAAAGTGGCCAGCGATTGTCAACCGAAAAGGCGTCATTCTCCAACATGACAATGCAAGACCGCACTGCGCAAGGCAAACTCTAGAAAAAATTAATGAATTGGGGTGGGAGGTGCTGCCTCATCCACCATATTCGCCCGATGTTGCACCATCGGATTTCCACTTATTCCGAGCGCTGCAACACTTTTTAAGTGGCAAAACATTTGCAAATTTGGATGATATCCAAAATGCCATCTCTAGATATTTTGCCGAAAAACCAATTAATTTTTATCGATCAGGGATTGAAAATTTACTCACTAGATGGCAAAAGGTTATTGACAATGATGGGGAATACATCATTGATTAAAAATAAAGACTCGTTAAAAATGTATGTGTTTGTATTTAGCGTAAGAAAACGACATTACTTTCCGGTCCCCCTAATATATTTAGTTGGGCACACAGACTTACAGTAGGAACTGTTGCAAATTATTTACTCCCAAACAGTAATATGCGACATTACTGGGAAAACGAGACTTCTTACATCTTAAAGCGATGAACTGCGCTGTTGTGTATATTATCCTAAGTAAAACCAAGTTGTTTTAAGCAGGTGTATCATTTAAATAAACGTCTCGCTCTTCGAATCAAAGTATGACTGTTATTTTAGATGTTTGTCCAACAGTGGACATCCAACGGTTGGGATTATGATTATTGGGAATCGTTTATTAATATTAGGTTTCTTTCATTAGTAAACTTTTAAGTTATTACTGTGGCGTCTATTTATATGTTCAACTTGAGTTTACGCTGCAGAGACCTTCACTTGTTAAGTGTAAAGTTACTACTGTAGTCATGTCGTCGGTTCGTTTGTTATATGCGACAGTTAAGTTTTAGAAATCACATATTGCGGCAGTAATATAGGTAGTAGGATAATAATCCTTCGCCGGAGCAGTTGCGAAAGTGAGCAAATCAGCAGGTAATTGGCTAAGTTTTTGTTAGAAAACTTAAGTAATGTCCCATTACATCAATTGAATGGGTAATGCGATAAATTATTAGTGCTGTTACTTATTGCTTCAAATTAACTTTTTTATCAGGTTGTCCTTTAAATATATTGTCGAGGTAGATTTGCGAAAGGAAATCGTCCTTTATAATATCGTATTTATTTTAAAGTATCTACAATATCACAGTGTAATTACGTTAATAGTAACAAAGGATAATGAGGTCTATACTGACTCTAGATATTCTTTGTATTAAGGAATGTTAGAAGGGCCTATATTATTGCGAAACGGTTTTGCCATCTAAAGCGTTTATAAACTAAACAGTTGTCGCTATAATTACATACAAGTACCCATAACTATATACTATATATATAATCTATATACATATGTAATGAAAATTTCTCTTTGTTCCCCAATCACGTGAAAACTAGTGAACGTATCTGCATGGAAACATGAGCATCCGACGAGGAACGATATGTAGATCCTTCAGCATTTTATTTCTAATTTTTATAATAATTTTAGTTTAGTATAACTTATGCGGTTGCTATAGTAACGATTAAAGAAAGTCACTTGCGGTTGTGGTTGCTCTCAAGGAATATTTCTGACAAATTTCAAGTCTGACCTGATTGCGATCGTCGCCTAATACATAAGGTGTTAAGTCTCGTTACCACAGTTACACCAGCTACAAAACCTTTCAAACCGGATCACAGTGATATTTCAAACTTCTGTTAGTCGGCCGCAATAGGCGCTGCAGTGCTGTGGTCTCTAGCAACAGGTACCTACCACCAGTATATAACTACAGGATCAGAACTGGTGATCTGGAGGATGAGAGGAAAAACTGTCATCCTCCACCTGAAGGTTTTACTTCTCAATCGTCTTCTGCTAATTTATGTATCTATTCTAGTATTTATGTATCCCGCAGCCTAGAATTAGGTTATGTAGTGTACTGTAGTTTAGTCTATAACTCGTTAGATAGACTGTGATTAAGATAAACTTCTCGGAGCGGAAGGGTCGCTGATCGTCTTTTAATTTGACCGGATGTTTGCATGCTGCTATTGCGTAGAACATATAATGTTTTTTTTATTCATTTTCCTTTGTTTAGTTGCCTTTATGGCGCAGTGGCAAAACGCGAAGAGGTCTACGGTTTGATTCCATGTGTTGTGGTTTAGTTTATTCGAACTAGCATTGTAGTGGTCATCATATCAGTCTTCTCACCAAACATACCTCACCCCCCCCCCCCCACGACCGCTTTACCACCAAATAGCATGGTAAAATACAGGTGGTAGGTGTCTGTTCCCAGAGACCGTCTAAGTGGGTACATTGATCTGTTCCGGTTTGATGGCTTTGCAGCTGGTAAAATTACTGTGGTAAAGTGACTTAACGTCATGTTTCAAGGCGACGACTACAATATGGCGCTGTGTATATCATCTTAATTAGACACTTATCATCAGGTGATCGTATCGCTGACCTCGTCGCTTCGTCGAATGAAAGTAGTCGAGATCTTCTTCTTCGTCGGTATCACTCTTGACGGAGTGGTCGTGTTCATCACTTCAGGTGTTGGTCGCAAGCTTAACAACACGTCGCCATTTCTCTCTGATGGCCGCCTTCCTACTGCATTCATATAGTGGTGACGCTGGTTAGCCGTTTACTGCCGCCTTTATCTAGTCAGTCCATCTCTTAGGGATTCTTCCTCTTGGTCTGATACTATCAACCTTTCCCTGAACCACAAATCTAAGTCAATCTAGATTCAGTGTTTAGGCTGTGTGAGGTGTGTAGGCTATTGGAGATAAAAACATGGAAAGAAGAAGAGACATGGCATCGTTTACTAATACTTCTTTTTGTTTCTCCAATACGTACGTATTCATGTTTGTGTGTGTGTACACTGCAGTAGTACCCATGTAATCGCTGCTCATGATGCGCTTGATGGTATTAGATTACGCACTATGACAGCGCCGTTACACCGCGGGCTGTTTTTGTCGGCACTAAGACAACTAGCACGGCTCGAATACACCGCTATGGTTAATGACAGGCAGTTTATGTATAATACTTAGTATCATCATCATCATTCCAGTCTGTACCTGTGCACTGCTGAACACAGGCACGACTGGATTTGATACTACCTTCATCCAATTCCCTTCTAGGTCTTCATCTAAGGATCTTTCAGCGCCACTAGTAGTCCGGTCTTCTCGATATATGATTACTTCAGCTTACTGAACTTGGTTATGTCAGCGGGTCTTATTTTTATTTCTATTCTACGAAAAGATAAGACGATCAGGACGTTCACCTGATGGTAACTGATACGCCTACTCATAACATCGTGTCAGTAGTTAGAATAATAGAAACTACACTACGTGCTCGTCGCCTTGAGACAAGGGATATTAAGTCTCGTTACCCCAGTAATTGCACTAGCTATATCCCTTCAAACCGGAACATAGTAATGTTTGCACACTGCTGTTTGGCGGCAGATATAGATGCTGCGGTGGTACCTACCTAAACAGCCTTTGGCAACAAAGGGGATAACTACCACCATATGTCATAATTATTTCCATAGTTCGATGAGCAACTACCCTATTTACAAGACTTAACATTAGAGACCTATATGTATTATATATGACGTCGACTGCTGGATATAGGCTTCCCCCATAGATCTCCATATTTGTAAGGGTTCATATGGGGGGATTTGGTCCATTTCGCACCACGCTAGCCCAATGCGGATTGGTGGAAGCCAGAGCCTCGTTTGTAGATTAGCAGGTTGCACTAAAAGCAGGATAGGTTGACTTGCGTCCCGTGAGTTGTTATGAGGAAATCCTTATACCCCTTTCTCTTACCCTTATGGTACATTATGAAGTACGAGAACAACTTTCAATGAAACAGCAGACGTAGTTATTTAGCAATATACTGAAACGATGAATAATCGATTTAAAATCGTTTATTATAATAATAACACAGTTTTTTGGGTAACCGATTGCGCTTCAAGGCAATTACTGTACAGATAATATGTGAAATTTTAAGCACAATTACGGCTCAGGGCTGACGGAGAAGATGGCCGAGGAGCGACCCCAATTTGAAGCACGAGACTCAATTTCCCGGACGTTTGAAATAAATCGAAATTAATCGATGTGGTTGTTGTACAATGATCGATTGGTACAATCGAGGAACACTTCGTTACCGAAGCGGACGCGACGGGTACACACGTAAGTGCTTGTACCACGAGATAAAGCCTGACAATCGAGTGACTAATTAACTCTGATCGATGTATCGACTCTCAATCAAATTTTAAAAAATTATATCGAAAACATATTGTCTTTACGAGGCCATTGAAAAAGTCTCCACAAACATTAGTAACTTCCAAACTGAAGAAACTGTTGTAAATATGGCTCAACAACATCATTTCAACTTCGATTCGACTCGATTCGATTTCGACTCCTCGAATCGATTCCCATCGCGACCGTTCGAAGGTACTATCCTTACTATGATTTTGTCTAATATATTGTTCCATTCTTATTTTCATTAGACCAAAAAACAAAGTAAGAAAGAGAAGGAAAAAAAACATACAATAAAATCTTTAAAAAACGGAAACAGTATAATGACATCATCATCAGTCGAGAGACGTTCAATGCTGGACATAGGTCTCCCCAAAAATTTGTTTTCGTCTGCAACACGAAGCCTCTGCTGGCTTCTGTATGCAGAACTGCATTTTGGTATTGCAGTAGTAATACATACGAGTACCAAAGTAATACTAGTGTTAAGGCTTACACTTCACATCGAGCACAATTAAGTTGTAGAAAAATAAACGAAGATCAGTCTACTGCTGTTCAGAACTCATCTGTTAAGATTTATACACTGCAGCAGCATCTTATGATAATATATAACAAAGTGAAATCAATCCTTACAATAGTTAATTTTCGAAGAAGTCGACCTTTATTTTTAAGTCTAACTTTGTAAGTCATTTGTATACTTTATAAGTATCGATATATTACAATCGATCACCCCGGCCGTGGCTTATCGGCAACATCGATAATTACATTAGTATCGAAAGTGACGCCGGAATTTGTATCGGAATCAATTATAATTATTCGTGTTCAAACGTCCCGCTGGGTTTGTTGCACTTGTGATATAATCATTGTTTGATACGATCGTTACGCTCGCAACTTTAACAACTTCTAAAGTATTTCAAGTAAGAGAAACTTCGCTAGATGCTAATTTATTGATAAGCAAATATGTGAATTCTTTAACAGCTTATTACACTGGTAATCCTTGTGAAAGAAGCATAATTTCTTCACTCTCTACTCCGTCTTATATATATATATAGGAGATATCCACAGATTAATTAACTGTTCAATATCGAAAACTGTTAGACGTATCCACTCAAAATTTTGTACAGATAGATATTGCTTCTGCCGTTTAGAAGACTGCTAAGGACTTAGCAAGGTCAGCATTAACTATTAAAAGCCAAGCAGCCATCTGCAGTGTTTGTTATGGAACACCAATGTCCACTACCTTATGCTGCAGTAGAATAAAGGATGCAGGGCACAACAGAATCGCATTAATACAGAGGAGACCCGTACCAAACCGAGCATGTCTGGAAGCTCTGAGGCAGCAGCCCCACTGCCGGACTAGGGCACAGTGGGCTAATCACTAGCTTGCCCAAAAAGAAAACCTGATTACAGAAACCAAACGGTAACAATCCAGACCGATTCATCAACGAATTAAGGGTGAAGCATAAGATCGAACGCGATGGAGACTCACTGTGGGCGCCCTCTGCCCTATGTAAGGGTCATAGGATGATAATAATGAGATCGGATTTTACAAAATTCCGTCCCTAAAGAGGTATGTGAGGGTGTTAATTATTCGAAGACACCCGTGGGGCGGCGGTTAACTGCCGAGCGGGAATATTTCTGATAAAGTTCAAGTCTAAATTTTAAATCTAATTCTATATTACGGCAAGCAAAGTAGGTGGAAAATGGCTAGTTAATACATCTATATAATTAATTATAAGTATAAGTAATCATTACGTAATTAATATATTTGTAACTATTGATTTAAGCGAATGCATTGAAGAACTTCTTGTATTATTCACGAGTATCACAAATCGTTACAAACGCTAACAAAAGTGAATAGACCGGCATTGTTTCTAGTTTCTTTTCCCATCTCATTGTAACGGTGGTTTTAGATAAAAATCGAAAACAATTAACCATTACGTACGTAAACTCTCGGTTTTCTATGGCGGATACTTTCGATTTTTTTTTTTTTTATTCCCTTTCGATCTTCGCTCGCTAGGCGATCGATTAAACACTGCACCTCGTCCGTCCAACGGCGCCGGTGTGAAAAATTTTACAATGGCTCGTTAAAATAACGCCGCAGTTTTACTCCAGACCGCCGATGGCGAGAGTTTCACCAATATCTAGAGTCTTTAACCTCAAACTATTACATCGAAGTATGTTTTTTTTTGTTCATTCATTAGCTTTGGCGTTTTATATACTGCGTATGATACACTAATCTTATATCGACAGAGTTTGCGCTTGGCACTAGAACACTAAAATGCGTTCCCTCTAGTAGATACCAACAGAAGCGACGGAGATGTTTAGCAGTGTAGTCATTTATTACTGGTGGTAGGTCTCTGTTGCTAGAAACCATCGTAGTAGGTACAGCAGCACCTATTGCAGCCACGAAACAGTAACCCGCAGACATTTCTGTGCTGTATGTATCATCCCAACTAGCGCATTTTATTATAGACAGGCGTATCACTTACTATCAGGTGAACGTCTTGTACATCTCGTTGCGTATTCAAAAAAAAAAAAGGGATTTATTGTTTGCTGCTGGTCTATGCTACATAACATAGCTTGGGAGATCCATCAAGTACAGCATTCTCAGAGTTAACATCGGACAGGCAACCGCTCGTAAAAGTCCTGCTCAATTTTTTTTTATTAAAAGAAGGTATGTTTATAAAATAAGAGATGATGAAATTCGTATGAACATAAATGCTCTGTTACATAACCTCTGTGCTTATTAAAAGTACTCATATCCCCTCATCATCAGATTGACGTTCACAGCTAGACATACACCTCTTTCAAAGATCTCGACGCCGATTGATGCCGTGATTCGCATCCTCCTGTTTCCCTCGACCTTCACCAGGTTGTGTATCTACTTAATATTACATAATCGATTTAGACGTTATTTGCTAGTGCAAATATGGGCGGCTCATTATGATTAAAAGTCTTCAGATCAGATCAATCAGACGTGAGCAGTGATGCTGTATCTTTGTTAACAAATCAGAACGTACTCTAAATATGAACAAGCGAACTGTAACACGGCGCTGAACAATTGAGATCTCATCAGCTCACCGCTAAAGGATACCTCATTAAGACTAACAACCGGCAAAAATATCTATACATCATTGGCGCTAATTGACGGGGCTGCGATTGTCGAAAAAAGATGCGGCGGAGACGAAAAAGGAGCCGGCGGAAATATCTAAATGCCGCAGCACGAGCAAGATGTGGTCTACATATCATGAGGGGGGGAATTCGCCTAATCACACGCCGCGATCAGCCGAGCTCCGGCTGCTGGGCGATCTGATCACCTCCGGCCGGCGCGTGCTTCGCTATTACACCTCCTATTCAATATCGAAGTATGTTATTGCAAGTCTTTACAATAACCCGCATTACAAGCTTTTAAACTGATCCTCCATATTTGATACATGTCCTTAAAATAAACTGGAAACCTAGTAAATAACTACTTCCTTATAAAGACAGCAAATACTTAAGGTAAACTTTATCAAGGGTTGGTTTCTGTTGGCCAAAACCGTTCATGTAGGTAACGCAGAAACTCCGTTTTTGCCGCTAAACAGTAGTATGTAAATGTTACTGTGGTTCAGTAGAAAGAGCGTTGTAGCTAGTAAAATTACTGTTTGACATGTTATGTTTGAAGACGACTTGTACAATGTGATGTAGTGTTTGTCATTATATCTATAGCTAACGAATATCCTGCTTGACTGATCGCTTTGATGGAAACAGTACGTCAATCGCTATTAACTAGCAACAATATATATGTAAGATAGAAACATCCTAGGATATTACCGATATTCCTTTTACCATGATTTGGGTCGCGTGGACTTGTTATCGTCACCTCTCAAATTTACATTTGCTGGTGGAAATAATACTGAGCGAACATTTCCGATCAGCGGCCGTACAAGCGGCGCTGAATCGTAAGCTACGTCGGAACACGACGGCCACCGAGGTCCGGCCGATAACAGGCATCTTATCGTGAGGCCGGATCGGCCCAGCCGCGCCCCATTAGCTGCCCGACCGACTTTCCCCAACTAGCAGCAACCATCTGCGGCGGTTGTCAGCGCGCGGATGCAGGAATGCATTAGGAGCGCCTGCTGAGCGGCAGGCAACCGCAGCAAACATTTTAGCAGCACAATTATAAGAATTCAAATTTCCATCACGGCTCTCATATCATATATCATCAACAACAACCTTTATTGATCCACTGCTGGATTGCCTTCACCGTTGCCTTCCATCAGATGCGATCCACAGCTTTTCTTATCCTTCCACTTCGGACCGATCTTACCATCCAAACTGTTTCACTGGTGGTAGGTCTCTATTTTCGGAGACCATCCAGATAGATACCACTTCAGCGCTTATTTCTACCGCCAAACAGTAGTATGCAAATATGATTGTTTCCGGTTTTAAGAGTGCTACATTCAGTTAAGTTACTGGGGTAACGAGACGATAAGCCCAATGTGATGATGTGTCACTTACTATCAGGCCAACGTCACCCTCGTCTCATCGCTTCATAATATAAAAAAAAACCATTTCATACCCCTTCCTCTCGTTTACTCCCTCCATTCCAAGACGATACCTATAGGCTGTCATCAACACGTCAGAAATGACCCATTGTCATATTGAAGACCATGAACAATTTTTTTTATTCATGTATTTCAAAAGAAAGTTCTGATCAATTTACTTAAAATTTCATTCATGATCTTCAAATATTTTTAAGGAAATCAAAAATATTCAGTGCCAGAAAATGTTCAGGGTAGTTTAGATTGCATAACTGTAACACTGAACAAAAATATAGCCAAAAGGATGTGGACTCTTTTGGACCCTGGACTCCTATCAATTTCACTTATCACCAAGCTTAAATTGGTCATAACTTTATTACTTTCTACTTATATCGTGGAGCAACCTACTTGTATTAAATTTATGTAAATCAAGCAGACAGACGTAGAAACGGGCGCGCCCTCACAATTTCTACGGCTTTGTAAAATATCACTCAAAGCGTTTGTATTCACAACAGCATTAGATAAATGAACCCCACGTAGGCCCCGTTTGTCCGATTGTCCCCAATGGGGCCCCCGACGATTTATTATTAATTTCTAATTCCCTATCGACGCAACGCTTCCAACGTCGTGGACCAAACGTTGGCTGACGTGTATTTACGTCCTCAGTCGGCGGCATTTCAACGGCAAAGACGAACCTGCTTACAAAATTAGCACAAATGAAAACAACCCTCTTAAGTCAAATGTGATTGATTTCAACTAATCGAAGATATATTACTGAAGAATAGTATCGTCCTATCTTCAACTCTTCCGATCTAAAATGTTCCAGTCTATAGATCAGTCATTGAATCATCAAACGTACTTCAAGTTCATACCTAAGCAAAGGTGAAGAACCTAATTAATTTCCACTGGCCTATGAAGATTCATAAGATTAGTCAACCATGCTTATCTCTGAGAGAAGTGAAATTATGAAGGAGAAGAAGATTTTGATTATCTTGATAATATTCTAATTTCTTTCATATCGAATCAAAAATTTCTTTTACTTTACATGTTTAGATGTTAGCTAGATCCTGCTGGTTCTCACTGCTTTTCATCGTTGACCTGCAGACGAGTGCAGCATCTGCCAGCCCGCCATCGGACGCGCAGATTGCGCCACGTCACGACTTACAAATTTATCGTGGTACACTAAAACAGCTGAGAGATAGTCGGTATTTGATTTATTTCTGAGACGGGAGCAACGCTAACTAGTTCAACATGAACGGTTACTTTATCGGCTAGGCAAAATCGCGCCCGATTTGCGGCGAGCTGGTGCAGGGCTGCTGATACATTCCACGAGAACCAACACAGGGCAAAGCTATTGACAATGTTATTATCATTGTTTAATACTTTTTTTAGTATCTAGTAAAGAGAGCTGTTAGATTTGATGCTGCTGTTGCTACTGCCATCTGAGATATAGAGTTAAAGCATTCGTACATTCTCCATATCGTGTGCATAAGAACTTTTTCCTTATACGCATTTCCCCCCTTCCTTCTTAGAAATACAAATAACCAACATCTGTGTTTCTGTCCTGTGATGTGGAAACCTTTGAAAGAAAAAAAAATTTACATGCTTTTTCTAGACTTTCTCTTTATCGTCAAAAATATTTCCTTCTGTCAGGTTAAATCGTGATTAAGCTCCATTTTAAACAGGTTTCTGCTCACAGCCTGCTTTGCTGCCAGTAATATAGGAGATTTGAAATTTAGACTTGTCAGGAATATTCCTGCCTGGCTGCTATCCGCCACACCTTGGGCCCTTTCTGGTTATTAACACCCCCACAACTATCACTGGGGAAAGAATACTGTAAAATCTATTCTAAGGTTAACTCTATATGTCAGAAACAATATTTCTAGCAAATTTTAAGTCTTTACGTCTAATAATTTCGTAAATCAATCATCTCTCAGAGCCAAGGAATCTTTGGAAATCACCTACATATACAATAGATTATAAAGAAGTAAATTTGAAGTGCGAGGATTCCCGCACAACAACACACAGGATTCAGGCCAACTTCACCTGCTCGTGATGCACCCTGCTAATCAGCAAACGAGGCTCTGGCTCCTACCAATCCGCATTGGGCAAGCGTGATGTTAAATGGCCCAAATCTGCCCATATGAATCCCTACCCTATCAACGTGAAAATCTTTGGCGGAGACATGTCCTGCAGTGGACGTCTATAGCCTGATGATGAACACGATGATGAAACTTGAACTGATTATGATTTCCATAACTACAACATAGAGCAATCTGTGCGTTGATATGTATTGTCAATTTTTCAATAACTAGAATTTATTGTAATGTACATACTGTACTGTGTAATATGAAGTAAGGTAATACGATCCGTGTTTTCTTGCTCTTCAAGACTAATGTATAAAGATTCTGCATTAATCATTGGATCACGTCACTAGTGTCACTCTTCACCGCGTGGGACAGGAGCCGATAAATCTAGTCAGGACAAAGCAACCTTGTGTCGGTGTCGAAGCGACGCGATCTCCTCCCGCGTCGCTATCAGGACAATCTGTAATTTAGTCACTCCGTCGCCGTACGTTCGCTACCTAATATAGTCATATGTTCCCCCCTGCACCCCTCTAGTCGCTAATAGCTTTATCGTGTTACATTCGCGTTGTAAATCTTGCGAAATTGTTTATCGATTGCCCATTCCGCGTTCGCCTTACAACTTATAAATCGCCTGTATCGCAAATAATTACAACCGGCTACGGCGGGGAAATCTATATTGCCATTAACTTCTTGACCCAACTCCTTAACAAACCGGATGCCGGGATGTTCGGTTACGGTTTATAATAAGTACTGTTTAATTGTAAACGTTATCGCTAAGGCCGTATTTAGTTAAACCAATTTGCCGTATTTCATAAGGCATGTGTATTCTCTTTTACTGTAATTTATTTGCTTTATTCAACGTTCTTCCTTCATTTGTAATTCAAAGAGAACACTTTTAGGCTATAACAAGTCTAGGTTAGCAGTCACTAAAACTAACTTAAGTCTTAACAACTTTCATGTGTTCATCATCATCAACCGATAGACAACCACTGCTGAACATATGCGTGCCCCGAAGATTCCCACATCGATCAAATTGGGATTCATTGGGAGAATTTGGGTCATTTCCCACCACGTTGGCCCAATGCGGATTGGTGGGAGCCAAATCCTCGTTTATTGATTAGCAGGGTGCACCACAACCAGATGAGGTTGGCTTGAATCCCGTATATTGTTGTACGGTAATCCCTACACTATTACCACTAATTTGTTGCTGTATTTAAACCTATACTTATGATGAATTTTTGATAAGTTTATATATATATATTTCATATGCTAAATTCAATATAATAATTTGAATTTATAGTATATTATTGACACATTTACTAAATCATAGTTACCTAATAGAGACGGTCACATCGCACGCTAGACCAGAGCTGACGATGCCAATCGGGACACGATCTCCGTCACCACTAGTGGGTTACAATTAATGCCACTCCAATTAACGTATTAGTACGTCAACCGATACTGCCGCTGATCGTTGGTTTAGATTGCTGCGATCACAGTACCAGTGACACTGCACAAAATTCATGGCATTGGTGTAAAAAGTAATTATTGAAAATCTACACTAGACTCACGCGACAATGATGTCGGAGTTTGTGAATCGTCTCGAATAACCTCACTCTCGTATCTATGACTACCTACAATTACAATGTTGTGTAGGTATACTTCTTCCTCTTTTAGATGTTATTATTCATGCAAACGTTATCGTGGTTATCGCTAAATATCTCTACTAGCAGGCGTTTAATCGGACCCTTCACTTGATGTATCTCATCAGGAATTATCTCCTTGGTCTAGTGCCTTCAACTTTCTCTTCTACTATATTTTCCATAGATTCGTTTCTAAAAATAATACATTGTTAAGATTTTACTTACAACATTTAAAGAATTTAATAAAAATCAAGCAATTATCTTGAAATAATTTAATTACAACGATCCTTACTAGTCAGGAGCTAATGCCCGAATGACTCAAATAATTCTGACGTTTACTCAGTGTTGCCATGTTAGAAATATATTGCCAATTTATAACCAACAAAATTAATGTTACCATAAAAAAAAACATTATACTTTATTATTTTTTTCTTATCAAAAGCTTTATCGCTATCAAGTTATTATTTAGACAAAAATAGAAAATAGTCTTTGCCCGATGACTAGAATTCTACTTTGGACTCAATTTCTTTCGATGCAACGATCCATGAGCGAAGACATTTCTAATCTGCGATTTAACATGGCGTTACTGGTCACGAAAGTATGATTTTTATTCGCTATGCAGTTTTCGAAAGTTGTTACCGTCCCGAAATGCCAAATGCCAAACGCCGGCGGCAATTTTTGCCCGTTTAATTGTCCGCAATTAAGTGATTTGTACATTTGAGTTTCCCACGAGTCGAGTCGTCGTAATGCAACCTCTATTTGTTTTGTTTCGCAAATGAATTTGTTGGGAGAACCTTCTATATGCTCGTAATCGTTCACACGTTTACTGGTCTACCATCAGACTGTCGACCGTCTCTGTAGATACCACCGCAGCTCATATTTCCGCTGCCAAACTGTGTGCAAACTCCACTGTCTTCTGAGAGATATTTATGATCTTATGTCTCAAGGCGACGAGCGCAATATGATGCTCTGTTTATTGTCTCAACTAGTGCATCATTGCTATGAACAGGCATATCATCACCATCAGGTGAACATTTCTTCCGCCTCATCACTTGGTAGAATAAAAAGAAATGTTTACTATATATGTAAATATCTAGTATCTGAAAGCGATAAACACAGTGGTTCAGTGTATCCTATACAGTATCGAATTGATATAAGCATGAATTACAATCATTGCGTCAAGTATGGAATTAAAACAAAATTAACCAAGGGATGGTATCCGAAGTATATATACAACGCAGCCTTAGGATGATAATTATCATCAGTTCGAGACAGTAGGATTTTAAGTTTCGTCGCCTTAATAATTTCACTAACTACAACACGCTTCGAACTGAAACACAGTAGTTCCTGCACACTACTGTGTAGAGGGGGAAACTTGGTAGAGATATCGCTTCTACCATTTAGAAGTCAGCTAAGAATTGATTTTATAATATTTCTTCCCCAATGGGAGTAGCGGTAGTGTGACGGTCAGCTTAGCGGGTGGGGAATAGCTAGTATATAATACCATCTATGTTATTGGCGTATGGTACAAAGCGATCAATGGAATTAAATGTTGTGTAAATATCTTATAATGTACATCATTAATTACATTTTTATTAATTATTGGTGTATATAAATCATTGCATTTGTATTTGTATGTACATTCGTTGGTAGCGGTCGTAAATGTGCAATTGTCGAGACCGTGATGAATGTCCGACTGTGGACTAAAAATAGGCCAACAAGTGTCTCCGTCTTTGTGGTTCCGTATCTTAAGATACTATTACTTGAATGTTGAATAATCATTACTCTTCACCGATAACCAGCTTCTGATAATTTTACTTCTCTCATTTTCATCTTTTATCAATTTAGTTTTCTAGTTGAATATTCATTATTATTCGACGGAACAACGTAGTGCTAGTTGAGATATACACAGTACCAAATTGTGCCCGCCGCTTTAAGACATCAGATTTTATATCTACTTTTCCCAGTAATTTCAATAGGTACAGCGCTCTTCAAACCGGAACACAGTTCTGCGGTGGTATTTACATAGACATAGACAGTCTTTAAAACCGAAACAAAGTATCCTTTTGGTAAAGTACTAACTGACGAGAGAGATTGGAGTTATAAAGATAAGTATCTAGATGGTCTCTGGAGACAGACCTACCGACTATTTAGTATAGTTACTTTAACATGTTATTTACCATGAGTTCAATGTTTAGATGAATAGAAAAAAAAACCATCAGATGAATCGTTACAAACACAATTGTGGAATCACACAAAAATTAGAGGGATAAGTTTAATAATATCATACGGAACCCTTGTAGGGTTTGTAACATTCGCTCTTGGTTTTTTATTAGCTCTCTGATGGCCTCTGCGCACGGAGCGAACACAGCTGAGCACTCCGAAGCTGTTACGGTAATCAGCGTTACCAACGCGTAATCAGCGCCGGCGTAATTTCATTGTTTCGCCTCGTTTGTATGCAAATTCTAGATTTATTATTGGAACACCATGTTTTGGTCTAAATGGTCTAAGAGAATGAAATTTATATACATATATATCACGCTTCGTTCCCAGTGGGGTAGGCAGAGACCACCTCTCTCCACTTGTTGCGATCCTGGCACACCTCTCTCGCTTCCTCCACTCTCATGAGCGTCTTCATGCATGCTCGTCGGTTGCGAGTGCTCTTGACTCGGCCTTTCTTTAGGACATCTTCGATTTGATCGGAATATGACCGCCTAGGTCAACCTGCACTGATTTGTCCAATTATTCTTACCTTGTATACCTTGTAATGAAATTTAAATTTAGTAAATTTACACTACTACGTTTAGACATCAATTTAAAGCCATTTGGAAACTAATCTTACTGAAATTTTACTGGTGGCCGATCTCTGTAGATGAAGACTGTAAATACCACCGCAGCTCCCGTTTCTGCCAATAAAGTGTAGTGAGCAAATATTATTGTTGTATGTTTAAAGGGTAGCTAGTAATATTACTAGAGTTATGAGATATATCTCAAAACGAAGAGCACAATGTTACTATATCATCCTAACTAGTGCCAAGAAGTTATAGGCTGGCGTATAACAAATATGTGGACGTATCCTTCGTCTCATCGCTTAGTCTTAAAAATAACTAACAGTCATCTTAAGTATGATAGTTAACTGCAAATGATTTAAGATCATTTCCGCCACACTTAGTTTAATTAAATGTAATTAATTTATGTATTGTTACAGAGATGGCAGCGGAGGTGGTTCGTTTTGTACGACGACGGCGAGTTGACGTACTCCTTGGACGAACACGTAAGTATCTAACTTATATTTTACTATTCATATCCTCACTCCACGACGAACTCCTGACCATACCTCTAAACATTCAGCACAGTGGAATCTCTAAGGAAATTGCAAGTACGGTCGCCCTAAATACAGTAAGAGATGAGACAAAGAAGTTCGGGTAGACGTGGAATGAGATAAAAGGTGAAGCTCATGACCGATCGCCACTAATCACTACGGACGCCCTTTACCCCATCTAAAGGTCATAGGGTATTAATGATAATGAATGATTCATAACCTACTTTCTATCATATAGACTAGTGCTCCGATCACGCCTGATGGTATACGCATATACAATCTAAGTACTAACGCGAATTAGATTAGAAGAAGCCTATTCACCCATCTCTTAGAAACTTCCATGTTATACTTAGATGGAAACACTGACGCTGATTGACTGTTCCGATACTTCGCCGTTTGTATCATGAAGGTCAAAAATATCGTGTAATTCCAGAGCATATTGGTGACCCAAGCAATCTAGATTTACATCTATCAGCTCCTACACATATTAAAGGCGCTGTAAGCTATCTAGTGTTCAAGTTTATATATAAATTACTTTTTATTTAACAATGACTTAAAGATGAACTCTTAATAGTATTATATGTCTCGCTTATATCGTTACATAGCGATCCTCATATAACATAATTGTGTCACAATACCTAGTTGACTAAAGCATCCTTTAAACCTGAAAATTGTTTCGTTCGTCAACCAACGGTTAGAGAGTACAAAGCAGTTAACTTATTTGTAACATTATGTTTAGTTTCATTAAGCAGTCTGCCATTAGACTTAAGTCACTTCAAGATTGACATTCTCATACATATATGTAGTACAAGCGGTCCCCCATACAAATTCAAACCTGTCCCTACCATACGCGGCTCACCATTGAAAAGCTCCAGCGCTGCCAATAATTGACTCGTTAGTGGAAACGCTGCCGTGCCTGTCATACCCCCCTACACGTACACCGCCGCACCCCCTTTTCCCTACAGTGAATAACGACTGTCCTACGTGAATTCTTCCTTTGGTTACTGTTGAAAGACCTCCTCGTAATTAGATGTGAAATCGTGAGAAGGGAAGACTGTTGAAAGAAGCTGTAAAGTGATAAAGCTGTGTATAAGCTCTAACAATATGCTCATAAATATGTATTATAGGCCACATATACATATAAGAGATTTTCACCTGTGTAGAGATTCATCTCAAGATATCTCTGGAGCCATGAATCCTAGACTTTTAAAATTTAATAGGAATATTCCTTTTGCCGAGTGTAGGTCATCGTAAAAACAGATTGTACGAAATGTTACGTGCAAAAGGGGTTGCAGGGGTGTTGCGGCCAACAAGGGAAGAGAGGAACAACCTATCTATATATCGTATAAAGAAAAATAGCTTCTTTGACTTGTTAATTTCTTCTTATTTCAATGCTTTGCAAACGAGCATTATGTATATCATCCTAACTAGTGTCACGTGGTTAAACGTATCACTTATCATCAGGTGACCTCCCGCTCGTATCGTCGCTTAATTAAAGAAATAATGTATGTACTCCACAAGTAGATAATATAACAATTGATTCTCCAGAACATCGTTCAACCTCCGTCCAGTATATATGTATAGGTGCGTATTGCCCCTCTTTGCATACAAACACACAAACACTGCATTAGCAGTGAAAGGCCCTCGTAAAGCTGTTGCGAGCTGTATAATTGGAAATTAAGGGCGTGCCCGTCCGGCCGTGCGTTCGTGTATCGAGCGCTGATTTTATGTTTTCAGTTGATTTGTGGTCCGCTCGCGTGTATTGAATACGCCATTCAGATTGTTTATCGTTCCCGATACTTACTATTTATCGAATCGATAGTAAATCGGATCATATACACAATCGATACTGAAATATACGTATAGCGAAAACACTTTTATTTATCGGAGGAAGTAATCTTCCAAAGACACTCAGCTTTTGAAGGAACACCAAAATCCTCCAAAGCGACAACTTCAATGGTCCTCTGCTTTAACATCTGCAAATATCATTTTATTGTTATGAACAGATGTATCACTTACCATCAGGTGGCCGTAAAGGTCATCTAGATTTAATTTCAGCGGGGTATAGTAAACATCTTACTAGATGTTACCTGAAATTCGTTCATCAAAATATTACTGTCAAAAATATAACGAGAACAACGGAGAGTGTTATTAATTGATTTTTTTGATAAGTAAATTAGACGTGCTCAGTGCCTCTGCAGTCCTTCTTTATATTAATGACATGATTAATAGATATAGGTGGAACACCAGCGATGTAATGCACTTAATCTCCCATCCTGAAAATCGAAACCTTCACTCCAAAGTGGAGTACCAAAGTGACAATCCATAAAGTTGGTCAAGTGCTGAATTGCTAAAATTTATGTACAACCAAACAGGTGTAAAGGGTCCCGTACCTGCCCGTGGTGTACCCAGCTAATCAATAAACGAGGCTCTGGCTTCCATCAACCCACATTGGAGCACCGTCTTGAGAAAGGATCCAAAATCCCCCCATATGAACCCCTAAAAACAACGAATGGACGTCTATCGCCCGATGAAGATGATAATGATTTGTACAAACCTAAAAAGTATTTTTACAAATATTTTTCCTTACACTACAAACTTGAAAAAGTAACAAGCACTTATTTATTTTTATGCATAACTTATTTACTTATTACCTTCTCTGGCTTAGGTTTACAAACTGTTAAACACGTAACAGATAAACAAATGATTAGTATGACAAACATCTTCCATTGGAGTCGAAGTCTGACTTGACATAGAAACGTCATTAAACAAGCAAAAGTTAACACACAACCAAGTTAAGCGCTTCCTTCCGGTTTTTTAAAGGCGATGTCTTTATAATACAACAATTGTTATTACGAATATAATATTAGGGGGACCGGAAAGTAATGTCGTTTTCTTACGCTAAATACAAACACATACATTTTTAACGAGTCTTTATTTTTAATCAATGATGTATTCCCCATCATTGTCAATAACCTTTTGCCATCTAGTGAGTAAATTTTCAATCCCTGATCGATAAAAATTAATTGGTTTTTCGGCAAAATATCTAGAGATGGCATTTTGGATATCATCCAAATTTGCAAATGTTTTGCCACTTAAAAAGTGTTGCAGCGCTCGGAATAAGTGGAAATCCGATGGTGCAACATCGGGCGAATATGGTGGATGAGGCAGCACCTCCCACCCCAATTCATTAATTTTTTCTAGAGTTCGCCTTGCGCAGTGCGGTCTTGCATTGTCATGTTGGAGAATGACGCCTTTTCGGTTGACAATCGCTGGCCACTTTTCAATTAAAGATTGATTGACTCGCTGCAATTGTTCGCTGTAGAGGTCTGCAGTAACAGTTTCTCCAGGTTTCAGTAATTCAAAATGAACAATGCCGCGAATACTCCACCAAACACACAAAAGCGCTTTTTTGGGGTGTAAACCTGGCTTAGCAGTACTCCGAGGGATTTCATTTGGAGAGAGCCACTGCCTTTTGCGTTTTGGGTTATCATACAGGACCCATTTCTCATCTCCTGTGATCAAGCGATCAAAAAACGCTTCTGTGTTGTGTCGTTGAAGCAATAAGTTGCATGTGATTGATCGGTTAGCCTTATTCTGTTCGGACAGATTATGCGGGACCCAAACACCTGCTCTGCTTACTTTTCCAATCTGCTTCAAATGTTCTTGGATGGTCGACCAAGGTTTGTTGAGACTGTTTGACAATTCCTCGATCGTCTGACACGGATTTGCTTCCACTTCCGCCCTTAACACGTCGTTGTCTAACGCTGATGGTCTTCCTGATCGATACGAGTCGGAAAGATCAAAATTACCCGATTTGAACTTGGAAAACCACCTTTGGCATTTACGAATGTCCAGTGCATTTGGATAAACATCGCAAATGTTTTTGGTAGCAACTGTTGCGTTATTTCCCTTGCGAAACTCAAAGAGCATGCAATGCCGGATGTGTACCTCTTCTGGTATTTGGCTGGCCATTTTACCCAAAATTACAAAAAAAAATTGTAATTCAATTGTCTATAAGTAAAGAAATCACTATAACCTCACAATGTCTTTGGTACGCCTCTGAACAAAACAATGAGCTGACAAATGACAATCAAGTATTGGCATGCGCAGAAACGACATTACTTTCCGGTCCCCCTAATATATCAACTATACTTATTCGAAGGACTGACAGCCGATGAGACACCAAAGTCCTTGAATGGCAATCTAGTACTGTAAGACGTAGTGGGGAGCTTCCCCATGGTCTAACGTCATGGTGAAGGTTGTGGAAAGCAGCTAGATGCGAATCGATGTGGATCTTCGCAGGAGGCCTACTTCCAGCTGTGGACTTCCATCATTAAGATGCTTGATTCCTTATTAAAGATTGTTGAAATTTCAATATAGTAATAGTTGTTAAGTTATTTACGTGTTCTAGATAAAATAGTTAAGTTAAACATAGAAAAGAGTTTAAACCTGAAGCGCTGTCTACAATTTGTAAGTTCTTCCTTTTTAAATTAGTACTTACTCCAGGGAGTCTGTGTCGCGTGTCACTGTCCCAGCTCGCGACAAGCGACAGGTTGGCATCAGTTCTAAGATCTGGGGGAAAGCCGCGCCGGAGAGCTGGTCGGCGAATGGCGATAATGTGATTCCCATGTACGACATTCTTTAAACGTGTTAGTAATCAGTGCTTTACAGTTAAACGCGGCTTATCCAGCCGTCGAACTTCTACTCCAAGGGTTGCCAAGCGGTTGCCAACGATATCTACTTGCTTTTAAACATCTATGTTTATACCAGATTTCGTAATCATGGTTGCTTGTACTGATGGTAGGTCTCCGTTGCCGGCGACCATCTTTTAACACAGCTCCTATTTCTACCGACAAGCAGTTGTGTACAAACGTCACAGTGTTCCGATTTGAAAGACGCTGTACTTAGGGAAATTACTAAGCTAATGAGACCTAAAATCTCATGTCTGGGATGAGCACAAAGTGATGCTGTGTATATCACTCTAAGGATACGTTGATTTGAGCAGACGTATGATTTACTATCAGGTTCACGTCTCTAGGTCGCGTCGCTCATTCATACTATTTCATATTTCCTTCAAATATATAAATAGTACTCGATTATATATTTATTTCAATTGTATCAGTGGTAGATATCATCAAGTTTTTTCCAAAGATTCAGAGTCAGGGTGACACTGAATCGTCGATGAAATATTTTACTCTTAAAAGATCCTATAGTAGTGATGTAGAGACTCCGCAGCCCTACCACTCCAGCCCTCCGTCATCGGGGACACGGTTGTCTATGCATACGCAAACCTGTCCCGTAAATTAATGTGAGAGCTAATGAGCAACGCGGAACACCGCCATGCAAAGCAGGACGAGTGGGCGCTGCTAGATTTTGAAAGCTCTGCCTGTATTATCTTCCGCGTGGATAGAGCGACGCGACCGTCGGTACAACTGCCTTGATGATTTCATACGAACTATCAGCCGCTTTATAAAACAACGCTGCTAAATCTTTTACCTACGTTTCTATCCTCAAAATAACTGTCAAATAAAATATAAAACATCTTTCTTTACCAAAAACATTAACATACAAAAAATTTTAACAATAACTCTTGAACTAAACTTTTCTATCCAAGGAATGGGAAAGATCAAGATTAAGAAAAACAAGATCTTATGTACTTTAGTACTAAGCGCGTTATCTCCTTTTCTCTACATAAAAACTGCATAGTTTCTAATGCCTATTTTTTGTTTACATATATCGATCGTGATGTTCTATGGGTTAATTGTTTCAAATGGCAGTAAACTTACTTACTTAATAATGAAGCAATAAAGTATTTTTTAGTGTGATCAGTTTCTACTCCTTTTGATTATACATATATTCCATAAATAAGGATGTAAGGGGTCCCGCACAACAACTCATGGGACCCAAGTCAACTATTTATGGTGCTACTCTATAAACGGCGCTGTGGCTCCCACCAATCCGCATAAGAACAATGTAATGGGAAATGGCCCAAATCCTCCATATGAACCCCAACAAACGATGATTTGGTGCCCCACGTTCGCAAGGCGCCGAAAAGAGAACAGCGCAGGACCGATCGATGTGGAGATATTTGAGGGATGCCTATGTCCAGTAGTGGACGTCTATCGACCGATGATGATGAGGGTAACATTAAAAATAATTTGTTGGTTTGTTTATAATGTAAAACAATGAAAACATTAATTAATGAATGAATCTCACAAAACGGTTTCCGCCGAGGGTCCACGGGATGCGATGTATTTAAAGATAAATTGTTGCCAACGCGTCGCAGGGTAAATAACTTTGAGATTCAATTTGATACATTTGTTTATTTTCAACAATTCAAAGGCGTAATAAATTCACTTTTAAATTGCGAGTTTTTAATCTCGCGGATGCTGCAGTCCCCGCAGTAAATTACTGGAGATGCGTTAATGACTGTATGAAGAATCCCATCAGGCTGTGGGGAATGCGAAAAGTGAGCGAGTATAACGATTGCCGTAACAAAAATGCCGTACACTATTAAATATTTTAATAGCCACCTCTGCGTTTGACCTTTACTTATCGGACCCCCTCTTAACAAATTGCTCGTTTTTCACCAGCGCCCGGCCTTTTAATGTTAAACTTTTTTATCAATTCACAAGAGATGCGTCTTATTACAAATTGATGATGCGCAAGTAGCCCCGAGCTTTTTGTCTGTGGCAAAATTTGCTTCTCCATTTTTCCTTAAGCTTTCTTTTTGTTTTAACCATTAATGGATAATGGCCCGGCCCTCGGTGGACCGATGATCTGGTGAAGGTCGCGGGAAACCGATGAATGCGGTTGTACGTGTAGAACATGTTAATGAGGGCTATGATGACAGTATACCAAAACGTTTTCGTTTATTTTGATGCTTTTGTAGTCATGCACAAACAATGTATAAGTTCACGTACTTGACCAGCTATTCTTCGGCCCTTGGCACCTAAGTGTCATTGACTACTTTTGTTACTATAACCTAAAAAAAGTCCGGCTATAGAGATTATGAAAACAGATCATACTTTATAGAACATATAACAAAAATACATCACAGTATTCATGTATAATGTAGGTCGCCTACAACTTCATTAAGGCTATACAAATATTAGTGCTCCTTCCAAAGCATATTTTAATGAATGTGAAACGTAATGCAAAAAATTTGTATAAAAAAAAAACAAACGCGTCGACATAGTAGATATCAATTGCGGTGAAGCCTCACGGATGGTTAATAGGATTACATAAGAGAGAAACCTGACAAGTACAGTTCAGCGACTACACCAATCCGCAACGTCTTTGCAAAAGGTTGTGTGTTGTGACCGCAGCCGGTCACCTCCACCATCTTTGTTTTGACGTATAAGATGCTACACTGGAACAGTAGCTAATTGCTTATGCTGTTCACGGTCGCAACTTGACATCATCCATCCCATCAGTTATGTAAGATAACCTAGATTAAAAGTGCATCAGCGTCAGCGTCTACTTTTGCATGACTCTAAAGTTTACCGGTTTAAATCATAACACAGCATGCCCTTTAAGACCGAGCCCTCGAGTGGATATTTCAAATGCTTCAAGAATAATTTTTAATTAGAGGGCGGTTGCAATAATATCTCTGTGGTTAGTGTGGGAAGTGGTAGATGTCGACGAATTACTGGTGTAATTGTCTAGCGATTAAACACGCTCCCGGGTCGGCACTGATCACGTCCACCGCCCCATCGGCCACTCGCCCACGGAACTAACGACTCGTCTATCACATAATTAAAATCTATTAAGTCACCTTAAAGTAATCCTTTACTTGAATCTTGAACAGTTGTGTATAATTGGAATGATTATCAGAACAGACGTTTACAAATTGGGCTCGCTGTCTAGTGTTAATGTATTCATTCATTATGATAACCTCAAAATTTCGATTTCCTAAAAATTTATGCAATTTTTACAAATTCAAATCGTTGAACATTTGTGAGTTACTGTAATGGCGATTTTAATTTAAATGTTTTATGTCAAAACCAAATTAGTATGATTTGGACGATGGGGCGTTCAGTAAATCATTTTTATCGAATTACCCAACGGACTGGACGTGCGTGCGCGAGCGCGTCCGGCGGCGGAATGCGGTCGGGTTGCGCAATCGCAGCGGCGCGGACGGACCGTCGCGATCCACCTGCGCGCTTCCGCCTGCGCGGGCCAATATTCAAAGAGATTTATATATCGCACGCCTCCCTAAAGGTCATCGCAATTAATAAACTACCGTCACTCAAATAATCAATCTTGAGTGATTAGTGTAATGTTGATGTGCCAATAACATACTTTATCACTTTTCGTATCTTTATTTCGAAAAATCTTTGATCCAGTACAACAGACAGTACAAAGCAGGGAGACGTCTAGGAAAGACTTACCCAAGAAGTCTATCGAATGAGGATCACACATCACTCAACATGTATCAACACATAAGCAATGTCACTAACTGCAACGCCTTCGTATTTAAATATGGTATCAGACACTTCACTGGTGATAGGTTTCTGTTACCAGAGATCATCTACCTAGGTACCATCGTAGCGCCTATTCCAACCGCTAAACATTAGTGTGCAAACATAACTGTAGTCCAAATTGAAGACTCCCTTCAGCCTGTCAAGCCTCTGTTGCGAGAGACCGTCTAGTTCACATGTCTTCCGGTTTGAAGGCTGTTTGAGATTTGACATCCTATGTCTCAAGGCGACGAGCGCAATGTGATGCTCTGTATACCATCCTAACTAGCGCCTCGTTATCACAGGCAAGCGTATCACTTACTATTGGTCGAATATCCCACTCATTACATTGCTTCGTTGAATTAAGAAAATAAAATCTAATGTTCATACACTACTGGTACAGTTCTATGGTTACTTCTATTTCTGAAGTAATTATCATTCTTCTTCGCGATTTTAGTTTGGGTACTTGAAGTTGTTTTTCGAAGGGCTAAACCGTAATCATGATTGGAAATAACTATAGTTGTATATGTTTGTGCAATTGCACAGCATTAAATGTGTCAATAGTGTGCACTATAATTGCGTGTGAATTTTTCAATCCGTGCCTCGGAGCCAGAGTCTGCGCCGGGGAAGTTTTGCAACTGGCGGCGCGGAGCCTTAAGCGTGTCGCATTGCACAAGCCCATCCGGCCTGCGATACGGTGCCTCGTGCATATTCAAGTGATTTCTTATTAAGTAACCTCTAATCATATTATTCATTAAACTAAAAACCATGTCTGTACATTAAAAATCAACGCACAAATCTTTAACTGTATTAATTTTTACCGTAAACCTTGAAATAGTGTTTTTCTTTAACAGCAATGCTTTTGCAAACGAACGTTGTCCTTTGCAGGAACATTATTGACTCCTATATTTTTAATGTCAGTTTTTGCTACATAAACGAAATATATTTTGTGATTAAAGAAAACAATAATTTTGACAATATATTATGGTCTAACATATGTACCAGCGCAGAGCCTGTATCTGCCATCTAGCAACAGTCAGAAGGCAATCCAATAATAACGAACAGTTTGACCCTACAGAAGTATTACGTACCACAGGGCCTTATGCCGTTGTACCATATCTTACTGTTTCGATCAAAGAATAAATTATTACACATAATAATCGTGAGATATTAACCTAACCTACCTTCACCCCGAGCGCGGGTCAGTCGATTTTTGTGACCCCGTTGACCTATCTCGATAGACCTTGACTTGAGAGCAAGGTTTATTTCATCATTTACTTGATGGTGTGATGGAGAGAGATTATGACACTTTATTAATGTTAACATATTTGCAATATGATGTTACGAATGTTTACTGAATAAGATCGGTTACTTCACATAATTTCTTAAAGTTTCCAAATATATTGCTGAAAATTGAAGAATCTTGAAATAGGATAAAGAAGTCATATTCTTGAAAATCTTGCAATAGCGAGAATATGTAGAAAAGGTTTTCAAGTCGGTGGGAAATGTTTGCATTTGTACAAATCTGCTTTAATATCTACAGTAAGTAGACTAAAAATTGTTAGCAATCTATTCGGAGTACCTATTGCGTTTTTTTTATATTTCGCCCGGCACTCGCCGTCCTGTCGGAATGCCGGTAACCCAACCCGTCGACCACAGAATCTAATACATAGCATATTGACCGAGCCGATAGTTTCGCATAGCGAATTTTACGCAACGACAGCGTACCTTGTACATTAACGAGTCGTTCACTCGTTCTTCGAGCCATAACGATAGTGGTGGTAATCATTCAATCATTCGTCTGGACCGGAACGATAGTGGTGGTTAATACGGCTCCCCGCTTGGGAACCGTTAAAACGACAGTTACAGTTCTTTAAACCAGGGCTAGCTCTTAAACATTGTCTAAACCCTTGTAGAATTTAGACCATCAGTAAAGAGTTGAAGTTTCAAAGGTTAAATTCTCTAAGTATTAATTTACCCACTCACACATTACACATAAATTAAACACAACTGAGAAACCAGTTGTCATCAACAGTAGTTCCAAATCAATACAAATTTGAGTCCTTCAAAGGATCATAGAACTTTCTTAAAGGTCAACAACGCAGCCGTGATTACAGTAACTAATTTGTAAGTTAAATTGTTAGATTAATTTTATCATTACAGCCTTTTGATGCTCACTGCTGAACATTGATCCTCCCAATTGGGAGTATTTGCTGCACTTGTTACAGTGGATAACAGAGGAAAAGCTGTCTCACTTTTATCTAGACTTGTTCACTCTTAATCGGCTTAGATATCCTAACACATTTCTTACGTGGTATGATGATTCTTTGAGATTCTTTAAAGCACTCGCCTGACAACCCTGGTTCGTGTAAAATCATTTCCAGTTACTGCGCTTGATAGAAGGTTATAAAGTTTAATACGGGAAATATTACATAGTGTAAATTATGACATGCGCTTAAATAACGTCCTCCCGATGCTTATTAATCAGCAATCAGCATGCGATCGCGAGCTGTGATCGCGTTTCCTTGAAGCGATGCGAATTACTTATCACAGATTTGAATCGGCTGGTTATTTATACATAGGACGACTAGATCGCAATTGATGGCCTTATAGTCGAACCTGTATCTGTTATACTTGATTTTTAATAGATCTCTTAAAGGAAGGACATTTCTAGAATTAAACACAGATTAGGTCATTCAATTGAATTTAGGTTTAGGTTTTAACCGATATTAAACATTACCTCGTTTGTAGCTAAACCACATTTGGTATGTTCTCGTATACGGTACTTGATTTCAGCTTTAGGCCTATAAACCCAATCCGCTGCTCAGATATGGGGGGACCGCAGCGAAACAATGGAACAAGAGCCCTTTAACGCTTGATCACGACATGCAACGTTTAGTATACAAACCTTGACCCGTTAGCCTCTATTCATGACATTCCGAGTACTGGTACATAGGTGTTACCTTCATACATAGCCCGGGACCATCTGTTTGTAAATCTACAAAAAAAAAACAACCAAACATAAGTATGTTTGTTATAATATTTTACTTTAATATAGTCATTCATATTCAATATAACGTAGTCAAGTCAAGCGATGACCCGGACTACTCTGTGAAGAGTGATACCGATGAAGATGATGAAATAGTAACAAGGATATTTCTCGTTACATTGTTGATTAACAATTTAAGGTCCGATCATTAATGAACGGTGATTTACTCCGGCATACGCTCCACAGCATCACCCGGGAAACGACGGAAGACGATCAATGCGGTCTGGACCACCGTCCAGGACTGTCCGTTTGCCCGTGGACTGTATTGTAGGAGATGAGCGGAAACGATTATACTTGATGATACCGTGCTTTACTTTTAATCTTTCAGGAAGAAAATAACAGACTAGCCTTTAGTGTTAAACATCTTTATTGTTAAAAAGCTTTTATAAAAAGAATCTAGTTCAACACGTACTTCACCATATTCCGTAAATAATTCAAATTTTAAAAGTTAGTCGTTCCCATTTTACTAACATTAGTGGATAAGTTGATAGCTGGATATATATTGGATATCTATAATACTATCCATTTAAACTCTTTTGTACAGAATATGTAATAGGGGGACCGGAAAGTAATGTCGTTTCTGCGCATGCCAATACTTGATTGTCATTTGTCAGCTCATTGTTTTGTTCAGAGGCGTACCAAAGACATTGTGAGGTTATAGTGATTTCTTTACTTATAGACAATTGAATTAAAATTTTTTTTTGTAATTTTGGGTAAAATGGCCAGCCAAATACCAGAAGAGGTACACATCCGGCATTGCATGCTCTTTGAGTTTCGCAAGGGAAATAACGCAACAGTTGCTACCAAAAACATTTGCGATGTTTATCCAAATGCACTGGACATTCGTAAATGCCAAAGGTGGTTTTCCAAGTTCAAATCGGGTAATTTTGATCTTTCCGACTCGTATCGATCAGGAAGACCATCAGCGTTAGACAACGACGTGTTAAGGGCGGAAGTGGAAGCAAATCCGTGTCAGACGATCGAGGAATTGTCAAACAGTCTCAACAAACCTTGGTCGACCATCCAAGAACATTTGAAGCAGATTGGAAAAGTAAGCAGAGCAGGTGTTTGGGTCCCGCATAATCTGTCCGAACAGAATAAGGCTAACCGATCAATCACATGCAACTTATTGCTTCAACGACACAACACAGAAGCGTTTTTTGATCGCTTGATCACAGGAGATGAGAAATGGGTCCTGTATGATAACCCAAAACGCAAAAGGCAGTGGCTCTCTCCAAATGAAATCCCTCGGAGTACTGCTAAGCCAGGTTTACACCCCAAAAAAGCGCTTTTGTGTGTTTGGTGGAGTATTCGCGGCATTGTTCATTTTGAATTACTGAAACCTGGAGAAACTGTTACTGCAGACCTCTACAGCGAACAATTGCAGCGAGTCAATCAATCTTTAATTGAAAAGTGGCCAGCGATTGTCAACCGAAAAGGCGTCATTCTCCAACATGACAATGCAAGACCGCACTGCGCAAGGCGAACTCTAGAAAAAATTAATGAATTGGGGTGGGAGGTGCTGCCTCATCCACCATATTCGCCCGATGTTGCACCATCGGATTTCCACTTATTCCGAGCGCTGCAACACTTTTTAAGTGGCAAAACATTTGCAAATTTGGATGATATCCAAAATGCCATCTCTAGATATTTTGCCGAAAAACCAATTAATTTTTATCGATCAGGGATTGAAAATTTACTCACTAGATGGCAAAAGGTTATTGACAATGATGGGGAATACATCATTGATTAAAAATAAAGACTCGTTAAAAATGTATGTGTTTGTATTTAGCGTAAGAAAACGACATTACTTTCCGGTCCCCCTAATATAAACCTAGAGCTAGATAAAGAGAGTTAAAATTTAGCACTGGTTTCCGTCCAGATTAGAATTTGAATGGTCTATGAGTTCATCTCTAGTTTCAGTCTAGATTATACTTATTAAAGGATCAAGAGTTCATATCTAGTTTGTCTAGGTTATAATTATTAAAAGATCATAAGTTCATTTCTAGTTTGTCTAGATTATAATTATTAATGGATCATAAGTTCATGTCTAGTTTAGCTAGATTATAATGTGAATAGATCATGAGTTCATCTCTAGTGTCAGTCTAGATTATAATTTGGATGGTTCATGAGTTAAATCCATGTTATATTTTTTAAGGATAAAGCTTAACAACTTTGTCATGAAGTTGTAAGTTTTTTCCGCTAATTTCCGTTAAACGCATAGATTAGGCCCAACACAGCAATCATGAGCGCCGGCAGCGGATAGCGACTAGCATCCAGTCCGCAGTCATGTAAATGTTACCGAGGTAATCTACATAACACATGGGGAAGGAGGTTACGTCGTGACGGATGTCTCCGCGAAACATTTTAATGGGAAACACTTCATTCTGATCCCGTTACCGACGCCATTACCTTTCTACGAGGGGGTTAAATTACAACTGGATTCACGTTTAGATGTTTATCACTGTGTTTATTAACATTCATATATGCTGCGTCCGATTGAAGCGTGCTTTATATAAACTTGAACAGACAGTGTTTTTATTACCAGTTAATACCAATACATCCCTTAACGGACCAAAGAAATGATTGTGAAATCGAATTCATAGTTTTTTCTGATCAGCTATTCCCATAATAGACTTTTCTATTACATATTTAACAGAACAAAAACTTCTTCCTGCTGCTCGTCTCCCACCTACGTGGGGTCGGCACAGTATGATAATACTAATGTTAATCGTTAACGTATCGTGTTTTTTTTTCTTGCTGTTATTTTTCCTCCTGCATGTGGTGGATCAGGGCCTTTATTTACAGTTCATTTACCATCAGTAATTCAGTCTGATTTCGGTTTTACACATTCTTTCCATCTTACATGCTCGATTCTTCTTTCAAATTTCTTGTCTCTTTCGTTCCCCATCCCATAACCTTCTACCATAACTCTCTCCTAAGTGAAGGCCGTCGTCTCCTTTTGCTTTTTCATGAAAAAGACATAAAAAGTCGTCCTCTGCAGCATTCCAGTACCTTCCAAATTTTTCCCATCTATACCAGTTTCATCATTTTATTCGTAAATCTATTTGACTAGTTTTTTTTCTTTTTAGCTGTTTCTACTATGACTTTCGTGCAGAATTTCAGAAAAATTTTTTTTCGTCTTCACTCATCAGAGAGGCAATGACTTCCCTATTTATCCTCTTTCCAGCTTCATTTCCTAATGTGCATGGTTAGAGCGAATTTCGTAGCTGTCGCTTTTCAAATATAATCACAAGAATATTTAGTCTGTATAGATAAATATTTATTTGTCCGCTTTGTTGTAAACACACGTTAACCGTTCAGTTAAACAGGACGCTTTGAGATGGTCTCTAAAACCAGTGAGGCGAGATTTATGGAGGGCCTCCGTGGCCGGACCGGGCCCCGGTAATGCGCACGCTTTGTGCCCGATAGCGCTATCGTGCCGCGTGTGGTCCCACTAAAAGCGTCTCCGTTCGAATCTGTACCAGCCCCACTGACTTAGGGTCAGTAGGAGAGGTACGTAATGCATTCTTTTTTTTTTGGGTTTCAAGATAAAACGCCGCCGGCTGAGTTTACGAGGCTTATCTAATGGTGCGACGGCGGCACTTAAAGATAGATGAAGTCGCAACCTCACACCTTAAACCGGACGACCTGGTTCATGCTCGTGTCTGTTTCAAAGTAGATTTTTAATTTGAAATTATTCTGCGAAATGTTCTCTGTTCTATAAATCGTATTTATATTGTAAATATAATATTATACTCATCATCATCAGCCGATCGACATCCCCTGCTGGACGCAGGTCTCCCTCAAAGATCTCACATATTATACTCATTACATACTAATTGGCAGATCCCTGTTGTGGGTACATTTCTCATTGAGCTTGAGGTTCTAATGATGGGAAACATCGTAATGATGTCGACATGTTCCGATAATAACAGCTTTCGAGGATATTAAACATCTAACAACCTGTACCTTGACTCTATGGCAGATTATTGGCTTGACCCTTTACTTGTAAAAAAGGCTTCGAGTCTGATCAGGGGAAACATTAAGAGTACTCATTATTTATTTGTTTGAAAGATTTATTTTTATGTAAGTTAAAATTTTTAAAGTCCAGCACGAGAGGTGTATGAGGTTCCACACAACAACTCACGATACCCAAGCCAACCTCACCAGCTCTTAGTGCATCCTGCTAATCAACAAACGAGGCTATGGCTTCCACCAACCCGAATTGGGCCAGCGTGGTGGGAAATTGCCCAAATTTCTCCCATATGAAACCTTACTATCAATGCATCCTCGTCCCCAGCGGTACCGGCGGTCCTGCTGACTATAAGGTCGTGGGAAGCCGCTGAGTGGAGGCAGCGCAGGATCGATTGTTGTGAAGATCTTTGGGGGAGGCCTATGTCTAGCAGTGGCAGTCTATTGGCTGATGATGACATTCCATCCAGCGACTGTGGTTATATCGATGCTCACATGAAGATGAGTTAAATATAATTATACCGATTTATAACTTTTATCAATAAGACTAATAGCAGAGCATATTTTCCATCAGCTCGCTGGTAACATCGGTATACGTTATCAGCAGTGACCTCGGCGCATTATCGCAGGTTAAATAGAGTCGCACAACTTAGAAGGTGATAATGTTGACGCGTATCTAATAAACAAACAGCAATGCGGCGAGGGTCAAACGATACGTCGTGACCCTCGAATGCGGAAACGTCTGACGCCCGTGTCTTCGTTATTCGTCAATAAGAGATTTGAATGTGAACTTAGACCTTGTGGCACGCGAGGCGAACTTTCCGATAGGAAAAGGGAAAAGGAGTTTCATAAAAACTGGTCGGGAGTTCAAAATATTTCCTTTTCCAAAAACAACACACGTCGAGTGAGCCCAGAACGAAGTGGCGCTAGTTGAGAGCGAGATTATGGAGCTTTGTAAATATCTTGTTTACGAAGCACCATAATCTCACCCTTAGTCAGTCCAGCTCTAGTACTCTTACCCTTAATTTCTGACATTAATTTCAATTTATTTCTTCTTAACAGTAGAAGGCGTTCTCTTACAAATTATATTTCGGTGGCAACTGGGAAACCTTGCAAAAATACCTTACGTTATGAGAGAAGAGGTGGTAGGTGGAAATCTACTCTTTCGGTGGTCCCCTTCTATGCTCTATGAGGAGCTTCTCGAAATGTACTATTAGTCCTAAACATACTTTAGCAAATCCTACAAAAGACGAGACTTTCCCATAGAGTTCTGGACCTGATGCGGGAAATACGTTTACTTATTTGCTTTACTTCCCAGTCTCACTTCATCATGATCACCTCAACCCATGGACTTTGTAATGTATTCCACCAAGACAGTCTTACAGGGCTCGATCTCTTATAACTTGTGAATGCGAAGACTTGGATGGATGCAGAGTTTTTTCATACCTTCATGACTAGCTGCCGTCATCTATCAGTTTATAAGAACTAGAGTATTCTGGATTCTGTATAACATAATGCATAGTTGAGATCAAATGTTAGCCCATTGTAAATATGTTAAAAGATCTTAAACGTTGGAGTGTAATAGTTTGATATGTAATAGGTGCCTTTAAACCGGACTCAGTCCAAACAGATAAATCCACTGGATCGTGTCATGTGTCTCTGTTAAGGTCCGGAGCAGCTATCCGTCCGTAATGCGATTAGAATGGATCAGCTGATTGTCGGCCGGCTGGAGGACCACATCGCGACGATGGCGTTTAATTTCGGTTGGCGTACTTCGAATATGGACGGGAGGTGCTAAGCCCTCTTTGACCTTATCGATTTGACCTCTTTTTACGTAATACGTACCTCTACATGACTCGACGGTTTGAATTACAATATATATATATTAAAGATGTTTTACCTCCTGGATAGAACTTAGCAGAGCTTAATAGTATCCCTTCCACATGGATAAAAGGTGAGAATGGTTGATATACTACTACCCTGAATTACATAACCGAAGGTAGTGGTTCCACTAATAACAGTATTACTAATGGTTGAGGTTAGACCAGCGCGAGCATAACGAAGGAAGACACAGACACAATTGAAAACAGGATAGGGAGATGATGATGATGATAAAATCAACAAATCTCGATTTTGTTCTGCAGCGAACTGGTGAAGCTTGCGAAATAACTGATTAGTGAAAAGGTGTTTGGGGGAGGAGTATGTCCAGCAGTGGACATCTTTCACCTGGAGATGAGTTTTCTGTACAAGTAAGAATATATATCGCCACAGCTCCTATTTCTTCCGAACAGCAGTGTGCAAACTTTAGCTTGTTCCGGTTCGAATGGCGCTGTAGCTAGTGAAATTACTATGGTAACGAGATAACCACTTTGTATCTAGATGATCATAGTGTGGTGTAGTTAATATCTCGACTAGCTCTACATTGTTATGGACGGGGATGATACCTACCATCAATGAAGATCGTATTCCCATCGTTTAGTTGAATAAAATGATGATGATCGTTGTAGCGATGCGTAAATGATTTGGCACGTATCCGTAACACATATCCGGGTCGTTCACCTAACCGGATGTGACCACTGATGTCGAAATCCGCCATCATTATGTATTGTTTCGTTAAAAATCTATCTACAGTTGAAACTAATCAAATCTAGCATGAAATTTAAATTAGATTAGTTTTGTATGTTTTCCTTCACCAACCGAGCTGATGGTAAGCAGCGATAACTAAATGATATCTTCAATCAGGTCCTGCTGCTCCAACTCATGCTGCTAATACTGCCCCATACATATTACATAGAAACCTTTTGATGAGATCGACACTTGTTCCAACAATACACCTGCTCATAACAATGTGGATGGATGATGTACACTACACCACATTGTGCTCGCTTTGAGACATAGGATGTTAAGTTCGTTACCGCAGTAACTTTACTACCTACAGCGCCCTTCAAACCGGGACACAACATTCACACGTACTGTTTGACAACAGAAAGATGCTGCAGTGGTACCACCGCCGCTTCTGTATGTGCCGCCCAACAGTAGTATGCATTGATAAGTGTGTTCAGGTTTAAAGGAGGTTGTAGTTTATGAAATTACTTAGGTAATTAGACTTAACAACTTATGTCAGAAGGCGACAGATACAATGTGCAGTGTATATCATCATAATCAGCGTCAGGGCAGGCGTTTAATATCGCTATTATAACATTACTTGTTATCCTAGATCATGGTGAGAGACCAGCTGGAAGTGTCAACACGTTTCCTTTGTTACGATTATCAGAAGATTACGTTTAATTGTATCAGAAAGGTATATCGCTGGATGGGTGCGCGCGGGATGAGCACGGACCGGAAGTGCCGGGGAGCGCGGCAGACAATGCTCTATTGTGAGCAGTAATTACCCCCGGACTCGAACCGGCGACATCGTCGTGTGCCCCACTTTTGTAACTCTCGATAATATCCTGTTGGGGTGCTGTTAGATCACATATACACTATCCGAATGTGACCATACAAAAAAAAAATACAGTTTTTTTCTATTTATCATCGCGAACTAAACATCTACTATTAAGAACGTGGTGCTAGTTACGATGATATACTACATCACATTATGTTCATCGCTTTGTGACATAAGATGTATGTCATTGCGTCAATAATTTCACTAAGTTAAACACCCTTCAAACCGGAACATATTAATATTTGCACACTTGTGTTTGACGGCAGAAATAACAGCTGCGGTGATACCTAGATGTTCTCCGACGACGGAGAACGATTAAGTTTCGATGATATATTATTACTGTTCATTACTACAGTGCAGTAAACACAACCAGAACATCCACCCGACGATATTTATATTACTAGTTAACTGTAGCGATCATTTCAAAGGAGCTGTACCATTGAATAGGTTCCCTTACTCGCCACACTTCATCATGGTGTCCCATTACAATACAATAAGCAATCAGTTCACGAATAAATAAAGATTACTATGCGAGCACGCGACGTTACTGCAGCATCTTTTAATTGTATGATAAGTTATATGTTAACTTATATATTAAACTTAACTGGTAACTAGTAAACTACTTAAATGCTAGAGGAACTTATAGCAGAAATCTATATATATCCATAGATTCACGACTCATTACCAGATCTCTGAAACTGTTAGACGTAAACACTGAAAATTTGGTAGAGATACCGCTTCGGTCATTCAGAGGTCAGCTATGAGTGGATTATACAATTTTTTTTCCCCCAAAGGAGTTGCAGGGGTGTTAATAATATTCCATATTACGGCTAGTAAAGCTAGCGAGGTACAGCTAGTAGTTTAATTCATAGATAGATATGTATAAATACTTTATCACGATGTCTCTGATGATGTCTACCTATCCCTTATTCGTTTCGAGGACGTATATCCCAATGGCTATGTCCTGGTTCTCAAACTGTATAAGAGTCTGAACAATCTAAGCGAGCTTGTTTTACCATTTTCGCAATCGTCATTTGATATCAGTTAATACTGAATTAGAGTATATTCAAAAACACTTAACTTATAAAAAACTTAAACTTCATTTGTTGTGACTTACATTCGTAACTTTTGACTTAATTAATCATAACATGGAGTTCCAGGACAATAGACTGAGTGACTATACGTACAGCTTAAGTTATATAGGTCACAGGGACGAATACGATATTCATAAACTATAGTATTATATGTAGTATACTAGGTTGTAGTGTCAGTTGTTCCATGTTTTAACTTTATGGATCTACTGTATGTCTTTCTTTGTACGCTCTTAACTTTAACTTAATTTATTGCTTATTGTCTTCTCGCTTAAGTGAATTGTATATATTGTTGTGAGAAATAAGGATTCTTAAACCTCATATACGATTAAATCTTAAACTGTAGGAGAAAGGAATTATAGCATCATCATCAGCCGATAGACCATCCATATAGGCCTCCACTCAGATCTCAGCGTCTTCTCACGATCTTCATTCGATCCTCGATTCACTTTGTGGGACGCCTCCAAACACTACGTCTACCAGTACGCGGCTGCCAACTCAAGACCCTTACTGCTCCATTGGACATCAGTCCTTCGAGCAATATGCTCTGCTCAGTGTGGCTTAAGTCTAGCATTCTTTTGGGCTATGTCGGTGACCTTAATTCTTCAGGATCTCCACATTTCTGATTGGATCGCTCAGAATAACTCTGAGCATAGCCCTCACCATTGCCCTTTGGATGACTTTGAGCTTTCTTATGACGATAGTCGGAGTGGCCCCTTAGTTACAGTAATGGCAGCATTAAAAGAAAAAGGTTTAATAAATATCATTACATATGAAAAAAGTTTAAAAATGGACGTTGAAACAGATGCCGAAGTGTACATGTTTATTTCATGGAGTATGGTTGGAGAAAGTTATTTATTATATTCCGTTTATAGTATCGAAAGAGGTCCGAACTTAAATCGGGACGGAATTTGTAAGTAGATACGAACAGCGGGCACGGGTTTAAAAGGAAAAGCAAGTAACCGCGGGACCTCTCGGTCGCGGAATCGAACCCCGGGCGGGCGCCTCACTCATTGCAAAAACCTACTGTACCCGTGACAAATAGGAATAAAAAATATCAATCATGATCGCTCTAAAATTTTCGTTTCATCATTGGGCATGTCAAATGGGTAGGACACATCGCTCGAAGGACTGACAGCCGGGCTACCAGGGTCCTTGAATGGCGAGCGCGTACCGGAAGACAAGTGTTAGCTGGTCCGACGATCTAGTGAAAGTCGCGGGAAGCAGCTGGATGCGGGCAGCGCGGGATCGATCGATGTAATCTTTGGAGGATGACTATGGATGCCTAGGGAGCAGTGGACGTCTGTCAGCTGACAAGGATGATGATGATCGTCACTATCGTTACCAATGTGAGATGATCCTCCTTAATCGATGTTTCTGTTTTTTCTCATCATGCGAATGATTGTAATAATACATATTATAACCCCGTTGACTCCTCTGAGTTAAGTTCAGTGTTGTTACTCTGGTAACATAAGGTTTAGAGACTTGAAATTTGGTATATATTTAGACATGTCTATATATATATTATCTTTGGGAGTATTTTTATAATTCATGCATTCATCTATTAAAGTCATGGTTGAGATATATCAGGGATTGGACTGGCGTCTCTGAGAGAAAGGACTGCACCACGCTGATCGCCAACCTTCACTAGTTGGAGGGGCACCTTAAGAAGAAGATATAATTAATATTAATAAAACCAATTTCAACTTATAACAGTTGGAAATGTTTTAAACTCGTATTATCATTCACCACCAGCACTAGGGGTTTAGTGGTGAATTGAACCTTAACCCCTCACCAATTTTCCACATTTACATTGAACATGAAATTCAATCCGAACAATGGTGTGGTGACCGTTTTCGTAACAGGAAAGAATTTTAAACATACAGCAGTAACATCTGATCTTCCATTACATCGGCTGCCGATTCATAATGTAGTACCCGGCTGAGTATTCTGGCCGATTTCGAGGAATCCACACTAGTGATGAGCAAAGCCAAAGCAAGACCATGACTTGATCTTACCTAATAGCGGGATAGTGCTGTTCTACTGGGCATAGGCCTCAAGGATATCCATGCCAACTGATCCTGCGCTACCCGCATCCGACGGCTTCCTGCGATCATCATCATCATCAGCCGATAGACGTCCACTGCTGGACATAGGCCTCCCTCAAAGATCTCCACATACAGTCATTTTGCCTGCAGTACCGCGTACTAGGAGGTGTCGTATGTAGTTCATATGGGGGGATTTAGGCCATTTCTCACCATGCTGGCCCAATGCGAGTTGAGGGGAGCCAGAGCCTCGTTTGTTGGTTAGCAGAGTGCACCACGAGCAGATGATGTTAGCTTGTGTCCTGTGAGTTGTAGTACGAGACACTTTGCACCCCTGCGAATATATCAAAATAAATTCCTAGTCCTATTTAAATAGTTCCAGTCTTGGTCTTGCTCGTGTAAAATTAGTCTTGGTCACACTTTTCCACATTACAAAGACCAATTTTAATCATCACTAACCCATATCACATGGGCTGAGGTGACTCAGTGACCGCACTCCCGCATACATGAGGGATAACCGTTCGAATCACAGCTTCACATATATAATAATATTAACTATTCATCATCATCATCCAAGCCTATGTCCAGCAGTGGATATCTATCGGCTGCTGATGTTGATGACATAACTAACTTCTAGTTAAAGTTAAGATTAAGTTAATACATATTATTAATAATTTTCTCATCATTGCCACAAGCATGTACTGAGTACGTGGTGCTACTAATGCTGTGTGCAGACGCGAGATGAACTTGTGACGTAATTTGCGAAGAATTCAGGAGATGCTGCGCGGCGGTGCCACGCGACCTTCAGCAGCGATATGAAGCTAAGATAATCCAGCTACAACCGTGTAGGCAGAGTATCTACACAATGCGCGAAAACAGTGCTACCCAACCTTTTTTCATTCCCGCGCCCTGTTAATAAAAATGTTAAGTTATGGGTTATCATTATCAGAAGACAGACGTCCACTGCTGGACATAGGCCTCCTTCAAAGATCTCCACATCGATCTATCGTACGCCGGGGGCTTACCGACATTACGACTTCCGGTACGCGGTCGCCATTCGAGGAACTTGGTGCCCCTGGCTATCGGTCCTTCGAGCGATGTGTACTTCCCATTGCCACTTGAGACTAGAAAATCTTTTGGACTATGTCGATGACCTTGGTTCTCCTACGGATCTCCTCATGTCTGATTCCATCAAGCAGGAAAACCTTAAGGTTGCGGGAAGCAGCTGGGGATGTGAGCAGCGTGGGATCGATCGATGTCGGCATCTTTGGGGGAAGGCCTTTCTCCAACATATATATATTTTAACGTTGTTATAATGGGACCTGACGTACCCCCGCGGGTACACGTACCATAGGTTGAGAATCACTGCCTTAGACAATTACCGATTCTAGGTCATGGAAGTAGTAGTATACTTTATACCTATAGTTTTATATTGTACAAGATTATACGTAATATTACAAACTACCTGTTCACTTTATTTTTAAACTACGAGATAAAGTTTAGCGTTAACTTACTCCTTGGTCTAAAGACAATGAGCGCAATGCGGGGCAGTGAAAATTTACTAGTTCGTGCCCGACTCGAAGGACTGTGTAGAGTTATATAAAGCCTAATAGATCTCTAGTTATATGCAATTGATAAAAAAGTCCACGAGAGATCATCATCATCATGATCATTAGGTGCCCTCTTCAAAGTAAGGTACATACACGAGAGATCTGCTCCTATTTATGACTGTTTCGTTATTAAGGGTGTTGTTGCTAGTGAAATTACTGGGGTAACGAGACTTAGCTTCCTATGTCTAAAGGATAATATGAAGGTGTGTATCATCATCAGCCGACAAACGTCCACTGCTGGAAATAGGCCTATCCTAAATTCCCACACCATCAGTAAGGGACTATGAGGGACTTAGCCCATTTCCCGCCACGCTGGCCCCTGATGTTGTGTATATCACCTTAAGTAGTGCCACGTAAGTAAAGGGGTGTAAGGGATCCCGGACATCAAATCACGGGATTCAAGCCAGCCTCACTTGTTCGTGGTACACTCTGCTGATCAACAAACGAGGCTCTGGTTCCGGCCAACCCACTTTAAGCCAGCGCGGCGAGAAATGGTACAAGTCACCCTATATAAACCTCTATATACAACAACCCCAGTGATACAGGAGCCCATGTTGACTTCATTTGTAGATCTTTGGGGAAGGCCTATGTCCAGCAGTGGACGTCTGTCGACTGACGATGATGATGAAGGCGCCACTTTTCAGCTTTTTTCCTACGGAATTATATTATTTAAAGCAAACTAAGAGTCTAATAACTACTCAATCTATCACGTGCTATGTTTTATAAGTTAAATACTTATAAACTTAACACTCCGACATAAGTGATGTTTATTCCCGCAGTACGCAAGTTAAGAACTTAACCGTTATAGTTAATGAGTAGTAAAACTAGTTCGTAAAAATTAACATTTCCACACGGTGACGGTCACAAAGCGGACCCCGGCGGGGGCGACGGTGTTCGACAGCAATAAACGATGAAATAACCATCGTGGACCCCCTCCTAATAATACAGCACACACAGATAGACGGAACAGCGGACGAGTTAGCGGAAATAGATTTATAATTAACTTAAAAACCAAAATAAACTTACTTAACTTTCTGTTTGTGAAAAAAAGTCTGTATCTCAGCAAAGGGAACAAGGGATGTTTAATTAAAAAATTATACCCTTATTTGTGTCATCATAAGTATATATGGAAGATAATTGAAGACTGTAAAATATATGGAATATTTAGATAAACCAGAGACAAACATACATTGTCACCGTAGTCCAGTCATAGTGTATATTTAAACATTGTTATAGAGTGTTCGTGTATCATTTCATACTTAGGAGTAATATCCATTTCATTTGATAGATCTTTTTTTTGTTTCGCCTGGGAACATTTCGAAAAGATACTTTGTCTTCTGGAAGGAAATCAAAGTATCTTTTAGTTATATGGAGATTTTAGTCACTAAAACACCTCTCGGTGGTCACCTTCGGCGTTTGCAGAGGTCACGGGATTTCCGTTCGGAGCACAACCACCGCCTCGCTAATGCTATGCAGGGATAGCCCAGGTCTATCTTATCCAGATCCTTATTTGATAGATCTATTTCAACTAGCTCTTGGGCGTTCAGAGAAGCAGACAAATTCATTTTCTAACTGTAAACTTCCAGGATTTTTGCTATTTACCTTTATTTAGCGATTAATCGGAATATCATTTCGAGGTTTAGAAGATACCTTATCAGAAATAGTCTCACCTTGGCGAACTCTTCTTTCGAAGACAAATTCATGTCCCATTTTCAAGTTCTTTAATATTCTAATATATTATTTAAATGATGAATAATGATTGTGATGAGATGATCAACACTTCCAAAGAAATCTGACCATCCGATCGGTGGTGCGGCGTCGGACCATACAATGAAAAAACGAGTTATGACGGTAGAAAGAAAACAAGTCATATAATGATGATTGTCAACTACCTTCAATAAGAAATAAAAGTAACACTCAGTATAACGTGATCGAGTCGGTCGTTTGAATTATCTATAGAAATATAACAAATAAACGATATGAAACATTTTCGTCTTTCTTCATACTTTTGAAGTTTAATTTGTCGGTGCCAGTTAAGGGTTGTAAGTTAAACTGTTGGGCTCTGCATTCATGTTATACACAGTTAAATTTACTTATTATCGACAGGTATATAATAACTAAGAATGTACTGATGGTATAAGCACACCTCACGGTATCGTAAGAGGCTTTATGACAGTAAAACTTACTGTAGAGACTGAACCTTGATCTGATGAATATTTGCTTACAATTTGTCCTAATTTTAGGAAAGAAAGGAAAAGAATTGTCTATTGCGATATTTTAACTTATTTTTATTCAGTCTTTTAATACGTAGTCTGTGAAATCTTCAAGATGGAGATGTCTACATTTTTCCACATAAGCGAGCCGTTTCGATTTGAATCTTATCACGAAACGCTTATCCGCACTCGTCGCCCGTCACCGGGCCAGCTACATAACGGTTACACAAAACGAGCAGTTATAAATAGAGGTTTGCATATTTAATTTAACAGCTTACAAGCTCCAAGTCTCGATAAACAATGATTAGTGCCGGTACCGGTCGCGGTGCTGTAACTCCTGGGCCGAGGGGTCCCGGCGCCTGCGCGCAGACCTTATCGCCGACGCATATTTCATACGGCGATAAACGCGAACAATTAATATCCGACAGCATTCTTTTAATTCGCTCAATCAGATATCAATCTCGCCATTACAAACCTTATCGTCCACGTCTGACGTCATTAATTACATGTCACTAATGGGCTATTGTCTTAAGCAAGAAACCAAGCATCGAGCTCTTTAAAAACTTCGAAGATTATCTACGATTGTAATTAATTATATCCCTCGTTGATAATACTTACGGATGGCGTCATTATAATATACCGTTACCTAGTAATGTCAACGCCCAGGTCTAGTTTCCGATCAGCCGGAGACCAGCCCATAAACACGTCGTAACAAACACGCCGTCCTCTCGCTGAAATGGGAATACAACTATACAGGAATTCCATCCATTGAATTGCTGCTATCTCCGTTTATCCCGCTACATCGGAAATTATGGGATTTAAATGACCACGGCATGGGAACCATTGCGTAATCGAACTGAATTATTATGCAGCATACACCAATTGTTCTGTCCTGGTGTATTTCCCGCAACGATGTTGAATTACATCGCTTGGCGCAATCAGCGCGCCTGATCGCGGTCGGTCAGGTTTAATTCAAAGCGCGCATTGTATGCTGATAACTATATGTCTCCAGTTGTTACACAGTTCAGCCGCCGCACAGATGACGGCTGAGCCACTTAAGAGAGGCTGTCAAATTAGGCTGTCGGGCACAGCGAGAGTCTTTATAAATCTCGCTATCTCCAAAACGTCTCATTGTCGGAACAGGATCGATAACTTACTCGTACACAATCAAACAAACTCCCGTGTGTCCCATGTGATTGATGTCACTTGATCCTCAAACTGCAGACTGATAAAAGCAATATCCATACATTTAAAAAAAAAATACTATACCTTTTGTTATATATACGATATGCGCCAAATTATTACTAATACTGTTGCTGGGTTCCACACAAAAGTTGTGGTTGAACAGTATACCTTTATCAGAGAAAGTACTAGTTCAGAAATTTAAATCGGTGTACAGTTATGTTAGAAACTGTTATAGTGGTTCACATGATAACGAGTGTCGGGTGTATCATTATGGAAAAGCGACCGCGCCCGCCCCGACCCGCGACCGGTGCTGGATGTAGCAATTTAGCATACCGCTAGGATAACTACACACTCCAGTGATAAGCTAGATCATACTGAGACGTTGAAACTGGAGCCGGGAGTTCAAGTTCACGAGGCCTCAAGGTCGGCTGTAACCTAATCGGATGCGGAAAGGCGCAAGGTCGCCCAGATGCAGTGGAGCTCTTGCACTACCTGCACTTCCTTCTTTTGTTGTATAGAAATCAAATCATTTCTTCTTTTGTAATAAGTATATAAAATAATACAAATTGAAGTAAAGCCCCGCTTGTAACATAACAAGGATACAGGGGTTGATGATGATAATTATGGCTAGGGCACGTCGCTCGAAAGACTGGAGGCTGATGAGATGTCAGATCATACAGTCTAAACGGATTGAACCGATCGTAGTAGTGAAAAACTTTCAGTAGGCTCTGGCGAAGGTCGCAGGAAGCTACTAGAGCTGGATGTTTTTCCTGAAGATCTTGAGGAAGGCAAGGAATAAAAAACATTAATATAACTGAATGATGTTCCCCATCAGGTATAAAGCATCCGCGAAATACGATTTAAAATGGAGATTGAACTGTCCGTATCGTTTGAGAGTTTTGTTCGCTGATGAAACTGAATTTATATCCTGTACCCTGTGCACAAGAGTCTAGATTGGCATGACGAGCGGCATAACGATAAAGACTTAATCACGAACTGTTAATGAAGCCCGAAGTAATCACCGGCGTCAAAGTGAGGAATTAAGAGTAAGTGGCGCCGGCGCACGGGGCAGCGGGCAGCGGGCAGCTGGACGTTGACTGACCGAGTTGGTTACAGCCTCCTCAGGCTACGGAGCGGGAGCTATTTCTAGAACTCAGACGGATTCGTATGTACATTACCGCCTGCGGCTTCGTTGGTTACCTTGGAAATATCACCATCAATCTAAATTATCACATTCCAGGCCTGCTCCTCCAACGGCGACCGATGTAGACGCTTGCTTTAATTGCACTTTAACTTTAGTGTTTTCGCTGACTGCAGTTATATGCATTTGTACGTTTTTATCATCATTTATGAGTATTTATAAGTCATCTGTCCAGTTTGGTTTATGACCTGAAATATAGGTATCAATTAATAACTTCAAGTATTAATTACGTTTGAAATCCATCAGGATTGTAATCAGGAAATATTTAAAAAAAAATTATCACAACTACATCGTATGTATTTCTTTTTCAGCCGGATACAGTCCCCCAGGCCAGTGTGGATATGACGACGGTATTGGAGGTGAGCGAGGCTGACAGCGTGACGGGCCACGCGCACAGCCTCGCCATCACTGCCCCCGAACGGGTGACCTTCGTGAAAGGCACCAGCAGAGAAGAAGCCAGGTGGTGGGCCGATGTCCTCAGCATGTACCCGCGAAGCAAGGTAAGTAGTAGTAGACGGTATAGCTGATACTCCTAGTAGTATGTGACAAGTAAACACATAACACCATCCTAAGAACCTAACCTAGGAACCTATAAATAACAGAATAAAGACACCGCTCGTAAGTTTCTATTGACGTAGACAATACTTTTTTTTCTTTCGGGGGGAAATCTTAAAAAGATACCCTTCCTCTGGGGAGAAGTCAGTACGTGAGATTCTTACCCACTAAAACCCCCTCGTTGTTCTGCATCAGTGAATTCATAGAGGCTCCGGGATCTGTCATAGAACGCACTGGTTAGTGCCCCTCTATAATTTGTGTTAACACGTCTCTGAAAAGGATCCTAACCCTCCTAAGCAGCATCGCTGAGCCATACGCTGTTCCGCTGCTGTGTTCGCTTGTTGAACGTTAACGGCCCCCACCCTCAAAGCCCGCAAAACTCCTAGACCCTTTTAATCGCCTTCTACAACAGGCAGGGCTTACTTTAGTCCTATTCCTACTAGCCCGAGACTTCTGGGCTGGACGTAGACCATCTAGGTAATCAAATCAAATATACTGGTGGTAGATCTTTGTTGCCAAAGACCGTCTAGGTACCACGGGAGCTCCTATTTATACCGACAAATACTACTTTGCAGTATTATAGTGTTCCCGTTCGAAGGGCGTTGTAGCTATTGATATTACTGGTAACACAATGTGGTGCTGTGTACATCATTCTATTTGTTATGGTCTTTTCGTACAAAGAAATATTATTACACCCCTCCTTTTGAAGTATCGGTTCGAATGTACTTGTTTTGAGTAATAGCTGAAGGAAGTGTCATATGATGGTGTAAATAATTGAATGATCGAAACAAACCGCCGTCGCATACCGATCGCTCGGACAGGGATTGTTTATGACCGAAAGAGTCGTGGAGACCAGTGCTTTCCAAACTTCCACACATACAATCATATTACTTAGCGCTTAGTTACATGTATTATTGTTTCTACGATTTTCGTATAATATCGTATACATCATACATACATACATCACAATCCGATAGACGTCCACTGCTGGACATAGGTCTCTTCCAAAGATTCCCACATAGATCAGATGGGGATTTACATGAGAGAATTTAGGCTATTTCCTACCACGCTTCCCCATTGCGGGTTGGTGGGAACCAGAGCCTTGTTTGTTGATTATCAGGCTGCACCACGAGCAGGTGAGGTTGTCTTGAAACCCGTGAGCTAGAAATATATCCAGTACATTGTTCGAAGATATTTTTTAATCCACGAGGCGATGAGACTAGCAGAATTAACCTGATTGTAAGTGATACAATTGCTAACAACGTAGCTCTAGTTAGGATGGTATATACAGCACCGCATTGTGCTTACCTTGATTCATAAGTGTGTCTGTTTCACCAGCTACGGCGCCTTTCAATCCGGAACACAGTAATGTTTGCACAGCTGTTTAGCAGTAGAAGTATCTACGAATTTAGCTGCAGCAGTATCTACCTAGACAGATTCCGACAAGAAGGACTTACCATCAGTCATTATGTCTCTTATATTATCAGCGCCCCTTTACAGTTGTTCAATGCTCTAAAAAGTATCTGTGGTCATCATCGCCCGTTTGAATCGCTGCAACAGCCACCAGGTGTGGCGGTGGTATCCACTTTGGGAATCACTGGTGTAGCCGGTTCGAATTAATGGAGCCGTTTAATTGCGGGCGGACCGCCGGCGCGCCGCGACCGGTTGGCGCGTGCGAAGGTAGCTCATCATCAGGTTCCTATCAACGGTGCCGGGTTCGAAGCTAACATTACCGCCTCTAATACACGGAAGGTAGCCATTCAACCCACTGGTCGCTACGAATAAGTGAAATCAGTTCTTCCATTACCTGATTATAGGTCTTCTGATAGAAACGTTCTTTATCAGCAAAGGAGTGGAACAGCTTGCTGGCGTTGGTGTTTCCATCCAAATATGACGCAGTTGTCTATAAAGAAAGAGTAAAGAGGCGGAGTTTAATGCATCTTACTACTACAAATGACCACCACTTAAAATTAGGTGACGTCGTGGTCAAACGCGAACTTTGCCGATTTAAAGAAAAAAAAAATTGTATAACCGGCTATATCCTACCATATCCTTAGCTATAATAAAACTAATTATCCCCCTTCATACATAGATCATCATTATCATCATCATCGACCGATAAAAGTCCACTGCTAGACATGACCTTCAAAGACCTCCATTTGTAGAGGTTCATATGGCGGGATTTGGGCCAATTCAAATCAAATTCAAAACCTAAAGGCCGTTCAAACCGGAACACAGTAATATGTGAAACTACTGTTTAGCGGCAGAAATAATAGCTTATCTGTCGTGTACTTTATATTCCCTAATTTCAATTAACTACTTAGATTTACTAGGCTTTGGAAATTACTCTTCAAGGTCCTTCGAGCCGGGTATGAACTAGTAACATATGGATTAAAGATATAGGATAAACTTTCTCTATCCACATAGCCTTCAGGGAAGAAAGTAATCGCGTTTGAGATATACGATGATAAAACTCGTTACCCCGGTAATATCATTAGCTGTAATCCCACATACCGCCAGCATAACGTCTCTAGGTCTTCAGTCTGCAGGAACTGTCTGCCAATTATCCTCGAATAGCCAAGTGCGAGCGTTAATAGGAGCAGACGTCCGCAACGACTGACGTGGAGCATCTCATAGCTCATATTCATCCATTGAATTAATATCTCATCCCTCACAGCCGTTTCTCTAACTGATTCTTAAGTAAAATGTTAATGGAATAAAACATATTCCTTTTGCCTATTTATATATAAAATGTATTACATCGACCAATGGTTCTCAAACTTTTATGAATCGCCCAAATAAATAAAAATCTAATGTTACATAATACCTTATTGTGTCTGACACATACAATTGCACAATTATCAGCCACAAATTAAACATTGATTCTCTCTCTCTGTCTCTAGTCGAAGAGTCTATGATATAGATTATATGACAAAACGAATTAATCATCATCAACGTCATCAGCTTTTCTTAATCTATTGATCTTCAACTTGCCCCATCTACCCACTTCCGACCGCTTTTACAATGTCATGTCTAGCTTAAGAGAGGGAGCTCTACACCCTCTCATATTCTTTTACGATCTGATATATATATATATATAAGGTTGGAAAATATCTCCCTTCCGCTTTTTTGCTCTTTATTCAATGCTTTATAAAAAGTGTTACAGTGATCGGATTTAGTTCAAATATGCGCCGTTTTGTTCGATAATCTGTTTCCATCTAGACGGCAACTTCATAATACCTCCCTCGTAGAAGCCCCCCTCCTTATTTGCGAAGAACTCGGACAGCCACTTTTCATAAGCCTCTTTTGAGTTCAACTTTACACCACCAAGGGCGTTCACCATGGACAGGAACAGGTGGTAATCACTTGGCGCTATGTCCGGGCTATATGGTGGATGCGATAAAACTTCCCATCCGAGCTCCCGTAGCTTCTGACGAGTCATCAACGAAGTGCGTGGTCTGGCGTTGTCCTGGTGGAACACTACACCCTTCCTGTTGGCTAATTCTGGACGCTTCTGGTCGATCGCCTGCTTTAAGCGGTCCAGTTGTTCGCAGTAGATGGTAGAATTAAGCGTCTGGCCATATGGGAGCAGCTCATAGTGGATGATTCCCTTCCAATCCCACCAAACACACAGCAAAACCTTCCTGGCCGTCAATCCCGACTTGGCCACGCCACTGTTTGGGACGATTCACCGGCCTTCGACCACGACCGTTTTCGCTTGATATTGTCGTATGTGATTCATTTTTCGTCGCCAGTCACCATCCGCTTCAAGAATGGGTCGAGTTCGTTCCGTTTCAGCAGCATATCGCAGGCGTTGATTCGGTCCAGAAGGTTTTTTTGCGTCAAATCATGCGGCGCCCAAACATCAAGCTTTTTTTTGTATCCAGCCTTCTGCAGATGGTTTAAAATGGTTTGGTGACTAACTCCCATCTCCTGGGCGATGTCACGAGATGCCACATGCCGGTCTAACTCGATGTAGTCCATGATTTGATCGGTATTTGTCGTCACAGGTCTTCCGCCGGCTGGCTTATCCATGGTGTCGTTTTCACCGGCTCTGAATCGTCGAAACCATTCCTCCGCGGTTCGAAGTGATAGAGTACCATTCCCCAAAACACCATTAATCTCACGGAACGATTCTCTAGCGGATTTGCCTTTAACGAAGGAAAACTTTAAAATAGCGCGAATTTCGGCGTTAGTGACCTATATGATTACACGTCTATAACTGTTGAACGCAATATCCAAACTAATTATGCATAGCGTCGTTTTGTAGGTTATGTCAAGACCTTTAAAATTATGTATAGTATTGCCAGATACGAGCTCTGTAGCGCTTTGTACATAGCCGCGAAATTCAAAAGACAAAAAGGCGGAAGGGAGATATTTTCCAACCTATTATATATATATGTATTTTTTATACAGATTAATACTCATGCAAAATAATCATCAGAGGATGAACTCTCATCATCTGTAAGAGATTTCCACCTATGTAGGAAATCATCACGGTATCCCCGGAACCATAAAAGACCATAAGAGTCCACCAGAGACTTGAAATTTGATAGGAATCTTTTGCAGAGTATAGATCAGCTAACAAATATTACGAAATGTTACCTCATAGAGAGTCGCAGGGGTGTTTCGACCTGCAAAGGGATGGGGGTGGGAACAGCTAGTTGTATATAATTGGGACAGTAGTTCCTTAAGTTCTTGTTCCACTGATTGTTATGGAAACAGTTTAATAAGTTTTTAATAATAAAACAGTTTGTAGTGTCGATGGGGGGGCAACCCAATTCTCCAATTAAGGGTAATGGCCGGTTGATCGAATCCAATTAATTTTATCGGCGTCTTTAGGAGCAGTTAACCTAATTGGAGAAAATAGATCGTACTCATCAGGACTGTCTTGGAATAGCTCTGGTGTTAACCACCAGCTCAAGTACAGGAATGTTTGAGTTCAGATATATTATTGTTACAATGAAGATTATTATTATTATATTAATATAGATCGATGAACTGATGGTAGATCTCTGACCGTCTAGATCTTCTCACTGTAGATAAACAGTACCGTGTAAAGATTATTGTGCTCCGGTCTGAAAGGTGTTGTAGCTAGTGAAATTCCTGGAGTAACGAGAAGTAACGTTTTAGGTGTCAATGCGAAAAACACAATATGATGTAATGTATCCATGGCATTCTAATTAGCAAAACATTGTCATGGGTAGACGTATCACTTATCATCAGGTGAACGTCGCTAGTATCAACGCTTTGTCCAAAAAAAAAACATTATTCAAACGGATATGACATTAATGTATGATAGATAATGTAATGGTGATTGTACCGTGTTACCTTCAAAACTACACCAGGTAAGTGACGTCATATTTGTATGAGGGATCTCTGTCTTATAAGTCAAGCGGATAACCACTGAGCCATATGGGTTGTTTTATAGAAAAAAAAATGTATTAGTTTACTATTTTTGTATTAACAATGATTTAACCATTGACCTTAATTTGCGGTGTTCAATGAGAATGATTGTGAGGCGAATATTCTAGCTATCACAAGTTGATATATAATATAAAAGTACATATTTAGATGGGGTTGAAGTAACCCTACTTCTAATAATACTCCACATCAACTAGCACCTTAATTGAACAGGGATTATTAACAAGTACTACTGTACAAAGCTGTTAGCCTTTTCGCAACGAAACAGTTAACTAATCAATTATACCCTCGATTTTTTTTGTTGTTTAACTAGCCAAGTCTACAATCTAAACTGTCGATTAGTAAACTAGTAACGAGTAGTAATATTATATAGTTAACTTTGATTAGAAAATAGTAAGGTATACCAATACGTAATATCTGAGTTAAAGGTTTTTTAACGCATTTGATTGATCGCCTCGCGTCCATCCGAGTCGTTTCAACGGCGCGCTGCGATGGGGGTCAGGGGGAGAAAAAATATCACCGGCACGTGGTAGTACCACTATCCGGCGGCCATTTTAAAATTTTAATGCCGGGATGTGTCAGCGTTCGCCACCGATACAAATCTAAGGCGGTTTTTTCTTCACCTCGCAACTCACACCTCGTAACGTCGAGGCGGTGGTATCGCGACAGTTGACAGTTAAGAGGCTGAGACGGTTCTTTTTATTAGAAGAAAATATATACAGTCCATGTTGAATCGATAATCATACTATCACAAAAACACTAAACATTATATCTTTCACTTCATACATATATTTATATGTTTACTTACAGTGTATTTACGTACAACCGCAGCTCCTATTACTGCCGGCAAACTGTACCTTGCAATGATGCTAAGGCCAATAAGCGCGGACTACGGTATGCGATAATTTAACATCCCCAGGGGTCCACACCACGCACAATCCAACTGTCACCAACAATACACCCACATCACCATACAGTCATCGCGTACACAAGGTACACCCGCGATCAGAGGTAGTTCTCGCCTCCCACAGTTTCCGATGCAGGCGAAGGTGATCGGATAACAGACCCGAAGCCGTCTTAGAAGAGTAGATTCTCAAGAAAGCAAAAATCCAGACACATAATACTACTTGTAGTGTAGTTATCCGCCGTCGGATAACTACACTACAAGTAGTACACTTTTTAAAAAAAAATCGGCCATGGACCCCGATCCACGAGCCCAGTATCAGTTGAGTTGTAAGGGACTGTACTTTCAAGCGCTTAACATCATCAGAGAACAGGCGAAGGTTGATGGGTTTCGGTTTGAAGGCCGCTGTAGCTAATGAAATTATTGGTGAAACGATATTTATGACATGCTTCAAAGATGATGAGCAGAACATGGTCCCGTATATATCATCCTAATTACCGCCACGTTGTTATGGACAGGCTTACCACTATTATTAGGTCACCTAGTCCATCTCATCATTTTCTTGCAATATCATATAGCGTAGTTCTTGACTATTAACTGACCTGTTGAAAGCTGAGAACCTAGGTAGTAAAGCGCATTAGAAGAAGCCTAATTATTCTCTTAATGGCTCCCTCAAACACAATCACTTCATAGTATACTATTGTAAGATCTGTTGAATAATGTTAATTCCTGATTGGGTGAAAAGACTCATCATCATCAGCCAATAGACGTCCACTGTTGAACATAGGCCTCCTCCAAAGATCCTGTTGTCAGTACTGCGCTGGCTGCAGATCCTGGCACCAGGAGTCGTTGTTCGAACGGAATGAGGTCATTTAAAAAAATGACTTTGTTAATAAAATCGTACACCATCATACAGTACATGTCTATCAACAACAATGTTTGTGTTTCTTGTTATTATCCTTGTTATTTGTTATTTTAACAATAAACCTTGTTATTTTCCTACATTCGTCTGTTATATTGAAGATTCAGTGATAGTATGAATAAAAAAAAACAATGGATTGTGATAGACAGTGATATAATTGCTATGTAAGGTATATACAATCGCATAGTTTTTTTTACTGAACACGCGGAAACGGCGGCGCGCCTCGCATACCTCGTACACCTCGTACACCTCGTATACCTCGTATACCTCGTCTTGCACCCGACGGCTGTACCCTTAAAAGGATGATGAGGAAATGTGATAGAAATTCTGCTGGCAATTAGCCGACCAGCTCGACCGATTTGATCGTGGCCAGTTAATTAAAATACTGTTTGTTCCGTAATGAAGCTGTGAGGCTGTCGCGGGTCTAAACATCTCCAGTCCGCCATTAAACGAACGATACACATACACACTGATTAATTGTTTATATCTGTATTGTTATGTGATTAGCTGCCCAATTTATTATCCCACTGCTGGGACTGGGTCTTCAGTAGTGAAATGTAATACAGCTTCCGTTTTAAATGATCGTTTAGCTTTAAGCCTCGTTAGCGCAATATTTACATTAGCTGCGGCGCCCTTCAAACCGAAACCAGTAAAGCTGACTTATACTCCTCAAAAGGAATATTCGTACCAATTTTTTTTTAAGGGGTTAATTTGTTAAAATGTTTACCGTTTTCTTACACAGTTATATAATTGATATAGCGTTTTAAATGTTATTAAGATGGAGGAGAAAAAAAAAATAATAGCAAACGATTTAACAATTTCAGATTTAACACGGCCGGCTTGCGAGATCGCAGCATCCCGGCAGATATACGCAATTATTTATATTAGGGGTCATAAAAAGCCTTTGCGGGTACATTTGGCATGTAGAACGGAAAGGTGTCGGGTTCAATGAACCCGCGCGGGTCTCCACTCGTATCTACGTTGCGGTAACGGTGCGCAGGCGCCGGTACAGTTTGATATTCGTTTAATGTTTCGCCATATTCATTTAATAACGCCTCAGCATCCTTAACCTCTGCGAAGGCTTATTACGCGCCAATAGCGCGACATCGCGTCAGGATCGTCATCCCGTTTGAAGGACGTTGTAGCCGATGGAATTACCGAGTCGGCGATACTTAAGACGTGCCTGACATTCGCTGTGTTTATTGTTGCTACCAAACAGCAAACATTATCTTGTTCCAGTTCGAAGGACGTTGTGGCTAGTTAATAGAACTGATCGATCGATCCAGCGCTGTTCGCATCCAGCTGCTTACCTTCACTTCGTAGGACCACCTGGTAGGGTCTCTGCCAACACTACGTCTTCCGGTACGCGGTCACCATTCGAGGACCTGATAATGATGATGAAATAGAAACGCGTCAAACTCGGTACACTCGTTGAAGCCGTTTTTTCTTGACAAAAGAAATGTTTATTTGATAGTAAGTGATACGGTTGCCCATAGCAACGTTAAGATGAGATACACAGGACCATTGCATTGCATTGAAGAATTATCCTACATTTCTTCACCCGACTACTTTCACTATTTACAACGTCCTTCAAACCGAAACACAGTACTACCTGTCGGCTGCAGTAGGCGCTGCGGTGGTCTACCTAGACGGTCTGCAGCCAGAAGAGAATGTCGGCGGTATGTGAATCTGAGCACCGGAAGTAGATGTCCATTGAGGCGATGAGCTACGTGGTGCATTGTATACCATCCTTACAATTTTTTTATATATAACTAAGCGATCAGACGGACGGGATATACATTTGATTGAAAAACTGATACCTACTTCCGGTACACAGGTTCGCATACTCTCTGTCCTTCTCTTTCTGATCGTGCTATAACAAAACTCCAGCGTTCACTAGATTGTGTTAGATGAACGTTTTTTGCATTACTTTAATATGTTGTTTATAAGTTAACTAAAGTCTTTTAAAACAGCGGTAACTTAATAAGCATATCATATATCTTGTGTCTATATAATCGTCAGCTGATAGATGTCCACTGCTGGACATAGGCTTCCACCGAAGATCCTCACGTTCAGACTTCCTGTGACGTTCAGTCGATGAATTTGGGCAATGGCCTATTCCGCTTGGTTGCAGCCAGAGCCTCGTTTGTTAATTAGCAGGGTGCACCACGAGGAGGTGAGGTGGGCATAGGTCTCGTCAGCTGTTGTGCAGGACCCATTACGTTTGATATATTCTTTATGATATCTTAAAGTCGCTTATAGCGTAGCAGTCCTGCAGTGGAAATCAATTTGCATTATATCTCCAACGTACATAAACGGTCGGACGATCTCGAAATGCCAATTCGTTGATAGTAATTGGAAAGAAAAAAAAACGGATGTAGAGGTACCATGTAAAAGCAATGCGGCGGGAATGTCAATTAATCCATTAGGGGCGGTGGTATCGACTAATATCGACCACCGTCCGCCGTCCGCCGTCCGACCGCTAACGAGTTATGTGCTTTCGAACAATTAAACGCGTGGGTTTCTAATCGCATTTTCACATCGTTACTTCTTACAGAGTTGAACTGCAGCCGATATTCAACTCTACTCTTCATAGCAATAAGATAGAGTGTTGCTTGTATCGCAACCTGAAGTATCCACATAGCTAGATCTGCTATATTATAATAAGCGTACGTCGATACTGATAGCTTAAACTTGTTACATATGATACTGTTCCGTATCATCATATACAATATGTTAACAACACACACATACACAGTACATACTCATACACAACACCCACACACTCACTAGAGACGATCTCTTACGCTCTGTAAGTTATGCTGTAATGTTGACTGCACGAGAGCTGGAAACCTGGTGACATAAAAATCACGGTCTATGGTTTTCCTTGTTGAAAAAATGCTGTCACGTATAACAAGTATAGAGATATCCTTACACTTTATAAACAGCAGTAGAGTTCCTTTTTTTATTCAATTAAATAACGAGACTATCGGGATGTTCACTTGATAACAAGTGATACACCTGCCCATAACGTGGCTTTAGTCAAGATGGTATATAATACACCGAATTGCGCCTGAGACATGAGACGTTGATTCTCCTTATTCTGCTCCTAGAATGAAGACAATGTTTTGAGGGGCTTCTACCCACTAAAACCCTCTTGCTGGTCTCCCTGAGTGGATTAGGCGGGGCGCCGGGATCTCCTACGGAACTCACCGGTGCCCCTCTGCATTCTGGCTAAAACATCCAACGGAAGGGCAAAGCTCTCCAGCACCATGTGCTATAGCACATGCAAGACAACCATGCATTTGCCGTTCTACTAAAGATTGCTTATCGAGCTCTGAGGGCCCCCACCCTCAACCCTCACGTGGCAACAAAGACCTACCACCAGTAAACTACTTGTTAACCGTCCGTACAGATGTTAACAATCCATTAAAATTGTTTTTTTTATGTTATTATTAAAATTCTATATCTCCATGGTGGGGCAAAGGACATCCATAGTGCCTCTCCATCGCGTTCGGTCCTGGTCTTCACCCTTAATTTCATTCCACGTCTTCTTCATCTTCTTCGCCACGTCTGTCTGTTCTTGTTGTTTATGTAATGTAAATATACTATGTTTAGTATCTATTGATATTTATATATTGTTTGTTGTGAACAGGGCCGGCACAAACGCAACGCGACCTTCCCCGGCGGGCAGACAGGAAGCCTCCTGCAGTCTACCACCACGAGAAGTATGCATTTTCTTTGGATATTACAGTATTATCTTCTTCTTCATCTTCATCTTAAACCGTAAGATCGTTTACACAAAGAGTGACAGGTGAAATAACTTTTTATTCACCAGATCGCTAGTCTTATCTATAGTAGCGAAGTACAGTTTTGCACAGAATGCAATTCGATGCGACTAGCTGAAGGTAGACTATCGCGACCCTGCAAGGATACGCTGTGGTGCCTTGCCCTGGTCCGCAAAGAATGTCGGAGATAATATGTAAAGCTACAGCACTAAGTACATTTTTTTTTATTTGACGAAACGTCGAAACGGTCAGTATGTGATACGCCTGCTCATAACATCGTAGCTCTAGTTAGGATGATATACACAGCGCCATATTGTCCTTGTCGCCTCGATAGATAAGATGTTAGGTCTCGTTACCCCAGTAATTGCACTATCTAAAGCGCCCTTCAAACCGGAACACAATAACATTTGCATAGTACTGTTTGGCGGCAGTAATAGGAGCTGCCGTATATACACCTGCCACCAGTAAATCCCTAACTGCACGAAGAACAGTCTACTGCGAGACCTGATGATTAATGAGATATAATCTGCAGAATACTCTGCGGACGCGTCGACGCTGCGCGACGCAGCCGACGGCTGCAGCGGCACGCGGCCCCGGTTCTGCAGCGGCGGCACCACCACCTGGCCAGGACCGAGGGTGCAGCCGCCTCAGCCGGAGATCGCGAGCATCGCAACCCCCACCAACATCGACACCAAAGGTGACTTTAACTTTATGCCTAAGTTATTATGACGTCATACTTCCATGCGACTTCTGTTGCATGTGCTGACGGCCACCGACATGATACCCAAGTACCGTCAGGCCTACACCCAGCAGTGGACTGTCCCAAACCAATGTTCTTTACCACATTTTCGATAGACGTCCACCGCTGGACATAATCCTCTACCAAAGATCTCCCCACATTACTCAATCCACAGTCAGCATGGCCTCCGGTACCGCTGAAGAATAGACGCCGTCGTTTGTAGGGACTTCTATGGGAGGAATTTGGGTCATTTCCCACCACCATGGTCCAATGTGGGTCGGGTTTATAATGATTATACTTTGAGGAATTATTGTTTATCTGGACAAGTCTTCCTTAATCCACTACCAAGGTTCTTATTCACAAAAATACCCAACGCTTCTGAAATCCTGGCCTTCTTCGGAGTCAGAGCTGAAGCTGCAATTATAGTTAACACTGCATCTTGGTATTAATGATGATGAATGCTATAGGAGGATATTGCATATCCATTTTCTCCAAGACCAGTGCTTCCTGTTGTTGGTTGGCAATCGCTGTTCTATAAAAATGAAGAATGTTGATACAATTTTTAGATCATCACATCCAATTTCTAGATACGCTGTCACCTTTGGTGACTAAACAAATCTTAGTTCATGACGTCACTAACTCATCTCACTCTATAACTATTTCATTATCATGTTCTGTGATGATGTAGTCCGTAGTGATAAAGAGGTTCAGTTCCTCATTCTTCATGAGAACAGCAAAGGAGTGGGACTACTTGCCGGCGCCGGTGTTCCCGTCCAAATAGGATATGGGTCAAGAATACAGTTCATAGACTATTCCTAGGTTAGTGCGCTGCACCACCATAGACTACATCACCACTTAATATCAAATGGGAACGACATCCAGGTGAAAAAAATTGGTCAAAACTGCAATTAGGAAATTTCGTGGTATTGATGTATTACTAATCCCACAATTCCTGTGAGCTGTACCACGTGCATACCTTCGTTAGGTCTTTCCCGTCCGCCTCACAGCGAGTCTAGACCGTGACGTCATCCCATACCTCACAGGCATGGATCTGATATGGTGCGCTTTCGACACGAGAACGAACCTAACTTCCCACATCATGCAAAATTTGCATTTCAAATTTCAACCCATAACTGGTACGTCTATGTATGCGTGTGTGATTGTGTGTCTTGACGCGAGAGGAGGAAGGGCGATAGTCGCTCACCAGCTCCTGGATGCCATCGGGCATCACGTCATCTATTCTATAATTCTTAAGAGGATTTACACTCGTCAACCTTGGTCTACTTTTGTAAGGAGAAACCATACAATTCGCCATGAGCATTCATTAAGCTGGTACACACACCGTGCTCACTTACAACTGGATGGTAACCACCTTCAAGTAAGACAGTAATTTTTTTTTAATTATCGAATTTTCTTTAAAAAAAAAACATTTTTGTTCGAATACCCTCCAGTTAGACAAATAATAGATCCTCCCTTGTCTGCAATTAACTGTCGAATGACTCGAGAAACACTCTAATGTTTATTCAGTGTTGCCATATTCGAAACGTTCATCATCATCATCACCTGATAGACATCCACTGCTGGACAGACGCCCCTACCAAATATGCCCACATCGATCAAGTGGCCACCAACTACGCTGACCCAATGCAGGTTGGTGGACACCAGAGCCTCGCTTGTTGATAAGCAGGATCCACCACGAGCTGGAGAGGTTGGCTCGGATCCCACGAGTTGATGTGCGGGAACTCTTACATCGACTTTTTTGGATATTCTATTCTACGAAACTACAAGACGAGGGAGACTTCTGGAGATCGCAGCATCTATTATAACCAACAAACAGTAATGTGCAAACACAACCGTGTTCCGGTTTGAAGGGTGTAGTTAAGTAAGAATAGGTGAAAACAAAAAAAAAAACTATTTGACAGTTTTAGAACTTTAATGAGTGATATATGTTATTGATGGTCCAAACTGTATGGAAAGGAATGGACTATATAGTTTTAAATTCCAGAGGTCCAAGTACAATGGAAACTTACATTTTTTTATAATTTTATTAAAAAAAGATATATTTCGAACAGAATATTAGTCGCCAGTGAAGGCGTGCCCGAGCGTGGGTGTAGTTTAAGTCCATTATTAAGTTAATAACTTAAAGGAAAATAAGGCTTTCGAAATAAAATAAACAATCGTCATTCAGCACGGCAACGGTATTGTTCAGTGACGGTCACATTTGTCATGTCAACCGGAAAAGGGTATAAAAGGTGACGACGCCGCGGCTTTAACCTCAACATAACGGCGCGCTAATAACCGCACCATAACCATAACCGTACATAATCATACATAACCATACACGACTACAGGCAGACCGGCAGACCGGCAGACCAAACGATAACGACTTCGCAAAGGAAACGGCGAGGGATGCCGCGGCCTTGCCTCGGCCTATCTAGGTCGCCTAGGCCCTGATTAATTGCTCCCCGTTTACGAGCCCCAGCGCCGACGGTCGAGCGGTTCGGCTAACGTTATTGCCGCGAGGTCGGGGTTCAAACCCGGCGTGTAATGCAATTTGCACGCAATTACTCACAGCGCCGCCCACGCCGATGCACGAACACCCTCCCATGTTACCGGAACGTTGGCCCTTTTTTAACGCCACTTAAACATTTTGCTATGCGTCATTACTATTTAATCTGTTGTCAATGGCTACTAAATATTTATAAATATCGTTACAATATTATATACACTAAAGTATTTAATCATCATTTCAACCAGTGGACGTCCACTGCTGGACAATTATTTAATATGGACATTCTATTAAGTTGTTTATGTCTTGCCAAAGTTATTCTGGGCATAGTTGATTTACTTTATAAAATTAGTAGCTAAAGAAACTTGACTTTTTTAAAATACATTACAAGAAACATGTCCAGCAGTGGGATGGTAATAATGAAGGGTAAATATCGGTGGTAGTCTTCAATTTAATAGTAATACGCGGATTGTAAAATTACTTTAGTACTCTTTCAAACCGTCATAACATTTACGTTTGCTACATTTATACAACTAATTTGAATAGTTTTTACACTTAACATCAATTTAAACCAACGGCTGTATGTTAAACTATCTACATATATAATAAAAACCGACCGAATTGGAGAATATCGTGACTTAGTTAGAGCAAACAGTTGTAACAGATGCTGCATATAACATCGCTCCAGTTACATCTGTGTCGGTTGTATAAAAACTTTAACTAGCAGCAAACGATGAAGCGAGAGAGGTGTGCCAGGATCGTAGCAGGTGGAGAGAGGTGGTCTCTGCCTACCCCACTGGGAACGAGGCGTGATATATATGTATGTATGTATGTATAAACGATGAAGCTGGTGTTGTTTCCGATGCTGCCTATGGGTCTTCTCTCACAAGACAGAATCTAGACTATAATGCCACATTTATCCATCGCTGATTGACTTATAATATAATAGTAGTACCAGTGTATATTCTATAAAAAAAAATTGTAAGTAGATATAGTGAGAAAGTGAAGCTTTATCGCCGGTTAAGGTCGGCGCTGCACTGCGGCAGGGCAACGTATAAAAACGGTTCGATCATCTGATAACAGTTACATAAAACATAAGGTAATCACCGACGTCGAGATATCGACGGCTTATCAGGAAATTGAATCGGCTACGTACCCAGTTTCACCACGGGACCACACCCGTCCGTCCCCATGATTTACTCCGACCTTTGACTAATCACCAGCGGTGCACGGCCGCAGCCATTTTGTAACTCTAAAGCCTTAACGATGAGAACTTTATTAATGATTTTTCTAAGTCATTGACTCTCAGTACTCCGCACATGAAATTGCTTCGCGAGCGACTAACGGTTAAAATATCCAATTTAACACTTAAATATTATTTTTTATACGTTACGATTTTAGACTATACGATTATTCATCGTATATTGTACTTCCGGTCCTAAAGTACAATATCAAGATTTCCTTTAGTAATGAAATAATCGATAATGAAGTGCCACCTTAGAGTACAAAAACCGCACGTAACTTTTATTAAACTTATATGCGGAACCACATCCAACTAACAACAATTTTTTTTATTATTTGATTTTTCAATGATATCATAATATTTTTGTTTGAATACCCTCCAGTTGGAGAAATAATAGATCCTTCTATGTCTGCAGTTAACACCCGAATGACTAGAGACAGACCGTCCGCAAAACATTCTGACGTTTATTCAGTGTTGCTATATTCCAAATGTTCATCATCTTCATTATCAGCCGATAGACCTCCACTGCTGGACATAGGCACCTTCCAAACATGCCCACATCGATAGAATAGGGATTCACATGGGAGGAATTAGTCTATTTCCCACCACGCTAGCTCAATGCGGGTTGGTGGGAGCCAGAGCTTCGTATGTTGATTAGCAGGATGCACCACGAGCAGGTGAGGTTGAAAACAGATTATTTAACTGTTAATGAGTAGATTCATTATGAGAAGCCAATATTTTTTGGATAATTACATCCGTTTTCATAAATCATAGTTCTACTATGCAACCTTTACACCTCTACTACGGTAACCACGTTTCAATTGCTTTGATTGTACCACTTCATAGCACTTATCAGGATAAATAGACTTTTGTGATAATAATCACAAAAGTACATATATTTTTAAACAATCATCAAATCATCATGATCCATGCATTTCAATTTGCAGATTGCGGCGCGATAGGAAACGCGATTAGTTCACTGTCGGGGGGGAAAGACCCATCTAACGAATGCGGTTCATTGACTCGCAACTTTGAGTGATCGCTGATGAAGGTGACGTCAGAAGTTCAGGCACCTCTAGTCATTAGTGCTCTTTTATCCGTTTAATGTATTTCACAATATTGAACGGGTAGTACGGTTTTTGAAGATCTCCAAGAATCAGCGCGACTATTTTTTCATATACTATCCGCTTTGAGATAACAAGAGATTGGCTGTTGGTACAAAACACTCCTAAGGGAGGGATCAGAGGGAGCTATACACTCACAGTGGGTGCCGATGATTTACAACCGACCAGCGAACAACTATAAGTATGAATTATTTATATTCCATTGGCATTTTTTTTCTTGTGTATATCTTTAGCTTGCCCCCTCCGACGTCGCAACGCTCTAGGCCCATTTCGCTTTTTGTTGAGTTCGTACCAACTGCGTCCTCCTCTCCAGGACTTTATTTAATACAGATTATTTATTATTCCCATTGTACGGCGGGGTCGTGTACGGCGTTAAACTTTATGCCGGCTATAAAGATGTGACCGTCGTATATCATTGCCGTTTCATTACCAGTGTTACTTACTTTTTATACTAATGTATCTTTTTGAATACACAAGGGAAAGTGAATAACAATGGTCCATACCTAAGTCTAACTAACGTGGATTTTTTCTGTTATTAATGTATATATCGAACGAAAGTATTTATTAGTACTGCGGAGGGAAACTTGATAATATAATGGCTATCGCATTGTGAAATCTCTCCTACGCCGCGTTCAATTTCACCGTACGCCAATATTTCATGGATAATGACAGCGGCGTTATATCTAGATAGCAATAAACGCCAATGTTTTAATTATAAATAAAGAATGAATATGCAAATGCTATAATTATTTTATTCAGCGGCGTCGATAAATACGCCCGTAATGTTAATTTACAAGCGCGAGTCGGCGCGCGTTAACTGGAACATGCGCACGCGCACGGCACTCCCCTGCCGCGGTGACCTCAGCGCCATCTCGTTTGCTATATTAACTAATACATCCCTTAAACGCCGAAATTTCCCATCTATAACTAGATAAGTAAGTTTTCACACACACAAAACTAGACCACCGAATGGGTTTTACATGGAAATCCAACATAACTTTGACTTCCCCAAGAAATACGATATCTATTAAAGGTTTCCTCCGTCATATCAAAAATAAACGATATATACATTTATAGTAACTACATATATACATATTGAAAAATAATTAAATACTATTATAAAATTCTCTTTACATTTACAACATGTCATAGCAATGTTTACATTTCCCTCGTGAAGATCCAGGAATAAAGATGTCTACAGCTTACCGAAACAGCTTAACATTAAAAGGGCCATATGTTTGTAGCTCGTCGCCTCAAATATAATAAAAATTATATCATAATAGTTATTAAACAAATTATCTTTATATATAATCTTCTTGATTACGCATGGCAAGTGTCATTTGCTTCCGGAGTATCCAACGCCCACCTACCAGCACATCTTGTACTCAAATGGCTTTTGACCTGTTCGAACCTAGAATACTTTCACTTTTCAATCGCTACTACACTACCATATTTTGCTGCATCTCAGTCAGATGATCATCACGTCAAATAATCAAATGTCAACTCATTGTCGACTCCACCGAGTGGACAAGCTTTCAATCATATTATTTATAAATATGTTTGCTTATAACAATTACTGCATCTCAACCACCATAAGATTATCGATAAATAGTCCGTATGCCTTTTTCTTACTGGAACAAGTGTTTCGTTCTTATTAGTCACCTTCGCGCAAGCCGGGCTCCACGGCGTGTATCGCCATACCCGTCAGATAATCGTTTGCGGCGCGGTTAAATAGCTTCATTAAACTTGTGTTTAATAATTTCTTAAGCAGCAAAAGTAATGCTTTTTACTGTCTATCGATAAACGTTTAAAATAACCATGTATAGCTTGCCGCTCTCGTCCAATTAAATTGCGTCTTTATGGTTAATGTGCTGCTGTAGTCATGTCGTATGCCGACTAACATTTATTCAAGACAAACTAATAAAAGGATAAACTAGACAAAAACATCGATAAAGGGCCTCGGTTATTTTTGGAACTTTGGCTAAGAACACCTCGCAGTGAAAAAAGGAAACCAAACAACCTGTCTTTTGACATTCCACAGATTACCACTAAAGATAAACGCAGAACCACGTTTTAACCTTTATTTATCAACATCTACCTTTCTATATTTCAGTATACGCGGATCAACCAGTGTCTTCAGCATCACCGCCGACACGGGACAAGATCAATGGAGAAGAGAAAGCGAGAACCCGACGGCGGGACTGGGTCGAGTCCAGCGCCACGCCCACTGTCGACGAAAACGGTAATAAACTTGATGTGTGAGCTAAAATTATTTGGCTGTAGAAGACTTGACTTATCACCAGATTCTGCAGAATGCTGTCTAAAAGGATGACGTCCTTTTTTCATGCAATTACAGTCCAAGTGCTTGACCCGTACAACGCGCGGGCGACGCCAAAGAATCGAATAGGAATATTTACATGTTACTCCTGAACCCACTTCAGCAGTTTCGGCAGTTTCCGAGTTCATTAACAAAGTTAACTGCTACTACTAGGGATTTTGATACATAGAACAGATATGTATGATATCAAATTGAAAGTAAAGGATACTTCTTAGTATAAAGCTCGAATATGCGAGATATAAATAAAAACACACGCTCTTTCATTGAAGAATATTCTGTTTAATAAATTCTTTAACCTATGTTATATTTCTGCTCAATCTATACTTAATGTCCTCTTGAATTGCAACTAAGATAAGTAAAAAATTCTAATATCGCTCGTCGATCGTCAGTTGTAAGTGTGACGCGCTCCCCGCTGCTTCAACATCAGCACCAGCAGTACGATGAGCAACTGCGCGATATCGCCGCCTCGCTCACGCGGCCTCGCTCGCGGCGAGCCCTGCCGCCCACGTTGGAGCGCCCCACGAGGCTTCCTCCACCTGATCGATTGCCGGTAAGACAATAGCTATAAGTACATTTTCACGTGTTTAACAGCTCAATTTTTCTACTAAAACGGTTACGAATTTTATCAAGCTGTGCCCCCTCTTAATTCAAACTACCGATTACAATTTATTACACAATTATTAAAATATTTGGATGATACATATTTTAAAAACGTTAACAGGCAAGAGGGTCACCGGACGGAGGTGCACCGCCTGAAGAAGCAAGCTCCAGCTCTGCAAGTGAGGGTAGCGAAACAACCGATGCCGTGGAAGCTTCGGAAGGCGGTGAAGGGGGTAGAGTTGAATTACCCGCTGAAAGACTATTGCATGCTAGAGCTGGATGGCTGCAGAGACGCAGTCCTTCAGGCTGGTCCCGACACTGGTTCGTGCTTCGTGGAGCAGCGCTGCTGTATTTCAGAGACCCGCAGGCTGAACACAGAGGTCTACTCGATGGCGTTATTGACCTCAGCGGCGTGGCCAATGTTGTAGAACTGCCGACGTCTGCTTCGACTAACGGATACGCTTTTGAAACTGAGGTAAGATATAAAATAACATCCTTTAGTTCTTGCTTTTACTTAGTGAAAAAAATTCATACTTAAAATACGTCATAATTTATATTCATTGCTATGTGTTTACAATTTAATTGATTTGCACTTAATAAAAATAATGACGATGTCATATTAGTTCTCATCATTGCAGACGTGGGATGGCAAACATATCGTTTTATCGGCGGTCACGGCAGGAATTAGAGCAAACTGGGTTTCCGCAATTCGGAGGACAGCTGGATTACCGGATTCAGGACCCCTATCGTTAATACTCAGAGAAGACAGCGTGGATCAAGCATCTGAATCATCTACATCGCCTGTCACGCCGGTAACACCAAACACTGCTAAATCAGCACCTTTCTCATCAGACGAGGAGTACAGAACAGCTTCTGAAGGGGGACGGAGAGACAGTGCGGATTGGGGAGATATGAATTCACAGCCACCACCTTCTCCTATTTTAAGCCGGACACCTATCTCAAAGGTTAAAGAGAAAGTCCGTGCTAGATCTTGTCACCAACCATTGTTGCGAACTGACATAAAAGGTGAAAAAGACGAAATAGACTCTGCTAAAGAACGCTCCGTCGACGAAGTTGATGAAAACGAGAAACCAACCGAGCCAAGAAAGCGCAGTTACATATCGACAATCGACAAGCAAGCAATAGAAATTGATGATTTACGCAAACAGTTAAAATTAGCTTTGAGTGATGTCAACGCTGCGGAATCCGAACTGGCAAGGTTGCGAAAACTCAAATCTGAAACAGCCCTACGCGAAAAGAAAATGGAAGAGCTTGTTTCAACATTACAAAAGAAAGAAGAAGAATTGTCCATACGAACTAAGGAAGCGGAAAATTTAGATGCTGTAAAACAACTTTATAATCAAGACAAGACTACATGGGAAACTAAATTAACAGAAACACAAAACTTTTTGAAGGAATCGACACAACATTGCGAATTACTCACGCGGCAACTAACTTCTGCTCAAGAAAACATAAAACAATTGCAACGCGAATTGAATGAACTCAACGAAAAACTGTTGAAAAGCGTTAAAGAAAATGATAGCCTCTATTCGAGAATCAGGGAGCTGGAAGGTCGATCGGTATCGGAATCACCATCGAGAGAAAAGAGAAAGAGCATTGGATCATTAAACGATCTCACAAATATAAATCAAAACCTGAACTTGGATTCTTTAGAGAAGAACCGATTGATTGAGGAATACGTTGATCTCAGGGGACGTTTCTTAAAGGCCATTCAAGAAATAAAGGCTATGAAAAAGGAGCTTCGTGAATCACACAATATGTATGATGAACTTGAAATAACAAATATGAAACTAAGGAATGAAATGAAGTTGAGAGAACAATGTAGTAGATCGGAAATCAATGTAATGGCAGCTAAAATTCTAGATCTAACGCAGAAGTTAACAGCTTCCGACAAGCAGGTTCGCACTTTAAAGCATAAGATTCAAAAGACTGAATCGAGAGAAAAGAGACGTAGTCTATCGTTAAAAGGTAGAGAATCTTTTTCCCTGGGAAAGGAACTCGAAGATAAACTGACAGAGTTGGAGAATAAAGTCTCTCTTCTCGAATCGGGAGAATCAGTGCCTGCCATAAATTCTCCATCTAAAAGCGGATCCCCAGCCAAAGAGAAAGCAACCAAAAGTGATAGTATTACTGATGAAAAACGTCTCAAAAGGTTAGCCGCGCGACTTAGGAGAAAGTCTTTAGACAGTGCAACCAGTTCAGAACCCATGAAAATGCTAGTCCGCCTCAGTTCATTAGAAACTAAAATTGCATCTGCCATTGAAAACCGGCGGGATTTAACTAACTCTTGTGAGTCCTTAAGCCTGGCGTCAGTTTCTACAGAGAACCCGTCGTTAAAGGAGAGCCAAGAGAGCTCGTCGATCGGTACACAGTCACAAAGGCACCTACTTGATCGTCTGCAAAGTCTTGAAAATGTGGTGATACATTCTAGAAATAAAGTTAATGAATGTCTTTGTCAAATGAGTGCCATGCGGGCAGCTAAATCAAGACGATCGCCATCGCCCAATCTTGAGAAAAAATACAGTATTAAATCAATGGAGAAGTGCTTGATGGATGTAAGCAAAAGGTTGCAAGAGTGCTTCGACAAATGTGTAGTGGATTGTCAGGATCATAATAGAGGAGAAGAAGTTAACGACAGCGTCGCGCAGGTTGTGGTCCAACTCGAAGAACAACTCAGAACGAAATTATTAGAAATTTCAAAGAAAAAATCGGCCCTGAACGAGGCCGGAGAATTGACACAGCGCAAGAGTTTAGAAATATTAGCGGAAAAACTGGCGTACGAGGCTGTATTAATCAGCAGGATACATGAGGCTTTGGACTCTTCCAACGGAAGCAGATTTTTTGCTAGATTAATTAAGTCTGAAATAAATGAAACTAGTCAACTTATTGATAACCTTAAATGTAAGATTAATGGCGACAACTACAAGAACACGAGTAGTACGAAGAGTTCATTAGACTACCTGGCGAGGATACTGTCGCGGAAAATCGACATAATGAACGACAGAGAAATGAAACAACAAAGAAAATCAGAACTAATAATACAGAGCGCCGACCTCGAAGCTCTCAAAGCCTCACAAAAAGAGGTCGCTGAAGCCGTGGACAAATACAAAACAGAAAAATTAGCCGAGCTGTGCTCAGCGCTAGCCAGCGAGACGCTCAGCTACGCGACGCCGAGCGACAGCGACTTCGAGCAGCAGCGGGCCAACGTGGAGGCGGCGCGCGTGCGCGAGGCGTGGGCAGCGGCGCGGGACGCGCTGGGCGGCGAGCTGGTGCAGGCGGAGGTGGCGCGCGCTCTGGGTCGGGCCGCGCAGGTGTGCGACGAGCGGCTCGACGAGGCGCGCCGCGGGCGGCTCACGCTCACCGCGCAGGAGCGGGCGGACCTCGAGCTGTGGTGGCAGGCGGCGCACGACCACCTGCGCTGCGAGATGGACGCGGCCGTGCGCGATATCGCGGTGCGCTACCGCGAGTGCCTCGCCGCGGACCGCCGCGCCAAGGAGGGCTCCCCAGGACTCGACAGCCGCGCTCTGTTGCTGCAGCTGGCCGACGTCCTAGCGCACAAGGCCCTCGTCGACGCGCGCGTTGCTGTCGTAGAGGGCACCTACCGCGCCTCCGAGCAACCGGACGCGACGCACCGCGAGGACGCGATCTCCTCGCTGGAGACGGACCCGTCCTGCGAGGCGGAGTTCATCTACTTATTCCAGCACTTCTCGAACGAGTGCCGAGCGCTCTTCTCCAGTGACTGTTCGGGCAACAGTGAAGACTCGATGAAGATCGGCGAGAGCCTCGAGCGGGTGGAGGCGGCGGTAGCGGCGGTGGAGCGGCGGCTGGTCGGTGAGGAAGGGGAAGCGACGAGCTTATCAGAAAACATATTGGAGCGCGTGGAAGCGCTGCGGAGCCGAGTGGAAGCGTTGCAAGAGTTGGTACCGTGTCCGCACTGCAAGCGACTGCAGGAGGCCCTGGATAGGCTAGTGGAGGAGCGAGCACGCGGCGAGTGCGCGTTGGCGCAGCAGGCGGGTGCGCTGGCGGCGGCGCGACGTGCGCGTGCCCAGCTGCAGGCGCAGCACGAGCGGGAGCGTGCAGCATTGAGGGAGCGCGCACGCACGCTGCAACGACGGCTCGCAGCACTCGACTCGGAATACTCCGCACAGCTCGACAGCCTCCGTGCTGCCTACCAGGTAACAAACCTTTACCTTCTATTATAGTATTCTTTTTAATGATGAAAAGCCACTGGAATCGTCGCTAGCTGTGCTATCCTAAAAAAATATATACAAATTCATAGTAAAAATACTATCTGAATACCGGTATTCAGATAGTAATTTATTCGTTCATTACCGTGTTTGTGGTGTTATCAGAGCGCGGTGGCGGCGGACACCCACGGCGACGGCCTGCGCGCGCGCTACCAACAGGAGATCGAGCAGCTGCGGGCACTCTGCGAGAAAGGCCTACTCGCGATGGAGAGCTCGCACCGACGCATCGTGCGCGAGATGGAGGAGAAGCACCGCGCCGAGCGCGAGCAGCTCAGGTAAAATCACACGCTTATTCTGTTACTTCACACATGCACATCACCACATTTTCAGCAGTTCTACAGCGCGCAAAAAACGCGATCCACACACCAAAACACTATCACCCATGGCAATCTCTAACGACTCGCAGCTGCAATGTCAGGCTTTGGCATTATAGTAAAGAGCGAACGTGTTCTTCCTCTCGTCGTGTTATAAAAAACTTTGTGTCTACTTCTGTCAGGCTGGACAAGGAGCAGGCGCTGGCGGAGGAGACGCGCGCGACCCTCGCGGCGCTAGACGCGATGCGCAAGGCGCACGAGAGCGAGGTGCGCCGCGAAGTCGACAAGTTCAAGACCGAGTTCCTCACGCGCGCCGCCCACCCGGACCTTGGACAGATCAGCAGCAGGCACCAGTCAGTATACTACCCGATACACTCTTGTACTAATCATCCAGCCCAATTTTCTTAAAAGTGTCACTCCATTATTAAAGAAATAATATGGAAATTTGAATTGTCTGATAAAAGTCGACTTCCGTAGGATGGAACGCCATATTAACATCGTCACTATCATCAGTCGATAATAGTCCACTGCTGGACATTAACTTTTCTCCCAAATATCTACAAATAAATCCAAATAGATCCTGCGCTAGCAGCTTCCAGCTGTTAACATCATAGTGAATGTTAATATTTAGCTTGTTTCTTGTAAATTATTGCTAATATAATATCATCACTAACGAAAAAATTTTAAATTTTACGACCATCAGGCAAGAAATGGAAGAGATCAAGCGCGAGATCCTGTCGCTCTCGGAGAAGTACTCGGTGAAGTGTGTGGAGTCCGCGGCGCTGGAGGAGAGGCTCGCTACTGCGACCGCGCAGCTCGCGCAGGCGCACAACCACATCATGCAGCTGGACGCGAGGTATGCGGAGAGCGGGATGAAGGGGACTAAATGATCCTAGTTGAAAAAAATATACTCACAAGGATATCTATGCATGCATGTGTGTAATGTAGTTATTAACTTGTTTACAGGAACAAGCAGCTCCGCGCGCACATAATGTCGGAGGCGAACGACATGAAGAACTCGGACGCGTCCGCCCTCTCGCAGCTGATCGAGGACGCGGCGCCGGTAAGCGGGACACGCCTCACTTGTATAGTCTAACCTGTAAATTGCTATACCTAGGACTAATATCTTGCACCTCACCATCACTAATAACATACATAACAATACCAATGGGCCCACGTTAGCTATACTTTGACTGCCATATTTAGTTGCACCGATTATTTAGACACTTTTTTCCGTGTAAATAATTTATAATAAGTTACTTTGTTCATAGCGGACACTGAGTTAAACTTCTGCACTGTGTATTGAGAGTTTGTGTTACGTCCCTTCATGGTCGTTAAATGGCCAATAATTGAACATGGGTCAGTAATGCATGAGCCGGGGTGAGCTCAGTGACCGCGGTGGACTTTGTACCGGGCGCGAGTGGTAACCGTGCGCTGAACTGTAGGCGCGCCGCGTCCGCTGGCCGTCCGTGCGCCGCCTGGCAACCGTCTGGCACCACGCGCAAAGACAAGGTAACATGCCAACCACGCCTGTGGGTCTCTCTACCCACAATTAATAACATCAAGTGTATCTTATGTTGTGATGTGACAACCCTGGCGACGTCTGTCCAACCTTCACCTACCTTTTTGTAGTGCCAACCCTGTCATGTTGTATGTGTACGGTATTCGCGTGCTCCTGTGCTATGTACACACATGTACTGCGCTGTACAGCATGCCGGTTTCTTTCTATCCTAATTACAGGCCGGGGATGCCCTTTTCCATTCTCCCATCCATAAATTCCATGCTCTCGTATCCAGGTTCACTTATGTGTTATATATAGAAACAGTGGCCATCTACTCATCTTTCTTCCTTCGAGCTGACCTGGTACTGCAATGCTTACTTTTATCGCCGTCCTTCTGCTTACACCTACCCGCTTCAGGTTAATGTCTCCATTATGTTCCTGTATGTGTAGTCGCTTGCAATGGTAACTCATTATTGGTATGTCGTGCAACTATTTGTTGGGAATGGTATAGTTCGGGATTGGTGTAGTCATTTTGTTTTTAAATATCAACGTACTTAATTTTTTCCTTATATTGCTCATGATTTTAAACACTTATTATTATTAGAAATTTATTGATATAATTAACCACTTTTTTATTAATAAACTAGATTGCAAAGCCTCCTATATAAAATGTAATAGAGTCCACAGTATAGTGTAGTGGTCAACAGTAGTTACTATCTGTACAGACAAAGACTCCGAAGGGCAGCGGCGGGGCAGAGGCGCGGACGCGGGGCAAGCTGCAGTACGCCGGCAGCGAGACGCGGAGCCTGCAGCTGTCGCCGGTGCAGGTACTGCATCGCTCTCCTTGTTATAGCTATCCGTTAACACTCCGAATCCTGGCATTCTTAGATAAATAACATACTTCATTATTGATCTTTGCGGCGTACCGTAGACTTCGTCTATGAGAATGCAATGTAAAGATGCTACAGCTTTTGCTGAGAATGTTACTAGAACACTGCGATCGGAACCGATTACATCCGTGGTTATTATTAAGTTAAAACGACGAATTGATATGAGTGTGCTTACATTTATTTTCATTGCGCAGAACTAAAGCCGTCGCCGTCGGAGGGCGTCGTCGCCGAGCGCAAGAAGCAATTCGAGAAGTGAAGCGTCCGGCGACAACAAGCATCACACAAAACTAATCTATAAGCGTCTCCTCAGCGCACCGAGCTGCGCGCAGACTTTGTACGACTCCGACTGTCCAATGATAACGGACTCCATTTATATAAGGATAAGTTATCGGCGCCTGGCCCGTCCCGGAGCCGGGCGCGTCGACCACACCCACCACGCTAGCACCTGGCCACTTCGCTTCACATTACTCGCAGTGTGACGTCACTGCTGTGTCCGTCAGCTCTATATTGTTAAATAATTGTACGTAACGCAATCAATATGTTTTTAATGGTATATAAAGTAACACGAGGACAGCCGTAGTTGCGCGTTAATTTAGTTAGGACTTCACTAAAACCAAAAATAACTTTTCCCTGTGAAAAGTGGCCAGACCTTGTATCTCCCACCCACCACGAAAATGTATATAACTATTGTTTGCATTGTTTTTGTTTACCTAATTAAGTGTATATTTGCTTGTGTGTTTAATTAGAACCTGTAACAAATATTTAATTGCGTGTCCCTTGTTGCGTGCGCGCTGCCGCTGTAGGACGGAGCGCCCCCGGTGCGCACGCGCCGCCGCGCTCAGGTTAGCTGTAGACAATCAGGTTAGTGACGCGTTAACGTGTTGTGTATATAGCGGCGCGACGCGACGCGACGCGGCGCCGCGGCCCGTTAACTCTTAAGAAGTTCGTTACCAAATATATCTTATTTATGTGTTGTATTGAGGCAACGCGCGGCGAGCGATGCGGTGCGGCCGCTGCGCACGCGCACGCGCACTCAGCACCGCGCCGCTCGCCGCGCGACTAGTTATTAATAACCCCTTGTTTATTTTTGTAGATTTATACATAGATTTACACATATTACGCGCATTTGGGTGTATTGTAATATGACATTTTTGATGGATTTATATGGCACGTTTTTTTTTATTACAGGGTGTTAGAAAATATTTTAAAAGTTTACAAAACAATAATAAACTTCTCTAATATTGTACTATACCTTCTATTTCTTTATACTATAATCGTTATCTTCTTTATACGAGCAATGTTTATTACATGATATAAGAAATATTATGTTAAACCTCTTCTGTTATTTCGAGGCGTTGGTTGGCCCGCGCGAGATGTTTTGTAACACCCTGTGCAATATATAGAGGCATATTTTGTTTTAAAACATTAACACTGTTTGTAGCGATAAGTCTTGACATAGACCCCTTGACTCCTCGTATCTGTACGCGTTGACTCATTCGTTACCATATTTACTTTCCAATCTGGGCATTTTGTGCTCCGCGCGCGAGGCGTAGCACCTCGCCGCCGGAAGTACTCGTCGACGGCTGCTTGGATGGCGTGTCGGTAGGATCTGATTATCAGAAGGACGACAGATTTTTTTCTAAGCTGCGAACTGTCACCACACACCGTATCCTGCCGGACGCTCTCATGCGAACACACAAACATCACAATGTAATTCTGTTGTGAATTTCGCAAACGTGTATATCGTCGACGTACTCTGCATACAGGTGTACTCCGGCTACTTGGGAATAGTGACGTCATAGACGGTTATAATATTTTTGTTTGATAAAGCAGCTCGCACTGGATCACACCGAACCCGGCGCTATTGCTCTGCCGCCAGTATCTCCTGACACACACACAACTTTCACTGTATTAACTTAGTTGGTTGCATTGTAAAGTGTTGGTCTATATAACAAAGATTTTTAAAATAAACTACTTAATACAAATATTCTCGTTTTATTTTATTATATTCATTTTGCAATATATCTATATACAATATATAAATATAGATCACGAATCATAAAGTACAATGAGGAAACTTAAAAATATTAAGCACATACAAATGGCGATTACGTATAGTATAATTTTTTATTATAAGTCAAATCGACAACAAGCAAGACGTTCACCTGACGGTAAGCACCTTCGATAACACCGCAGCGCTAGTTGTGACGATCTACACAGCACCACATTGTGCTCGTCAATATAAGACACGGTGTTAAGATTCACCGTAATGTCACTAGCTACAACGAAATTCAAACCGGAACACAGTATTGATCGGAGACAGAAACAGAAGCTGCAGTGACCTAGACGGCCTTCGGTATATTCAAAAAACTTACATAATTTTATTTGGGTGTAAGGGTTCCGCTCAACATCTCACGAGACCCAAGCCAACCTCACCACGAAACAGGAAGTCATGGTTGAGGGAATGGATTGGTATATCTGGCGCGTCCGATTGTTCCGCCGAACCAGAGACAGAAAGGACTGTACCACGCTGGTCGACATCCTTCACTTCACACAGACGCTTTAAGAAGAAACAGAAGTTTTCATTTTACACTTTTAATATTCTTATAATTAGTTCATGTGCTTAATGAAATAGGCAAGCGGTAACACAAGATAACATAACAGTAACAACTTACTGCATCATTAAAACTATCTGCTTTCATCATCTGCTTCGTCATCGTCGAAGCAATCTAATCTTTCGCTTATATTTGTTTATTTATACAATGCCTTGAAGTAAACAAGAGCGCGGTGTCGTGTGGCGCTTTCAAATAATCAATTGAGATTGAAAGACTGGGCGTCTTGCGGTAGAAATCACTTATATTCCTACGACACCTTAGTTAACTGTAATTACTAATATTTAATTTTTTTTACTATTGTGAAGTGAATTTTATGAAATACATTTACAATAACTAAACTTCACAATCCCCATAGTGGTAACGGACTTCATAAGCAAAAAAGCCCATAAGTATTTTCAAAATAAACATTTCTATACTTAAAACATAAATCGCCGTACATTGTCAAACTTAAACCTTACAGGTTTAGCTCTGGTGCACAAAGAACTGATGCGATATTTGAAGTGCACGAGGAAACAGAACTGCAGATTCCGCAGCATGTTACAGTTCTGCGTAGTGTTCAGAGTTGTATGAGCGGCGTGTCGTCGGAGCGGCCCCGGGCCCGCAGCCGAGCGCGCCACTCACTGCGGTCCGCGAGGATCTTGCGGCCGTGAGCCGCTTGGATATCGCGGAACGGTACCATCTTGCGCGGGACTTCCGCGCGGGCATTATCTTTGTCTGCATCACATATAGTTATATGTATATATAATATCCATTCTCTAAGAGTTCACCACCTAATTTGAGAGTATCGAAAATGGCAGGTTGCTTGCTGTAGAGGAAATGATCTGCCTCCATCTGTTGCTGTCCAACACTTCTCTTACTAATGTGTAAAATTTAGTGGATAAGTTTTTATTTAATTGATATTAATTAAAAGCAACTCAATATAAATATATAAATTAATCAAAATCCTATAATATAACCCAATCACTTCAGCTCCTAAAACTGTAGCAACATTTTGCTGTTGAATTACTATCCAAGGCAAAGTAAATAAAACACTAATGTTCTCATAATCTTGAATAACCTAACATTACTTACGATGCCTACTGCCTGAGACTACTTTGCTCGATCCTTCACCATCTGGCACCCTGTTGAAAGGATTGTAGCGCTGTCCACGGGGTGGAACTTTAGGTTCACTCTCAGGCAAAGTAATGGAGACTAAAGCCTCTGCTGCTTTTGCCACCTCCTCCGCTGAAAAATATAGTTTGATATTTTTTCATAATTGATAAACACTAAAATCAATTATATAATACTTTTATAACTAATTTACAATTCAGGCTAAGGTACTTAATGAAATGTCTCCTAGTTTTCATCAGTGCCACAAAATTGGGAAATGCTGCAAAATCTATATCATTTATTATTTATAGAACAAAAGTTAGAAATTTAAATGATTTTCATTTTGATTAAAATGACTGTCCAAAATATCTCTTAACAGTAGTCTTCATACTCATTTAAGTTTCCGCACCTTGTACTTCATCTAATTGCCTCTGCAGCTCCGCCACCATGAGTTTCATATAGTCATAGCTGGCACAAGCAAGAGCTTTCATCCATGCCTCCATCGACATCTGAGAGTTTGTGCACAAGTAAAAAGTTCTTCCTCCCTCACATTGAAACACTATCTTAAAACTATATGATTCCTCTTCTGTCAGCTCTGGAATTTATACATTATGTTAATATTCAAATGTACACTTACAATCCTAGCTCAATTGATAACACCTAACTTATATGTAAAAACAATGGTAATAATCATTCATGCACTCATTGAGAGTGAATGGTTAGGATAACGGTATACATAAACATATTATAATATGTTTTAATCCAATAAAATACTATGCTATTTATATTCTACTTAACACACACAAAATTTAGATCAAGATTAATTGGTTATAGCTCTAAAGAGCTATCTGTAATTGACAGCAACATATTCCAATCATTAACTAAACATTGCATGAGAAAACTTTACCATATATTGATTTCATATGATAGAATATGATAACTCAAAGTAAATCTATAATATTATTTTGGAATTGTGATGTAACTGGTATATGTCCAGTGTTACAAACATCCACAAGTTATAGTCATTAGTTACGATTTCGTGAATCATCTGCATCGGGAACTAAATAAGGCTCCTGGTTTTTGCCTAATAACAGCTGAAATACTACGACAACTTCCTAAAGTAGCCCTAGTTGGTATTACAATCCTTTTTAATTCCATTATTAGAATTGGCCATGTCCCAATGATATGGAAAACATCAGAAATAATAATGATCCCTAAACCTGGTAAACCCCCACATCTCGTGTCTTCTTATCGACCTATTAGTTTATTACAGACCTTGGCGAAGTTATTTGAAAAGATTATTTTAAGAAGGCTAACACGAGTAATTATCGATAAGGATGTCATCCCACAACATCAATTTGGTTTTAGAACTGGCCATTCTACTGTAGAACAAGTTCACCGTGTAGTCGACAAAATAAGAGAAGCTCTCGAGAAGAAGCAGTACTGCTCTGCTGTCTTCTTAGACGTGAAAAAGGCATTTGACAAGGTTTGGCATTTGGGCCTCCTCTATAAAATAAAGAAACATGTTCCACACAACTTCTACTTTCTTCTAAAATCTTACCTGGAAGACAGAATGTTTAGAGTCAGAATCAACAACACCTACTCAACCTTCCAAGACATTAAAGCTGGGGTGCCACAAGGTTCCATATTAGGTCCCACTCTATATCTCATATCTCATATACACTGTAGATATACCTTCAACAGATAGCACATTAACCGCTACATTCGCCGATGACACTGCTGCACTGTCTAACCATGAGAATCCCAATGTGTCGTCCCTGGTGCTACAGAATCACTTAAACAAAATACATAAGTGGATGGAGATGTGGCGTATTAAAGCCAGTCCAGACAAATCAGTGCATGTCACATTTAGTTTGCGAAAGGATAACTGCCCCCCAATTAAATTCGGAAACGATGTTTTGCCCCACCAAGATTCTGCAAAATATCTAGGCATACATCTTGACTGGAAGCAAAGGTGGATCACTCATATTAAAAAGAAACGGGACGAATTAAATATGCGGCTTCGAAACCTAAACTGGCTCATAGGTAGATGATCTCACGTCACCATGGAAAACAAACTACTCATATATAAAACTATAATCAGGCCAGTTTGGACATACAGCCTTGAGTTATGGGGATCAGCAAAGAACTCAAATGTGGAGATCATACAAAGATTCCAGAACAAAGCACTGAGAATAATAACAAACGCACCCCTGTTTATCAAAATGAGTGAACTGCATGAATACACAAAAATGAGAACTGTGAAGGAAGAAATTGAACACAGAGCAAAATCCTACAAAGCCTGTATAAAAGCTCATACTAATCCCCTTGCAACAGCATTATATAAACCAATAAATGTCAGAAGGCTCAAGCGGCAACACAGCTGGGATCTTGTTGATCAACAAGTCCTAACTCAATACGAGACGGCTTCCTCGCTGGAGGAACAGTGCTCTCCTGCCAATGAATTTCTACAACATATCATTGTTAAAGGCTTTCTAAGCCGATCGCAGGATTAAAAAAGAAGAAGAAAAAAAAAAATCTGCATCGGAGTAATCTAATAGAACATACTGCTTCGCTTACCAATTGTGCATCCTTCAAGTATAATAACACCGACAGGTTCCTTATCAGCCTTCTTGTCGAAATAAAAAAGCAGGTTTCCTTTAAGTGTAAACCATCGTCGCTGGTAACTTTTACCTACTTCAACTCTCATATCCATCCAGCCCTCTCGGTCTACTGGCGTTGCAGATGATGCAAACGCACAAAGATTCTTTTCATTAATCTTCATATTTTCGGCAAAGTAGTGAATGTTTTAATATCTGTTTATTTCAATTATAAGAATTATTAACATAAACATCAAGCATTATTCCCAAATCAACTACAGTTTCCTCACAGAAATAATTTTAATTCTGTAATAGATCAATTACAATCATCGTATTTATATTGAAAATGTCAAATTGTAACTATTATTCGTTTTTTAATTTTTTTATAATGGGTACGGCAGAGGCATTAAATCTGTACTGCTTTTATAAATTCTTTATCATAAAAATTTGGCCACAGCAAAAAAAAAACATGATTTAAAAACCAAATCATTACTGATACGATATTGGTAAGGTTATAAAAAAATTTTTATAACTACAGTAGAATAAAGGTAAGACCTAGCACAAATTCACAAACACATCATCATCAGTCGACGTAAACGTCTACTGCTGGACATGACCACGATAACATGGCTAAAAATCGTTTAGTATTTTCTCTTCTTTTGCTCCTACTAAAGGCTAGTGATATAATATCCCTCCTTTTTGCTGTAGCGATATTAACCCGTTCATAGATAAAAGTTTAATGAGGCAGAGTTATATTTTGTTAAGCTATAAATAAGAGGTATATGGCGACGCTATAAGTGATAACGGTTTTATTTTCTGTGAATCGTTATATTAATGTGCTATTGTAATATAATATTATTGTGTCCGCGAGACAAATATTCGGCACGATTTGATAACAATTTAAAAAACAAATCAAGAGGGCAAGTATTTACTTATTTAAGCTTGCGTAGCAATAATCAATGTAAAATGTAATGACGGATTATTTTTAATTGTAATTACTTTAAAATAATCACAAAACAAGCAATACGTTTTTATCATTACTAAAATTACTTTAATCCGTACTATAGAATTGTACGTGTGCGAGAATTAAGTATATGGGAATTTTCTGCACGTTTTTTATTGACATGTTACGTTCGCTTCCCTTTATATATATCTGTGGTTACAAAAAATTTATGCCAAGGTCGTGTTAATATTTTAATAACTTTATATATTTTTTATTACTTTTAATTAAACAAGACTAATATATCATATTGCGGTACACGTTTTGTTTTTCATCAATTCATTAATTCTTTCCCACTTGTAATAAAGAAACTGTTAAAAGCAGAACAAGTTAGTCGTTTCGCCCATTTTAACCCCGAAGGTGGGCGTAAGCGTGTCGCGTGTTTTATAAAAAAAGCTTGTCCCCAATCACACGCCGGCTGGATAATGTTTTACTTATTTCAACACTTAAATGGAAATATACCCGTGTGACTGCTGCAATAATTTGAAGGAAATAGAATTGAAAATTCAGGTGTAATTGAACTTTTTATATAATGAAATCATGCGATGAGCCTGCACCGTGGTAATAATAAAAATAAAAGAGTACTGTAAATATGTAATATTTTATTCATAATTGTTATTACCTATTTTCACAGTTATTTATAAAGTTATATTAATATCAAGTATTACGCTAGTTTTGTTTACGATTCTCTAATGATTGCTCCGTTTAGAAAATTTGATTTCCACACCAATCATCAGATTCGACCGCTTAATACTAATATACGACAAAATGGTGGTCTATTTACAGTACAATCCCAATTCCCTAAAAAAATTGACAAATTCACAATAACAAAAAAAAGGTCAAAAACAAAAATCTTAAAAATAATTCATTCAACTACGAATCTCGCTTAACAACTGTACAAATATTACGAGTGGTTTCTTTAAAACGTGCTCCATTCAATATATACGCCGGCAAAGTGGGCAAATAATTAACGGCTCCACGCGCTACGTACACACCTCCGCCCCTCCGTCCCCACCCCTATGTACAAAACATAGTTTTACAAAAACAAAATATAAACTATATACAACATCATTAAATATTCTCAAATGCTGTAACACATTTAAAACATTTCATATTCAACTAGGCGTAATTTAGTTACATAGCGATCGGGCCGCTTTGATTATTAATAAATAATCAACTCCCCTCCCCCCCCCCCTATTTCCCATCCACTATTACTTCTCCCCACTCCTCTTTATATTATACAAAACTGTACAATTTACCTACGTCCGTCTATCGCCACTCACGAAAATACACAAAGTAATGAGACATTCGTATCAAAATATATAGCAAAAGAATTTATTAGATCGTCTACTATTTCAATGTTCTATGTGAAGCAAAGTAACGGAAGTTCAAGGAAGAGGCAATTCGGCTCGGCGGAAGAAACGTACGATGAGTAAACTTTACGCGACGAAGAGTTCGAGCTTACAAACTTGTGTATGCACGCAAACGTACGGAGAAATTGGAATGAAGGCCGCAGGCACGCGTCCACACGCACTCGGATGTATTTACATGTAAATTTATTTACTTAATCAATAATATAGATATATATGTATATATTAAAATAGAAAAATTCAATATAACTAGCAAACTGTCGGAGATTCGACGAACAGACACGGCGCTCGTCGCCACTGCAGGTTCCGCCTATATCTTTATAAAACTTCTAACAATACAAATGCTAACCGTAACGCGACCTATGGGTTGGTTTATTGCTAGAAACTAATCGTAAACTATTTATTGGTGTTAATTTTAAACTTTCAATCGGAGGTTTCGTGTTCAGGTTTTTTAAAACGTCTCTATAAAAACTTTGCTCGCGTTAAGAATGTTCGGACGCCGCGCGTGGTCGTCGGCGGCGGTCGCGCGCGGTGCACTACCGTCCGCCGCTGTCGGCCGCTGGCCGGCTTGTTCCCTGGGTATAAACTGCAGACGCGACCACGGCCGCGAACACATTATAATCAATTCACCCTAATATAAAATTGTCTCTAAATGTAAAGCTACACCGCTTAAGTCGAGTTAAAACTGATAAAAAAAATAATACAAAACAATTCCAACTGTATCAAAATAATAAAAAACCTACACAAAAATAAATTTCAATTTGAATGAGTAAAAATAAAGATGTCGTCTTTCATGCAAAATCTTACATCGATACAAAACGAGAACCCTGTTAAACGAATTCCGCACACAAAAGTAAGGTTGGTAAAAAATATCTAAAACACTACACAAATAGCTATATTCCTTTGGTAATTCATACCGGTCTGTAACGTAACATGATAATTATATATTACATTCTACACAGCTTAACAATGCGATAACATTTTTTTATTATTAACACCTCACTAAAGTTGTGACAGCAGTGAACACGTCGCACGGACTCGAACCTAACATTAAACGTGGCGTCAACTTGTCGACACTGATCAGCGGGGGTAACCGGTGAATGAATACATGTAAAGAGTTTCAAAATAATTTCGAATGAAACAATACTCCTTTGGTCGTTAAAATCTTTAGCAAAGCACACATAAATAAATATTGTAAATAAAACATGCGCGAGACATTTAGAGATATCAATGATAAAGACATTAAAATGACAAATTAATAAAACTGTTATAAATTGATTACATTATAAGATTCCATTTATATGAGCGCAGTTGACTATAACTGTAAGAACTAACCCAGTGTCCAAAAAAAAATAAATACTTATGATATTGTTAATAGTATAAGAAAGTATATTATAATACTAAAAAAAGAGGTTTACATGTAAAGAATTACGAAGTGAAAGAGATCAAGGAAGAATTAATTTTTAGTGAAAGACATATCTGGAAGTGGCTCGTGACGAGAAAGAGGAAATGAAGTGCCCTATACTCCACTACGTTATAATATAACGGCAGTAACAATCTTTAAAAAAAATCGTCCCCTAAGTTGAATTGGACCATCATAAGACTTTGTTACAAGTAACGACCAAACATTTCCCGGTTTAATTACAATCTCTATCATACGCACACGCTCCAATATTTCTCAACGCTCGTAGGAGCTTGTGCGTGGTACGCGACTGTAGGCCGCCGCAAGTTGTCCACGCGTGCGCGTACGCATGCGGGGCGTGGTCACTTTATTAAATCGTATTCCGAGATACGCAATTAGCGTTACAGACAACGCGCAACGGCTAAAGGTTCTAAAAAAAACCACACACACCAGCATTACATATATTCACTATATATATATATTTATATATATTACTCTGAAATATTCATCATTCAATACCTTCATGAAGGTCTTACACATATGACAACAATCTCATTAACCTTTAAAAATGCCCTTTTAAAATCACGCCTTACCGGTAATTAGTTAGCACTTTTATTGCTCACAGAGTTCAGCTCATCGAAAACGTCAAATCATTTTTTTTTTACCATTCACTTGAGAATAATACTACAACAGGTCTCTATAACTTGTGCTTTAAGAATAGAATTACGAACCTGGAGAAAAGCAAGTACAACTTTTTTTAAACCGTTAAATTTTTAACAGAATCTTTGTCGTTAGTTAAATAATACTTTTTAGCAGTATTTAATCATGAATGTAAGTTTGCTGTTAGTTAAAATATTAATCTTGTTTTGTTACATAAACATTTTTGTGTAGCGCCATACAGTAACGAAAGGGGTCAAAAAAATATTTACTCTCTCATTAGAGGTACATTAGAGCTAACTGATAGTAACCTTAGACCGATGCTATCTATGCCTTGCAACCTGACAGCGCTTTACACTCACTCGTACCAAATTCATTTAAATAAATCATTCAATCCCTTTGCTTTGTTCACATGTCATTCACAATACATTTGAGAAATATGTAACGAGTACGTGAAAGATTTTGAAAAATTATGCTAAAAATTACACGCACAACATAGTGCACTATTTAAAGTGTATACATCATATTAACTGCGGTGTTACCACCGGCGACCGCGATGTGTTTTAAAACTCGTACAACACATTCGAATATATCCTTATATTATTCGTATAAAAATATTTATGATTGTTCACAAAACACAAAGGGAAATGAATTGTAACAGACATAGAGATATAACAATTAAGTTTAAACTTTGTTATCGCTGCTGCGAAAACGTCCCCGTGGTGTACGACGGTGTTCATGGTGAACGTCTATGTGTTATTGCCGCTGGGATACTTTTAGGATATCCTGGGATTCCTAGCCGCACTGCTACTTATGTTGATAGCGGACGGGGGTACGTGGTCGTGGCTAGCCGAGCGAAGCGGCCGTGTGGTAGAGCTGCATAAGCGCCTGCACGTGCAGCGGTAGACAGGAGAGACGGTCGTGTGTGCTGCCGTCCAGCGCGAGCCACGATAGCGCGTTGTACCCCTCCAGCACGTACCTGCACGCAATGCACTTGGCTTAGGACATTCAAATAGCATAGATAACAGACCTGTATTCTTTATAATATGGTTCACCTGATTGTAAGTGATATGCCTGCTCATAATAAAGAGGCATTAGTTAGAACATGGTCTGCAGTCTGAGGATGTACTATTAGTAATTTACAACAATTAAAAATATTGGGAGCTCTTTTAATTGAGCATTGTAATATAGAATAGCTGTAAAAACATATGGTAAAGACAACAAGGAGATTTATTATTAACGGTTTTCTTTATAAAATATACCTAAGCACATCAGTGGTAGTCTGCGAATCAAGAGGATGGGAGTTGTTGTCGCGGCGTTGTGTGAGCGACGTAAAGTCGTCGGAGGTCTGGGCGCTTCCCGAATGCAGGTGGAGAGCGTTCTTCAGAAAGGCGGGGCAGGCGTCGCGTAGGTGTGAGCATCCGGCCCACCACCATGCCGGCATCGCGCCCAACGGCGCCGTCGACACCAAATAACCGAGGGCCAGCGGCTGCTGCAGCATATTGCCGATCTGCTCCTGCGCACGTCAACGTGCCAAAACTCAATAAATAAGTTAATCGGTTAGACGGAGAACGTACCCAGTTCCATGAGGCGGGTCGAACGCGCGCCCGCTTGAAATAGACAATGTTGCGATAAAATACAAGGATTTCATGTTACATACATTAGTATTTGTTACACCAATATTGTTTTTACAATTACTCTTAAAAGTGTATAAATGTGTACCTAGAGTAGTGTCCACTGTGATACAAAAATATGTAATAAAATTATAATTAAGTTTATTTAGTCATAATATGATATTATTATATATACATGTGATTTAAGTAAGACCTAAATATTTTGAAAAAAAAAATGAGTAGTATATTTAAAAACTCATTCACAAAAGTCAATGTGATTTCAAAGTCTGTGTAAACGAAAGTTTTTGTGTTAGTGTTATTTGATAGAGACACCATGGACTATGGCAGCGAAGTCAGATCACGTTCGCCACAAAAACAAGCGTGCATGTGAACTGTAAGGTTTTTTAAAATAATATCAGGCAACAATGAAACCTATTACAAAAAACATCCATATTTTGCTGTTAAGGTGTCTTTATAACCACTAATCTATCAAAGTATTGATATGTTTCCTCACAGTGGCATGCAAAATTTTGTTATAATTTGGCACTTGCTCTTCTTCTCATATTGTCGTCCTTTTCGTTTTCAGTTAAAAATATGAAAATGCTGCCGCACATTGATGTACAATAGTAATGTCACCAATGCAGTTACCGTATACCCGCTCCCAAAGACGTAGAATGCCTTTGGTTGCATATTTGACAAGTTAAAAGTACATATGATGAGTGTGCATGTATGTGTATGAATGTACCGGCTGATGGTCGTCCGAGTGGTGGTAACCACCGGCCGCGCTGAGCGCCGCGTGCCGCGCGGGGCTGCCGTCGCGGCTGCCAGCTGCGTCGTCGTCATGTCGGCGCGGGGAGGCGCGTGGGCTGCTTTGCGCCCACATATTGTTGAACATGTCGCCGATCAGCAGGTCCGCCATATTGTCCTCCCCGATATCCTCATCAGCCATGTCCACGCCCAGGAACATGTCGTTATCCTCGCCGTTCGCCATAGGCGGCTCGAAGGGCATTTGGTTTGACTAAAAAGTTTAAATCATATGCATATTCATATCGTTCCAGACGTAAAGTTATCTTTTTCGTTGAATAATTTATTGAAGCTTATCTTGTCAATATCGATATTTAATTAAATATTATTAAAAACGAAAATATAGCTGTATTCATAAAATGCTTAACAAAGGTATAAAGAGGCAGACAATTTAGATTTTTAAGACTTTTCTTTTGACTATAGTCTGAATGTACCTGTGTGGTTGCAGAAGTGGGGAAAACTAGTATGTGGGTGGCGGTGACGTCGCGCGGCGTGTGCAGGTGGGACTGTATAGATGCCTGCGAGAAGCGTTCATCTGGTGTAAAGCGGTCGGCCATTAGCCGCAGGCAGGGGTCCGGTTCGGTGGACACGAGGCACGCGGAGAGCACGCAGGGCGCGCCGCCGGGATACAACGCCGAGCAACTTCCACAGATTTCGCGCAGCACGTTCGATGCGCGCACCAAGTTCTTACGCGAGAGCAGGTAATTCCACCCTGGAGTTGGCGCAAATGATATGTTTACTAATGCTCACTAGTGTTTTTTTTTCTTGGACATCGCTAGGTTCGACGTAATATTGCCGCCAAACAAGGAGTGCAAATATAATTGTGCAATGCTTAGAAAGGCACTATTGCTAGGTAATTATTTAGAGTAGCGAAAAAGTGCTCTCTGACACTAAATAAACCTACTAGCGCCTCATTATTATGAATATGAGTATTATCACTACGTGATATTGATGCAATTTATGCCAGTATCTTTATTGTATTAGTTTAGTATTATATTTTCTATAACAATTATTTTAGATAATTAATGCTGGTATAGAAGAAGAGATTAATTGCGATTTACAAACCTTTTAGTTCACCGTGCCCGATACGACCGACGCGGCCGACGACCAGCCGCCAAGGCTGCGCGGCCTGCGACATAACCCCCAGCGTGAAGTCCATCAACTTGGTGAGACCAAGCCGCCGCGCCGGTGCTGATCGTCTCCGACGCGATCTGATGCGAGATATAAAAATACACACTTTATACAGCGGCCTTATAAGTTTGGTATTTAGTTTAAAAGCTTAAATATAACGTCCTGTTCGTCTATTTTATTTTATTTAAATCTCTTTCTCAATAATAAAACAAAGCTTTATGTTTTATAGATATAGAAGTAAACCGTTAGTTATTTTGTGAAATACGGCCATCAACACAGTTTACTGGATAATAAGATGTATTTACCATTCGTGGAGACACAGTGTCATCAACAATAAAATTATAACTAGCCCTCATAATGTTCCCACTGTTAGAAATTGAGGCCTTCTCTCTCAAGTTAGATGCGATTTAATGAATTGTGCAGGTCAAATTTCTCTTATGGCTTGTATGGTTAATGCGACATTTCTTTTTAGTATTATATACACGAGTTCAAAATCAATCAAACCTGGAGGGTACGTGAATGTTGATGGCGGCCGTGTCAAGGAGCTCGCCACGCGCGTCTGTCGCGGCTGCGAGCAGCCAGCGCTGGTCATGCGAGAGACAGTAAGCCACGAATAACACGGAGCACTGCTCGCCACAAGACTGGCCCCACGTCTCCGCGACCTCCTTGAGCGCGCGAGGCGGCGCCAACACCCACGCCGGCGAGAACAGCCGATACGCGGCACGGTTTTTCTCCTGAAAAACAACAACACCCACTCACTTTGTAAATTATACAGTCCAATTTAATAAAAACAAAATATTTCAAGCTTTCACATTCAAAGAACTATGAAAGTATAAGTTTTTAATTAAATATTTAGTTACGACTTTTTTTAAACACCATATACAACAGAAAATTATTAATATACTAGTTTGATAAGTATTAAATATACACGTTTTGTGGAAAAAAAAAACGAACTGATAAAAGACTTGGGAAATATTGTATATATAATTTTTTTTAATCATGAACAAAATGCCAAAAGATTTACAATTCGTCTATTTTAATATTGTGAGGTATTCATGAATAACTGGAATCCTTACATCTTTGGAATTAAGGAAGAGATTTGCGTTGGCGGCGGTCCCGAAGCCCGTAAGCGACTTGCCGTTGGGCTGGTGCTGCAACAGCCGCCGCGCGCCGCTGAACACGCTGAACGCCAGTGTGCGCAGCTCTGTGCCGCAACCGCCACGCCCACCACGACTACCGCGCCCGCCCCACGACTCGTACACGCCCTCAAGAGATATTATCTGCAATAATATTATCAACTTTATTATATTTAAATTAACTTTTTTAAGGGGACGTCATATGACAATCTTTAAAACAAATTGACTGTTTCTTTTGTCATATAAATTTTTTATAACACTATTTTCAGTATTTTTAAAGGACAAGCCAAGTTTTCTTTTTAAATGCTTATAAGTACCTTTATATATGGATTGTGATGATGTAGGTGATGGTGTGCTTGAACGGCGAGCCGTAGCAACGCGTGCAGAGCGTGAGCGCGATGCGCGTGTGCCGCCGGGGGCTCTACCAGGTACAGCACTAACGCGGGTGGGCCACCTTCGTCCTCCTCCCATATGGATGAAGCTGCGCTGCCCATTCCGCCTCCACCGCCGGATGCCTCGTTCGCCTCACCCGGGTCTCCAGGCGTGCCGGGTTGTTCGGGCGCCGCTGGCGGCCGCATGCTCGTCACCTTTTCACCTTCGAACAGCGAGCGGTCGATACTCATCGCGGACAATTGCGAGGCGAGCTCCCGCAACGTCTCTGCATATGCCCGAATATACTCCCCGAGCCGCCCGGGAGGGAGCTCCCCGGCCCATTCGTCTGTGTCGCAGCGCTCTCCCGCCGTGGTTCGGACAATACCTTCTCTCGCTATCCTAGTGATCGGTTGATGCCTCCCCAGTCGACACGCCTCGTAGGCAGTGGAAAGCTCGCGAAAGAACGCTCGCAGCGGGTCGGTGAGCGCCTCACCCTCTGCCGCAAGCGCAACGTACACCACGTCTCGGGCATATGAATAGGGTTCAAGGGATAATCTCTCCCAATGCCGGAGAGCATAGGGCGAGAGTGAGATCCAGTCACGATCGTGACCGACAAGCAGCGGCGGCACGGGCTGCGGCTCGCACAGATCCTCGTTACCACGCCCCGCCAGCCGATGAAATTGCCGCCATGTGAGCGGGCCCGTTACGCCATCCCACATCCGGGCTCCACAACACCGCTTCTGAATTGCATCTTGTAGAAGAGGTCGGAGCCGACGCATTAATCTGAAAAAAAAAATCAATCATGTTACTTATATAAAATTGTTTTTTTTAAATCAAAACTTTTTTATTAAAAAACGCATGACACTTTTTTATTGCTACAATTATAAACATAAATGTCACTTATCTAGAGAAAGAATATCAATGTATCTAATGAAGTTACAAAATTAGTGATACTAGTGAACTAGACTATTTATTTACAATACGAAGGACTAAATAACTTATTAAAAACATTTTTGCTACCTAACAACATCGCGGGAGGAGCGCGGGGCTCGCGCCCCGATAAACGGCCAGCGATGCACAGCACAAAGCGCCGCTGCGCCACCAAGACCGCTTGCCGCGGCTTCACGCAGTGCGCATGCGGCCGCCGCGCCGCCGTCACTGTATCTACATAATAAAATTAAATATAAGGTTTACCTTGATCATAATGATTACTTTATAATAGCATCTTTTGTTTCTATATAACTATAAAAATACACAATATTCATAACTACAAATAATAGACATAGCCACTGTGACACCACGACAATTTTGAGAGAATTATATCACAGGTCCAACTTGTTTTGGGTGGCGACTGTCATGAACATAAATTTTTTTGTAGTCTTTAAATTTAGGCACCAAATTGTAATCGATATCCATAATTGCAAGTTGCCCGAACAGCTGTATTTTTCTTTTGGTACTTTTCGCGCTTTTTATACATATAGGGTATCGGTGCTCACTAACGCTGTGTAGGTTTAAATTATCGTTATAGAGAATAAAAATCATGCGGGATGTGTGTGTACTCACTCGAGCAGGTTGAGGCGTAAGTGATCGTGTGCGGAAGCAGTGGCAGCAGCAGCACGCGCGAGCGCGGATGAAGGTCCACCGGGCGGGGCGGCGCACTGTGCAGCCAGAAGGCCCGCTACATCCGCCAATGTTGCGCTCCCACGCACACCCCTCCCACCGCCACTGGCCCGCCCGCCAGGCTCCTCCGCCAATCCCGTGATCTCCATCTCATCCTAATAATATCACAAAAATTAAATTGAACAATTTCTACCAGAAGCGCGGACTGGCCTTTTTAATAAAAACAACGATAACAATAAGTCAACAAAATACAATGTCAATACCTTTCCACAACAACGATGAGCCAGTTAAGATGTTTACAAAGCACAAATTTACGTGTCTCCCTGTGATTTAACATATCTTATTGTTAAAAAAATATTTGCGTCGACTGCGCAAATAAGCGCTGCAGTGAGATCTACCTGACAGTAATCCGATTGGATTACAAAAAGGTAGAGACCACTTACTTCGTAGAACAAGCCGGCACGATGCGCGAGGCGTCGGTTCACTATGGCGCTGAAGCCACAGGTACACCGCACGCTCTCGTGCTCACTTCCCGCCGTGTCGCCATGCGACAGATATGTTGCTGCATCCGCGCCGCGAATGTTGCCGACCTATGATTAATGTGCTAATTATATGACTTTGCTCTTCAAATTAAAAAAAATCTCTTCAAATTGAAATTTCATTTTCAAAAATACATACAGAAGTTTCATTATCGCAGACGCAGAGAGTGCAGCTGTCAAAGTTATGGTCGCGGAAAACATTGAGCACTGTGTCTGCGAGAAGCACGTTGACCAATAATGGGCAGACGGCAACCGGGGGCTGCGGAGAGGCGGCAGATGCGGCGGCGGAGGCGGGTGTAAGGGGGCTGCGGCGCGGGGACCCGGTAGCAGCGACTGCTGCGCCCGCGCCTCTACCGGCCCCTGACTCCGCGATGTTTCTAGCCACCGCCCCCGCCGCCGCCCCACTTGTCGCACTCGCACTCGTCGCACGCGGCTCAGCGCTAGGTGACGCGGACCTTTTTACTCCTCCACTACTACTGCTATTATTTGTACTATTCGTTGTGCCTGGAAAGAATTGCATCTCAAGTCATGTACTGTTATATATTGCATTATTATAGAACTGATATTTATAAAAACTCAGGAAATTTTAATCAAAATAAGTTATTTGATAGCAATGATAGCATAGACACTATCTGTCTATTTGTAATTCATTTATAACACCCTTTTTAGAAAACACTATTTTCCTAGTATCACCATCAACCTGTGGCAATATACTAGCTGCTTCAGATTATTTCATTATCGAGAGTATAATGGTTATGTCGGTGACCTCGATTCACTGGTAAACTACTTTATTCCATATCTTATCAAATCATGGCTGAAGAGATGACTTTTGTATTGCACTAATTTAAACACAGGACAACAACGACGAGCGGATTCGTTTAAGGTGCTAAATACTTCGAGACAATCATGTAAAGGCCTCTGTGATGACAACTAGTATTTATTTACACATACCATTGCGATGCGTGTCCGCCTCCGTATCGGCGTCTCGCTTCGTGTCGTGCTGCCAGCGGGGCCGGTACACTGCGTGCGGTGGCAACGTCACGCCGGGTAGCAGCTGGCTGGGCAGCGAGCTTAGCGGCGAGTACTTGGAAGAGCCAACGTACTTGCACACAGTTGGCGCCTTGAACACGTACGACCAATCCTACGAGTAAAATTTATTATTTTATTAAAAGATACTTGTCACTAGTTCATTACATTCCAGGGATATAATCAACTTGTTACTAATGAAAATGTATATACACATAAAAAATCATAATAGTTTCAGAAATGTATTTCGATGTGATATCGCATGAAAACCACTATGAACTCATTTTTTTTCTTAGTCCTGATTAGGTAAGATGTTCGTCGTTAGGCCGGTTAGAAGAAATAATAATAATGTGCAAACGTTACAAATAAAAACTATTCCAAATTGAATATTCCGAAAACGCACTATGGAATTATTTGACTAATTGAAAATTTCTGACATGACGATGATGTATCCACCACTTATAGCATTACGGTTATTTTCCTCCAATCTCTTAAAGCCGATTAAATTACCTACCTCGATAGGGTCGGGAGGAGGGGAACCGGGTAGGAGGTGGCGGTGGGGCTGCGGAGTGGCGTCGTCTGGCAGAGAGAAGCCGGGCGAAGGCTGCGCGTGCGCCTCCATACTTGGCGGTGTAGGGAACATCTTGCTTAATTCTTCCGCGCGTACGCAGCGCCCTCCACACCGCGCCTCTTCGCAACGGCCCGCCTCGCCTCCGCCGCCCGCCAGTGCCTACGTATAGACACACGCATATGGCACGTATTGATTAAAACCTCACAATAAATATTAATACAATTAATTAAAACAGTAGATAAAAAACAAAAATAATAATTATTGGTGTACATTCCCATGAACATCAATATTTCTACTTTAAACTGTAAAAAAGCAATATTTTTATTGTTATTTTTCAGTTATCTTGATAGAAATACTAAGAAAAACATTTCACGAAGATACTAAAACTAATTTAAGCTAGAAATAACGCTTAATAAACTATGAGAAGAATTTACTAATGTGATAATCCAGCGAAGGAATAAAGAGGAGTTTTACAATTAGTCAATGCGGTGTGGCAAGAGAAATTTACTATTGGCAAATTTAGAAGTGTCATAGTTCTATTAAACATTTTAAGATATTTTATTTATTTAATGTTATAGTTTTAATGATTTTTTAAAGATATTTTTGAAATACATTTCTAAAAGTAAAAGAAAAAAATGAATTACCGAGCAAGAGTTAATATGAAGATAGTATGAAACAGAATCTCATTTAGACTATAGTGTAGATAGAGACGACAGCATGCATAGATATAAAAGATTGTACACTCACAAGTCTTACCGTTTCATCGCCGCTGGCCGCGTCGTCCGAGTTGTCGAATATTTGATCGAGGTCCTTTAGCGTGGGGCATAGTCCGTCCGATGTGAACAGGTTCTTATACTCCTTGCTATCATCCTACCAGCATAATTTAAAGTAAATTTGTGTTTTTTAGAGTAATATGTTTTTGAAAATTTCGCATCTTTCGTAAACTACTTTATATTTACGATAAGTAAATAATATGTAGATGAGATTATAAATGATGTTCTACATGTAATAATGAATAATAAATTTTGACTGCTTTCGTCGTGCAGTGGTTAAGAACTTACCTTGTGACAGACAGAGGTCCCTAACGCTATTCGGGGACGTTCTGAATATTAGCCCTTGAAAGTTTCTGCCGACATAACAGGTTCATTGTGTTCCAGATAACAACATATAAGAGTCCGTGTTCTTCTACGACCACACTCATTCATCCACAGTCGGGAATTGAGGTCTATTAGATAGCTGTATATAAAAAAGCTTTTATAACTGTTTGATATAGGAGGAACTAACGTCATGTCTCTCGTGTTTAATGTCGGTGGGTCGGAGTTGGCGCGCGGCGTGCGGCGCGGTGCGTGGAGCGGGGTACGGCGCAGGCGGCGGCGTGTGCGCGAGCCCCGCGTACAGATCGCCACCGCGCGACCCCAGCGCCAGCTCTTCGCTCCACTCGCGCGTCTCCGTCTTGAACCGTTTCACGGGGTGCTCCAGCCTATGAATATGAAGCAAGAAAATATATCAAGTAATCCACTTTTACAGAAAATAAACAAAAGATATATAACTTTTTTAATTTATTACTAATCAATGATATTTTTAGTAAATTATTTTTAGGATTTTATAGCCGATAGATCCAGCACTACATCTACCGGTACGCGGCTGCCAGTCTAGGATCTCATTACTTCATCGGACGTCACTCTTCGAGCAATATGTCCTACACACAATTTTGTTTTAATAAATATATTATATTATAACAAAATTATTTAAAACATATTGGAACAAAATTAAATCATGAACTACTAATTACTAAAAAAAACACAAGTACCTAAAACATAAATGTCACCAAACATTGAACACAGCATTCCTGTACTAAACGGATGTTGATGCGCTATTTGGTATTATTCTGTTGCGAGAAGTGACATAAACATCCGTCGCGTCCGACCGCGTGGCATATGTACACCCCCGCGAGATAATTTTTCTTATATTTTTTTTAAATAATTACACCCCATTTTTAATTATCAAATTTTATTTAAGTAAAAAAATGTATAAATTTAATTATATTTTAAATGTATTTTCAGGGATAAAAATAAATATATGATAGAAATATTTTGTTATTTTCATTAACTTGTATAAGAAAAAAATCAAAAACGAAATAAATACGTTTTTTTCTATGTATTGTTTCATTGTAGATTTTGATTAGGTTGCAGATATATATATATATTCGGTCCTTATGATACAAATGTTACGCTCTAGTTTAAGAATCAGTGATAAAGTAATTTTGTAAATTTATAGTTCGATTAATAAAGATTTTTGTAATTTCAAATATAATGTCAGCAAGCCCTCAATACATCATTCCAATACAATATGCTGTGCCACTCGGTAGATGTGTATAAGTTAGATTTGCATCCGCCGTGTAGAGGGGTGCGCGCACGGCAAACACACCCGCATCTCATATATATGTGTACATACACATAAACATGTATGTATATATTTATATTATTGAATTCCACTACTATTCAACAAAAGTTTTCCCATTTAAAATTAAATTCGATTAAGAATTAGAAAATAACTTAAGTGTCTTATAGTGAACAAAAATAAAAAATAATTTTAGTTATACAACTCGCATACCTGTTCACCAGTGGCAGCAAAAGTTTAACTTGAAAATAACTATCAAAGACACATAAATTAGTTTTTTTTAAAATTCCATCGACGTTTCTGATAATGTTATCTAAATTAACGTAAACTTGTCACAGTAAATAAATTAAATTATCATTTGAGAATATTTTCAAAGAGAGCACAAATCTTAAATGCCTGTCTACAGAAAACAGACAACAATGGACTTAATTTTTGAGAGCATATTGAAAATGAATGGTAAGAATATATAAAAACACTTATTACTCTTTTCTATTCTCCAAAAAATTTATCTCATCGATCCGTATCCTCTTTAATAAGACAATATGATGAGATATGCAGGACATTCACTTGCGATATGCCCGATAATGATACATCACCAAAATTTACAATATTTGATGAATAAGTCGATCACAAGATCCAGTGTTCCTGCTACTATCTGCTGATAAAAATGCAGATCACGGTGCACAGTACATACCACGCGTGCACGGTAGTGTAGTCGTACAACATGTACAGCGAGTGTTCGTCCTCCAAAGGATCGAGCCGCTGCTCGGCGGGCGGAAGCACGGGCCGCCTCAACAGTTCCGGTGCACCGCCTACGCCACCCGCTCCTGTCCCATTGCTGGCGCACCCCGCGAACCCGGGCGAATCACCCTGCGAAAATAAAAAAAAAACACACTTTTGTTCATCCATGTGGGATATTCATAATAGTATATTCACCTGATATCTATATCTAGTTTATACCAATGTAGCGCTAGTTAAGATAATGTGAACAACATACCACGTTGTACTCGTTTGCCTTGAAACAAGATATTAAGTCTTGTTCAGACATTAATTTCACTAACTGCAGCGCCCTTCAACCGTACCGTAATGTTTGTACGCTACTGTTTAGTGTCAGAAATAACCAGCTGCGTTTGCACCTATATAGACGATCTACGATAATAGAGATCAGTCACCAATAATAGAAACTTAATCTTGCGATATAATAAATATATAAGCGATTAATACATTATAAGCCTTGACTTGAACAGTTGGAATTAACATAAATGGTGTATGAGGGTGTGTATGCTCCAACATCTGCAACAACATACCTGCGTGTAGTGCTTAAGCGGAGGAGCGGAGGGCGGCGCGGGCGTGGGCGGAGCGTGAGGGTCGGGCGTCGGCGCAGGAGTGTGAAGAGTCGTCGGGACAACGCCACCCGCCTATAACCAAACCACTAGTCGTAAGCTCTAATGTTCATTTTGATAAAATTTTGTATGTATAAATCACATATAAGACAGCATAACGTGGGACCAATCGACGTGGAGATTTTTGGTGAAGGCCTATGTCCAGCACTGTACTGTCTATCGGCTTATGATGATGATGAAGACAACAAAAATAAGACAAAAATATATATAAAATAATCAAAGTTTTGATTAAATTTTAACACGTCTTTAATCTTATTCTAATAATTTTTTTGTTCAAATTAAACTTTTTTTTGTATATGTGTCTCATCAGCTAGCTTATAACACTTTGGTTAAAAGCTAGAGATTATTGTATTGTAAACCTAGTTCAGCTTGTAATACTAACCTGGTGCACGGGGAGAATGGTGTGGTGCGGAGAGGGCGGCGGCGCGCCGGCCGAGGATGGCGCAGACACCGCCGGCGCCGGCGACGCGCCGCCGCAGCTGCCCGGCGAACACGCACCCACGCCACCGGACGCTCTGCGCACACGCACGCACAGTTATACACAAGCTATTTGACATTGCGTATAATTAGACTCCACATAATCTATGACACACTGAGAAACACAATTTTTTAAATAGTTTATTATAGATATACCGGTTGATTTCATTAAGGCACAATTTTATTTTTTAAATTTATGATTATATTACAAACGACAAATACAAAGATTTATTAATGTTGAATGACCCTGAACATACTCTGATAAATTGTTCAACCAAGAAGGTTTACAATCTTATGTATTACTATATTTATCAATGAGTTTCAGTGTGTGTTATAGATCATTATTATACATTCCCTATAAGACAATTGATGGTGCAGATTGCAATAATGGTGGAGTCATACATTTTAATCAATTTAATCGATGACACGCACCCCCGTTCGAATGAATGATTGAAATTGGAATACATCATTCATTCTAAGGATTGCAGCACATTTGTAAACCATCCCATTTTACACATTACATAATGAATGATTGACTATCAGTCTTCAACGAGACGTACGTTACACGGAGCGTCGAGATGAGAGGTAGATGTTATAATGTATGTAAATCAAATGAATAAATGGAAACTCAAATTATCACAATTCGCATACACTTAATGTACAATGAACCAAGGTTGAAATCACTTCTAGTTATCATCGTAAGCATTATTAATAAAGTCATACGTTAATCATATATTTGACTATTTAATGAATTTTCAAAACTCATGCTCCAAATAGCATAAGTCACTGAGTTACTGTGTGCACTGCTGATTTGTGATTTGCAAAAAGGAAATATGTGCGAAGATGAACGAAGCGTCGCCTCGAAACTTGAATGGTTCCGCACAGAGATCTTCGAAATAATGTAGGAAGTATTGATCTACATATAGAGACAAGATAATTAATATATGCCTCAAATACACCTTCCATGAAGTTCGATAGCTTTCAGTTTTTAGTGTATACAGTGTATTCGTTTTTTCTTGTTACTATTTAACGGAAGTAACACACGGAAGATGAAATGAGAGTTTGTGTGAAAAAAGATAACAGAAGAGAAATTATTCAATGATAAAGGCACAAAACATGCAATGTACTTTACAATAGTAACGACTCATGCAATATATACTATAGTATGCAATAGATATAACTGTAGCACTATGGAGGCAATGTAACATGCAATCAAGCAGTATTGCATCATTTATGTCTCGCTATCTTGAATATTATAGTAAATTCATTGATCTCTTACTTGTTTACAACGCTCTGTCCGCACAATGCTGTTCTGTTCTTTACATACCTTGTTTCTAGTAGATTTGGGAATGTTAGTCTTTACATAAATCCAACTGATTATGATTTCGCCAACGCACCATATGTAAAATGCACATTATGCTTCAGTGTGCATGTTATCGTAACATCACGTAATTGACGTTTACTTTACCAATTTCTTTCAGCATAGTCAGCCGAGTGAAGTAAAGACCGAGAGTAGATATGATTAGACCTACCTGTCCAGTGAAACAAAAGCTGCAGCCCTGCTGTAGAATTCATTGACTTCAGATATTGGTACATATTGTACCACTGCAAGTACCAATTTATACTTTTTAGTTGCAAGGTCAACTAAGTAATTTTAGTCTTGAGTATAAATACTTAGTTCATTAATTATGATATAAATTTTATTAGACACTTGCAACTGTGCGTTTAGTATAAAGTGGCGGTATCGTGCGCGGTTTACGTGTCGGTCCGGTACTTACGCGCGAGCCTCGCGTGGCGTACGCGGCGCCGTGCCCGCCGCTGAGCGTGCGGTGCGGTGCGCGCGCCGGTGGAAAGGCGGCGGCCGGGCCGCGCGCCGCCGCCGCCACCTGCACAACACAACGCTACTGCCGGCGCACTACACCCCACCCTCCAATGCTGCGGTCGCACACTACACCCACCCCGCCTCGTCCCTGCCTCGCGCACGTAGACTACCATGCGACAACTTGGTGCACGCGACCGCACAACACTGGACGCGCAGACGCCGTCCGTGTGACCGTTACGAACTCTACCACCGGCAACTACTATTACTATATAATATAACATGTGCCTAAAATTAAATACAGAGGCAAAACGATTGAATTGTGAGACTTGACCACAGACACAAGCAAGTTTTAAAATCGCAAACAAGTGATTCAATGATTCATTGATTCAACCTCCATTTAACCAAGCAATATGTGTTTTAACTCAATGCACTTAACAACCCTTAACTTGTTATTTATATTTGTTTCTTGCAATATTCATTTGTATAAAAATTAAACATGATATAAATTATAAAGCTAATCGAGTATTATTTCTGTGATATTAAGAATTTTTTACCTAAATCCAGTTTTAATTTTTACAGTAGGATTTCATCACTATAAAGATTTAAAATTACTGGAAAATAAACAAAAGGTTTTTTAAATGAAAGAAGTATATAATTGAAGACAAGCACATCACTTTGTAGTTAGAATATGAAACTCGTTAGCAAGCAGAAGGACCATAACCAGCCAAGTCTCACACAAACAAACAAAAACAAGCGAGAAGCTCATCAACGGAAAAAGAAAACGAGGAGTAGTGTTTACATTCTGCATTGTTATTACTTTTTCATAGAAAATTTCCGTAATAGAGCCGAACCGCGCGACTCTTTGTAAAACTCGTTAGCATGTACGGGTGGATTCGGTGTTGCAAACTGTGGGAAGTGAAGTTGAAATAACGGCGATCACAAGGCCACGCGAAAATCAATTTACATGGAGCTGGTACAATATCGAAACGAGTCACACGGAAAAGGCAGTACACGACGGGTAGGAGCCGGCGATGCGGCATCAGACAGCGCGCGTACGGCTCGAGTAAAAGTATCGATACATTTATTTAATTTCAAATTTTTGTATGATTTAATTAAAACAACAAAAGTTACTGCCTCATATAAAATAACTGATGGTACTAAAAACTAAATAATAAAATGTATTGATACTCCCAGAAATTCTTATTAAAGAACCAACAGACTCATCCAGTGATGCATCTATTAGTTAAGCTTAAAACCCTCTACAGCTTACAATATACTATAATATTAAAATAAACCTTTTATGTATTACTTCTAAATAAAAACATTCACATAACATCTACCTATCTATCTACATGTCAGCTATATCTTCGATATTTAATCGTTTACGAATATACATACAGAATATTCGTCGATAACAGTCAACATGGAGTTTATGTTCAAATTTGACTATCATTGACGAAGTATATTTCATTCCGATGCAAAATACAAAATATAAATACTTTCTTAAGTAATATACATATACATATATATGCATATAAATGCATAGACACACAACGTTCGCACAACTACTGCTATGTATACTGCAGCTATATCTACTATATAAATATCGTTCGGTATTGTTAGCAAACGAGCGCTGATGCCATTCACATAACATAAGTGCACTTTAATGATATATGAAATCTAAAGCAAACAGCTGATTGAGATATAATGTACACTGCATCCATAATTGCTACATAAGTATTCGAGCATAGTATAAGTTTATGAGTGACTGTAGAATCTAAATATACCAGCTGAAACATGCATATCTATGTAATTAGCCACAGCGCACCCTTGCTAACAAACTCTGTCTGTGTGTTTGTATGTGTATGTGTGTGCTGCTGTTAGCTAGGCCGCCGCTTGTGTACTCACTTGGCGCAGGTACATGGTGTTTTGCGGGTGGGGTCCAAATAGTCCTCGCACTTGTCTCCCGCTGTCTCGCCGTAACACAACTCCGCCGTCTGTGTGTGTTTAAATAATAGTTTAACATGAACATATAGTATCTTTAAGTACAGTTTCAAAAAAAATAAAGCAAGTAAATTAGAAGTTGCGATTTAAAACACTACCTAACTGGGTAGAGTTTTAAATCGCATCCAATTTTGAAAGCCTTTCGCTCTATGAGCTTTACAATAAACCTATAAACCAACGATCTGTTATAATCACAAGGCTTTTAATAGTTGGTGTTTAGTGGCGGCTCTGATTTAATCATCCTCAGTTTTATTAAAAGTAATGAAATCAAAATGTTTAATAAATAAATGTACGAGCATATCAATGTGCGCAATATTTATGTACTTTAAACTATTCGCCATCTCATAGCTCGGGAATTTTATTATGATTTTATTTTGGAAGTATACTCAGTACTTACCGTGTTTTTAAGAAAGCACTGTTTCCAACTTCCATGTTTACATTAGATGATAGAATGAAAATGTAGGTTTTACAACATTACTCAATGTTTTTGTCACATAAAATTCGTACTTTTCAATGATTAAAAATGAGCCACAAGTTTATCTTTTGTTAAGTGACCTATCCGTCCATAACATGATGTGGTAAACATCATGTTGTGTAAATGGTGAATAATAAAAAAGTGGTAAACAGTTTTGCACTTTTTATCTTGTGACATAACATGGTGACACTATTAAAATGGAGCAAGGTAAAATTGACACCGTCACCGTGACAGTACTTCTATATGCGTAATATTGATTGAATGATAATATTCAATAAATCCTAGTACACTGGAAAGGATAATGTAAAGGTTGTTCACCTGGTGTGGTTGGGGTGTAGTGAGTGACTGTAATGTGCGGTCCGCGAGCGTGGCCGCAGCGGCGGGCGGCGGGCCGTTGCTCGGCGCTTCCATCTCCGTCAGCAGGGCGTACGGCAACGGGTAGCGCATGCGCACGCCGCCACATTCCACCTGAAATGAGAGTACATACCATATTTATACGGGCCCCCATTTACAGTTTATATTTTTTATATGTTAAATTAACTGAATAAACTTATAGATTAACTAGTAAAAGCCCAGCAGTTCACAGAATTGACTGCTGTTCTACTTACATTAAAGTCTTCTAATTATTATCAACTTTGATTGTTATGGAAATTGAATTTAACAATGATAAATGACATGCATAGTATCAGTGTATATGGACTTTTTGAATTCCGTGCCAGCTTCACTCCATTGGCTGTTACGCAACAAACCAATATATTTCTGCCGACAAACTGACATTTAAGCTGCATTACAATAATAAATAAACTAAAAAAGATGTCAGAGATCATAGTGTTTTAAAAGAAATTCTAATTTATTTGTGCTATCCTGTACCAGTTTTTTTACCTCTTATTAAGAACTGACAAATTGTGTGTTGCTGTGATATGAAACAACATTTTTTGAAAATATTAAATTTGGCAATCGTTAGTTATAATTGATATATCGATTGTTAGCAAATAACGCTCTTCCCAGCATTAGCGTTTATGTATCAAATATGTTTATTGTATAGAATCATTCGGTGTGCACCTCAACGGCGCCGCAGCCGTGCTCTAGGGGGTAGAGCTGCCGCCAGGCGTCAAGAAGACGTGCGGTGGCTGCGTCGCTGTCGCTCCACTCGCGACCCGTCACACGTCCCTCCAGCCCGAATGGAGCCAGGATCACTGTGGAACAGGATTATGCAACAGTTCATTAATGCTGGCTAGTATAATTTTATATAGAGAAAGTAGACTAATAATAAACTACTACATTGTTCCTGATTGTACCGTCCTTATGTGGGATGGACTATAGAAATAAGAGAAGCCCATTCCTGCTGTTAAGCAATAGTATGAAAACCCTATCGTGTTCTGGTTTAAAAGAAGCTATGGCTAACAACAAGTACTTTCACATTTTTGTTTTAATAATGTTAATACCGTATCGGATGACGTAGTGTTGGCAGGCCCCCCACCGGGTGGTCCGACGATCTGGTGAAAGTCGCAGGAAGGACCTGGATGCGAGCAGCGCGGTATCGATCAATGTGGTGATTTTGGGGGAGGCCTAATTCCAGCAGTGGACGTCTGTCGGCTGATAATGATGATGATGTCGATGAATGTTAATATACAAGTCCCTCGACAACTCTCTTCGTAGTCGCCCTCGGAAAGTTTTCCATTTGTTTCATGTCTGCTAAGTGAAGTTATTACAATTACCATTGGTGCGTTGCGAGGAGGCGCTCGGCTCGCGCACCTCGCGTGCGCTCCGCGGGGCGGAGTCTCCGGCTGCAAGGCGCGCGAGCCGCTTGGCGGTGAGGGTGCGCACGGGCGGGTGCTGCCGTACGTCCACCGAAGCGCACACCGTGCTCTCGCCGTGCAGGAAGAACGCAAACGAAAACGACAGGTGCCACGGGCTGCAACACAAATAATGCAAAACCTTAAACGATTTTATCAGACATGGTTAAAAATGTGTAGAGATTTGCTTTTAAATAACCGACACTGTGAAATCGTTATGCTGTATACATTTTTAATTAGATGTATTTTGGCTTTGTATATGTTTCATTTGTATGTAATGTCGTTGAATTGATTAAATATCTAATATAATGTTTGAAGAGGAACGAAGTTCTACCTTAATTCTTGTCAGGTACAACACAGATATCCTCATTTATGATGTAGGAAGTGAACTCATGCATAGCCACAAGTATTGATTTGAAACAATTCATTGAAACTGGTTCAAATTGAACTTCCATTGACACAGTGCCATGAAAAACTAGCAAATATATCCACAAGTAATTGTGTGAATCCCTCTACATTCGCCCTCCCCCTCTCACCTCTTGCCGACGTCCTCTTCGTCGCCGTCGTAAGGTTGGACAAACCATTTTCCGAGTCGAACAAAGTCCCGCGATAATAGACACCTGTAATAAACGCAACAATTTCTATATTAATTGAGGAAAACCATACAAAATAGTAAAACAAAACCTTATAGCGCATACAGAAAGTAGACTCATAATCATGACAAAGAATGGCGTTGACGTCTTACGCTTTAATGTGACGATGAAACATACATAACAAGGTATTTGCCCGGGTATAACATAACACAATGCCGATAACACTTTATCATCAGCCAAACATTTTTTGCCGTATAAAAAAACAGAAAAGTTTCAGATATCTTGCTCTTCATTACGCGCAATGGCATCACGGTGAAGTGAACGGAGACCAGTGCCCTGGCCGTCTAGGTCAGATAGTAACAGTCGTACGCTTTCGTCTAAGTGAGCGCTGGCCTGGTGGATATGTAACATTAATTTGTGTGATGGTGACACGTCAATTATCCATTGTCACTCGCACGGAGAAACCACTGTATATAATTGTTAGTGTAAGGCCGAGTCGACCAGTGTACGTATGAATTCCCGTATTACGCATAAAATGCAGCGGCGCGAGCTCGGCATCATTCCGACGGCAGCGCTACGGTGTCGTAATGCGGCCGTTGTATGCACATATCAATTAATATTACCATAGCGAATGTACGGCGAGGCGAGGATAGGCTTCGCGGCGCGGTCGCCGTGTTGCAATGCACACACCACACACACACACAAACACAACGTCGGCTATTGAATTAAACAATTTATAGATCGTAACATTTCTTTGTGGTATAAGATAATACGTTAACTGTGATGTAGTTATTACTTAAATGAATTTAGTATGAAAAATAATATAGGGTATAAGGGCCTCGTACAACTCACGGGACCCAAGCCAACATCAACGGCTGTGGTGGGCAGCTATTCAACAAACGAGGCTCTGGCTCCCACCAACCCGCATTGGGCGAGCGTGATGGGAAATGTCCCAAATCTGGGGGATAACATTATGCACCCCTCCCGAAGACGAGCCCTAATTTCGGAAGTAGGTGCCGGAGGCCACGCTGACTGCAGCGCAGGACCGATCGATGTGGAGATTTTCGGGGGAGGCCAGCAGTGGACGTCTATCGGCTAATGATGATGTACAATATTCTCAGTTACAATCGTGTTAAACAATTTGAAATTGAACACATAAATAAGATGTTTATGAAAAAATTATTTTTATTTGTATCGTGCTATATATCTCTTGACTAATATGAAATTAAAATTTTAATGCAGTAAACAAAAGTTTTTAGTTTTCAAATTGTTTGGAACTGGTGAAACAGAGTGAACTGTTTGCAGGGACTTGCATAGCGGATTTGGATAGAGTATGCAAACCACACCCGAAATCTGCCCTTATCCGTTACTTAGAAATAAACTTACTAATTTAGCAATAGTCAAAGTATAGTTGCGTACCTTATGAGTGAATTGACATATTATTATTTACATTATGATTTAGGGACACTATGGAATGTTATGCTTATATGCCAACATGGAGCGCACACTCCTGATTGTTTGCAGAATGCCTAGCTTAGCTCATCATTCTAAAGCGCGAACATATCTCGAGCAAAGCGAATCGATTACGTGGCGAATAATTTATAATTATTAAATGTGACTCGTGTTAATTGGGTTTGTGGAGCACCGCTAATGAAATCCGCAGCAAGCCATTTCATACAAACAATCTATTTATATGTGATGGAGGCAGTTAGTTATTAAGCAGAATTAAGATTAAGTAATGTAGCGATGATGTAATCATATTAAATAAATGCTTAAATTATGTCCAATTGTACATACAAAATTAATCTAAATAATTTTGTTATGTATACCACCGCAAAATTATATTTTTAACACCGTATGGCAACAAATAGGTTCAACTCCTACTTTTTGATAAGAACAGCAAAGTACTGGAGCAATTTGTCGGCGCCAAAGGCGTGTCTTCAAGAAACTTTACTATGACAAACACATATGATATATGTAATGTAGTAAGTCGTCGTTTCTCGTTATGCTTATGAGACAACCTTGATACTGCATGCCTCTCCTTCAATAGAATCGACAAGGTTCTGATTTTCTAATGAGGCAATACAAGGGTTATCAGAATTGCAGACAACTTTGTATGTCTAAATCAAAATAAAAACGCAATGAACAATTAGTTCAGATTAAGCCTCCCAATAAAGAATTATACTGGTGGTAAACCTCTGTTGCAGAAGTACCAGTTACCCTCTAGGTACATGCCACCGCAGCACCTGTTTCTCTCGACATGCAGCAGTGTGCCAACATTACTGTGTGTTCGGTTTAAAAGGCGCTGTAGCTAGTGAAATTACTGAAGGTAATGAGACTTAAATATGTCTCAAGGCGACTAGCGCAATATGATGCAGAGTATATCATCCTAACTAGCGCCACGTTGTTATGGGCAGGTGAATCATTTACCGTCAGGTGAATCTCTGGTGAAAGGTGCTGTCGCTCGTCTAGTCGCTTCGTCGGATAAAAAAAAACTAAAAGTTTGGCGAGAAAATGTATGTTTTAATTTCATTTTATCAGTGCCAAAAACATTAAATATCGAAGTTTATACGGCAACCTCGGTCAACAGACGAGGTGACACCGGATTAAGAGTCGGTGTAATTAACGAGAGGAAAACATTGAATCGTGCGTAATTCGTTTTAACACGTCAAGCGGTTAAAATTCAAGCTTCGGTTTGCAAATACGAGTTCTCGGGTTCGAATCCGCAATGGGACTATTGACAAATTTTATTTTATTATCACATTTTAACTCATCATCATCAGCCAATAGACGTTCACTGCTGGACATAGGCCTCTCCCAAAGATCTCCACATCGATCGGTTCTGCCTTGACCGCATTCAGCGGCATCCCGTGACCTCTGTTTGTAGATTCACTTGGGGGGATTTGGGTCATTTCCCACCACGCTAGCCCAATGCGGGTTGGTGGGAGCCAAAGTCTCGTTTATTGGTTAACAGGGTGCACTACGAGCAGGTGAGGTTGACTTAAAGTCCCGTAAGTTGTTGTGCGAGACTATACACTTCTAACTGATATACCGATAACTGATATGAACACACAAATAGAACTTATATGATACAGTAAATCAAGGATGCTAACTGTATGTAGTGATTTTTGGGGAGAAGCCTATGTCCAGCAGTGGACGTATATTGGCTGATGACGATGATGATGAAATCAAGGATGTCTCTATCAACAACAAAAGATAGTTAAAACGTCTGCGAAATCTAATGAAGTGTGTAATATGTGTAATTGATTTTTACTGAGACGAGATAAAATCTAAGGTGCAGTCTTGTTTTTTTTTTATTTGACGAATCGACGAGACAAGCTTGGCGAATACGTGATGGTAAGTGATGAGCTTCCCCATAACAACTTAGAGCTAATTACGATGTTATACACTACATCACATTGCGCTCGTCGCTTTGTAATGTATGATGTAGTGTCGTTATCCAAGTAACTTTAGTAGCTCCTACAATGCGCTTCAGATCGGAGCACAATAATATTCGGCGGCAGAAATGAAGCGCTTATACATTAAAGCTTTTGGTATAATTTCGAATATTGTTATGAATTAAATTGTAACGGACTGGCACGTCAGGGGCGTTGGAATTGTTCCGCGGAACTGGAGACAGAAAGGACTGTACCACGCTAATCGGAAACCTTCACTAGTTGGAGAGGCATTATATGAAGTAGGAGGAGAAGAAAGAACTGCAACAATAGGACATGCGTTGCCGCCGCATGGGGGACGCGCGCGTGTCGCGCGGCGGTCGTACGGTGGCGGTGGCGGTGTCGGTGGCGATGCGCGCATTGTGTTTGACGCGCCGCCGGTCGTCGACCCGTTCGCGTTTCGTTCACAGCCGAGATTCCGCCCCCGTAATAGCTCCCACGTCGCTGCAACGCTTAAAAATGTAACAATTACTTCACTGCGCACCCGCGCCCCGTACACACACACACACACGCGCGCACTATAGAGCTAACACTACACCAGCACCGTGCGCTTCATATACAGAAATAAGCGCTGCATATCTTAGCTTCTTAAATCTATTCTAAAAATCATTCTGAACACCTGAAGAAACCATGTATTACTTTTAAATAGAGCAACGATCGGTTAAGCCGTTTTGTAACTAAGAAATCTCATATGGCACTGTCTGTAAAATTTCGCATTAAAATTTTTGACACTAGGTCTCGTCTTTTTAGTTAATTATATGATAATGTAATTTGTAGTTACTTGTGTTATTTTTATGCGAAAGTTACAAACTTGATAACAATAATCAAGTTGTGAAAAGAGGGAGGCGTACAGTAACAAATTAGTAGCGTGGAGTAAATAAATCGATACGTCTCCGGAGAGCGTGACGCTAGTATCACGACCGCGCCGAGATAGACTCGGAACAAATCCTTAAGCTGTTATACATACACCGTTACATGTAGAAGTATGTACGATCTGATTACTTATCAATATAAATTCATACGAATCATTAAAATAAAAAAAACAGCTTTATTTTTATTATAAATTTTCCATGATATAATTCTGTTTACCTTTCGATGAGGTTATGCAAGGCCTTGAAGAGCAAGGAACGGCACTCGTACGTCAGCCCACTCTCCCACGAGCCCTGGTCGCCTTCTGTGAACAAAGAGACAACCGGTTAGTAGATATAATTTTATTCGAAAATTAAAGAGAGATATTACGTTTACATATAAGTGATCTAATGGCAACCGTTTACGAATAGTTACAATGCTACTGCGTGCTTTTGGCAAGTGTGAGAATGGTTCAGCATCTGTCGCGGTGTCGTCTCCCGTGACTTAGCCTAGTAATACTGTAACTGTAACCGGAACCGGAACAACGGTTGCGGATCTGCCGACCGGCGCGGCAAGGTCGATGCGACAATGAAACGGGCGCGGCGGCGGCGGCGGTGGCTGCGGCGGCGCATCGGGGAAGTGACAACTCGCGCGCTGCACCGGCGGGAGGCGCCCGCAAATAGCTGTTTGTTGCATTCGCAATCGGAAGATAAACTCGGCCTATCGCCGGCCTTAAATGTAAAAACAAAGCGGCGCGCGGTGTGCGGCGCGCGGTGTGCGGCGTTGCCGTTCCGCGGTCGGCCCGTCTCTGTCGCACGCACTGTGACGTCACGCCGTGGCCGCGCGCCGCGCACGTGCTTGTGTTTGTGGACGCGCGCGCGACACACATGCGAGCGGCGCGCTAACACTTTAATTGACATTGAATTTTCCACCTTAGAGTGTCGCCAATAGAGTGCGGCGAGTGTACGTTTCCGTTGACGAGGCGCTAACGCTAATGTGCGCCGATCGCTTTGTTGACTCCGCGGCGGAACTAAGCGAAACTCCAACGGCGCGAACCCGTTTCATGCAACTGATTTGTTGTCGACGCGGAAATCACTTCTAGCGTTAAGTAGTAAAAACATTAGAATAAACACAAAACAACATTTAGCGCTTGCATCCGGCGCGCTGGAGCACTTCCAAGCGTGCCAGCCTTGACATTCGTGCTCCAGGTGTTCGCGTCATTTTCCTTCGGCGAACTAGTTTTTCCAGTGCATGGCGTAGGTTAACAAAGATGATTTAACTTCATCGGAATGATAAAACCAAGCTAAGCCGTACTACCCGTGGCATCTGGCTGCTGCCCTTTGTTGTTATCGCACGTATATATTTACACGCAAAGTGTTTTTGTATCACGTTCTAAGATAAGGAAAGGCCTCGCATTCAAATGTATTAATGGTACGAATTCCTTTCTATCCATTAAAATTCAATCAAATAATTACTTCTATTCCAGAAAACATCAAAAATATTATAGAAGGAAGACACGTAACACATAATATAGCAATAGCAAACAAAAAAAATTTTCATTGATCAATCAACATTTCAAGAAACTTAACACTTTAGATCAGTTTTAACTTATATTAATAGCAAACAGGCATGCGCAGGACCTTGCGAAACAAAAACATGCTCTTATATGGTCTTCAAACATGGCTGATTTGGAATATCATCGGGTAAATACGAAGATGAGTATAGGATACGCAGTAGTGCCGATGTAACCCAGTGACGTGCGCTGATACCGGTTGCGGCGCGTACCGGTACCGGTGCCGGTGCCGGTGCCGGTGGGGGTGCCGGTGTCGGTGGCGCGCTGCAATTATTGTCGCGCTCGGTTCGACAGCGGTAGTGCGGTGGCGGCGGTGGTGCGGCGGCGGCGGAGGCAGCTCTCAAGGCCGCGGGCGAACGGTACGCGTACCGTACTCCTATATCGGTACCGAGGTGCGCGCGGTCACGACTGCAGCTCGCCTCTCGGCCGGGTACCGCTGCGCCGACTCGCCGTTTGATCAATGGATCCCACCTACTTCTATTCAACGAATGTGTATTTTACTTATAAACGATTTATCACGAACAGATTGATAAACGGATATCAAATACAACCTTTTACTACTTTTCCGGCCGTAATGTATTCGATTTGAAATATGTCAGAAATATACCGTTTTTCAGCCATCGGCTGTCTCTTGGGCCCATTCCCGCTATTAACACCTTTGCAACCGCTTTTGGCAGTAACATTTTGTAAAAATCTGTTCTTAGAAGATTTTTGCTACCAAATTTTAGTCTCTAGACCTTACGGTTACAGACATATAGTGATGCGTCTATACATAGGTGGAAATCTAGGCCAAGAGACTTGAAATTAGGTAGGAGCATTCTTTATGCTAAATATAGGTCAACTGAGAACTGCTTTTACAAAATTCCTTCCCCAAACGGAGTTGCAGGGATGTTGTAGCCAGCAAAGTGGGCGGGGAACATATAGTCTTGTATAATACGTTTAGATTTACAAACCGCGGTATACCTGATCGGGTATCAAGCGAACAGTATTATCATACTTATCCAATCTTAATGATATCAAAACGCGATATGAAATAATCAAATTTGATTTAACACGATCTTGTTGACATTTTAAATGCTGAGGGAATGTAATAACCCAGGAAGTTATGAACTATTCTGATGGTAGAATAATGAAAACATAATTTACATACTGGTACCGGAAAGGTGATCAGTGTTTGTAATATTACTTACACTAACTGTATATAGAATTAAGTAATAGGTATTTGGATATGACCAGCCATTTTTCATAACAACATTATCTGTACATATATAAGGTTGTCAAATATCTCCCTTCCGCTTTTTTGCTCTTTATTCAATGCTTTATAAAAAGTGTTACAGTGATCGGATTTAGTTCAAATATGCGCCGTTTTGTTCGATAATCTGTTTCCATCTAGACGGCAACTTCATAATACCTCCCTCGTAGAAGCCCCCCTCCTTATTTGCGAAGAACTCGGACAGCCACTTTTCACAAGCCTCTTTTGAGTTCAACTTTACACCACCAAGGGCGTTCACCATGGACAGGAACAGGTGGTAATCACTTGGCGCTATGTCCGGGCTATATGGTGGATGCGATAAAACCTCCCATCCGAGCTCCCATAGCTTCTGACGAGTCATCAACGAAGTGTGTGGTCTGGCGTTGTCCTGGTGGAACACTACACCCTTCCTGTTGGCCAATTCTGGACGCTTCTGGTCGATCGCCTGCTTCAAGCGGTCCAGTTGTTCGCAGTAGATGGTAGAATTAAGCGTCTGGCCATATGGGAGCAGCTCATAGTGGATGATTCCCTTCCAATCCCACCAAACACACAGCAAAACCTTCCTGGCCGTCAATCCCGGCTTGGCCACTGTTTGGGACGATTCACCGGCCTTCGACCACGACCGTTTTCGCTTGATATTGTCGTATGTGATCCATTTTTGGTCGCCAGTCACCATCCGCTTCAAGAATGGGTCGAGTTCGTTCCGTTTCAGCAGCATATCGCAGGCGTCGATTCGGTCCAGAAGGTTTTTTTGCGTCAAATCATGCGGCACCCAAACATCAAGCTTTTTTTTGTATCCAGCCTTCTGCAGATGGTTTAAAATGGTTTGGTGACTAACTCCCATCTCCTGGGCGATGTCACGAGATGCCACATGCCGGTCTAACTCGATGTAGTCCATGATTTGATCGGTATTTGTCGTCACAGGTCTTCCGCCGGCTGGCTTATCCATGGTGTCGTTTTCACCGGCTCTGAATCGTCGAAACCATTCCTCCGCGGTTCGAAGTGATAGAGTACCATCCCCCAAAACACCATTAATCTCACGGAACGTTTCTCTAGCGGATTTGCCTTTAACGAAGGAAAACTTTAAAATAGCGCGAATTTCGGCGTTAGTGAACTCCATGTTTACACGTCTATAACTGTTGAACGCAATATCCAAATTATGCATAGCGTCGTTTTGTAGGTTATGTCAAGACCTTTCAAATTATGTATAGTATTGCCAGATACGAGCTCTGTAGCGCTTTGTACATAGCCGCGAAATTCAAAAGACAAAAAGGCGGAAGGGAGATATTTGACAACCTAATATATACGATGTTTACACCTATGAAAACTCATCACCATATTTCTGGAACCGTACGGTATACAGACTTCATATTTGGTAGAAATATTCCTTAATAGGCCAGCTAAGAACTCATGTTACAAATTTCCTTCCGGAAGTTCAGTTGCAGGGGTGTTACGGTTAGCAAAACGGGCGGGGGATAACTAGACATTATCATAAACAGCCTATTCAATATTGCCTCGCAGATATTCATCCATAGTCAAGCCCTTAAATTTTATTTACCACGCTCATCAAATGTGGGTTGGTTTTAATGTTATGCCGTCAGAAACACTAGATTTCAGACTGGTGGTAGATTTCTGTTACTAGGGGAGGAGAGAGAAGAGGCCGTCTTGTGCCTCCAAACAGTAATGTGCAAAAATCACTGTGTTCCTGTTTGAAACATGCTGTGACTAATGACATTACTGGGGTAACGAACTTAACATCATGTTTCAAGTCGACGAGCACAATGTGGTGGTGTGTATATCAACTTAACTACTAGCGCCTTGTTATTATGAGCAAACGTATCAATTACCATCAGGTGAACATCCCCTCGTCTAATCGCTTCGTTGAATAAAAAAAAAAAAGAATTGATCTGAAAATATTATTGAAGTAACTTGCCGCAACCAACTTGTCTCATGCCGACGGAAGCTAGTATGATATTATTGTGAGATTCTGTTGTTTGAAATACTTCATAGTTGTGTAAATAAACACAATGTACATTTCTGTGTTGTAACAGCCGGTTCATTTGTTGATGGTGGGTGGTAACAGGCGGTGCATCCTCGGCGTGCATAAGGTTCAAGGTCGCACTGGTTGCGGTGCGGGGCAGTGGTGTGTTGAGAGGAGGGAGGGGGATGCAGGGTGCATATGATGGGTGAGAGGTGGTGAGGGGCAGGGATCGATATCGGCTGGCGCGCGCCGCCCAGCGGTAACCCAGTTCACTCTTATCAAACGCCTAAGATTGTTGATCCAAACAGTTACACTTGACTGTTATGATCGAGCTGATACTATTAAATTAATTATAATAGTCATTACGGATGATTGCAAATCGTTATGTAATGTATTTCCTTATGACCAATTAAAATTACTATTTTCTCTTCCTCTTCTTCGGCAGTGTTTAAATAAAGATTTAGTATTTAATGCTTATTTTAAGTACACTTCTTCTTCCTAAGGTGCCTTTCCGACTAGCGAAGGTTGGCGGTCAGTTCACCATATTTCGTTCAGTATCTTGCGAGGCGATACGTACAGTTGGGCGGCACTAGTGATCCCGGTCCACTCTCTAGTGTTACGCAGCCACGATTTCCTCCGACGACCTACACTACTTTTACCGCCCACTTTGCCTATCAAGACGAGTTGAAGCAGTTCGTACCTATCGTGCCTAAACACGTGGTCGAGATATGATACTTTTCTCGTCTTGACCTCTTCAAGTGCACTAATTTGCCATTAACCATGCTTATAAAAAATAAAAGTATTATATGAATGATCATCAGTCAACAGACGGCCTCCTCCAAAGATCTCCACATCGATCTATCTTGCGCTGCCCGCATCCAGCTGATGGAGGTCTGCCAACATTACGTCTCCGTGTATGCGGTCGCCACACGAGGACCTTAATGCCCCACCGGCTGTCAATCCTTTTGAGCGATGTGTCCTGCCCATTGCTACTATAGGATTCGACTGATACTATTTATAAATCTTTCACTAATTGTGCATTGTCGAACTCTTTTACTTTAACAGGTGCTAGAACAGACCCTCTTTTTAATTTTTTTTTATTCGTACGTAATCATAACCTTTTATTTTACATGTTTATAGTATAAAGTTCTTAAAATAATTAAATTAGCAATAGCCAACTGTTTTTTTTTTCGAATTTTCTTTCAGTCTAATAGAACTTTATTAGTTAATGAAGCCATTAAACAATCGGGACGTTCATCTGATGGTTAATCACTCGCACAATGCACAAGTATGGGGCGCTGGTTAGGATGGTATACACTGCACAAAATTGTGCTATTTGCTTTGAGACATAAGATGCAAAGTAACACCGATCATTTCACTACATACATACATCACATACTTAAAACCGGAACGCAGTAGCGTTTGCACGGTACTGTTTGTCGGCTGCAATAGGCGCTGCGGTGATGTCCCTTTTTTTTTATCACGAGGGACTTATTTTAAAAGACACCTTTCTTTCGGAAGGAGGACAAGGTTATGTGGGGCTTCTAACCACTTAAACCTCCTCGGTGATCTCTGTCAGTGCATTAGGAGGGGGTCCGGGATCTCCTACGGAAAACACACACCGGTGTCTCCCTACACGCTGGCTAAAACATCCTAAGGAGAGGCAATGTCCTCCTTTAGCAGCGACCCTATGCTACTGCAAATAAAAAATCACCATGCATTTTCCGTCCTCCTAAGGCTCACTCATTGGGCTCTGAGGGCCCACTGCCGCAAAGCTCACGAACCCGAAGGACCCCTTTAGGCGCCTTGTACGACAGGTAGGGAAAACTTTAGTTGTATCCGTGTAGCCACCTAGACGGTATAATTATGCTACAAGTAATCACTACTGTAGATTATTACTGTTTGTTCATATATTCTAGTAATTAAATGAACGTGAACAATCAAATGTCGGACAGCGCGTCAACGGGCACGAATCTTGTATAACGAGCGACTAAACTTGGCTTGCGGTGTGTTGTTGTGTGTTTGTGTGATGCGGCAGTAAACATGAGGTTTAACGATTAGCTAATGGATTGCCGAGATTCATTACGCCCCATACGGCGACATTGTGAGCGCGGGTACTTACTCTCTTAGCTTTATGGCATACGTTTATCGCTTTCGCCGCATTCTTGCAAAAAGTCAACACTAATGTTATCAATGCTTAATTTGAAATTTTTATTTATTTAATGTATACAAAAACGAATAAAATATGTCACTTTTTGACTTGATATTGTGGGGATCGGCGCGATCAATCGACGAATCAGAATACAAGCTTGGTATTTACAAGCTGCAAATAAAATGGTGGGAAAAATATGCCTGTTAGGATGATCGCCTCATTCCCGACCGTCGGTTGGCAGCGTTTGATATGGAAGACTATCCTACAAAAAAAAGTTTGATTTTTTTTTTTGTGAAAGAAGTCAGTGTTATTTGGCACAATGACTATAAAATCTGAGTACTACCCAACGATTTATTTATTTCAATTATTAATCTATGTTAGAAACTCGCCCGTGTGATCCAGAGGCCGAAGGAATATTAAGGATTGTTCCAACACATACAATACTTCTTGACGTAAACTAGAATACGCGCTGCACAAAAATTTGTCTAGAATTATTGACGGTAACAAAATAGATGCTATTTTTGAATACTACTGATTTTTGGAAAATCTTACTTTAAAAAAAAAATCAGACTACTGTAAAATTAAACACTGTCATGAGTGCGAGTTATAGACAATTTTTTTTTAAACAAAGTTTAAACAAAAGTTTAGTCGATGTGACGAATATGTCATTTGTTTATATTATTGTTAAAATATTCAGTACTAACTTTCAGCAATTCTACCATATTATAACATATTTTCTTTAGTTCGCGAAAATCCATAATTTGTACACATTGTTACCTAAAAATTGTGGGGTAAAATCTGCCTTACGGTAAATATTCGATACGGGTAAGACATCATGTTTACAGAGAAAGGTAAGCTGTAATTAAGCTATAATCCTTATACACTGACTGAGGGTTTCTATAATTTCCATCACCAAACACAATTCTATAGATGATAGGAAAATTCGTAAATAACCTTCACTTGGTGACCGACCCTGTCCATCTCGTTTACTATAGAGTATATACGCGTCAACCTCCAGTTAAAAGCCTCTCCGATTATTAAGAATACAAATGAGACTATAAGGAAAACTATTACGGACGACAACATAATAAACATGTGGACCTTGATGCAGTAACTAGTGCACTACTTGCGTTACATGCAAACTATTATACTGATCACGCAATGCTCCTTGCAGAACGTGTGTCTTAAAAAATTTATAACGACAATTATCATACTAACACCTTATTTTTAATAAACGAGTGGGATATTCAACTGATGGAAGTGATACGTTTGATTTAAAAACATGGCGTTAGTTAGAATGGTATACACACCACCCTAATGTGATCTACGCCTAAACACATTATATTTTAAGTTTAGTACCTCAGTAATTTCACTAGCTATAGCGCCCTTTAAACCGGAACACAGTAATGTTTTAAGAAATAAATAGGAGCTGCGTTAGTAACATATCTAGAGGGTCACCGGCTTTAGATTAAAATCCAGAGATAATCGCATATTATATCTCAATACACTTCATCATTCATCATCATCAGATGATAGACGTCTACTGCTGGAGATAAGCCTCTCCCAAAGATTTCCACATCGGTCGGCCCTGCGTTGCTCGCATCCAAAGATTTCCTGCGATTCTCACCAGACCGTCGATCCAACTTGTGGAGAGTCTCTCAACACTACGTGTACCGCGGTACGCGGGCGCCCCTCGAGGACCTTACACTGCCCCATCAGCTGTCAATCCATCGAGCAATGTGAATGTCCCTTGCCCACTGACACTTAAGTCTAGCAATCTATTGGGCTGTGTTGGTGACCTCAGTTCTGCGGATTTCTACATTTATGATTATATCGCGTAGAGTAGCTCCGAGCATAACCCTCTCCATTGCCCTTTGGGTGATTTTGCGCCTTCTTATAAACGGCCACGTCTCAGTTCCGTATGTTAACACTGGCAACACGAACGATTTTAGTCTTCAGACTGCGGTCTCGGAGACTACACTTATACGACGGTTTTAAGTTGGAAGTAAAAGTATCACGCAATTGTTTTGCTTGTCGCTTGCTATCGTAAAATGAGCTTTTCGCAATAAAACTTACGAAAAAATTCTCCGTTCCGGATACGTAACGAAGAAATCATAAAACGGCAGTAGTGGTTTATAATAATTTAGTAATATCGGTTATAATATTAAAAAGCTATTTATTGTTCGCATTAGACTTGTATAAACATGGCTACGTATTAGAAGTCAATTCATGTTGGACCAGAGAGGTACTCTCTTAAAGTTGTGCCTGATCAATGAATTCCTTATACAAGATCTTCGAGAAACTCTATAAACTAACCGAAAATTTTAAAATTTTATTAAGTTACGAATGAATAAGTACATATGAATACTAGCTAGCATAACTGAATGAAATAATATCCCAAACACGTACCATATATATAAACACATTTAACTGTTACCCGCCTCCTTTGCTGGCCGTAATAGAGAATTAGACTTGAAATTTTCTGATATATTCCTTGAGAGCAACCGTAAATGATTCTCTATAGCAACCGCATAAATAATACGAAATTGAAGTGTTTATAAAAATTAATTAGAAATTAATTAGAAATAAGGTGACGAAGGATCAATGAAATTCAAAAATTAAATAGCGTTAACCATCTACAAATGTAGTCTCATGTCGATACGTTCATTAGTTTTCGCGTCATTAACGGACAAAAAAATAATTATTTTCTTTATATATGTATAGGTAGATATTGTTAAAATTATATAGGTCGCGCTGACCAACTGTGATATTCTTCCGTATAGTAATTATAGGCCCGAAGTGTAGTTGCAAAGACAAAACCCAGCACGCAAAGTAAGCACGCCACAGTGTTTACAAACGGCGCGGCCGCCGCCCTCCCTGTGGACCCTCCCTCCGCAACCTTATTAAATAATAACAGACTTTATGTACACAAATGTAAACACAACAATAATCATTATCACTCGTATCAATCACGTCTATACTTAAGGAGTGTGTGTGGACGTTCCACATGTACTTAACAAAAATATATTACAAACAGGATGATGAGATATCTATATAAGGTCTAGATATAGTTTAAATGCTACATCTATACCGCGACTACTCTACTAGTGTTAGATCTATTAGATATAGTTAGATTGCCGGAGACCGTCTAGGTGGACGCCACCGCCACGGACAGCGTCTATTTCCGCCGCCAAACAGTACTGTGTTCCGATTTGACGAGCGTTGTAGCTAGTTTAAGTAATGGAATAACGAAAGTCTATTACATCTCACGTGGCACGCCACGGGAACAATGTGGTGCTGTGTATATCATTCTAACTAGGGCCATGTTATTATATAGGCGGCTATTGTATCTCTCTTTTACCATGAGTTGAATGTTCGCGTTTCGTTAAATAAAAATAACTAGAATGATTTTTATAACATTAAAAGGAGTAATAGAGTTATAAACATCACAATCCAAATATCTGATCGCCGTATATAAATTACTGGATGCTAACAAAATGTGACTGATATTACGATGACCAGATATGTTACTTTGAGACAAACGTATTTTTGATTCATTTCAGCGACGAAACGAGCGGGACGCTCATCTCATAGTGAGTAATACGCCTGCACATAACATGGCGTTAGTTAGGTTGTTACACACTGCACCAAATTCTGCTACCCACTTTGAGCCACAAGATGTCGAGTCTCATTACTCCAGTAATATCTCTAGCTACAGAATTTAGACGAAGATTTATTTTTGTTCAATTAAACGACGAGACCAACGAAATGATCAACCTGACGGTAAGTTATACGATCACCCATAACAACGTGGCGCTTGATAGAATGGTATGCATATGTTTGAGTCTCAATACTCTAGTAATTACACTAGCTACAGTCCCCTATAAACCGGAACGCAGTGATGTTCGCACACTGTTTTGCGTAAGAATGGTACCTACGTAAACGGTCTCCAGCAATAAATAGTTGCCATCTTGCACAGTGCTATCTTGTACAGTAAATAATAAAGATTTTGATTTATGTCATATAGTAGTGTTTTAACATTTTGATTATATCATTTCATAACATAGTATTAATCTCACAGATGATTTCTTCGAGAGGATTATGTATAAGTGGGACATGTTGTAACTCCGCAGCCGGTACGGTGGCGGTGGAGTAGCGGTCTCGTCGCGCGGACGCCTTGAGTTTGTGACCAAACCGGTATCCGGCGCATGCGCAGCGCACTATTACAAACACTCCGCGAACAAACCAGATCTATTATACACTGTTATTGTGTTACGCGTGTACACTGGCCGCAGAGATTTTACTTAACACGGTGATGCTTTGCTAACATTACAAAGAGTTTGAGTTACCTTATAGAATACTAAGCAAAATAATAAAAACAAATACTTTTTACCGTCGAACCGAAATCCAAAAGTAAAAAGTAGATATAATGGCTATGTATGTTGTCTTTTAAAAGTTTTTAATATATGTTACAAATAATAATAGAACGTTGATTTTTCTTGCATTCTATCATTACACACGACAATTATATAATAACCCTACGCGGTAGACCATAAGGTAAAAATCGTAATTAATTAACCAATTAATTGACTATTAATAGTTGTTCTATAATCGCTAATTACGATGTATTGACAATTAACTATTTCCTCAGATCTCTTACGAACTATTTCCCCGAACGATTAAATGTGAAAGCATGTAGACAAAGTGCCTCCCCGACCAGTGAAGGTTGGCGATTACCGTGCTACAGACCTTTCCGTCTCTGGTTCGGCGGAACATTTCGGACGCTCTGATATACTACAATCAATTCAATATTAGAACTTATAATAGGGTTAAATAGATAACTCGTAGTTCTTATTCATGTGTAATTAGGTAGATATTTCATGATCCAAATGATGACCAGAGTGTTATACTTTGATAAAAAAAATCCAGGCGCATTCCGGATGTTATAAATGCTATGTGCAAGCTAAATGCCATCGCTGAGCGGAAGGAGGACCCGTCGCCCCAACGATAATGAATGCTGTTCAAGATCGTATCGAACGCGTGGAAATCTGTCAATTCGCGCGCGCCCTCCGGCGGCGAGGTTTCCCGCTCGGCGGCGCTGGCTGAGCAGCCCGCCCGCCGCACGCCCACGTGTACGTGACGTCACGCGCGCTCCCCCCTCCCCCATCGGCGACGTCACACCCCGCCCGCGAGCCGCGCTGGAGCACCCCCCACGCGACCCGCACTTACAAGCGTACGTATACACCATTACGTGTTATTACACAATATTCATACTCGTGTACCTTTACATTTCAAAGGTCGTCGTGGAATGGGATTATTTTTGTTTACTATTCCCTAGGTAATAAACGATTTGCGAGCATCAGATTAAAACCGGAGGCTGAATAGGATTGTTTGGGTTATCGTAATCAAACATTGTACTGCTGTGCCGCACAACTACAAAAACAATTAACACACAATTCCTTAATAATACTATTTGTTGTAAAAATAAGCTCGAAACTACTTTCAGTAGTAAAGTTTAAAATTAACCATTAAATAATTACATGTGCGTAGCGAATGTGGAATTTTAAACATGTATGTTAATTGAAGTTCTAAGTAGACAAGTTGGTTGAAGTGGGCAATTGGAAGGCTGAAACTAAGGTTTTGAAGGGTTTGTAAGTTGGTGCTGTGGTGCATTACAACGGTCGCGGCGTGGCTGCGGAGGGTGAGTCGCAGGGGTGGCGTGTGGCGTACGGCGGGCGGAAAGCGGCGGGCGACAGGCAGCGGGCGGCGAGCTGTGGGCGGCCGGCCGAGCGTCAGCGCGGTGGCGGCTCGCAGCTGCTCGCGGCGACCCACCCTCCGGCCGCATTGTTTCCATCGTGTACGGCTTAATCATTATGTGGAGACAAGTAGCTGGGGAAAGCATAGGGACGTAAGACGCCAGTACACGTACACGTACACACGCACCGCACAGCCAATATAAAGAAACAAATCGATATATAGCTTATCATGTACATACATATTAGGGGGACCGGAAAGTAATGTCGTTTTCTTACGCTAAATACAAACACATACATTTTTAACGAGTCTTTATTTTTAATCAATGATGTATTCCCCATCATTGTCAATAACCTTTTGCCATCTAGTGAGTAAATTTTCAATCCCTGATCGATAAAAATTAATTGGTTTTTCGGCAAAATATCTAGAGATGGCATTTTGGATATCATCCAAATTTGCAAATGTTTTGCCACTTAAAAAGTGTTGCAGCGCTCGGAATAAGTGGAAATCCGATGGTGCAACATCGGGCGAATATGGTGGATGAGGCAGCACCTCCCACCCCAATTCATTAATTTTTTCTAGAGTTCGCCTTGCGCAGTGCGGTCTTGCATTGTCATGTTGGAGAATGACGCCTTTTCGGTTGACAATCGCTGGCCACTTTTCAATTAAAGATTGATTGACTCGCTGCAATTGTTCGCTGTAGAGGTCTGCAGTAACAGTTTCTCCAGGTTTCAGTAATTCAAAATGAACAATGCCGCGAATACTCCACCAAACACACAAAAGCGCTTTTTTGGGGTGTAAACCTGGCTTAGCAGTACTCGGAGGGATTTCATTTGGAGAGAGCCACTGCCTTTTGCGTTTTGGGTTATCATACAGGACCCATTTCTCATCTCCTGTGATCAAGCGATCAAAAAACGCTTCTGTGTTGTGTCGTTGAAGCAATAAGTTGCATGTGATTGATCGGTTAGCCTTATTCTGTTCGGACAGATTATGCGGGACCCAAACACCTGCTCTGCTTACTTTTCCAATCTGCTTCAAATGTTCTTGGATGGTCGACCAAGGTTTGTTGAGACTGTTTGACAATTCCTCGATCGTCTGACACGGATTTGCTTCCACTTCCGCCCTTAACACGTCGTTGTCTAACGCTGATGGTCTTCCTGATCGATACGAGTCGGAAAGATCAAAATTACCCGATTTGAACTTGGAAAACCACCTTTGGCATTTACGAATGTCCAGTGCATTTGGATAAACATCGCAAATGTTTTTGGTAGCAACTGTTGCGTTATTTCCCTTGCGAAACTCAAAGAGCATGCAATGCCGGATGTGTACCTCTTCTGGTATTTGGCTGGCCATTTTACCCAAAATTACAAAAAAAAATTGTAATTCAATTGTCTATAAGTAAAGAAATCACTATAACCTCACAATGTCTTTGGTACGCTTCTGAACAAAACAATGAGCTGACAAATGACAATCAAGTATTGGCATGCGCAGAAACGACATTACTTTCCGGTGCACCTATTATATATATATATACTTTTAGTAACATATATTGTATTTTTATATCTAAGACTTTGTCACGTATTCTAAATTTTGTTCTGAGTTGTGTCCGCTCTCAGTGTAGATTGTCTTTTCGATATTTTAAATTTTTTTTTCTTGTTTTGTTATTACTAGCACCAACTGAAAATCAGCGCTGCAGCTTTTAGTTGCAGCATATAGCTGAGTTGGATGCCATTTCGGTGTATGTAATTAAATATGTGTAAGTTAAATTGTTATGTACCGAATAATTTTTTTTTTTCTTCTTTCTTTTCTTTTCTTTTATATATAAATTGTATTAATAAGTACTAATAAAAACAATTTCAGAGAAGCCTAGGTATTGCATCTCGGGTTAGTATCGCTGGTAGTAATGCACTAACACCATCATACACTGCGCTGAATGAATATAGCATCATCATCTTGAGTCGATAGATGTCCACAGCTAGACATAGGCCTCCCTCAAAGATCCCCATATCGATCGATCGGTTCTGCGCTGCCCGCATCGCCGGGATCCAAGGGCCGTCATTTGTAGGGATTCATCAGGGGTTGGTGGGAGCCAGTTCCTCGTCTATTAACTTGCAGGGTGCACCACGAGCAGGTGATGTTGGCTTGGGTCCCTTTCACCGATACTTGATAGCGAAATTAACTATGGGAAAAACGCAGATACGTTACTACAAACTGCAATCGAATCGCCATTTCATGTTTAATTGGTATAGTAACGCGTTACTCAATAAAGCTTTGCAATAACTAACAACAAAACAACCGAATGGTATGTAAACAGGCGTGAAATGAGAAAACAGTGCTAACGGTGAGAGACCTCGACTCCGCGGCGGCTGATGTGACGTAGCGGGCAGCGGAGCCCCCATTAACAGTTTCATTCAATTGAACCGTTTGATCCGTAAATGATTTTTTTTTATTGAATAAAGAAGTTGCAAACCTAAACGTTATTATAATACATGCGTTACACCTCAGCGCTGAAGTAGGATATTTTTTTTAAGTCTAAAATCTAGAACTTGTGTTCGTCGGGACTTGCTACTAACAGATAAGATGATAAATCGATTGATACATTAGATCTTTATGGTTTAAGACAATGTTTTACAAATACAGTATTAAGGTATAAGTCGGCAACACTCGCTCCAACGTCTTTCAGCTGGCGACCGTTTCAATAACGACGATGCTGGATATTCTACGTCCATGTTTTTCTAAGTGTTGATTTTATTCACAGAGATCTTTTTTGATCTATTTTCACGCGGTTATTTTTTATTATTAAAAGTGAAACAATAAAACATGTGAATGTGAAACAGTTTTATTACGGAGTTCACATAGAACGCGCGTTACAGGTACGTGAGCCTGCTCGTAGTTTTGCTTATTGTTATCAAGTGGATTCCGCGGGCGAGCTTCACCGTTACGAGCCGTGGGGCGGGCACAGCGTCTGCGCGGCCAGCTCCTTTCCCACGGCCTCGCGGTGTAGTTCCACTTACATCTGAAGCGCGGTGTACACCGAGTGCGAGGAGTCGCGTCGCCGCCGTTGCGCCGCCGTCGCGCAGCCGTCGCGTCGCCGGCCCGCGCGCAATGTACGCCCGCCGTCGGTGACGTAGCGGTGTAGTGTAGTGTAGTGATGCTGAGGTCACGTCGCGGCGCGCCGCTACCGCCGCATCATTAGCCGTAGCTTAATGCGACTGGTATTATGTAGAGTGCGTGCAGTACGTAAGCGGGTTTACATCCTATTGCGGTGGAGAATCCCCATACGTATAAGATCGTTTCAACGTCTTCTACACAGAATTCGACATGAATTTTGATTTTGTTGAAGGACTGTTTGAGGATTATAAGATGAACTGAACGTTTATTTTTTTTAATATATGATTAGATAATTACCACAATAAGAGATAAATACGTTTTCAGATTTAGTATCGACGTGGGGTTAAGATAATGTAAAAACTTTTAATTATAGGTAAAGTGTAAATGACGCACTTACAGAGCGGTGGCAGTGGACCTCCACAACATGAACGACAAGCGCACTCATCCCTTCCCACGCATACCTAATTAAACAGTTAACGGTTTGTTCAGATTTAATCGGTTTAAAGTATACCATCAGAAGCGCTTAAAGAATCGGATTTAGACTAATATTGAGAAAGAAGTGGAGGTGCGTGAATAAAAATTTTTCACAACCACTGGCAAGAGAAGTGTTTAACAATGATATTTGTTTTTTTTCTTTCACAAAACTAGGAGTACGCAATATAAGCGCTTCTGAGCCATTTTTTGGACTTTGTTTTTTGTCTTTATCAGCTAGGAGTGATGATTTAAATGTTGTGATGTTTGTTACACATCCTACCATCAAAAACAAATCAGTTAACATCATACATAACAAATACTAAACTTAAGTGGCAGTGGGCAGGGCACATTACTCGAAGGACCGATGGCCGATGAGGTAGCAGGGTACCGGTACCGGCAGACGTTATGTTGAGAGGCCTCCGGCAAGGTGGACCGGCGATCTGGTGAGAATGGCGGGAACCCACTGGACGCGAGAGACGCGTGAACGATCGATGGGGAGACCTTTGGAGGAGGCCTATGTCCAGCAGTGGAAGTCTATCGGTTGACGTTGATTATACATAATGATTTATTATAATTGTTAATGTTTTTAAATGACAGTTAAGTGTCACACACACTAAAATCACGTTTTTTTTAAGCGTAAACTAGAAAATTATTTTAACTCCTTATAGACAAAAATCATTTATAAAATAGTTATATAACGGTGATATTGTGTCGGCCAGATAGCAGCAACGTTAATATTATATCATAACGTGATGCTAACACACAGTACGCCACGCCGGGCGCAGTAGTTGGGGCACTTGGTGCGATCTCGGCGGGCGGAAGGTGCCGCAGCTTCTATCTCGCCACGTCATAAACAGATCGTCGCCGGTGAGATAATGTTTGGATAAGATAGCGCCGTCAAAACACATGCCGGGCTTACGTGGAACGCGTAAGTTTAAAATAAATAACTACGAAGAGCAATGTTAAGGGGAAACGATTTTTGTAAGTTTACATAAATTCTAAACTGAAGTGAACAAAGTGAGTACTTATTTAGTTCATCTATTTATATACGGTACGGTACTTAAGTAGTGAACGAGGCGGTAACAATGTCCGCACTTGTAGTTCCTCAGACATTTCTTAATAATTAAATATTACTATTATCTGATTTTTTTTTGGTAATAAAAACTTGTTAATTTATTACTACTACCCCCTGTCCTAGTGGAGCAACTTTGATCTTAAGCGAAAGTAAATGGATCAGTTTTAAGTTCTCAACAAAATATTTGACAAAATATAATATAATATATAAAACAAAATGAACAACTAATGATGATGATGATTTAAAACTGCTGGCCACTACCGTTAAATAATTTTTTTTTTGATACAAAATAAAATACCAATACTCGAAAACTAGTAAGGGTTATCTGGATAATAGAGAGCCAGCAGTTTTAAATTAACTTAACACAAACTCTTGGTTAAATGTGTCGACTGCATGGTATTAACATTGATAGCTTAATAATTGTGTGTGTTTGTGTATTTAGTGGGACGACAGCGACATTGGATCAGTGGGGTCGCGGTGGTTTAGCGGCGGGCGGCGGGCGGCGGGCGCCGGGTGTGCGGGCGTGCATGCCGCGGGGCGCGACGGCCGGGGGTCAACGACTGCGTGCAACACCGGACCGCGGAGCATCTGGCCCGCCCGCTCTCGCACCGACACCGCGCCTATACCGGCCGGCCAGTGTAGCGCCGGCCCGCAGCGGCCCGCGCCGATCCTAATCACCGAATGCCTCCGTTAAACGGGCGAAAACTATCTATATACTCCATGCTCTACTTCACCACAACATTTTTAACGTTTTGAATAAATTAAACTTCTTTTTCTTTAACACCTATGCGCGTACGCGTGCTGTGAATATTTCACAAATCATTAGCTGTCAAGAGTCATTGTAACATATAAAGTTTTATTGCTACATCTATTGAGGCGCCGTTTTATTGCTCATAAATCTGTTACAAAAACAATTTAATTGGAATATATATGAGAGATTGGGCAGGGTTTACTGCTTAATGTAAATAATCGTCGTAATGTAAACTGCGCCGACACACGGCGAGGGGAGCCGCAACAAAAAGGCTCGCCAGGAATGCGTGAGCGACGGGCGGCGCACGCGCCCCGTGTCCGTTTATCGCCGGCTATTAAAAACGCTCTCCGATTTCGAGAATACGTAGAAATTGAAACGGTCCATTTGCAAAGTCGTTTCCAAACATCGGGCCGTTTGAACAGTACGATGGTATTTTAATCAGCGAGAGCCGGACATCAGCTCAATTCGATGTAGTCGGCGAGTCGGCGGGGAGCCGTGCGGCCGACCGACTAGCTCCTCGCGTGCCCTTGGGCGCAACGCTGGTATGTCAGTGCAGGGACATGTGCGGCGTGGATCAGGTGTCGCATTGACCGCGGTAAAACCAGTCGCTGTCGCGCCACTACCACTCCCCGTGCCCTGCCCTGCCCGCTCCACGCCACGCCACTCGCAGAGAAAGTAAAAGCTAATACTTTTCGATGCTTAACATCATTTTAATGCAAAACATTGTACTCGCTAGAGCGTCCGAAATGAATTTAAACCGAGTAGAGCGCGATCCAGTAAAGATACAAGCGCCGTGTGGAGCGAGAACAATGTGAAGCGAACAAAAAAAAAAAAAAACTATGTTTAGAAACCGGTCGCTAACGGGAAACGAGACATCCCTTGCAGCCGCAATAGAAAAAGGAACAATGTGCCCATAATTATACCACAAAACAGTCTACTGTGTGGTAAAAGAGTCGTGGAGAATTTTAGACCATCACTTTAGTAATAAAAATGCACGTTATTCTTGTTTATAATAATGGAAATTAATAACGAATTACTAATATTTAATACCTTTATCACATGCATTTACTGTACTATGTTCTGTTGATTGCGGATGATCACTTGTCAACAAATATTCCATTTATCGTTCTTATGCCTTTATAACATGTAAAAAATATTCTCCCCCGTCAAACACTGTGGTAATCGGCATAATGGGTAGCTAGATGTGTTGTATTGTCGCCACCCTCAAATTCCTCTCAAGCGGACCTGTAATTAGGAACCCCTGCGATGTGACACCCGTCTAGACGTATTCCGGTTTCCTTGCAAGCTAGAAGAATTAGAAGAGTGTGCCCTGACGAGGCTTTTAGTAAGATTAATTCTAATTTCGACAGCCATGATTGCACTCTAACTATAAAGGGGCGGCATTCTAAATAAAAACACTCATAATTTTCTATTAATTTCTAAGCACTCTTATAACAAAAATACATTATTTTTCCACAATCGTCATAATTACGATCCTGAATGAAATACTTGCATTTGGCACCAGTTCAAAGATGGCACTGGAATAAGACGTACGGTGTGTCAGCTCTGTTTATTTCTTTAAAACAAATACGGGAGGCGTTTGCGTATGTTTTATCGGTTTCCTTTTATACGTCCGAGTGGATCTTCTGGGAAACAATGAGCTGTGTTTCATCGCTGTCAAAATATTCCTTTCGAGATTTTCTGCGGAAAACTTAAAGATTCAAGTTATGAAGGAGAGAATGAGAGAGTGAGAGAGGAGACGCATGGCGGCCGGGCGAATAGATATTTTACTTATACGGGGCTGGGCTGCACGGCGAGAGTTAGACGCGATCGAAAGAGCATCGGACCGAGGGGAACGCGAGGTTCAAGGTTCGTGTAATGTTTATTTTTTGCGTCCATCACGCTCCTGTCTAGGGCGACGTATCGATGTAGTGCACACATAAAAATTTATGTTAAACACAAATCGGCAGATGTACTTAAAAACTCAAGTAAAAGTGCTACATCGTTCTATAAATAGTTCAGAAAACCACATGTGTAAATACTCAGCCTAAAACACTAAATTTTAATTGTGTGCAAAAATAATTCATAATGTATTACAAATATGGAAAGGTGTTTTTAAAGGTTAAAACCAGGGTTGCTGTGACGCACTGTTCTTGCTAAATGTAGACATCGGTAAAACGTACGTCACACAAATCAATAATCTATAAAGTTTCATTGAATTTGTGTTCATAATATAGCTAATTTAATATAATAGTAATAGAGCTTTTTTTTTTATTAAACATTAACCTCCTTTCTAATCAGATGTTTTACATTTTCTTTGAATGTACAATGAAATGGTATCAAAAGTATAGCCAGACCATTTTGAACGGTAAATGGGACATGGAGAGTGGTGGTTGTCTGGTTCGGTGTTGGTGTGTGTCGGTGTGTGTCGGCGGGTGTCAGCAGTGTCGGCGGTGCCGCTCGCCGGCGGGCTCGGTATCGATCAGAGCGCGGGCCGTGCCGGTGCCACTCGCCGCCGCCTTCACAGCCAATTTATCGCGCGCCGCATTACGCGCCGCTCCCACGAGCCCCCGCTGTTACCTTCAACTGCCGCATCACCATTACCCACCCCTATTGAACATCGGCGAACTTCACCACCACGCTTTCATATTTCAGACTCTTTTGCTCTTCACTTAATAAAATTAATTCAATAAAATCCGAATGCTATTTAATGCAATAACAAACAACAAATTTAACCACAGTTAATACATGGATTATTTAGAGCTTCCTGCTTTACTTTTCCCAAAGAATTGACTGATTAATGACTAACGCAAATATTTTTTTTTTATTTTATTATATAGTCACGCCTTTTTCCCAGTAGGGGTAGGCAGAGGTGAATAAACACCCACATTTCGCCAGATGTGGTCAGATTAGGTCCAGTGTAACAGGGGGCGAGCCTGTTGCCACTTTATTGGGACCACCCCACATACACACACAAAGATGATGTCAGTGCGCGGGTTTCCTCACGATGTTTTCCTTCACCGTTTTGTATCTCGCTGTTGTAACTAAAGTTCACAAATGTACATAACTTAAATATTAAGTCATTGGTACATGCCGAGCTTTGAACCCGCGACCTTCAGAATGACAGCCGCACGCTCTAACCATTAGGCCAGCGAGCTACTGACTAACGCAAATAGCTCCTCAAAAGTTGAGCTATTGATACCAGAAAAGAACTAGTCTGTTTTCGTGACTTATAACCCTTGGGCACTATACTTACAGGCATGATCAAAACAATAACAATATTAAATATTTATATTATGAACTCTAGTTCGACAACTAAGTCAACAGTTGAAGTACAATAAAGTGAAATAGTACGTCGTACTTTATTAGCCTGTCCTTGAGGAACAGTTGACACGTGGCGGTTGACAATGTAAACTAGAGCGGGCAGTAGGGGGCTCTGCCCGGATCCTCCCTGGGGAGTCGGATCGATACAACCGTGTCCGCGTCCGCCTCCGCTCCGCACATTTGCATACGCAACAAGAAACAACCCGGTTTTTAATGTCATGCCCAGGTAGGACAAAAAATAATTTTTCTTCTGAGTAAACTAAACTTCCGGATCATTTTCCGCTTAGATTTAGAACAGCTAATGAAATTTTTTAACGTAAACTTTTAAACTAATTTTATATCTTCAATAGAATACATACTCGTAATCTACAACTCTTAATTTTTCGTAATTGTTAATACATTTTTTTTACATAGAAAAAAAATTATCGATGACGATCGAAAAGAATAATCTATTACAGACAAATGCCGTAAATACCTAATTAATTAAATTTGGACATTGTTAATATGAACATTCTGTGGAATAGGTGACGCTGTGAGTTGAACTACATACTCACTGGAAAACCTTAAATTAGTGCTTCATGAATGCGCTGTGAGCACTACCCGCCGTCACTGAGCTGGCTGCAGTACACCGGCACAAAACGTTTTAGGTTTACGGGTTATTGCAACACTCAATGTTTATACGTAGAGCACTCGTTTCAATTACCCTTCTCACCCTACGAAGTTTTATTGTTAAATAATTAATTTTTACTTTCACCCTTACAGAATGTTCAGCTTTAGTGGTAAAAAGCCTCTGTTGCCTAGGACCGTCTAGGTCAGTACCATCGCAGCGCCTATTGCAGCCGACAAACAGTAGTGTGCAAACATTACCGTTTTCCGGTTTAAAGGGAGTTTCCAGCTAGTAAAATTACAGGGGTATGGAGACTTAACATCTTACGCTCAAAGCGTCGAGCGCAATATGCTGCTATGTATTATATATCATCCTAGTTTACGCCACTTGTCATTTGAAAGCGTATCACTTACTACCAGGTGAACGTTTTCTTCGCCTCGTCGCTTGGTCAAATAAAAAAAAAGCTATTTTAGTGCTATTTTAGTTTTAACTTTTCGTCCGCAATATACACAAATATTTAACTTCGTTATATTTTGGAAGTAATGGTAGATAATTTAGACAAGTCATTATCAAAGTATTATCGTATATGATGAAGGTTTACCAATGTCAATAGTGTACATTACCCGTATTGAAAGCTCCGGGCTTCATTCGACATTAGTTTGTCTAGAAGTAGATGGCTTATATCCGAGATGAGGACCAGTCAAAATATTAGACTCAACTCGAAAGCTCTCAGACTGCGGCGCTGCGGTTTTAAGCACTTAGCGATAAGGCAGAGGACAGGACTGTACGCGATCCTGCACAAAACATCCGGGCGTCCATTGTAACAAGCTTTGAAAAGCTTTTCAGTAAAATACCATACATTGAGAAGATTTTGAAAATATGAATTGTTACAAGAGTTGCAAGATAATTGCTCATTTCAAGTATTTTATGACAAGTGTTATAATAATTTTAGATTTTGTGAAAAAATTATGGTTATTTTAATATCATTATCATATAAGTTAAATTAAACAAATAAAAATCTTTTCAAGGTTTTACTTGTGGTTGTATCGAAACGAGGACAAAACCTTCGAGTGTTTATATTCTAAGGTAGTAGAAGAATTACGTAGCTAGGGCGGCCGGCGTAGAGGCTAAGGCGGGGCGCTACGTCACCGAATGGGCCTAAACCTTTACCACTGCTCCCCGAAACGAGGTACACCAATCACAGTGAATTATAACGATGATTACAGTACTTGCATCATTGCATAAACTACTGCAGTTTCATTGTAACAAACAATGTAAATTAAATCGGGTTCAGACATAAATATGATATCATCAGCCGTTAGACGTTCACTGCTGGACATAGGTCTACCCCAAAGATCCCCACATCAATCGGTCCTGCGGTGCTCGCATTTCCGAGCACTACCGGGCACATGGGACATATTTCCCACTACGCTAGCCGAATTACGGATTGGTGAAATCCAAAGCCTGGTTTATTGATCAGCAGGGTGCATCAGGAGCAGGTGAGGTTGGCTTGGGTCCCGTTAGTTGTGTGGGACCCCTTACACCCCTATAAAGATGATATCATACTATTCAGTTAACAGCGCCATACATAATTCAGATGTATTAAGCCTAATCGCGATGAGACTCGTTGTTACATAAAAACAAAGTGAATCTAATTAAAGATTCGTAGCCACGCTCCCGACGTTGTAACACATTAATAAACTAATTACTATGCCGCTACAGTAGCGAGTTCGAATCGACCCGCTGTTGAACGGTTGCATTCCTGGTTTCATTGCCTTAAATGTAATCAAAAACATTGTCGGTAAATAGTTAAACACTCACTCAATTTGTGTTATAAGGGATGAAACGCTGGTAATTTGTACGGCGTGAGTTAACAAACTTCTCATTTTCATATGAGGCCCGATTTAATTCATAAACGGGCCGTGCATGTGCAAACTATATTTTCCACGAATGATTAAACTAATTAAGTGGGGGTTCGCGTCGAACACCCCGGTTCCGAGCGGGCCGCGGCCGGGGTGGTGGTGGTGGTGGTGGCGCAGTGTGTAGGAGTATGCGACGCACTAACCAGCCCCCCGGGCCGGTGTCGCGCGTGGGAAGAATAAGCTCCGCTCGGTGCAGTCCCTTGAACTTTTGAACTTTCAACGCGTTGATTACCATCGCATACGACACGAGTGGCACATAAATAATTTTTATGGAATTCAAAACAACTATCGGATAATCTTAATTGTCGATAAGAACCAAACATTGATATATTTTATAAGTTTCATCAAAGTTCATGTTTTCGGCCCCTTTTTTATGTTTCCTGGGAATTCTTCGAAAGATACCCTGCTTCTGGGAGGAAGTCAGGGTTATGTGAGATTCTTACTCACTAAAATCCCCTCTGTGGTTTGCATCAGTATATTCGGAGAGGCTCTGGGATATCTTATGGAACGCACCGATGCCCATCTACTCTTTCGTTTACATGTCTCTGAGGAGGAGCTTTAACCTCCTAGACATTATCGCTCAACCATATGTTGTCACACACAGGTTAGCTTGTTGAGCAATAAGGAGCGATAAGTCGCTTTCTACGACAAGTACTTACCTTATTCTTATTCTTACTAACCCGAGGATACAGGGAGATTCACGACCCCTAGTATCATATGATTTTATTGCTAGCAAGTCTCTGTTGCGGGAGACTATCTAGATAGGTGGGTACGAAAGCGGATAGCCGCTGGAAACAATAGTGTTTCCGCTGCCAAACTACCAACAAACACACAGTAATAGACACAGCAACTACAACGTCCTTCAAACGTTGTAGCTGACTAAATAGTTATTTCACTAAATTACTAGGATAACAACACGAGCATAATGTGGTGCAGTGTGCAGCATCGCAACTACCGCTAGGTTGTTATTGACTGAAGTTTAGGTATGCTGTTATGTATTATCACGAGACGAGAAGTTCAAGTGTCGCAATACAATGGGTCGCGAGAGATTTGATGGGAATGATACCTAAGTGAGGGGGTTACATAATCTTGCAAAAAGTGAAGTGAACGAGACAAAGGGGTTGTGAGAGGGATGAATTTACATTTAAGTATCAAGATGTATCCTCTAAAGACCTTTTCATGACTAAGCTTTCATGTGGAGTAAAGGTCGAATTTTCTAATTTAACCGTATCAAATGTAATTTTTTTTGTTCAAATAATATATGTTCTATACTTATAACAGTTTCAACGAATTAGCGATGTACTACAATATAAAATTTATTATTTACTAACTAAAAATAATATACATTAAAGTAACTAAAAGCTTTGGCTTTTTCTAAGAAGTAACGATTCGACGGCCGTGCTAGTTCGTGATTAGATATAAGGAAAACTTTACTTGTTTTTATAGTACACAAAAAACAATGTTACTTTAATATAAACATGAAGATACATAAGTATTATTAACGAGGCTATTATAAAATGTTATAACAAATCTATTAAATACAACCTTTATATGTACTCGATGAGGAGACGGTGTGTTAAGGGTTGAAAAGTGTATGTATGTGTAATATGCTAAATATGTAATGACGAAAAACGAACGCATGCTTCAAAAGAGATTTTAAACAATTGAGTTGGACAGGTAAAAAGTGAATCGGTGTACTGTATACAGCGGTAATATAATTAGGGGCGACAGGTCTACCGCCGCCCGCCCACTGGGTCGGGTGTGAGGTAGCCCGCCCATCGTCCGCAACCCTCTCCCCCAGGCCGCCCCCGGGACGCGCGCCCTAGGCAACATCTTGACAGTAATCGGCTGCATGTATCCGACGTTATCGAGTGGCTTTGTGAGCTCCACAAAGCGGTGAAATGCTCAGTTTTCAACCTCCACTACCCCTATCGAATTTCGCCTCAACAACAGATGATCATGATACGAATAATAGAAATTACAATAAATTGAAATGTAATATGCTAACTATCATTATCATTTCAACCGGTGGACATTCACTGGTGGACATAGGTCTCTTGTAATGCGTTCCACTTTATGTCCTCTGTCCATCTAGTAGGGGTCTGGCAAGGCTGCGCTCTCCGGTGCAGGGTCTCCATTCCAGCACTTTGAGACCCCAACATCCAACGCTTTTACAATATTTCGTTCATATTCACCAACAATTAGTTGTTTTAAGCATTTACTTAACTGGAAATATACTATAAGAAAAGGATTTCGCCTCTTAAAATTTCATTTTTGTGTTAAAATTATAACTACCCACCCACCCGGTGTCGTGTAATTTGAAAATTATGCCGTTTATTTGTATCATTTATTCTTTAGAACCGGGAATGCATGAACGTAAATGATACTATAACATTTTACAATTAATATTTGTTTTAAATTACACATTACATATCAAGCTCCTTACTTGATTCTATTGTAACCCTACAAGTAGTAAGATATCAAGTACGAAGATTGAAATGATGAATCAACTCCCACACTCAGAGTTGAATGAATAAGATGTAGTAGGCGATTGGTTTAGTTCGTAACAAGATGACTATGCAATTGTTACGTCGTACAAGCTGGAGGAAATATTATACAGGAAAATATGGATTCAGTGGAATAATACGATTTCATGTTTAATTTTCGTTTATATACGGTAAGGTACTACTTGCATCAGCGCCTGAATAAGCATTATTGTGCGTAAAGACATTTCGATAAATATATATGGTTGAAAAATACCTACTGGTGGTACGTCTCTGTTGCGGGAGACTGTCTGGGTAGGTACCAATACCACTGCAGCGTCTGTATCTGATGAATTTACTGGGGTAACGAGACAAGTATCAGGGCGACGAGCATAATGTGGTGCAGTGATAACTGTTAGAATGGTGTGGTAATAACACCACGTTGTTATTGGCAAGCGTATCACTTACTATCAGATGAACATCTCGCTCGTTTTATCGCCTAATAATATATAATAAAAAAATCTATTAAATATTGATGTTTATAATTAATTTGTAAGTGCGATTATTAATTGAAATGTAATAGTAATCGTTCTAATGGTGTTATCAAAAACAAATTGCGCCTACAAATAGCCAGCAAATCGGTGTTAGCTTATTATTACTAAGTACTAGGGGAGCCTAAACCGATTAGCCCCCGTCGCTCCAGCCGCCGGGGGTCAGACGTTAATCTTGGCGCAAATGGGCTCACGTACCGCGCAGCCTCCGGATATGACCGCTCAAATTATAACCGGCGGCGCGCGGCTACCAGGCAAATACAGCCTCTGATGCGACTTTATATGACACTAACTTCACAAGGATTAATTCTGTATCTTGTTAGTTTATTTAAAGTTGTTCATAGATAATATTAAGAAACTCAAGTGTCGAGTTGCGTGGCTAAAGGTTCAACAGTTTTTGACTAGGCTTAAAGTAAATCATTTTATTTTAGCGTTAAGGTTTATAACAAATGTCTTCAGTTGCAAAATAAAGTTAACGCTCATGCGATCATTATATCACACACGTATGATTAAAACTTCAAAACATGTTTATGTTGATAGTGATATACGAAAACGATACTGAAGATGAATCTGAAGTAACAGCTAATAGTTTGACAGTATGTAATAACATAGTATCGAGTACGTGTGCTGGTCGATTCGCGCAGGACGGGAAATTGCTGAACGTTCGGTTATTTCCGTCCGCACTCTGCGACGGAGACCTTCGATCGAATGCCGTCGACGCAGCGAGCTGGCCCTACGGCGTTACGAGCCACTGTAGCATCTACGCGCACGTAACAGTGTTTACAATAGCTCGCGGCGCTGGAATGCGGCATTTTACAGAGTGTTAGTAGTAAACAGAATCTGACCGATGCTTTTGAATATTACCGCAAACAGGAAATCGGTTAAACAATTTCATATTTAATGATTACAAGGTGCTATCGTTTAATTTTTGACCCGATCAATGACATCTATAATTCTCGGGACTATAGCCCAATAACGGTAACAAGTTTTTATAGTAAATTTATAATAATCTAGCAACTCGGTATATTACTGCTAAACACAAATATCAACAGATACTATTAAAAGTTTTAACATATTTGTTAAAATTGATACATATTGATACATATTTGTTAAAATTGAACTGAAGATATTCCCCCCTTTCGTCTAGACACCATCCATCATGTCTATGACCCCACTAAAGTCTCGCTACAGGATTAGTTTTAAACAAATTTACGTATGGTAGAAGTCTGGATATACTATGCATTACTGTTGAGAGATGTATCACAGCAGGTTCGATATTTATTGGGAAGGAGTAAACGGCAGGAGCGCGGTAGAGGCGTCCTTGCCACCCTGTTTCGCCATATAAGTGGAAAGTGGGTGACCGGGAGAGATTTATCGTCGCAATAGCGGTTTTTATTTTTAGCTCGATCTCAGAAATAAATTGACGTTTATGCAGGAATTCCGAAGACGACATTATGAGCAACCCTGAAATTACTACTGTAGCGGGTATTAGTTTCTAATACACACTTTTTATTCACACAAGGCCAACCGTAATTTGTCCTCTTTAGCTCGTATTCCGTAAACTCTGATTAAGTTATGGAGCACGGCAAGTTTATCCCTAGTTGTCTCCAAACGTCGTTGCTCGTAATGAGAGCGCAAGGTTGAAACAATTGATGCGACCGTGGTCACGACCACGGCGGAGTACTTTGCCTAGCCGGTGTCAACGTGTACCCAGTGAAATAATACAAAAAAGAAACCCTTTAAATTTTTTTGTATTAAAATTATGTCATTAAAGAATTACAACTGCAGTTATATATATAGTCATACTGATTTACTGATACACGTAGACACTCCGTAGACGTGTGCATAATTCGTCAATTCAATATATTTTCGTAGGGACTGAAAACCAGCGCTGATCGGAATTACTGTTCCAATCAGCATCAGCCGAGCCGGCTCCTTCTACATTTGCAGTTGAACAGTTGAATAGAGCAATAGGTGAAAAATGAAAATGCATATGTTAGGGTAGTGTGAGGCAATGAAGTAATAGTTTTATTTTTATTTAGTATTTTGCTAAATGTATACTAACAAGGTAACAGCATAACCTTAATCTGGTCACAATTGTCGGGTGCACAGAAATAATTCCGTTTATGCCGATTTATGTCATCCTCTATTTTCGGAAGCGGCGGCGGCGTCCGCGTGAACTTGCCCGCTGCGCCTGCACAACTCGTAAGGAGGAAAACTTTATGATACTAGGAAACTTATTCATTGACAATGAGTTAGTCATATGGGATTGTTCTCTACGTCACATGTTACTCATATTGCACTTACTGGACTTACGTGTATCGCCTGCATCAGCCGTCACCAATCACACATTTTTCCTTTTGAAGTGCACTATACGGCAGGGCATGCGTTCTATATAGGCAAATAAGCACTGCGTACCCTGGCTCTCTAACATATCTAAACAATAATCTCTCAAGAGACCTAAAAGATCCATAAGTTTGCTTTGACTATTGCTAAATTGAGTAAATTAGATATGTTTATTTTTAAATATAGATAATCACCGAGATTTCATTTGTGTCTATCATACCCTACCCCAAATCTATGTGCCCTTGAGATTGTATATAATGAAATCTCCGGGGTAAGGCTTAAAAATTTGAGTTTCTTCATTGCTCTTCTATATATATATCTTAATTAGTGTCTCGATATTACATAGTGGACCAAATCCCTTACCAATGGTAGAACGTTCAGCTCGTGTCGTAGCATTGCCTTATGTAACTTTTCATTTTTGAAAGTGTCTGGTGCATTGACCAAGGCGCGGTTGGTCGTGCTTCGGGCCAATTTTAACCATGTATTGCTTAATTTGGACTCGCTAGTTTCCATTACGAACAGGTGAATTGTGTGCGGCGGATCGCGTTGCCGAAATGTGCGCGCAAGCGGCCCATTACGAGACTGCGTAGTGACTGCGACAAGTCGAGGAGTCTACGGCACTGTACTCTATGCTCATCGTTTACTATGATCGTGATGTTAAACGTTAACAAGTAGATATTTAAATTGATTATTGATAACATTAAAAAAAAAAAAACGAATCTAACGAAAACGAGCGAATGTGAACAATGTGTATGTTAGTTGAAAGTTTGAAGATATTTTATGATTTAAAACAAACACGATGTAATTTGAAACAATTTATTTGTACTCTAATAAACTTATTATTCGTTTTACCTTAATCAGTAAAACTAAGAATTTAATATATTAATCTTTCCATAATTTTTAATATTCATAATATTTTTACCAAGTTTACTGATGTCTTTGTTGCCGCAGTACGGCTAGATAGGACCCTCCGCAGCGACAAACATTACTGTGATCGAGTTGGAAAGTCACTCGATGTAGGTAGCGAAGTTACTGGGTTGTGCATGATGGGATGATAAACATGTGGTGCAGTGTTTATCATCCCAACTGGCGTCATGTTGTTATGGACAGACGTGTATCTTTTACTATTAGATGAGTCTCGTTCGTCACGTCACTCTTCGTTGAAAAAAAAAAGCACTTATTTAAGTAATAGGAGCGGATCAAGTGCGAGTGTAAAGATCTGACCGGGCAAATAATAATAAAATTCGCAGCCGCATCGAGCCCGGCCGGTTTGTCCGACCACCTGTTGAATTCCAGGCGTAAACGTTGTTTGAAAGCCTTCGGCGGACCTATGTGTCTTAAAAGTTTTGCTTCGCGACGATCCGGTGGCACAACATCTGTCCAATTCGTTCCGACTCGATTTAGTACATAGTGTACGACGATAAGGAATCTATTCGCTTGCGTACACTGATCTCAACTGTTGCTGTGGTAAACTTTCAAGTGAGCGATCGTAGTGCAGTTATAGAATTTGTTATAGTATTTTTATCACTGTTGTGACGATTAGTTTCGACTATAACCCGACATTTAGTGTCTCATCTGTATGAAGATAAGATTGTAAGCACCATTAAAGCCAAAATGTTCCACGTCTTTTGTACATCAAACTCGCAGTATAAGCTTTAAATCTTTGATACTGGTCTGCGTTGTACGAACAGAACCTTAAGTGACCTTATACTTCGACTTAAGATAAACAATATAAGATCTTTTTCACACGTATTTTTTATTAGGAACATTTCGTAAATATTATAAGTGTAGTGATAGCTACACGGCTGAAGTTAACAAAAGGAAATAAAATGGATGAATTTCATCGCTTGAAATGAACGTGAAAGAACAAAGTTGGAAGCCTGAATTCCAGATGTCCTTTCGCAAATGAACCCGCAGCCACCCGAGCCGGCCGTTATTCATTTCGCAAATTATCGTCCTCTCTTCTATTTTCTCGTTCCCTTATCTCCGAAGCTTTTGTTCCGGAATGACTCGGCGCGATCTTAATCTTTCAGTTAATTGTTACCGATGATACTACATCTCGGTGTACGGTTAACGAGCTGTTAAGTTGAGCTATTAGTTTGTTAGCGCGAGTTAACATGGATTTCGTTGTAATGTTTAAATGTAACCAAAATGACAACCTTAATACAAGATAATAAATTATCATTTTTGTTTGAAATGAATACTTTTCACTTCAAGCAGCATATAACAAGCATTAGCTCTTTCACTAGGACATATCAGAACGTCACGCCCGGAGAACGTCCTTTCATATTATTATTTATGCTTCAAATAAATGAAAAGACCCAAATATATGTTTTAGTATATAAGTGCAAGTACATCTTCGTCACTGCTAACCCATTACGCCCACCACTCCCGATTGCGAAACGATACTGATTTTCTCCGTGTTATAAACTCATGTCGAAACTTGAATCGATGAGTAATATTTTTATTTATCTATATGTATATAGAACCATTACTGGTATCGTAAAATTAGGGTATATTAGACGGACTTAATGTCCGTCGACGTTCTCTAAGACTTAATAAAGGACAATGCGGAGATACTGTAATAAGTGAGGAGGAACATTTTTTCTTCTAACGGACAATGACGGTATAAGTATACGCACACTAATAATTTTGTTGTACTAAACTTTACGTTCTACCCATTCCAGCTGGCAACGCATATTTTAAGTACGTATACAATATGTCCTACCCGTACCACGTACACGCCTATTGTTGTGAAAAGCATGCCGTACCTGCATTTTTGAAAAACAAAGTGCACCAAAGTCGTGTATGAATGAATATGTACTTACGACTCGCGATGAGCTCGGGGGCGACGAGCCCGCTGAGGTCGGGCTCCTCGCCGTACCAAAAGATCCAGAGTTCCTTGGCCGCGCGGAGCGAGAGCGGCGTGGGCATGTCGTACAGCTCATGCGGCTGCTGGGTGGGTACGCGGCGCCACACGCACAGGATGTCTCCGGCCAGGCAGCGCGCGTAGCTGCTGATCACCGGGTCCCCCAGCGGCGCCGCGCCCTCCTCCCCGTCGCCGCCGCCCACACCGCCACTCGACTCCCGCTCCCACACAAGCTTACGCCATTTTATGCCATACAGCTCCGTCTGAAAAGAAAACCTTGCATTAATATTTCAGCTCAATCTGTACGAGCACAAGAAAAAAACTTTTACAACGCTTATCACCAAGAACATCTACGATAACGACACTGGTTATTACTTTGTTACCATTATATGTGACTATCTTATACTAGAAATACCTAAGTAAAGATAACGTAAAGTATTTATCAAAGATATAATTAAAATTAATAAATTAAATAAACATAGATGCTCAATAATCTGCTTATAAATAATATTTTGTGAACATTAAATATACCAAATATGATTCATAGATCTACTCGGAGATCAACAGGTGAAGTTAAATTTAAGTAACGGAAGTAGAAAGCGAGCATCGCAAGTGAGATAAGTGTTATCTCATTGAACAAATCGGCGACAACATAATCACGCGAGGGGACCTCGATACCGCTCTGAAACCGGATTTGGCGAGACTCCAGAACTGAAAAGGGTATTAGCGCAGGGTGGCTTCGGGGACGTACCCAGCAGGTTTACTAGGCAGTGCGTCTGGGGTGTATAATATTGCAGTTTAGTACGTTAATAAAATAAAAACACAGCATGGGACTTGTACCTTACGGATTAACGTAATGACGTACAATTTATACATAAATCTTAAAATAATAATAGGTTTAATGGTAACCAAAATTTTGTTTTTTATCGATATATTTTTTATATTGAAGATAAGATGCGAAGTTAACGTAAGATACCAAGATAGAAGTTAACATAAGAAGAGATACGAATAAAAAGGTAACCGATATGCGTCGCTCCTCAAAACTGCCTTTTTCAATCAAAAATGTTTCTTTATACTGCGAAGGGGTTAATTTGTAATTTTTATTAAAAAAAGTGGTAGATACTTATTGATCACTCGCCAATGGTCCATTTTACCATCACAATATATTACTGAAGAAATTCTCAAGTAATTCACATTTTAATTCGAGACGACACGATAGAGGCAGGTGGAGGACGGACCTGTGTTGTTCAGTTACGATAATCACCGGGTCAAAAACCCTCCGTCCCCCCGTGCGCGTGTGGTCACCCCGCCGGGGAAACTCTACAAGTTCATGCACACCTCGTGCGCTGATCCGTAAAACATACTTAGCCCCTAAGAAAACTGCACACGAGCAGGGGCTTACGCATTTAACAGACGGACTACTTTGTTACATTAACTAAGTATTGTACTGCGACGTTCACGTCACGACCTTAATCATATTTTCCACATAAGACAATGTGTATTTGTTAAATTATTCGTATAGAAATATTAAAAACTATATAGTTTATTATTACATAAAATTGCTATTAAAAATATCGTAGTGAACGTCATCATCATGGTTAGCTGATAGACGTTCACTGCAGAACATAGGCCTCCCCCAAAGATCTCCACATCGATCGGTCCCGCATTACTCGCATCCAATGTGTTTCCGAGACTCTCACTAGATCGTCAATTCACCTATTGATATACCGGTACGTGGGCGGTACGGTAGTGGACGTACTAGAAAAAAAAAGACGATAAATACAGAAAAAACTTAATTTTCCCAAACTTTAATGAAGTATTTTTGTGTGGCGTTACAAATATATAATTTTTTTTATATTATAGAAAGAAACAATAATCTCTTTTGAATAGCCAAGTGAAAAAAGAGACGTGTTAAAATTATATAGAGGCAACAGCAGAGTCTAAAAATTATAGCGCCCGAAGATTTAAAAGCTTACTTCGTTATGTTAGCAGTAATAGTTATATAATTGATAGGTAAAAAAAAATATTTTAATGAGCCCTTGGAAACGTATATAAATGATATTGACGTAGTATCGAGCTTCGTGAGAGCTGGACGGCGGCAGACAATGAGAGGTCAGGCGGCTGCCGGCTCCCGGCGCCGCGGCATTAAATAGCCTGCCATTACAGGGTCAACGGTCTTGTGCAGCACGTCAACATCTGCGGAGGAAGAGGGTTCCACGCACCTGGCAGACGCGGCGCGCGTGGGGCCACATCGACCCGGCGCGATAAGGGGGACGGGTTCGATTCGGAACGGGTTTCGTGTTAACATTGAAACGGGAGAGGGTGGCGTGCCGGAGGGGGGTTATTGGTCGTAATGGGCCGCGTTTAGCGCTCGCCCGCCTCCGTAACACAATATTTCGTTAAGATATTGCCGAATTAATGCTTCACGGCTTCCCTTTCGTTTACTTTATTGGAATTTAATAAGTGAATATATTAATCACGTAATTTATGTGTGTGCCTTTTAAACTCTTTTGCTTATAAAAAGTATGCAACTTCTGTATTTCACGAGTGCATAATTTTTTTTATTTTCGGCTTTTAAATTTACTTATAAACATTAAAATTGGAACAAGCCTTTGAACTTGTATAAAAATGTTTCTTACAAGAGAATCGATTTAATTTAATCTTCATCGACGACCTGCGGTAGTAATGCATGCACGCATGGTTGGAAGCTTACGTACCGGTAGTCCGATACTCATTATTTCAACCAATTGATATTTACTGCTAGTCCTCCGCAACGGTAATCATATTATATCTTTAGAGGCTTGTCATGTCGTGCCAATGGTAGGGTGGCGGTGAGGACAATGTAAGCGCAGTCATCCACAGGAAAGAATTATAAATAGCTAATATGATATCAAGAGTAGGCAAGCTTGCTGACCAGGCACGGTTAATTATTATATTATGAATGGAAACAACCGTAACTACGACTGTGAGCATAGCAAATTACCATATGTAAGGCGATGTTTACATATCTACTTTGGCCGCCCCAAGATGTCATAATGCGTCCGAACAATACACCCTCCTCCCCCCACTGCACAATTGCGTAAGACAAAGCGAGCCGTTTGCATGAGATTATACGCCGCATAGGTATTTCATTACGCAATCATTTTTTTTTATTTAATTGCTTGCAAACGTTACTAAAAATTTTAACTACATTAAAAAAAACCGAATGGTTTAAAATTATATTTCATATGCAGAGAATTGTGACAAAATGTCAGAAAAAGAAAAGATAGGAATGATATCCTAAATTTTAGCCAATGAAATATATCAAAATAAATAATAACGGAATAAAGCAAACGATCAGCGATGACAACACCAGCTGTCAACAGTTAGTTGCTCGTTGTCAGATATGGTCGACATTATAATGACTTCACGTCACCAGCAGTTCATTAAAACTACCACTTATAATTAACTGAATATTTCGCGATACGTCGTCGAGTGACATAAATGGATGATCGCTTGTTACGGCGCTGATTTTACTTTATATAGGGTCATTCATTCATGATTCTGATGGGGAGGATGATTGTGCAGTTGCGGAGCACTTGCCGCAGCGGCGCGGCGTGGACCGCGTGTGAAAGAATGCGGCGATCGTTTGGGCCGGTCGGTCGCAGCCGCTTTCTATCGGCGATGCGCCGGCGCACGCCCCGCTTCACTTTCTATTGTATGACGTGAACAGCTCAGATGGCCCATATGCATATTAAGACACATCACACGTTTACTGGTGGTAGGTCTCTGTTGCCAACGACCGTGTAGGTAGGTACCACCGTAGAGTATTTTTGAGCCCCACAAAAAGTAGTGTGCATGCACTACCGCGTTCCGATTTGTAGGACATTTTAGCTACTGTAATTGCTGAGGTAACGGGACTCAAAATCTTATGTTTGAAAGAGGGCAACAAGCACAATTTGGTGCAGAGTATAACACCCTAACTAGCACCACGTCGTATGAGTTGGCCTAACACTTTGCATCATGAGCGGGACGACCGTTCATCTCCCCGCTTCGTTGAATAAATATATTTTAATCGCCTGTGTCTAGCATCAAACTATGTAAATAATTTAATCATAAACAAATTGTATCTACTTAAGAATACAAAGTTAATATGCTTAGAAATTTTATTCGAATACTTAATAAGTATCAACCATAAAATCTATTTTGTATTTGTTGTGTAAATTTATCAATGCGCCAATGAGCTTAGGGGACGAGATTAAAAACAGTATTTGGAAATTAATAGCATCATATCATTCTCTCTCATCTAGTTATTGACAAAAAAATATGTGCATAATAATGCAACTTTAACAATCAAACCAGTTTTTCAATAATAATATCAAATGATTAAGAGTGTGATCGCTTGGTACCCGATCCACTGTAAACATGAGCCAAGTTAAAAATGAACCAGCAAGTGATATACAATAACAGAGAATAGATGAATAACTCGTAAAAGATACTAAACCTTATTTAGTAGTGCCTATAAATAAACAAGACTCGTTAAAAATTTAAGTTCATTTACCACATTAAAGTAAAACTTATTTATAGTGGTTTTACTTTCACGTATCAACTGATCATTATCACAGATATTTCAATAAACACTCACACACAAATATAAGTTAATAAAAATATATATTATATTATACTATACTCTTATAAGCCGGATTTTGTTTCATAAAACTTTGTTGTATAAAAGTCGTCGTTAACCTGGCTTATATCAATTTAAAAGTTTTCTGCATAGTAGACTAAGTTGCCCTTTACTTAACCATGATTGTGTTAGAGATCACACATTATCCGTGTGACCTTTGATTTGTTAGTCTTTATTATGGTGAAATTGGTGTTTGCATCTCACTCGCTTGTGGGGGACGTTTCGTATGACAGACTATTATTTACTACAGAAGGGTGGCGGATGCCGGGGCGGCTGCGGGCATACTGGGCCTCCTTTCCGGTACGCATCGCGCCCCGCAGCTGCGCTAAAATCTTGGCTTACGGACGCGACGACAATTTTGAGTTCACGCCACTTAAACCGAGCACAAATTGAAACTTTCCAATTACAAGTAGGTTGCGCGCAAGTACAAACATTACTGTTTACGTTAGAAGGGCGCTGTCACCTAGAGGGAATACGCTATCACAAGCTTTGACGTGACGAGTGCTACGAGGTGCAGTTTTATGGGTAGGCGTGTCTGTCTACCAGTCGCTTCACAAATTTTTTTATTATATTAAAATACAACTTCTAGAATAAAGCGTTTTAATGTTTGTGTATCAATCTACTACGTATAAATTATTGTAATGTGTCAACTTCGTAAGCGTAGCTCACTTTCAAGGACGATTAGCATGTACTATTCGATTTACAATTTAGTAAATTTTGTAATGTATATGGCCTTAAAAGCGCTGCATATATATATATATAGTTAAACAGTTAACCGCATACGATAGTCGCGTACCGTGGAGCGTTTACAACCGGGAAGGGGAAAAGTGCTTCCCAAAAAAAGCGGAGCACCGCTAGGCGGTAGTGCGGTAGTGCGGCGGGCGGCGCGGCGCGGCGCGGTGCGGTGCGGCTGCGGGTGCGGGCGCGGGCGCCGGAGGTGCGCGGGGCGGTCGCGAAAGTGAGAGGAGGCGCGGCAACGTCGCGTTACGTCGCTGTAAACAGTCGGGCGCGCTGCGCGTGCGCCCCCGCCGGTGCGCTGCACCGCGCCGCGCCGCTGCATGTTTGAGCCGTGACGTCACGACAAGCACGCACTGCGTTTAGTACATCGCGTCTAACACCCATTGAGTTGCATCTCATAATAGAATGCTCCGCATACGGAAACGGGCTGATAGGCTCGGAAATAGTAACAACAGTTAAATTTGATGTATTTAATGTGCATATACAGCTTAAAAATATTAGAAAAATGATTTTTATAAAAATTTTCCACATATGGTATAAAAGTGACAGAACGAATTACTCATTACTAATAAGAACAATTAATATTAACATAATAACAACGACCTTGACCATGGCAACAATTTTTTTTAAATAAAAAAATGATCGATTGTTCGTTCGGTCATGAGTACGTTGGTAAAAAAAACATCAAATTTTTATATTGATCTAAATCTATGCCATATTTAAAATGATTGCTCCATAAGCGCTAAACATCCGTTTCAATTTGTTTCATCATCTGAATCTTGCTTATGGTAATTTCTTTTAATGGCATTAAAAAAAACTGGACTACATTTTAAAATGCGGCAATTTGCATCGGCCGTCACATGAGGACCCAATGACAACTTGGAGGTGTTTTTTTTTTGCTATATTACATAATATGAAGCTGTTATATGCAGTGAAATGTGGGCATTTGATGTGAACAGAGTTTCCGTGCGGTAATAATGAACGCGTTGCGCGCCGCGTCACGTTGTTTGTAAACAGCGCGCTGCGTCGCCTCGCAGATGTCGTCTGCGCAGGAACACAACACCTTTGTTTGGACTGATGACATGGACGAGGCATAGGAAAAGAAGAATTCCTTGTTAAATATTATACAATAAATTTATTGCATGTTTGAATAGTCTATCATTATTATAACATCTACAGAAGAATATGTCATATCAATACATAATTTGCCTCATTTTGACTTTTTCCGTTGCGATAATTTCTCAGTAAATGTGCGGTTGTTTAGTTAATTGGTAAAATACCGGAATAAAATTCTTCTAAAGAGAAATCACTTAACAACTATCTATAATTCACAAAACATTGTAATAAAAAAAGAGAACCTTCAAGTGTCTTAGATCAGGTATATGAAGTAGGTACATTAGTTATTATTTGGGATTATTGCCTCTCAAAGTATTTTATTCTCGTCATACTATTTAGTTATCTACATTTTTAACAAAACGTTATATATATTATTAATACATGAAAAATAGTAAATAATACGTGAAACACTAATACAGTCTGAATTCATAAGAAATAATCATTGTATTATCTAATAATGTATAACGGTGTTAAGTCGTTTCATCGATTTACACATCCTCATCAACTTATGCTCACGGGCCTTGAAGTCTGGAGTCTAAACCGGAAATGTTCAGTATTGAAGATTAGTATTTGAATAAGCACACCCAAATGGTACTAGATTAATTAAGACTAGGAATTTATGTAATATTTCAGCATTTACTGTTATCAAAACGTTTCCGACCTAACAACAGATACACATCAACCGGCAGCGGGCCGCCGCAGCGGAAGTGTGTAGTTAACGCGGCGCCTAACAAGAGTTCAACGACGCTAAGTAAACAAATTACCTCATAAGAAATACATTTTACGATTATAGCATTTAAATAATATTTTAATTGAAGCAATTATGATTAAAAAACAGAATCCTGTTTAATTTTATGTCTTAATTAAGCATTCCGTGTAATAGCTACTATCCAAGATTATTTGGGGCTAGGAGAGATCATTTTGACTGACAATTCATTTCTTCTCCTTTCTGTAATTAAGAACTTCTTATGTGCATTGTTGACTTTGGTGTAGTTTTTTATAAATGTATAGCATTTAAGGTAGGAAGTAGGCATACCGGCCAGCCTGATGGTAAGCAGTTACCGTAGCCTATAGATGCTTGGTTTACCACAGGCAGCACAACCCGCGTTGCCGACCCCGGAGAAGCCTTATCTCGTGCTTTTTTAATTAAACCATGTTCTAAATGCCATTTGCAATAAATATAATTTTTTTCACTGTAGTACTCTAGGGTTAAATATTTTGTCTGTCCTTGTGTTCGTGTCTATCGTTTGCAACTAGTCACCGTAGTGTAACCAAAGCAAGCTGCTCGATAAAAATTTCCCAAAGCGACCGGTTCACAAGTGCGGTGCGTGACACCGGCTCCTCCGCGCGTCTACTTCCGCGAACCTCATCATTATTATGGATTGCGCGTTTCATATTACCCACTTTGAGGAGGCATGGCCTGCTGTATGTACACGAATATCGCCTTTATATGCGGACGACAGTGTTTGCATTTGCTTATGCTACGTATGAGCTGCGACGTGGTTTATGTATCAAAAACAGTAGTACTGTTACCAAGCGTTATAGTTGGAGCCTGCTGACGAATGCGTAAATCATTGTTCTAATCGAGATAAACCATGTAGTGGACTGTGTGATGTTGACATTTTCAATGTAAAACGATTACGTTATCTGTTACCGGGCATAGAGATTGTTGTAGATTATTGTGCAAGGCATTAGTTGAAATTACTTTTCAGAATTTACTTAGGGATGCGAGACGAAACAGGTATATAATTCAATCAGGAGCATCTCATGATGGATATATATAAAATGAAAGAAAAATGTCGTTTGCAATAAATGGCCATTTAGGATTCAACAACACGTTACTTTTTTATTTAAGGTACTAAGCAAACATGGAAGCGATTCACGCGAAACACAAACACTCATGCCCATGAATTGCTGAAGCACTGGGAGAAACGCCGTTGCGTTCTTCAATGATAAAATGGCTTCGAGTATATATGAGAGACTACTTTGCAAGAGAATCACGGCCAGCAAATCGGCCGAAGAACAGCTAGTATGAAATAATGTTTTAGTACCAATTAAATAAAATTAAAAACACATCAATATTGTACATACAGAGATGCTTTAATATTTTTTTGGCCCCATAAGCTAAACAATGCATTAGATTATTTTACTTGCAGATTTGTTAAACTCCTTACACTCTATAACCAATTTAGATAAAATCGAGGCGTTTTAATAGCATTTTATATCAATTAATTTTATTTATTTATATACCAACCGCCAGTTTATCATTCAGTCTGTACTGTAATTCACAAACCGTGACCTATCGAAAATATGTTAAAGAATAGTAGAGCAGAAGGTGTGCCGCGCTCGCCCCTTGTGGAATACCACCCTGCACGCACGGCGACCGCCCGCCCCCAGATGTAGGCCGAGATAATTCCGCACGGAGTCAGGCGAAGCGCTTGATTTTTACTTATAACACTACTCAAACATAGTTTTCGTATTCATGTTATGCATATTTAGTCTTTATAATTCATTTCTTTTCTCCCCATATGAAAAAAACTTATATTTGACGGTAAGTTATAGGAGCTCATAAAAAAAGGGGCGCTAGTTATGATGGTACACAATGCAACAAATAGTGCTCGCCATGAGATAAGATAAAAAATGGACTACATCGTTTCTTAACATAAAAAATATTATTTAATTATTAGATCTAGAATAAATTACTCCTAGTCATAACACTAGTTTGTTTTCTCTGAATTTTCATCGCCGAAGCTTACTAAAATAAAGTTTATATCTTGGTTTATTAACCGATAAGCTTATCGGGGAAAATATACTGAATATCATATTATTCATCATTTTATAAGAAATTAGTATAAAGAAAAATGTGATTGCCAGTCAGTAAAAAGCTAAAAGGATATAGTAAAGAAAAACAACATTATTTGGGAAATTAATTTACATACGAATTTATTGATTTATTTAAGCCGGACCCCTTCTTATTATCTTTAAATAATTTCTTCCGATAGCAATAATATATCCCTCATTCAAAGATACATTTCAATAATTACAAGCGGATAAAGTATATGACAGAGCAAATATTTTCCACAGAACATACAATAGTTTTATTTCACACAGATGCATGAATTTTTGCTGTTACTTTTTTCTTACACAACGACTTGACGCCGACGCCGACGCCGCGGCCCGCACGCGTTGCGCCGCCACTCCGCCCACGGCTCACTCCACAATATTCTTCCGACTACCACGTTACTTCTCCCGTGGGCGGCATCCGACCGCTGCACACTTATCGCTCGCTCCGTATCCCTCACTCTGTCCCTCCAAGCGGGCGGGTGACCCACACGAGAGGGACGCCCGTATGGCACGCCGTCGAACCGTACCGACAGATATCTGCGATACAATGATAAAACAATTACCTCTGACCCGAGGAATTGAGATAATCCGTAACTATCGTATCAAAGGATTAAACAGTGCGATAACATAGTACTGCTAAATAGGGGTGGTTAACTTCAGGATAAATTTAATTCATTATTAAAATGTTAAATATTTAACTTTTAACATAGTTTGGGTAAAGCAATGTTTGAGATTTGTGTCGCGCGAGCTCAGTCGCCGACAGTTGTATTAAATCGATTCGGTAAGGATGTAACAATACAATCATATTTATCGATGACAGCGTTGCAAATTCAATGAGCAAGATCATACGTGGCATATACTGTTTTAGTTCGGAACTTGTCAATGTGCTGATTTGAGGATCGGTAAGGTAAACCGTATGTGAGGTGATGTATCTTTTGTTTGATTTTAGTAAGGAGAATTAGAGTATTTGGTATAATTAAATGTAGTGTGTGTAAAAGGAAGCGCAGGCGGCGGGTCGGCGGCGCTGCGAGCTCGCAACGCTAAATTGTTATGCAGGGGACGCGGCGGCGGGCACGCGCCGCGGGGAGGCCGAGCGCCGCCGGCCGGACCCGCGCGACGCCGCCGCCACCAATCGATTATGGCGTGGGGGACACATGTACATATTGTATAAACTGTTACTTGCCCAAGGTAACACACCCTAAACAGATTTACTCATTGTTCATACGAAACAGTTTCACATATGTCATGTAAAGATATTGGTATATTCAATGAGATGAAATAAAAATAACATCAATACCTCTATTGGGACAATCTATCAGATATTTTATAAGACACGAATTGAAAAAAAAAAAAACTCTTCAGAAAGAGCACTCAACATTCACTAAAACGACGCTGTAATAGATATTTTTGCTCATGGTAACAGTGATTTAAGATATTTTTCTAACACTGTCCTTCAAGTTTTACTCAAGTATATTTTTAGCCATACAATATGGAAAAATAGTATCATGACGGTGAGAACAATAACACATGTTGTTTATTTAGAGCATCAGTACCAAAGGTTTAAGACGCTGTGATGATCGCTTCGACCCTCGTTAGAAATTGACGCTGTGTAAAATGATTATAGTCTAAAACAACTTGCTGGAACAATTGTAAAAATTCTTTAAGATGAGTGTCTTAAGATATTAAGACTTCTCTCTAGATACTGTGTTAATGAAAAGTAGAAGACATTGCTCTACTAAAACAACCTGACCATTTAATGTTGTAATAAGGTAGTAGAGTTAGGATGTGGGTACCAAGCGTAGTCACACTACAATATACTTTGTTTATTCATTCACAAACTGCCCGGCGCGTGAACGCTGCCCATTAATTGCCGCCCACCAATCTGCGACACTGATATTCGGATTCATCGAAAATTGACTACATCGTATACCATCGTGAAAAATAACGTACATAAAATTTAAGACCTCGATCAATAATGGTTTGTTTTAAATTTGTTTGTGTAGTGATGAAAACAGGTTATTTAACGAAATACTTAATGTTTTATTCATCGCGCGGAGCATCTCGCCGGTACTTACCTAGCCACGACGCGCAAACGCAAACATATACAAAGAGCAATAGTCATTTGTACATAAATTAAGACTACAATATTCGTTACATGAAAATTTTATGCTACGATGTAATATTTATTTTAACAGTATATCCTAAAGTAAAATAATATTTTAATTTTATATGAATAAGCCTAAAGTGAGCCTAATAATGAGCAACGCGGCAAAGTGTACGGACGAGGTACGCGTCGGTGACATAAATACAGAAGCCAATAATTGTTATCGTGGACGAATTGTCTCACATTGTGCTCGCTCTATTGTTTGCACGCTTTCATGATGTCGCAATCGAATGGAATTAACAATCGTTGGGCCGATGGGGCGTTGAACTGCGAAGATGTAAAAGCCGACCAGCACCGCCCAGGCGTCGGGCGCTCACTCAGATCCTTTCAAAATATAGGAACAGCTCCCTAATGGGCCAGCGAAAGACACCAACAACGCACTTTATTGCTGAGGATAATGCCGTTTCGTTTTATGCAAATCGTTCTCCTTGTTAACATATCGTAGCGCGAAACTTGAAGATAATAAAATAATGAAAATATAAAGGTTCATTGCATTACTCTTTACATTTACAACACTTGATTAGAGCGAGTGTGGCTCGTGCAACAACATTCTCAGATACAGCGACAGCTCCAACAACTATCGTTTTATTTAAACAGGAAATAAATGAAACAATGAAATGTTTAAAAAATGCAGCGAAATTGCAAAGTAAAATGCATAGGATTTTTAATTTAAGCAGTAGGATATTTCAGTCGTAAAAAATATGCGTTCCTTGCATCATACACGTTGCGAGAAGAATAATAGCTATGTAAGGCTGAAAGGTTTTGTTGTTACAAAAAATAACGCATTGCGACGCCATAGGCGCGGTGGCTGTCACCCCGGTGCGGTACAGGGTGCAGGGTACAGGGTACCGGGTACAGAGCTGCAGGCGGGCGGTGCGCTACGGCTAACGGGTCGGCGCGCGCCTCACGCGGTCGTCGAACTCCGTGACGCGAGTACATCTACAATTTTTGACGATATGCCCCAGTTTTTTCTAGATCTTTTTAGTGTTTACGCAACGCGGTCACAACGTAACGTCAAGATTTATTTATTCGGTGTTGCACATGTTTCCAATAACACAGATAGCAGTCTTGCAACGCCTTCGTTAACTTTTGTCGTACGCCAATGTTATGAAAGATAGAATAATTTTTTAACAGAGAAAAAGTTAAATTTTGTGATATGTACCTAACGATATCACAAAAAGATATAAATACCGACGACCCCTCATAATCAGTCATTTTGTACGGTATGATAGCTCCACAATGCAACGTCCTCTGGTCTAGAACAGTCCTAACAAAGCATTCATACCAGCAGTTCACTCCAAGTACGGCGCTTGCATAACCGTTTGTCATCATATTATACTTAATCAGAAGCGGTGGAAATAGCAAAAAAAATTTTTATATATAAGGTTGTCAAATATCTCCCTTCCGCTTTTTTGCTCTTTATTCAATGCTTTATAAAAAGTGTTACAGTAATCGGATTTAGTTCAAATATGCGCCGTTTTGTTCGATAATCTGTATCCATCTAGAAGGCAACTTCATAATACCTCCCTCGTAGAAGCCCCCCTCCTTATTTGCGAAGAACTCGGACAGCCACTTTTCACAAGCCTCTTTTGAGTTCAACTTTACACCACCAAGCGCGTTCACCATGGACAGGAACAGGTGGTAATCACTTGGCGCTATGTCCGGGCGATATGGTGGATGCGATAAAACCTCCCATCCGAGCTCCCGTAGCTTCTGACGAGTCATCAACGAAGTGTGTGGTCTGGCGTTGTCCTGGTGGAACACTACACCCTTCCTGTTGGCCAATTCTGGACGCTTCTGGTCAATCGCCTGCTTCAAGCGGTCCAGTTGTTCGCAGTAGATGGTAGAATTAAGCGTCTGGCCATATGGGAGCAGCTCATAGTGGATGATTCCCTTCCAATCCCACCAAACACACAGCAAAACCTTCCTGGCCGTCAATCCCGGCTTGGCCACTGTTTGGGACGATTCACCGGCCTTCGACCACGACCGTTTTCGCTTGATATTGTCGTATGTGATCCATTTTTCGTCGCCAGTCACCATCCGCTTCAAGAATGGGTCGAGTTCGTTCCGTTTCAGCAGCATATCGCAGGCGTTGATTCGGTCCAGAAGGTTTTTTTGCGTCAAATCATGCGGCACCCAAACATCAAGCTTTTTTTTGTATCCAGCCTTCTGCAGATGGTTTAAAATGGTTTGGTGACTAACTCCCATCTCCTGGGCGATGTCACGAGATGCCACATGCCGGTCTAACTCGATGTAGTACATGATTTGATCGGTATTTGTCGTCACAGGTCTTCCGCCGGCTGGCTTATCCATGGTGTCGTTTTCACCGGCTCTGAATCGTCGAAACCATTCCACTAATTATGCATAGCGTCGTTTTGTAGGTTATGTCAAGACCTTTCATATTATGTATAGTATTGCCAGATACGAGCTCTGTAGCGCTTTGTACATAGCCGCGAAATTCAAAAGACAAAAAGGCGGAAGGGAGATATTTGCCAACCTATTATTAACACTATGAATTATACGTTTACTGCGACGTTAGGTCAAACCATGCAATAAATATGCATCATATTTCAATTATCAGAGATACTATAATCTCTACCGGCGTGTAAAAATGTGCGTGTCAACAAATGAAGAAAAAGCGTACGGCGTCAATAAATGAATGACATAGGGCTTGAAGTGTGCAGAACATGATCCAAAGAATGCAGAGTGGGCAGGTTTGCGTCGCATTGCAGATTCAAAGTCGAATGCAAAGCTTTTATGAATACAAAATAGGACGGGCGGGTCGTGTGCACCGCGGATGTGAGGATGCGAGCACTCGAGCCCTCAGCCCCGCAGCGCCCCCGCCAGCCCAGCCCAGCCCAGCACACTGATGATGCGATGCACACTAGCTTTATGCGCCATGTTTACGCCTGAAGCTCACAACAGTGCGGCGGCAGGGCGCCCGCTCACAGATTATGTAGAGGGCTTCAAACTTTTCCACCCTTTAACCGTATATAATTAGAACATTAAACTGTCACTAAACTACGTTATTTATTAATGAATCGTCTTTATCATCTTCAATAGATAGACGCCCAGTGCTGTACATAGGCTTCCCTTAAAGATCTCCACATCGATCGGTCTCACTTTGCTCGCACCGCCAGGCACCAGGGAACCTTTGTAAGGGTTCATATGGAGATTTGGGCCGTTTACAAACACGCTGGCCCAATGCGGGTTGGTGGGAGCCAAAGCTTCGTTTGTTGATTAGCTGGGTGCAGCACCACGAGTAAGTAAGGTAAGTTCACGGAACTCGTGAGTAGTACGAGACCCCTTACACCCTTATTATGAATATATTAATGGACGAGTAACACTGAATTCAGGATATTTGTTGTTTAATTTTTAACTTTTACTTACATTAACAATTCGTCTGAACCAGAGACTACTAATTTATTTAATTTTATATTTGCTTGCCTCCAGCAAAACTATTACTGGTTTAGTTTTTTAAAACAATTTATATTCATAACATCTAAGACAAGAGCAAGTATGTTTGAAGCATATTATTTATTTTTTTGGTAAACGACGAGAAGGGCGAGACGATCATCTGATGGTGATATTCCTGCAAACGCTACGCTAGTTAAAACGTGAAAGAGTAGCAGCACCACATTCTGCTCGTCACCTTAGGACAATGTATTAAGCCCCGTATTTTCACTAGCTACAACTACTTCAAATAGAAACATTAACGTTTTCACACTAACCTAAGGCGGCGGATATAAGACCAGCGGTTGTATCTACCTAGGCCGTCTACGATATGAGAGACCTACCACTGAAAAACAATATTTACGTAAAAGGGATGACACTTTGTATATAGTCGAAAAAATTATTATTTATAAATAGAAATATATTTGGTTATTTTAAAATGAACAAATTATCCAGTACCGATGAAATGCAAACATCGTTTGCCTTCTCTAATACTCTTTAGTTTGTCTTTAGTGGCAACCTCCAAGATGACGTGAAATATGATCGCATGCACCAATAGTCAAGTGTGCCATTACAAGTACGAGCGCAAATAGCAGCGAGCGACTTTATTACGTTCGCGCGGCTCGTAATTGGGAGTGTGCGGATAACAAAGTCAATTAGCACTCTCGAAAGTGTAAGGTGATAAAAGACGTGAGGCGAATACTTTAACGCTAATCTGGCTGAACTGGTAACGAAAGAGGTTTGCTACTCCATTTGCATTAATCTTACATTTGAAAACTTATTGTACGTAAAATATTTATTATAATCAACATAATTGATTTAAGGCAAACGAACAGGCAAATGTCATTTAGATTTATTGTTATAAATGAAAGTTAAAGATGTATCCATCGGAAAGTAATTTTAATGTAGTGTCATAGAAACATTACGAAATCTGGTGTCGAGTTATCGACGAGATCGAATGTTTCATTTAAGCGTCTTTCACTTGCGAAGACTTTCTCGCTCGGTAATATAATCTTTGTTACGGCCTAGTTGCCGGGCCGCTCCACTTTGAATAAGGCCGTGGATGCAGTCCTTAAGGCGAAGCATAAAACGTAGTTTTAATAGACCGACTACCGAGTCGTAAAACGGCCCGCAACAATAAACATAAAGCCGACGAATTCATTGGGTGCAATCTTCGGAACAGATCGAAACGAGTTCGCAGCTCGTGATTTGGAGGCCGCAAGAGGTGTGAGGTGTGAGGAGTGTGGGGGGGGGGGGGAGCTGGTTGGACGTGGAGGGGGGTCGGGGCTCGGGGGAGGGCGCAAGTTGCGGCGGCGGTGGAGGTTTGAGTGAAAGCGTTTTAAATTTAATCGCATGCCTTCCGTCAGACGCTGCATTCGACCGAGTTCCGATACAACCGTATCGACCCTTGCCGCTGGAGCATTGCGCAACGTTTCTGTTGACGATCTAGTTAATTCGACGGTTCAACTAGAATGCGGCGGCGGCGACGACGGCGGCGGCAGCGGAGATGGCCCGCACAGTGCTGCGCGCTCACTTGTATTGTCACGCGGAATTGAAACGTTCGCCAATTGCCTTATTGATGGCGAACATGTAAATTGATACATTACTATGACGTAACTGGGTATATCACATCATATAGGCTGACCACCTCACATCCACGTACGATATACCTTTGAATTTTCAATAAACGCGCCAATCTAGCAGACAATACGTGTAGTGATTATAAAGGTTTAAGACGAGAAATGTGTGACGTTAATGATAATCTATGGTAATACTGGTTAGCCGTGAGTCGACGACCAAAATTAAGGGCCAAGGTAAACTGTCTGATAATGTGGTTTTTTACGAACATAAAGCGTTAAGTTACAATGTACGGGTGAGTGAAAAATTTAAATGATTTTGAGAAATTACTTTTTGTGTATTATGTAGATATTGTTGTCATGTATGGAAATAAGTTGAAGTATAGGGTAAAGTCCGTGTGATAGGCGTGGATGTGGATTAAACCTAAAACGCGTCCGTATGTGGGGCGCGGCGCGGCGCGGCGTGGTGCCAACAGCCGCAGCGCCGCGCCGCGTCGCCCTCTCTTGTTTACAAAACAAAGTGCGCCCCGGTCACGTTCTGCTACACTTCGGGCTCCCTGTCTTCCATTTTTGTCTTCATTACGAAGAAATGCTATGTTTCCCTTGCTTATAGAACTTGCGGTGTAGTTTCCAGCCATGTTACAAGTACCCAGGGGCGGAGTTATATCGGATTCATTTAATGTAATATGATGCCGACCTATCCGTTCCAATCAGCATTAGCCTGAAATGTTGTGATGTACATTTGACAATTGACTTTATTTGCCTTTATCGGAATTGTATTATATTATGGTAAATAAACGAAAGCATTTAAGTAAACGAGGTTGGCGTGGTGTGGTGTGGAGTGGTGTGGTGTGGTGTGGAGTGGTGTGGTGTGGTGCGGCGAGGTGAGGTGACGCAGGGCGGGGAGTGCGGCGGAGGTGGCGAGTTCACTCCTGTTATCTTGACCCACATAACGTGACCGCGGCCGCGGCCGGCCCGCCGCCTCGCTAATCTAACGGAAGACCTTAATTGCGACCCGATACAGAACAATAAAATGGTCCCATATTAGGCAACCGCCGAACAGGAAACACCTCTTCGAAGTTAAGCATCGTATGAGCGATGAAAATAAAATACTTTCTATGTCAAATTAGTACAACAAATAGGACAAGTTTAAACATTTTTCTAGGTACACACGACACTGTGAAAACGAGTTAATATTATTAACTGTATTTCAATAAATATAATAATGAAAATGAGTTCCCTTTGTTCGACAATCACGTGAAAACTAATACTATATATAATAAATGTAAACAGTAAGGGAGTCGAAAATACCATAATGACTGATTGACCCTGGCAGCGCATGTCGATGTTTAATGGCAATTGTGACATTATGGCTTGAACTATGTAAAAGAAATGATGGGCGAGTGTGATTATACGTATATAATCAGATAGAGAAAGGCTCTGTTATTTAGTACTTCACTTCAAATCAATTACCAATGGAATTATACGTTGTAAAACTATATGAAGGATCGTAAATTACAGATAAAGGAATGTTTGTCAATAATTTGTTTACAATCAATGAACATAGAATGAAATCGCAGATGGCACGGGGCGAGCGGCAAGAAAGCGTCCGCGTCGTTTTCCTCAAGACATCAAAACACAACCTTGACCCGGAATGTGCTGCTCATAATATAACAAAACGAGAAAAAAAGGACGACACACGCATACTTTAATGCAGCGGATGGAGGTCAGGGGCTCAGTCTGGATGACGACGATGTAGTCACTCACAATCATACATATAAAGGAACTGATTAATTTAAAGCATTCAAACTGCTTCGTCAAATAGACATCAAGTCCAGAAGTACAATGATTGTTTTTTTTTTAATTCTTCTTACCTTACCACTATGAATAAAACCATTTGGGTACAATGTATTCAATAACACCCTATATAAATATTTTAAAAGTTTTATCGACCGACAGGGTGTCTGACGCCATATTTATGTTTTAATATACGATTATTTCCAAGAAATAATAAATGGTGCATTGGGAAGGTAGTATTATTGGAATCACTGAGTGAAATTTTGAAAAATCTGCCACCAGAGACCTTTTAACTGCTACAATATGTAACATATTTCAAAGGTACCCTATTTCATAGTTTTAACATTTTAATTTCAGAAGGAAAATCAAAATGTCTTTTAATATTTTTCACAGGTTAATGCTACGAGGGCAACAACTAATGTGCTTTCTCTGAGATCTCAAGGCAATTTGTGAGGTAGCTGGGTTGCGCTGAGGATATGTTTTTGTCTCACAGTGCTCAGAATATTCATAAAAATATTAAATTGATTACGTCCTTTAACCCACTAATGATATTAGTAATCAACAATTACACGAAAAAAAGTTTTTAACTTAAGTGTATTTTGATAATGAAGCGTTTTCTCGTCTGTGGGCTTTATATAGTAATAATTAATTGATCAAGCAGATTAATCAAGTTATATATAAAAACTGTCTTAACTCTACTATTTGGGATTGACACGGGTGAAAACCTAATACCTTCGGACAATTAATCCACCCGTCTAATCCTGCCAGTCCATGCATAGGAATATATAATAGATACAGTAAAGGATTGATAAAACGTGTGTATTAATCATTCACAGGCTTCACATTTAGTAACGATTTTACTATATGCATGACAAAAATTACAAAATTTATGGTGTTAATGATGACGCATAATTATGATAATAATGAGTGTATTCATCAATATTTTTCATATTCCGATAGACGCTTATATCTGGACATAGATAGACCTTTAAAGATCTTCACTTCAATCGGTCATACCCTGCTCGTCTCCGGCGGATATTATTAAATACGATTCAATTCATCATTACTACTACACTAATACTAGTAAAACAAAAGAGACGAGTGATTTTTTTATATCTATATCGTAACGAAGCGACATAATACCAACCAAAACTTTGATTATGTTACAATTAGCCAATGGTAACGCCCGCTACGTATCAGTTATTTTCCAGCGAGACGGTCTTTAAACTCACTCACTCTTCAGCCTCACCGATCAGTGTGTGTTGCGTCACAAGGACTTCTACCGACGAGACTTGTTTGTTGATTTTTACTTTCCGTCGAAAGGTTAGCCGCGATAGGGATTCGAATCGGTCCTGTGTCGTCGCTGACAGTTGCTATGCTATTTTTTTAGTTTACGAAGCGACGAGACCAGCGAGAAATTCACCTGATGATAAGTAATAATACGTGTGCCTATAACAAACGTGGCACTATTTAGAACGATGACATCACCACATTGTGCCTGTCGCCTAGAGACATAGAATATTTAGTCCCATTTATCTCAATAATATCTCTATCTACAACGCCCTTCAAATCACAACACAGGAATGTTCGCACAGTACTGTGTCGGCTACGACAGGAGTTGCAGTGATACATACCTACACTGTTTCCGGAAACAGGTATCTACCACCGGTGAATCGCCGCTCTATTTATTAACTTCGTTTATAGAGTGAGAAAAGAGACACAAATAATGACCTTGTCTAATGTATTCTGTTTATTATCAACAATTCCGTAAAGAATCAAGTATATTTGATAATGTTAGTTTATTTTTAATCTATAAATTTTCCAATACATCTCACATTTGTTGTCGATTCGCGGTCGGGCCAGCGGTGCGAACAGAAGACGTCGCGATAACACAACCGCGAGCCCGCTTCTTATCAGTACTGATACGAGAGTGACGTGAGCAATGTTCTCGGCCGTCATTACAACCAGTACGTCGGTCAACAATTGACACAGATTATACCCTGTTAAAGCTGACGCTGTCGCCAGCCTCTGATTCAAAGTTGTTCAGAAACCATCATCAATCACGTATTTAAGATTCCTTTTCATCAATTATTCACGTTGTTACGGGTAGGCCCTTTCGCTTGTCACCTCGCTTCAAAGAATGAAAAAAAAAAAAAAAAACAGAACATCAAAGATAATCTTCGCGCGTTATCTAGATATACACTATTCAAATTCTATTTATCAAACATTGATATATCGCTAGAAAAAAAAAGAGACAGAACCAGTACACCACACCAATGCAGTTTTACGTTACAGTCGTGACAATTATTATTTATTAGTATATACATTTCAGGTGCGACATTAATACTACGTAGTTTTTAATACTAACAACCAACTTGGGTAATCTAAAAGACTAATGAATTTGTAAGTCCTTTAAGATTAACAAAATAACTTGAAGGTATCATTAATTTGTTTCTGTAATGCCTTCTTTGCCTAATATAGAAAGTAGATTTTAGTTCTGGTTACAATTCAGCTAATAACAATGTTATGGTAACGTCAGTAAAAAGGTACAAACTAAATTTAACCAACAACTCAATTTAATGATATAAATGAAATATTACAAACATATTGATCAACTTTCTGATATCGTTTATTTCGTATTTTTTCTTCAAGGTCCTTTGGACCCATATCTACAACATAAACTTATTTACATACGTATAGACGTATGTACAACAATTTTATTAAACAAAATATAAAACTTCGAGCAGTTTTCAGTTTTAGGTACAGTACTAAAAACTTGAGATAGTTTTTCATCGTCTTTCAGCACTATTTGTTACTAGCATAGGCATAAAACGTATGTTTTAATGCGAAATTTGATATGCCCCTGTACGCGGAAAGTACTTATTCCGTATTAAGTAGTATTTCCTATGAATATTATACCTAGAAAAATGCTTGTTATAATTATATATTCAAACAGGTTCTGAACGACAAGAGTAACATTGCTGACTCCGATAGACAATGTAGAGATAACGCTTATCATTCTCTACCTTGCGACAAAAAAAACTAATACCAAATGTAACAATAAAAAATTATAATTTATTTATTACTACTTAAATGAAGCGTAAGTCATAACTCAACATTTCTTTCAATGTAACAGTGATATGTTTAGTAGCTGTTCGCCTCGCCTGCTTTGCTGGCCGTATTACCCCCGTTATTCTTTTTGGGGGCAACGTTTCGTAGGACCCGTTCTTAGATTACCTGTATTCGCCAAAAGGAATATTCCTATCATATTTCAAGTCTCTAGACCTTATGGTTCCGGAGATAATGCGATGAGTCTCTGCCTATGTGAAAATCTATTATGTATAATATATAGATATTGGAAACGTATTATAAAAACCGATTCAGAGAATTACAAATTTTAAAATAATTTACGCAAAGGATGAAATTCTAGTACAATAAGATACTAGTCTTGTCAAATGACGTGAAAAATCGTTTCAAATATACTAACCAACCAATTTTCTTTATAACATTATTTTTCAACATTCTAAGACTGGTACCGATTGAAAGAACACAGGCATGCGATAATAGGTAACAACTTGATTTATATAAGAAGTGAGTGATACGAATTAATTTCCGGATCGCGCACAATGATACCTGAACATTTCCGATAATGTTAATATGGTAGATTGGTTTGTACTCGACATATTTAAACAGAATTCCCATACATAGTTTTATAATAGAATAAAAATTCATTTTATATCATTACGAAGCGTCTGCCACGGAACCGACCACCGGGTTTTAATGTAAGGGTAGAACCTATGGAAATTATTATTTTGTATCTCATTCTTGAATATTCCAAATCATAATTTTGACTGGACAAAAGAGGTAATAATAAGTAACCAAATGCTAAATGTATTCAGTGCATATCCACTTTGAAAAGAATGATAATGAAATGTTGTTATCACAGATAAATATAAAGGTAAAAGACAAAAGCATAGAGAGAAATGACCCTGAGTACACAAATGTAACGCTGATAAGGGACACGAATGCGTCTTGGTACAGAATTACGGAAATCGAAGCGAAGGCGCCGGCCAACGCGGCGACGGGTCGTTTCAGTCACCTTGCCCATGCCGGCAGCGAGCGGAGCTTTTCGGAGTTTGCGTCATATCGCATTCCTGTCCAGTTACCGACTGGCAGATATGTGAACATAATAGTTCCGGTGACCTTAACACCATGTATCGGCCGTGTGCGTTTTTTGCCGCCTGCATCGGCAATACAACGCCACAGGCTCTAGACTCGTTTCTCCCGCCGCGCTCCGTACCCCGAACGAGAGTGAAACTTCTCTACCATTTAAGCTTCAAGTGTAGTTGCGATATTCATTAATCATTACACTGTCTGCGTAGTTAGTTAGTGATGTTAGTTAGTAACTGTTTTTTGGTGCAATAAGTCCTTTCTCCGCTTAGGACGTAACCGACTAAGACGAGCAACATAAATCAGCTATTGAATAATCACACCGATCTGTAGTGTACACCAACAATACATAACATATAAACAAATTAACTATTAAGTAGATTTTCAAATTTAGTAGGCCTGTGTTCAAAAGTAGCCCATAACAAAATTTAATGTTGATAAATAATAGATACAGGGACGCTAGTTATATGTTTATTGTGAACTAGTTATACCAATCAAAGTGAATTGAATGAGAGTAATTAAGCGATTTGTAGTTCGCTTAAGGAAATACCTTTATTCTACGAAAAGATGGTCGAGCGAGATGTTCACTTGATGGTTAGTGATATGCCTACCCATTAAACAATGTGGCGTTACGATGAATTACACCACAACACCATAGTTGTACACAACATTATGCTCGTCGCCTAAATAAGATGTTAATCAAAATTACCCCAGTAATTTCGAGCTGAATCGCCCTTCACACCGGAACGCAGTACTGTTTACACACTTTTGTTTAGCGGCAGAAATAGACTTTGTGGTAGTACCTGTCTCCGGCAACAGATTTCTACATTTACATTTAATTATATACATGTTTAAGGTGAAAAAAAAAACAGATTTCTACCACCAGTATGAAGAAACATCCGTCATTTTTCAGGTTTTATGTGCAGATTGTTTATCCTATCTAAAGGTTAAGTAAACAATGTGAATATGCTCTCAATCTATTGACAATATAAAAAACACCTTTTAGGAATCTTTTATATTGAAGTTCTAAAAAGTTAGATGAATATTAGTAGTTCTAGTCATGTGCCAGCTGTATTAAAAGGCGTAATATCGGGCCCCGCGTTTTTAATAACGCGAGGAACTGTGAAGTCATTCAGGGTGTAATTGAAGCCGTGCTCCGTATGCATAGGAGAGCGGGGTGGGCGTATCGCGCAGTTTGCTAGATACCATGAATAAGTAAGCGGTAAATTTGGGCGGTCAATGGACAATGACACTGGAGCAGCTCCGGCGTAAATGAAGGGAGAAATATTTAATACACCATCCCTCCTGATGAGCTTTCAAAATTTAAATAGGCCACTGTCTACATTCACACTTTGATTTTTTTCTACTTTAAAGTCTCGACTTTAAACACTGTTTCTATTGTTTTTTTTTTTTATTGAAATTAAAAATATTGTTATACATTTTAGTAAGTGGCAATTTAAATGAATCATCTGTAATCGCAATTTTTTTTTATTCAATTAAGCGACAAGACAAGAGGGACGTACAACCTTATAGTAAGTGCTACGTCTGTCCATAACAACGTGGCGCTGGTTAGAATATAGACGGCATCAAATTGCGTATGCGGCCTGGGACATTAGATGGCGAGTCTCGATACTCCAGTAATTACACTAGCTACAACGCCCTTCAAACCGGAACACAGAATTGTTTTGTTACTAGACGATCTTCGGGAACAGATATGTACTACCAGTAAAAATAAGGACATATACTGAATAAAATCAATCACGAGTACAAACTAAAATAATACTTTTATTTAGTCTTGGTGTTTTTGCAATAAAAAGGCTAAAGTGCTATCCGAAGAGGTGGGTGGTGGGTGGAGGGTTGAAGGCACGCATTAAGCGTTGCCTGTCCATGGGAAAGTTACGATCGATTACGACCATTCATGAACACTTGAATGGGCACCAATGCGCACGCGCACCGACCCCGACCTCCGAGACAGTGCCCCACCGCGCCCACTGCCAGATCCAAGTTACTAGCGCACGTTATAATATACAAACATACGGTGTTAATGTATTTAAAAATCTTTCCGTTTAAAACTTTTTTTTTTCATTTCAAGATTATTATAAATATTATATATATATCTACATAATTTAATTACTATTTACTTACTATATCGCTTAAGAGTTAACACACAAAAATGGGTTAAAAGTTTGCTCTATGTTAATGCCTTTATTTTTATCTTATGTAATGAATGATTCTCGTAAAGCACGGCGCGATTTATTAACATAATAAACATATTATTAAATTACGTAATACTTAACACTAAGAAATAAAGCAAATCAATATTTTTCATATGTTGGTAACACTGGAGTAAATTAAAAATATTCAATTTTCAATTTGTCGACATAGACAAAAATATTACATATTTGATTTTTCAAACTAAATGATATTGTTAAGAAACAATAATATATCTTTAATTCATAGTTGTGAAACGCCATAATTTTGAGAGATCACAAATAATGTTTACGGTTTAATAGTTTTCCATGCAAGCAACTCTCGTGCGTCTGTAATAAAGCGCGCGAAAAAATCTCACGTGTCGTTCCGTCCTTGTCGCGCACGCGCGATTGTACTGTTAGAGTGAGACGACTGCTGCAAGGGATACAGTAACCCGCCCCTAGCAACAGCTGTACCTCGAAATCTACATTCCTAAGTGCGTCTTTGTGTACAATCTGCAGACATACTCCGTACATACAGTTTTCAGGTACAAAAAAATAATGATGATCTCCATTTTTAATAGAATAAGGCTGTACATAAACGTTACATGCACAATATAACTGCACACCACATCGTGCGCTACATGAAGATTTTATTTCCTAATAAAAACAAATAACATTACTTCAACTCGATAATGACAGCTAGTTAGATAAGTAGGTTTCTAGGTCATGTCGCTCTGAACGTAAATTACTGTGCACTATACGAGCGAAAATGACATTTTCTTTCTTTAGGATCGGAGAATCAAATGTACACCGGGAAACAAGTGGTCGTGTAGTGTTGTCGTTTAAAATTTGGTTTATTTGGTTGTTATAAAATAGTAGTATATAACAACGCTGACTGCAATTATAATACGACAGGTGATATATTATATATGTTCGCATCGGGTAAGATGGTTGCGTGAAAGGACAATAGTGTGCGTGTGAGGTAAGACGTTGTTTTGGTCGGTGCAATCGGTATAAAAAGTAGATGCGAGTGCGAGTGCGGTTCACTAAAGAGGCGAGTGTATTGAACCCGCCGCAATGTCATCTAGGAGCTCGATGCGTCACCGACTCCGTTCGGTTCGGCCGGTGCGAGCGGGAGTATTCCACGCGACGAGAGGCGCGGTGTCCGCAAACGAGGCATAAATAATTAGACAATAAGCAAGCAAGGCAAGAAATCGGTAATTTGTATCGCGGCGAGATAGGCGGAGCGGCGAGGGAGACGGCTGCAGGAGGCGCGCGCCGCCGCAGCGCGGAGATATGGCAACGCGTCAGGTGGAAATGGCGCCGAGCTGCTCTCCGCCGAGGACACCCGACCGCCCCCACCCGTCCCCTGAACCCCCTACCAACTCACCCCCCCTCGTACCCGTCCCCCCCGTCCCCCTCCCACACAAACTCAACTCCGTCAACGCACCCGCCGCTAATCCTCACCCGAACACAATCTGATAAAATTCGCGCCAGCTATAAACGTTACGCAAAGCGACTCAACACTACAGCACGACGATAATGAATGACCCGAGCGCTACTTAACGTCCAAACATTCTCACTATCATCACATCACGGCGCGGCGCGGTGTGGTGTGGCGCCGAGCGCGGCCGTAAGAATGTAAGCAATAAGAAAGTTATTTCCTCGACCTGGCGAAACTAGTCTCGCGAACGCATTACGGTCTACGTTACGGCCAGGTGAATTCAAAATGACCTCTATGGGCCGGTGGCTTCTTGTGGCCTCGCTTGCCGAATGCGATGACATTTTGTGAGTTAGCAACACGACATTACTACTCCGTTGGGAGTACGATGCCAGGATGACTAACGACAGAGCGTCATTGCCCGCCTATGGATTGATTGTGCCGTACAAAATATTTAACGCAATAGATCGATTCCATTGCTCCGTAACACTAAGGCGATTTTTGTATATCAACGAACATTGACGATAACTGGACCGTTTGGATAACGTGGATTCAATTAATAAGAACCGTACACTACATTCTAAGATCCTGTTAAACAATACAGAACTGTAATGTTGTCGTGATAATCACAATGATTTCGAAAGAAAAGTACCTACGAGTTCTTTCATCAATGTAAAAGTGACTTACCAAGGCGAAGAAGTTTGTGTGGCAATCCTCGAGGCTAGCACCGTTTGTTTGGTGATTTTGATGCGTCATGGTAGTCCTGGGCACTTCATTTTCATTTCACAACACTAAAAACGGGTTCAATCTTAAAGAAACCACTCAAAATCTTAAAATCATCACCGACATTTAGTGAAGTTTTCACCTTTCAATGGCGACTGGAAAATGGCGGATAGGAAACAACAACCCAAGCCGACGGTGCTGCCAGCAGCGGATGAAACTCATACTAACATCGCCCAGAAACATTGATGCGTTCTGTTTTACGGTTATGATAATACACAATAAAACATCTGCCTTGTTTTAAATAAATACATTTTCAACATATTTAATAAAAAAAATCAAATTATTAAAAAAATGTAGTTTTGTACATTATAAACTTGAGACTTTTATTTACTTACAAATACTGACAAAATGAGAGTTTATTCCGTAATATGGAACATATATAGTAACAATGACAGATCTTTATAACCAATTGTTAAAAATAAGATTGTGCTAACCTGTATGATTATTAAAGATATAGTTTTACTTTCACTGCAATGCTGAGAAATGTTTTAGTAACTTTACCTCACAGAAATCTACAGGTTATGTTTTTCCTTGTTGTATATACTATACTATTTATACTTCCATATTTTTTTAAAATTGAATATATATTTCAATTGTGTTACTCGCAGGTCACCTGTATCAGAAATGTACAAAAACGTTATCCGAAGGTAGATAAAAAATTACAAGCTGCTGCTGAATCTTTGGCTGCGAGAGGGTATTATATGATTCCAGTTATTTTTATTGTTAATAATAATCTACTAAATGATTAAATAAATCCTTTTGCATATGATAACTATGCATTTATCTTTTAAGTTAATCTGCTTGTATTAAATATAAATCAGACTAAAATTATTAATGTACTGAAACAATATATTGCCTGTCTCAATTGTGAAGCAGTTGTGCAAAACACTTGAAGTATTTAAATCAAGCAATTTGTTGTAAGTTTTGTCACAAGTTACCAATTAGCATAAAGCACGAAATTTATTTTTTTAATATTTTAAAACAGAATTTAAGGGACATTGTTACCAACAATTAGTATAATTTGCTAGTTACAGTTTATGTGAATATAATGTGGGTACACCTTCAAGACTATTCTATCCATATTTGTGTCCTATACTAGTTAAGACCATATTGTCTAATGGCTTAAAAAAATTCTATTGTCATTATATGTTAAATTATGGTATGAAGTAAAAATCAAACAACATTTTTTCAAGGTTTCTTCGACCAAACAAACCATGGAATCCACCAGTAAACATTTATGAAACAATCGCAAAAATTTGCACAAAATATGGTTTACAGTCAAATTCTGAATTTGAAAGCCTGGATGTGAAATTTAAAATTTTAAAGGCATGTTTTGAAGAAACTGGCCATGGGGTGCCAAACTCTTTACTGCATACAATTGAAAATGTTGGTAAGTGTCAAAAAAGTTATTAATAACATATTTTATTATAAGTTCACAAGTGTTCTATTCAAATTTTAGTTTACAAAATGCCTGTAGGACATGCCATATTTTTATTGGAATCAATAAATAAAATTTAATTTCCTAATTTTTTTTTACTCTTTGTTCTTGTTAGACTGTAACAAACGAGGAATCAACTAAATAATGTTTACTTTTATTAACTGTAAAGCAATGATAACTGTATTAACTTTGAAATAAAAAAATAATTCAATATCTATTTTAATTCTGTGTCTATTAACATTGTGGTAAACTGCCAATTTTTCTTTTAAAGTTAATTCTTACACAATCAATTTAATCAGTCATTGCACAGAAAAGTGGTAGCAGATGAGGTCTTTTTCCATTTTAAAATGATTTGTTGTTGTATTATTGCAATTTAGCTTGCATATACCAGATCCACAACTCCTGAGTCTAATGAAGCTGCTACAGTGGTCAAAGAAATTAGCTGTAAAAACTTCTTAATTAAAAACAAAAACTGTTATTGCATTTAAATTTACTACAATTTTTATGTTTGCAGAGGATCTCCAAAGTTTTTATGAAACACCTGTTGATGTGCTAACTCCATTTGATGCTTTGAAAAAAATGGATTTACCAAAGAATTTACACATACAAGAAGATTATGTTCGCTTCCATCCTGGTAATATAATTTTTAACCATTTACAAATGTTATACCTTTCAATTTTAGGTTTTCAAATTAAAATTTGTGACTAAAATTTAAAACAGTAAATTTTTTCAACTTTTTAAAAGTTTAAACTTTTCCTAATATTTTTTACAGATAAAGATACATTGTTCAAAGGTCAGTCAGCTTTCCCAAAAAGTTCCACAATAGTGTCCGGCTTAAAAACAAGGAAGAAGTATGAGGGTTTTGTTGCTAAAAGGTCCTGGCCTTGAAAACTTACTTTTACATGTATAGTTATGCAATAATCTTTAGAATAGATTTATTACAGCAAAATAATATTTGTTTAATTACTTTAAAATATATTTTTTTTAATTGTAATCCTAAACTATGTTGCATATTGTAATGTAAATAATATCAATAATGAGATCATCCTTTTCTATTGTTTTAATGTTATTACTTTTCCTTAACAGCTAATATTCGTATTTCAATATTTCTTAACATTTTAGTATGTAATGTACTCTTTCGTGTTTGGTTTTTTATTATTGTTTGGGTGTTCCATGTGGAATTGGGTAATAGGCATCAAGGAACAATTTATCCTTCTTTTAATCTATACATTGCCAAAGTGTTTTCTTCCTTAAAGCAACTGTTTAATACTTTATTATTTATAATATTCATATATACATGATACTTCATGAATATAACTATCGTTTTAAAATAAAAAAAATTAAATTATTATTGAATTCATTAAAAAAAAAAAATACTAAAACTTCACTTTGGTCATAACCTTCAGTAGGCTTGAAAATGAAAAGGCGGCATCGCAAGCGCCAACATAATAGCTGTTCTTACAATTCTATTAGGTAAATACCGTGAAACGAGGTTAATAGAAATAACAGGATGAATACACACAAAAATGGAAAAGAAATTTATACCACAGTACTCAATGATTTTGTTACTTAATCAAGTAATTTATACGTGTATTTTAACATCTTATTTCTTTATTACTGTGCTTAGATATGACGTTAGCCTAAGCTAAAATAAAATGCGTTTATATGTTGGCAATCAAACTACGTTAATGTGTAATCCCGAAATGTTGCCGACTCATTATTAACGCTTTGTGTTTAGTGATAAAAGGTTGATTTTATTTTTCTGTAATTCCCCAGAAATAAGTTTGTACATCAGTAAGTACAATTATAATATATTGACATTGATGAAAATATTTGTGTACATACATACATACATACACATATATATATATATATATATATACACTGCAAAAGTTTACAGAAGTTTTTCTATTGTCCCCATATGACCCGTATTCGTCGGGCTCTTGTTACCGCCAGTGTGCCAGCTATACTGGAGCTTCTTGATCTGTCGCACGATGTCGACGATGGCAAGAGACCGTGTGGAATGCCTCTGGTGATTTGGAGAGGGACGGGCTCTTGTATGGGATGTTACTTGCGTTGATACACTTACTCCGTCCCACGTCCGAGACATTTCCGAGGATTGATGGTACGGCTGGAAACAAGTAGGGGAACTACAAACAGGGTAAGTATAAATGTGTTATCGGGAATTTCATATTTGAACAGTTAGGGTGGAAACGTTGTCATGGAGTCCGGCTGCGTTTAAACCTTATTTGGGAATTATAAAAAAAATCTAACGCGTCACCCGAAACACCAGAGCCGGTAACTATATGGCAGAAAAAATAATCCTTCCTATCTAGCGCGGCAATGGCGTTAGTTTCCTTCGCATTCTGCCGGACGAGGATGGCTTGGGGCTTTTCTTTTTTTGTTAGCATATATAAGTTCAATTTAGTGTTAGTTTCTCAGCAAATAAAACAGCTTTTTATCTCAATTTAATATAAACAGTAACTGAAATGACTATTGCCATTGTTTAAAACATGGGAATCTTATTATATTATTCACGCCGAGTTAATAATTAAGATCATTAATAATGATGAATTGGCTGTATGGAGAAATTTGAAGTTGTTAAACTCATAAAATTAAAAAAATATATTTTTTGACAATCCTGGAAAACGTCTGTCAATTTCATTGAAGTTAATATTGTATAGTATTAATATTAATAAAGTAAAAATAAATACCTTACTCAAATTTACTTAAATCAATATTATTATGCACTATTTTGGAAAATATAATTTTTATTGTATTTAATACATATCTGGTTGTTGCGAAACGTTGAAATAGAAAGTTTAGAATAAATATCTTTTTTACAATATTAACGTTCGGTCAACAGGCTACTGAGGTGTAAAGTTTTCATAATGATTGTTTACAAATACGTGCGATCATTTTTACGCCCTAATTTATGTAAACAAGTACGAATGATAGGCAGCAAGCAGTTTAACGTCAAGTTTTTCAAGCAGTGTAGAAATTTACACTATCATTGTAATTTATATGCGCGCGTTTATGAGGAATACGAAAACAATTACGCTTATAGTATAATGGAAAATAAGGGGTATGTAATGAAGTGCAACATTGACGAACTTAAAAAAAGCTCATTAGAACACTCATTACAAGACTTACTAAAACAAAATTGGTCACAGGAATCACCAAAAATTATATTTGAAACTTTTCCTGTGTTAGGTGAATTATGTTCAAAACAAAATTTGTGTATATCTAATGAAATATTCGATGACTTTATAGACAGTCTAACAGATAATTTGGCAAAAGCTAATAATACTCAATTAAAATGTATATTGTGTTCCTTATTAAAATGGCCACCAGGGCAGTTCTCTAGAACAAGAAATTTCATTGAAGTTTGGGTAGCATTAGAAGATGAATGTATAAAAAGAATTAAAGATTGGACTTATGATGAAATGTTTAGTTATATGACATATTTCTATTTGCTTAATATTATCGGAATAAGTGAATTCCCTCATAAGTGCTTATTAAGACTTGCATCAAAGGCAAAACACTTAACGCCTGCACAACTTGTCCAAACCATGTTTTTTATAGGTGTCAGGAGGTATTCACCTGATGATATACACAATTTGGAAGTCCATATCACTGATAATTTTGATAGATTTACTGTTGATGAGCTTGCTGTAATATCTATGGGATTTTATAGGAGTAAAACCCCTATAAGAAATATGGAATTAGTTGAGAAAATTATAGATAAAATTAAAGTAAACTCCACACATATTCATGAAAGTTCACTTGCTGTCTTAATGATGATAATTCGATATTCTATGAAGTTTACTACTGATGATAAGATATATACATTACTAGAAAAGCTGAAAATTGAGGTTCCTAGGCTATCGGTAGTGTGCAATGTTTACATGGGGTTGCTTGGAACATCCACATTAACATTACATGAAAGTTGTCTTGATGCAATTGCTGATAAAGTTAGCTCTTCAATTACAGATGCTAGAATAAAAGATTTGGAAAGGCTAGTTCTAACTTTTGGTATATTTAATTATAAACCTAAGTGTGAAAATATGTTTTCAAAAATCACAGATGAGTTGAAAAAACCTGAAAGAGAAGTTGAATGTACATTACATGGAAGATCATTTGTCTCTTGTGTAGCCTTTCTAGGTTTATTAGGGATATATGACAAAGAATTATTAAAAAGGGCACTAGATCGGAAGTTTTTAGAAAAAACATATGGAAAATATTGCATCGCCTATGGAAAAGAAATCTTAACTTTACACAATTTAACTAAAATTTTTTTCAAAGATGAGAATATCAGCCAACTCTCAAATAAAGAAGCAATAATATTGGCGCGTAATTATACATATTATGTACCAGATGATAATTTTAAGAAACAATACAAGATAACAGAAAAAACATTTTTAGAGGTTTTACATATCTTAAAAGAATCTAGAGGTGCTGATTGTGTAACTGGAGGTCATATATTAACTCATCATCAAAGAGGAGGTAATACTTTTAAAAATACTATTCGTTAATATTAAAAAGATGAGAAAATTAAATAGTTAAATGTTTTTTTTGTTTCAGATATTATTTTATGTAATGACAGTAAAGGTTCTGCTGTTTCTGTGGGTGATGCATTTGATAATAAATATTTTGGACTGCTGAAAACTCCTCCAGATGATAATACTTGGGTTGTTTTAATAATAGGTGGAAAAAATGCCTTGATCCATAACACTGGGAAGTTAAGTGGTCAATACAATAGTAAATTCAGGGAACTTAATGCATTAGGGTTCTGTGCTGAAATGGTAATAATGAATATAAATGTGACCTACATTTTACATATTATTTAATCAAAGAAAACTCTATAATATATAACATGTTTCAATTTGTTTCCAGGTGATATCAGATGTGTTAGAAAAATGTGAAACAAAGGAGACAAAATTAGAGTATTTAAATAACTTAATTAATCAGGCTGTTAATAAAACGAGGCATAAATAAATTTATTATTTATAGTATATAGTGACATTTTTATTTAGTCACGGAATGTTTTTTTAACCATAGACTCCAGATTTTTTTTTATTTACTCAAGGTGGGCGTTTGATCACGATTCTACCTGATGGTAAGTAATAATGTGATCTGTGGTAGGAAGGCGCACTAACTTAGGAGCAGCCTATTCACTCTTTTCTTGAAGAAACCACGTCCTATTTGCATGGGAACACTGACACCGGCAAGTTGTTCCATTCCTTTGCTGTTCTCATGAAGAACTAGGTGCTCATCCTCTTTTATATATACATAGGTTGCGACGCGGGCTCGATCTTTCTGCATGGGATGTTGAAGAGGTTTGACCTATCACTGCTACGGACTTTGAGGCGTCGAGTCGTCGAGTGATGTTTCATTTGATTGAAAAGATATATAGTGATGAACTTTGTGATACGAAGATTGATTGTCGCTATAATGAAGTACCCGACAATTATCATTCCTCAGAACAACCCTATTGTTTCATGACGTCATAATAAGACTTATTAGGACATTCGACCTAGCAGTCGCGGTTGTGTTAAACGTCAGTGTTACCTACAGAAGTATTGTCGCACTGTAACAAGGACCTCATTTCCTTGCAGTTAACTTAGCTTTGGCCTTCATGAAAAGAGACACTTGTTTTATGGAAGCATTAAATCCCACCAGATCGGCGTTGCCCCAGTTAGAGATGGCCTGGAAGCTGACAATCGCTACACCAAGGACTCTCTCTTGGACTGTATCTTATCACGACTGGCTAAATAAAAGTATCATTTTAAGACAGGTAAAGGCAATAAAACTTTTACACAAACCAGGTTACTTGATTCATAATGATGATACAGCATACATAATGATCTGTTTCAGAAATTGTAAAAATAAGTAATCATAAGTAGAATCGAAATATTACATAGTAAAGACAATATAGCAATATATTCTGGTTTACGAATACATGCGGTAGTAATTGTTTAATCAACTTCAAGAAGTGATTGCTTAAAGGCGACTAGCATCTTAAGATTATTCTTTTTTTATATCTTTGCATACTGCAAATATGATCCCTTAATTCGAAAATAAGCATATCAACTAAAACGATGGGAAAAAGAGAGTTAATTTAAAGTTTTCGTGATTTTGACGATTGTTTTGTGGAAAAAAATGTTATTAATCGAGGCTTAAAATTTATAAAACGGATTTTAATCCGTAATTATTTTATGTCTTATTGACGACTTTTACACCGAAATAAAAGTCATAGCTCGTGCATGTAGAATCACAAAGTAGGACCGCATTTCACTAAGTTTTATCGCCGCTTACTATCAGGTGGGATCGTAGACAAGTGACAGTGTATACAAAATAAAAAGTATTGATTATTTATATCCGTGTTGTCAGATATGTTACGCTGGCAATGTATCACGTTTTTCTGTCAATTGTCAATGTCAGCCGATAAAATGTCAGTGGTGAAAGTTTGTATTTTAATGTTTTCAGGTTAAGATTTAAAATTAAGTTTCAAACATTAATGTAACAACTTTCTTCATAACATAAGCCAAATGAAATAAAAGCATCAAAATGAGTGCACTACTTATATTTTTAATTATTGTATTGGCTATTTATATTTGTGTTTCATGGTAAGTTGATTATTTTCAGTTGTTTGTTTATAAAAATATGAAAACATGATTTGTTATTTGTGTAAATAATCATTTACTATTAAACTTATTCTTCATCTTAGTATACAATGTTTTTAATAAGTACATTATATGAAAAAGAAATGTACAGTGATTCTACAATTTAACTATGATTCTACAATATATACTACTCTTTATGAATATTATAACATGATAACCAATTCCCAGATTTTCTCTTTTTCAAGACAGAAATAGTTTACAATTCTACTAAGACTTCATTAATATTGTATTACTAAAAGAATAAAATTATATTTATCTAAGAGTCAAAATTTATATTTATATGGATATGATTTTTTATATTATTAGAAACTTTTCGTAGTCAATTTAAATTCGAAGATTTTTTTAATCAAAACTTCTACTTAATTTCGATAATTTGCAAATTTTATGAAAAGTTTGAAAGAGTATACTTCTTATTCTAAGTATTATTTCTAAAACTAAAACAACAAATGATCTCATTTCAGGTTATTACCAACAATTTTAGCATGGTTGTTTAAGAGAAAATACCACATTAAATTAAAAATAGGCAGAATAGCTGTTCCTAAGCTAATTTTACGAGATGTCAGCCTTTCCAAAGATGGGTACTCTATTGTAAGCAACATTAACATGATTTTTATTATATAATGATTTTTTATATTTACTCTTCCATTATACTACTATTAACTAATATATTATTTTCTTTTATACTTTTGTTTCTTTTGTAATGTGCAATTAAAGAATGTATATATTAATAAATAAATATCATATATTTTATTATCAGTTCCTTGTGACCATGAAGGCAGAGCATTTGTAATGTCAGGATAATAAAATAATCTCAAAAATGTAATAAAAGTGAAGAAAAATGTTTGTTTTTTAATTAGCAAAGTTAATTTCTACTTGTATGTAATATTTATCAATAGTTAAAGAATAATAAGTTTATTATGCAAATACATAGCAGATTTTATAAAAAAGGCACATCTCCAGCAAAAATCTTCAATTCTAGAGATGTAATTTATAGAATAATGCATACAATTGAAATTAATGTATTTGTTAGTTAATTTTGTCTGTTTTCCCATTTATACATAATTAAGATAATACAGATCATAGTATTTTATTTTTATCTTATTGGTTCGAAATTCATTATCTTCAGTAAATATAATTAATCTTAGGAGACTTTTGTGAAAATGTTCATAAAAAACGAAAATTTAACAGAATCATTTTTCCAATGATAGCATTTTTTAATTAAATATATATTGTTTTATGACCATAAAATGTTTTTAGTCATTGAATTACTTATTGGATTATAAAATTACATTTGTGATGAAAAACAACAAACTCATTAACATTCTTCAGCATTCTTTAACTTTTGCTGTGTATGATATAACAACTTGAGAATTTGATGAATTTCATTATAATAATGGGTAAATAATGATCTCCTAAATATATTTTTTTCATAGACAATAAGACAAAAAATCAGGTTGCATGTTACATCATCATAAAATGTACACAATGTTTTCATTTACATAAAGGCACAATTAATATTGAAAATAAAACTTTACTGTCTATAAATTTCTCAAACAAGTGGGTATTTTAACATATTATAAAACTAATTTATATCTTTAGTATAAAATCAAGGACAAATCTAGGATCTACAAGTTAAAAAGTTACTAAAACACTTTAAAAGATTTACATACAATAACATTTGTGTGTTTTTTCCAGCACATTGGTGAAGTGTCATTCCGAAGCAGTTTTTTTAATTCAGAGATCAACAAACTAGTTTCTGTAGTCATTAACAAGTTACAGATCACTAATAATTCTGAAGTGAAGAGAAGTGCAGTTGTTGAGACAATACTAAAGCCTTTATTATCGAAACAAAATTCTATTTCTAAATCTGAAGGTTTTGGCGATGACACAAAATCACAAATATTCAATAGAGAACTTACACAAATAAAACAAAACAGTTTATTAGATTTCCGTGACAAGAAGTTACCTCCAAGTCTAATAATGTTTGCGCAGGTAACTGCTTCTTTATATCTTAAAAATCTAAATTATGTGACACAACTGCTTTTGTGGTTAAACTACCTCTGTGAGGAAGCATTTGATTTGGCATGGAGATTCCTGGTTGGATTCCATGGGCCACATGTAATGTTTGGTTGATGGAAGTGTTTGTTTTACCACCCTCGTCTTGTGTCATATGTGTTCTGCTGCTATAAGAACATTGTTGTGTTTCATATCTTTAATGAGACTTGTGGTGAAGGCAGTGAAAAACTTACTAAAACTGCTTAAAGAGAAATATTGTTTTCAGTTTATGGGTGTGCATATTTTGGATGCTTCTCTAACGATTGTTAATGGTGAGCCGCGCTCGCCGTGGGTAGTGGAAGTGCGAGCGGGTGAGGTGCGCGCGGATGGTGCGGCGGGCGGACCTGCGCGCGCGCTCGCCTTCTGCGCCAGCGTGTTAAGCTTGCGGCTCGCCTGCCGGGCCGACGGCTTGCTCGAGGCCAGTTGTAGCCTACACGTCGAGGGCACCGTTAAGGCAGATGGTCCGCTTAATGTTGAGGTAAACTAAAGGGTATCTGGCGGCAGATTTATATTTTAAAAAACAAATATCTCAATAAGTTATAAACAGTGCGGGGGGAAGGTGGTGTCATTAGAATCACCGATCGTGCGGATTTCTTAGTCACGATGTCGCAGTGGTCGGGTGAGCATCGCGCGTTCGCTATTGAAGCATTTTTCAAGAGTAACGATTCTTACGTACTCGCTCGCCGACAGTTTTGTTCACATTTCAATATTCGACGGATAGGCAATGGGCCGAGTGTGAATTTAATTCGTTCGTGGGTGGAGAGGTTCCGCGCAACTGCTTCGGCTATGAACACACCACGGGCAGGACCTAGTCGATCGTCAAGGACCCCCGAAAACATTGAACTGGTTGAACGCAGTTTACGTGAAAATGCACGACTTTCGATAAGGAAAAGGGCAGCTTCACTGGGACTTCCAAGAGCAATTGTGCATGAAATTTTGAAAAAAGATATGAAGTTTCATCCTTTTAAAATTCAAATAATTCAAGAATTGAAAAAAAAATGACTTTGCGTCACGCAAATTTTTTTGTGAAACCATGTTGGAGCGTTTTCGCACTGTGAATTCCATTTTTTGGAGCGACCAGGCTCATTTTCATTTAAACGGACACGTAAACAAGCAAAATTGCCGTTACTGGGCTCTAAGAACTCGCAATCCTCGACTGAAGCACCAAAAACCATTACATTGCCCAAGGGTAACTGTTTGGTGCGCTTTATCCACGAATGGGATAATCGGACCATTTTTTTTTGAAAATGCACGGGGCCAAGCGACGAATGTCAATGGTAAGAATTATCGGCTCATGATTTCGTATTTCTTTTTGCCGAACCTGCGAGCTCATTCATCATTCTCATCACACACGTGGTTTTAACAGGATGGTGCGACCGCACACACGGCCAGAGCTTCGATGGATTTGTTGTGAGAAAATTTCCCTCAAAAACTGATTAGTCGCTTTGGGGACATCCCGTGGCCACCGAGGTCACCCGACCTAACTCCAATGGATTTTTTTTTGGGGCTACCTCAAAGAGAGAGTTTACGCCAACAATCCGCGAACTGTTGTGGACTTAAAAGACAATATTCGGCGAGAAATCAGCGCAATTGAACCAAGTTTACTGCAGCGTGTGGCACGGAATACGAGGCTGCGTTTCGAACAGTGTGTGCAACAGGATGGAAGACATTTAGATGACATTATCTTTAAAAAATGAAATCCGCATTTGTACTCTATCTTTTAATACTTTTAGTAAAATTATATGTCAAACATATTATTTTTTATTTAAATTTGAAAACATAAATCTGCCACCAGACACCCTGTATTTACTTAAGGCATCGTGTTGATTGTATTTTTATCTGGTATTCTAACTTGTCATACGCGACATGAGTGTATCGCTCGTCTGTTGGTATGTGATACTCTTGCCTATAATAATGTGAACATACATACATAAATATCACGCCTCGTTCCCAGCGGGGTAGGCAGAGACCACCTCTCTCCACCTGCTACGATCCTGGCACACCTCTCTCGCTTCCTCCACTTTCATAAGCGTAATAATGTGAAACTAGGTACTAATTATAGTATGTGTGTCGTGCATGTATATTAATACATGCACGACACTGTCATCATTGTCTTGAGATTAAGTGTTCAAAGAGAAAAAAATAGTTTTTAATTATTATAAGAAACTAAACAAATCACTTTTACACATTTTTTTGATCTGTTTTCAGAAAATTCACACAGTTATAAGTAACCCTACTATATCGTTGCAAGATGAAATATACCATTTTGTTCAGAAATTCAGTAGAAACAAAACTAAACAGCCTAAATATGTCAGTGAAAACCATGATCACCTCGCCACTCTGATTCCCAGAATATCTCCAATGATACCAAAGGTAGGAAGAATATACAAAAAAGTTATAACAATATAAATTACTTAATAATCATGACCTTGCTTAACATTACTTAAAATTTTTCAGATTTTTAGTTTAAAAATTGAAAAGACAGAAATAAATACTGGGGATAAAGCCACCTCAACAACTCTACAAAGTTTACAGGTGATAACGATTTCTAGTGATATTTTTAAATGACATCGAAGATGTTAACAGGAGTGTGAACGACTTACGTGTACGTTCGATTCTCACTAAGCTGAAACTTCTTATGAAGGAATACATTTTGAAAACACCGTCATATTTCACAAACGATAGAACATGAATAATTTATGTTCGATATGTTGTCTATCGGCTGATGATGATGTTGTAACCATAGTATTAGCTTGTCGGGACACATGCCTACCCTCAATATGAGGGCGATGGGTCATAGTCACCACGTGGGCCTAATGCGGATTAGACTTCACACACACCTTAGAATAAATTCTAATTCAAGTGCAGGTTTCCTGACGATGTTTTCCTTCATCATTCGTATTTCGCTGTTGTTACTAAAGTTCACAAATGTACATAACTTAAATACTAAAGTCATCGGTACATATCGGGATTAGAACCCGCGACTTTCGGAATGAAGGCCACACGCTCTAACCATTAGGCCAGCGAGCTACATTACCACAGACAAGACAAATTGGTTGCCGACCACCATATTATATTTAGTTTTAAATGATCTCTTCTAGTTTTTGAAGATGTGTAATGTAATGTTACTAGTTGTTTGAAGTATATACTTTAACGGATACGAAGCTCCAAGTCCCGAATTGATAGTTGGTAATGAATTTTTAGATCTAACATCGAACTTTTTCCGTAGTCGATACCGGGCTTGGGCTTAATCACCAACAATCTTCTTCTGTGTTAGGACAAATGTGCTCTATTCTTTCGGTTATGACCGTCGCATACAGGGCGTGTAGTGTTACAGGTGAACTCGCGGTTCAGTGCCGCGCAGGTTGATGGCGGCGCGTCGGGCGTGCCTCAGGTGTATGTAGCCTTCCAAGCGGACCAGCTCCAGCTCGCTGACGAACACTGTACGCTAGTCTTCTTGAACAAGTTGAAACTTGACGCAAAGGTTAGTCTCTGTACTTGCTTACAGTTCGGATATTATAAAAAACTTTATTAACAAAACGCACTCCCTTGATGCGGTTTGCTGGAGATTTGGCTCCTTATTCTTTCTGTATTTCGCCTTTAATAATTTATACCTTCAATATCATACAAATATTGTTTTGATTAACATTTAATTTATTTTATTAAAAAAAATATTAAGTAGTTCGTTATTTATTTTGATTGAAGTTTACGTTAATTTTTTTAATGGGATAATGTATTAATGTAACCATTTCCATTTCGTTTACATTAGCTAGAAAAGGGGGTGCTGAACCTGTATCTGATAATCAGCACTCTTAACGTATCCTACAACCATGAGCACGTGTTCCGGTGGTACAGCGCTGCACGGGACGCCACCAAGAGGACGACGCCGATGCAGATGTCGGAAGACAGCTGCGCATGTTAGTATAATAATCGTTTAGTAATGTAGCTGTGCCACTCCTTCAAGCTGATACTTCATGATCTTGATCTAAACTTGAATGAGTAAGATCTATTTTTAACATAATATTCAATACCGAGAAAAATGATACGGTGATTACAAGAAGAGGCCCATGACATGTTTAGATACATACATATATATCACGCCTCGTTCCCAGTGGGGTAGGCAGAGACCACCTCACTCCACCTGCTACGATCCTGGCACACCTCTCTCGCTTCCTCCACTTTCATAAGCGTCTTCATGCATGCTCGCCGGTTGCGTGTGCTTTTGATCCGGCCTTTCTTTAGGACATCTCCGATTTGATCGGAATATGTCCGCCTAAGTCGACCTGCACCGATTTTTCCAATCATTCTTACCTTGTATATTTCTTTCGTTAATCTTCTTTCATCCATTCTTTCGACATGGCCGAACCATCTAAGCATCCCTTTCTCTATCCTTGTCACTACATCTTCAACCACGCCGCACCGCTTTTTTATCGCATTGTTCCTCACTTTGTCCATCCGTTTCACTCCAGTTATACTTCTCAGGCTTCTCATCTCCACAGCATTAATCCTACTTTCATGTTTCTTCTGCCATACCCAACATTCACTACCATACATCAGTATGGGGACCAACACGCCTCTATGCACAGCCAGTCGTGCTCTTTGTGAAACGTTCCGGCTATTCATAAAGTTATGAAGTGCCCCATTGACTTGATTCCCTTTTAAAACTCTTCTTTCAATGTCACTATCACACTTGCCATCTCTCGTAAACTGTGAACCCAGATATACAAATTCTTTCACTTGTTCCACTTTTTGTCCCTCAATCATAATGTCACAGTTTGTCATACTTTCTTCTCTTTCAAAAACCATTACTTTCGTCTTGTTTACATTCACTTTCATTCCTTTGCTTGTTAAAGCACCATGCACCATGTCGACCATCGCTTGCAACTCCCTCTCCGATGATGATAATAAAACTTGATCATCAGCGTACAGGAGGCACTTGACGGTCAACTCATTCATTCTTAGTCTATACTCACTATTTTTCAAATCTTTCAAGCAATTGTCTAAAAATAGGTTAAACAGCCACGGCGAGGCCACACATCCCTGTCTAACACCCTTCTGGATGCTAAACCAGTCTGAGTAAGCGCCGTTTATCCTGACACAAGCACTAGAACCCTCATAAAGTAATTTCAATGCTCGTATCAGCGTGCTGTTTACCCCATAAGCAAACAATATGGACCACAATTCATACCTCACCACTCTGTCATAGGCTTTTTCCAAATTTACGAAAGCGCAATAGACCTTCTGGCTATTGTTTAGATAACATAGCGTAAATACAAGCATACAGTGCCCCTATCGTACATTAACGTACTAGACTATTAGATTCCATTTTTGCACAAAGTATCATCTATAGCGTGTATGTGTGCATAGCGGGTCAAGCGGTATGGCTGCAGGCGGCGCTACGCAGCTGTGTGGTGCAGGGATGCGCGGAGCTGCGTGCTGTGACCTTGCAGGCGCGGCGAAGTGCGCGTGGGTCTGCCCTCGCTGCTGGCTGTGGCGGTCTCAAAGTCAAGCTTGACCAGTTGCTCGACACGAGAGGTAACTTCGCCATACTAACGTAACTATTACAGCTTCATGTAGTAACTTAATGAGACATATAGAGAGATAACTTAATGACATATATATAGAGAGCCTTTATTTCACTTTTGTATTTTTGACCGGGTGCAGAAGAGGCGTACAAGTCGCGCGTAGCATCGTTAGTAGTGGGCGCGCGGCACTGGAGTGCCGAATTGCTGGTGGACGCAGGATGGGTTGGGAGCGGGCGGGAGCCTCCGCCGCGGCGCCACCACGCCTGGCGTTCCGCATTACTAGCCGTCGCGCTCGTCAAGTGCGGTAGCCATGGCCCGCGCGATTGCAAAGTAATAACCGCACATTAAACATTTCGTGAACGTTTATGTATGCGTTTGGTTATTTATTATCTATAGATTGTTAACCGAATTCTTCATATTTCTTTAGGTGGAAGCGATGATGGATTGCTTGCGACTAGAATGGAGCAAGCGGATAGCTGACATTGTTATCTCATTAGTCGAGTGTTTTAACGACTACAGAACTGCAACTGTAGAGAAACCACTCCCTGAACCTGTCGACGAAACTCCGGCGAACATATCAGTGAACGTGGCCCTGTCCCATATCAATCTGTTCCTTATTGTCAGCGACGAGATCTGTCTGATGACAAGGATTGATGCGGTCACCTTGGAAAGGACTGTTAGTAAGTCCGGCGCCTTGGTTTCCGGATTGAAAGTTGTTGAGATGGTACCATACAAAGGTAAGATGGTCCACAATGATTTAGTTCAGCTATTTCTATATTATAATCTATGTCTGACATAAATCGGACCGTGGATTGAGAATAACGAGCTAGGTCTAGCTTAAAAGAATTTTTTTATGTATAAAATATAAGAATATATGTTTAAAAGTATTGTGTACACGCTGTCATGTAGACAGGAAGTATTAGTGATCAAACACTAATATTCGACGCTACAAAAAAGATCTGTAGTGATCCATCTTAGAGACAAGACAAAGAAAAGACGACCTTTGTTCTCTGTCTTCTGGATATCGAGAAAGCTATTTCATGGCCCCTTTTTCTTCCAGGCAGCGTCCAGTGCCAAAGGTCAGACGAAATACCTTCAACATTCTTTCATGTACGCCTAGCCAGAATAGAATTCATCTCTACCAAAGACAAAAGTTCAGCTCTTTTAGATTTTCAATTTCTAGAAACTGTGGACTTCGAATGGAGTGCTAATATGCATTTGAAAATACTAACATTTGTCAGAGCCGTAAAAGATTTTAGAAGTGAATTTAAAGAAATACAAATGATTAAATGTGCTAAGGCAGGAGTATCAGAGAAGAAAAAGAAGGCTCTGGATTGGAGGGTCTCGTTCAAAGGTGACACGAATCTAATGTTAATATTATCAGAGGAGAATAACGTGCTGTTTGTTACAGGTAAGCAATACATTGTAGTTAAATAAATTAGTAAGTTATGTTTAACATTGACATTTATCTGATGTTTATTATAATGGAATTATTTATAATTTTTTTTGTAATTATTTCACATTTTATGAATATTTACATTGTTACTCCTTAGTAAATTTTCGATTATGATCTTGATCGAGCGCTTGCGTACAGAATTAAAAGATTGCTTTTATTACGTGCGTAGACGACATGACAGTCGGGTACGAACAGGAGGGCGGCCTGTCAATTGTATGGGGGCAATTGAAAATGGTCCTCAACGGTGATGAGGTTGTAACGGTGGATGGTTATAGCCAAGAGCGCGCGCTCGATGACTCTGACGTGCGCGTCGAGCGGAAGGCCAACGAGGGTTTTGTACTGCCGTGGAACAAGGTTTGGTACGTGCCGTATATATATCTTAACCCCTGTAAGCTAATTGGTATGTAATTGTTAGTGACCTTACTATTCCTCTGCCTCCATATGGTGGATGCGTCAGCATTATTTCCAGTTTTCTCTGTCCTCGGCATTATCATCAGTTATTTGGGTATTAACTTCGTTACATATACTCTATTTCTGGAACTTCGTCTAGGGCGGGAGGACTACATATTAACGAAGCCATGCGGCGTCCTTGCAATGTGACCATAGTGTTGTAGCTCACTCTCCTGCATTTTATTGAGATTAGTCATCATGAGCTGATAGACGTTCACTGCTGGACATAGGCCTCCAAAGATCTTCACATACAGTCAGCATGGCCTACAGTACCGTTGGCCACTAGGTGCTGTCGTATGTTGGGATTCATATGGGGGAATTTGACCCTAGTGTCGGCATACAAATGTATGAAAATGAATTTAGTGCTTTTTTAATGTCTTACTGGTTTATTACCCGGAATGAAGTAGTTAAAACAATAATCATCTTTAACTGTAAAACTGTTTTTTATATTTTTATTGTTTTGCTTTCACCGTAAAGGTCTGTTAACGTGGACTCTATTCGTGTCGTCTTCCCGTACAAGCATCGGTTTGCAGAAGCGGTGCAAGGTGACTTCGTGTCGCTGTTCAAGTGGTTGAAGATTGTTCACGGGATCAAAAAAAAATCTTTCACGGCCGACAGCCCATTGCCTAGCGATCTCCATATAAAGGTGAGTTATATTGTTATTAGCCTTTTTCCCAGTAGGGGTAGGCAGAGGTTAATAAATACCCACTATTCGCCAGATTAGGTCCCATGTAACAGGGGGCGAGCCTGTTGCCACTTTATTGGGGCCACCACACACACACAAAGATGATTTCAGTGTGCGGGTTTCCTCACGATGTTTTCCTTCACCGTTTTTGTATCTCGCTGTTGTAACTAAAGTTAACAAATGTACATAACTTAAATATTAAGTCATCGGTACATGCCGAGATTCGAACCCGCGACCTTCGGAATGAAAGCCGCACGCTCTAACCATTAGGCCAGCGAGCTGCAGATTTATACAATCACTATTATGCTTAAAAAGCATTGGAGATTTTGAAATATAAGCCTTGTGTCTTAATATAGTTTTGTCTAGGTAGGTACCTATCAAATGGCTTCGTAAGAAGGATGCCGTTCAATAAAAAAATAGCGAAAGGCTACATTCAAAAGTTAGTTTTCATTAGAATAACACAGGTCATAATCATCGTTATGCCGCGTTCCTCTTTTGTGTGGGATCGGGCCATATAGGATTCTTTAGCTATGTTGTAAAAAATTATTTTAGCTTATGTGTATTCTTAAATTTGCGCTTCAAGTGCTCATAGAATATTTTTTATTAAATAGGGTTCAAAAGCATTGGTTTTTACTATGAATAATTTTAGATTGAGGAGTTACTGATAGAAATGAGCGACGATCCGTTCGAAGTGAAGTTGCGGGACAATTACGAGCTGTTGGAAGATGAGTACAAGGAGAGTGAGAAGCGGCGCACTATGCTCGATGCTAAGGTAAGAGATCTTTTAAAGGAAAACCGGTAGGTAATCGAATTTTAAATTGTTTAATTTAAGAAAAAATTAAAATAATTGTGTCTGTAGTGTTATAAGTAGCAAGTCCGATACATAAATCAATTGTCCTGCTTTTTATTGTACTAAGTAACGAATACAGTATGACGTTGAACTGTTGGTAACTGATACGCCTGCCTTTAACAATATTACTCCAATTAAGATGGTTTACATTACACCACGTTCTACAAGGTCACTTTGAATGAAACTTGTTAAGTGTTGTTATTCCGGTAATTTCATTAGCTATAGCGCACACTACAGCTTATCTGTAGAAATCTAAGCATATAATCCTACCACCAGTTTCTCGTTGCAATTTTTTTTTAAATAACATTCTACTTATGTGATTGTTAATGCATTGTACTATATTTATGAATGCGATAACAGGTGCAGGAGTTATGTAAGCCACACCTTTTCCTGCCAGCGGGCAAGGTGGAGGAGCTGTATGCGGCTCTGCGTCAGAAGGACGCACAGATATACGTGCAGCGGTGCCGTGCCGCACCGCCGCCGCGCACTCGCCTCGTCGCGTGCTGTGTGTCCTCAGTGCGTATCCTTGCGCTGGCAGATCCTAGTGTCCATGGAGCACGCAACGCGCAGTCGCGCCTCCGCGACATCGACTGGGACAGGTGATGATTGCCTATCTAACGAAATATTGTTATATCTCACATAGTTACTAAAACTAGTTCAAAGCAGTTATGTATGTATCATTGGTTTATATGTAAGTTATTAGCGATCATTTTATATTTCACATTACATGTACTTTGCACTTTTTTTTAATTATATATTTTGGAAATTTAAAGCGAGAAATTGATCAAACATTGGAATTATTTCAAACTTTTATGAGTTTTAATATTTAATCGCTATACCTAGTTCATTTAAATATATACTTAAATGTACCAGCAAAAGTCTCGACAAATAGATTTGGCTGATTTTGAGATCTGACTTGCTGAGTTCTAGTATATGAAAATGAAAGCAATGAGTCGCTACTGTTATGTAAACATTGTGATATAAAATAGCACTACAGTTAATGTACAATGGTTGTTTTAACAGCCCTTGGCCGGAGGACGGCATCGAGTTCACTACGCTGTGGTGCCGCAGTGTAAGCGTGCAGTGCGCGTTATGGCAAATACGGCTGCGAGACTTCCCGCAGCCGCTGCTCAGCATGTCCGAGCTGCGCCTGTGGGGCACTTTGCTGGCGGCTGAGGAGCAACCCCCGCCCAGAGGTACTAGTTCACATTTATTTATTTTATGGCTTGTTTTTAACAACTTGTTTCAAAATAACTAACTACAATTCCTTTGACTTTAACAATTGTTGATTTACAGCGGTGCGTACGGTGATCATTGAGCAGGGTGCCCCGTGGGGCCGGTACGAATTGGAGCGCAGTATGATGCCGTTGAAGTGGTATTACGACCTGTGCTGCGAGATGTCGGAGTTCAGCTACGCTTTCGGACCATGCTGGGAGCCCGTCATTGCGCACTGTAACCTTGGTAAAATAATCAGATTATTTTTGATACCATTTAGTTGGACCGCCAATGGTTTATTATCAAATACAGTGTACTCAAGGTGCTGGCAGGCAGTCACACTAAACGAAACGTTTCAAACATAAGTAATATCATTGCGAGGATGTAAAAAAAGCTCAATCTTTTCCTGAGCTGAATCTGGTACTAATCACGTTCCTTATATTCAGTGGTTTAAAGTTAATTGAGTTGGTTATGTTATCATTATTTATCTCCTTTCAGCTTTCGACCAAGTATCTAGGCCGTCGTTGGATCCCTCAGCGCCTCTGGCGTGGTGGGACAAAGTGCGTCTCCTGATGCACGGTCGACTCACGGTTAACTGCAGTAAATTCACCTGCCTACTGCATGTATCTCTCGACCCATACAACACGACCGAGGAGATGGAAGTCACGTGGAATGACCTCGTGTTGGATTGGACAAATGGTAAATATAGTTGTTATCTGAGATTCTAGTATTATCGCAATAAAGATAAAGCCTTTAACTGTTTTTTGAGTGAGTGCCTCAACTGCATACAAGCAGTTTTTGTTAATATCTATAATTTTTCTCTACTATAAATAGTGTTTTAAAGTTGTTACTAAATTACAACTGTGATGCTAAGATATCAACTTGCAAGAGCTTTAGCTAAAGATATTCTGAGAAATTCAGAAGCTTATGATATTCTCAGCGAGCACATTCAACCTTCGGTCTTACTGTCAGTTAACAAGGTGTAATAAGGGTTGTGTTTTGTAACCTATTGTGGATAAAAAAAGTAGCATATTTTTTTTATACAAAAAGTTTCTTTGCACTGTTTTAAATGTATGTTATTTATAGTGAAAAAGAAATAAAAGTTATAACACATTTATCAGGGAAACTCGCGTTCCTTGGTGAGCTGAACGTGTTCGTGCGAACAGCAAGCAAGTACGATGACTGCCGCGTCCTGCGCGTGCCCGGACTGCGACTGTGCGTCAAGTTGGGTTGGCAGTGCGTGGGCGACGCTCGCGACCACCACGCGGTAGCGCCATGCGCGCCCACTCGCCTTCCCGAGTACTCCAGCAATCAGGTGGTGTATCATACCATGAAACGAGACCCAAGTTTGTTTTTTATCCGATTGATCAAGGAGGACACACGAACGTTCTGAAGGAGAGTGATAAGCTTATCAATGTGTTGCTAGTTAGGATGATACATGGTGTAGTTACCACATTGTGCCAGTTGTCTTAAGATGAGGTATTAAGACTCTTCCCCCACAGTAATTTCAATAAATCGAAAACGGTAATGTTTGCACACTACTGTTTAGCTTCGGAAACACATTTTCAGCAAAAGGCCGTTTCTTTAATATCTTTGAATGTAGTTGGATTTAAGAAGCTCTAAGCTAAATTAGAGTTTGTCAAGGAATCTGCTTCTGACTTGTAAATATGACAAGAGGCTAGCACGTCACCCCAATTGCAGCGAAGACAATTATAGATATTTATAGGACTACAAATAGTTTTCGTATAGGATGCTTTGAATGTATCACATTTTTGTTCGTGTTTAATTTACAGGAACACGATTCCTACAGAGCTTTTCGTTCTCAAGGGCTTGAGCTTCATTTGGGTATGGATACAAAACCTGTTGAGGGTGACGGACCTGTTCTTCTGCTGTATGGTAGTACACTAAGGTATGATTATTTTCTATTTTTTAAACTTGTTACATGGTTAAATCCTAACAATGAGTATGCTTTACTCCGTGTAGATGGTTCGAGAGTCTGAAGTTGATCTTGTCGGGTATCACGCGACCGACGCGACGTGGACGAGTGTTTTCCAACTTGCGTCCTCGTAAGCCTCAGCTGTCGCGTCACTACCGCAATGTTGGCGTCGCACTTACACTACACAACTTACAGGTTCACATCCATCTTATGTTTAAATAAGCTAACAATATTTCGCTTGGTCTTCTTCTTCTTAAAGTGCCTCTCCAACCAGTGAAGGTTGGCGATCAGCGTGGTATAGTCCCGGTTCGGCGGAACAATTCGTACGCCTCAGATATGCTAGTATATTCCCTAATATTCCTCAACCATGACTTGTTACTTCTCCCCACCTTTCGTTATCCATAAACTTTACCCATTATAATTAACTGCAAAAGAATATATGGCTAAAGACGGAGTATATGACCGAGGTTGGAGTTTTTACGTTCCTTAACCGCTTTCACTTGGTACTAGGTAACAATGACGCCGTGGTTAGTGAGTCTTGCTCCATCCACCAACCACATCGTTGATATCAAATTCATATGGGAATGCAATTATAAATTAAATATTTGTATTTATTTGAACCAAACATATTACATTTGGACTAATTTCGCTTATTCTTATTTACTAATGATATAAGATTTGTTTAGATCCAACATAAAATAGTGGTATTGCTGTTTATACTATTTAAAAGCGCTGTAATCAGTGAAATTATAATACCGGAGTGACGTGTACAAACTTGTGCTTTTTAAATATCTTAACTATAAAATGTAATAATAATCTTAGTTATTTTTAAGAGCAAGTGGTCTGTTTATCACCACGTCTAATGAGACATAAAAGAAAATACACATATTTAATTATATTATCTTGGTGCAGGTGTTCTACTGGTCGTCGTCGTCCATGCAGCGTGGCATCGAGATGCTGTGTGTCCGCGTGACGTGTGGCTCCCGTCACCGGCTGACGCTGGTGCCCGCTGGCGACGGACTGGTGCGCCGCCCGCGTGCCAACTGGACCACTGTCTACATGAACTGCGATCTTAATGATGCGGAGATTTGGCTTAAGACGCCTGCTCCCGTCGCCGAAGACAAGGATAATGATGAAGTAAGTGTTTTTTGTGCATATTTTTCCTTTTCCTTAAGTTTCTTTTAAGCGAGTTTTTTTAATTTACAACTAACCTTTTTGTTACTTTTTAAGTAGTTTTTTATTAAATATTATTACATTTATTCGTATTAGAATTCTGTGCTGAGTCCGCCCGCGATGGAGAAATGCTACTGCTTGTCGGTTCGGCGCGTGTCGTACGGGCGGGAGGCTGGAGGTGCTGCTTGCGGTGGGGCTGGAGGTAACGCAAGCAGTTGCGGCGGTGCACCTGCTCCCGCGCACCGGCTAGCTGTGCACGACCTACGCGGCGCCTGGACCAAACTAAACCGCGACTTAGCCTTCGCTCTTATAGACACTTACATAAAGACGCAGGTAAATGTATAATACAACACATAAGTAAATTAATGTTTTTAAGAGGACAGGATAGTACAGAAATAAAGAGAAAGAAGTCATAAAAATGCTACTCTAAATTTTAAGGAACTTTTTTTTTAAAAAATCGTATATTTTAATATATTTATATAATGGTTACTAGCAAGAAGTACATGTGCCATAGTTAAGTGATTGTTAAAATTGGGCACACACTATGTTATGTACATTATCTTTTATCCTAAAAACTTTTATTGTATCTTTTTTCAGCAATTGAAAAAAAATCTCTCTACTAAAGCTCTTAAAGAGGAAGAGAAACCGGATACATCGCCGAAGCAACAGCGCGATACTGATGTAGTGTCCCCTCCACCAGTATCAGCTCAGGTAAATTGCAAGCAGTTAATTCGTTTATTATTATTAATAAACGAACTTCGGACATTAAAGAATCTTCATCGCATTGAAGCACTATTTTAGAATATTTATTACAAAGCAAAATAAAAAAAAGTGTTTCGAATTCTAGGAGCAACAGTGTCCAGGATTTCAACTTCCTGATTACTAAGCTAATTCCTTAAGGTATGACGAAATGTCGCTACGCTTATTTTACAACTTATCATATTTACAATTTATTACGGTATTTATTAAATCTATATTGTCATTAAACTTTTCTTATAAATGTCTACATTTAATCGTAATTTAGGGTACAAAGTGATATGTATTAACTCGGAAACTTAGTTTTACGTAGTTGCTAATGTTAGTTCGTTCAAATATCGTTGCAGGGTAGCGGTGGTTGCGCGGCCGGCATGCTTGCAGCGTTGGTGGCTGAAGCGGGGGAGGCGGGTGGCGAAGCGCCAGTGGTGTTCAGCGATGAGCTGGCCGGTGCGGAGGGTGACGCGCCACCACCGCACGCGCCGCTGCGGCACGCACTCGATGACGATAACGCGCACACAGCCTGCCTCAGTGCGTATCTTTTTCTATAGTTTGATCGTATTAATCTTTGGAAAATATAATTACTAGAAAACATCTGCTGTTGATAGATCTCTGTTGCCAGTGACCGTCTAGGTACGTCTAGGCACCTCTATTTCTACCGCCAAACAGTAGTGTGTAAATATTACTGTGTTGCGGTTTTAAAGGGCATTGTAGCTAGTGTAGTTACTAGCTAAACGACACAACATCTTATGTCTCGGGCCACGAGCTCAATGTCCAACAGTGCATACCATTCTAACTAGCGCCACGTTGTTATGGTTAAGCGTATCACTTACCATGAGGTTGAACGTACCGTTCGTCTCGTTATTTAATGGAATAAAAAGATATTTTCATTTGTAACGGATCCACTGGCAAAGATGTAATATCGTACCTCTCTTTTTTATTGAGGTTAATAAGTTTAATTAACTAAAGTTTAAACGACAGTGGGCTTTCAAGATGACTTTACTCGGAAAGTCTAATTATGAAGTTCCGGTTAATTTTTATTTAATATCACAGTTTATTTAATATTGCCATTGTAGTCGAGCTGGTGAATTCGCAAGTGGTGCTGAAAGGGTGCGAGACGCGCGGATATGTAATTCTGTGCGCGGCGCGAGCGGAGGTGCGGCAGCGGGTGCGTCGCACTCCTGCTGCCACCTCCTGGAGTGGCGCTCTCTCTGCCATGCAATACTATGCGACCGTCAGCGCAGCAGAACGTGACCAGCTTGACGGTGATTATGTTACTATAGAGTTATACTAGTGTTGGAATAGAATGTTTCATGTTTAATTATCTTCGTTGTTTTGACTTTTCTCGCTCGAGAGCTTATTCATCTAGAAACTGCAATATAAAATATTCTTGACTTTATTTTCATATTATACAGCTTTTTAAATAAACAAAACTTACAATGTCTGTGCCTTTATTATAAGAAATACCGTACTGGAGGCCTACTAAAAATCTTTAAGTGCAAGCGTTATACTGCTTTGTATTTCTAAGCTTCTAGGTCTAGTAGTAATAGTTAATAGTAACTTTTAATGTACACACACATGTAAGGATAATAAAATTCATCAGAGAATATCCAGTGGGTGTCGGTAGAGGAGATCGAGGAGCGGTGGCAAGGCGCAGAGATCAGTACACTACCGGACGTGCCCCGGCTGGTGGGCAGCGGGCACTCCGCTGGTGGGGTCATCGGGCGCACAGTTGGCCCCAGTGCTGACGCAGGCCTTGCGCAGGTAAAATGACTGTTATACGCATATTGTAGATAATCTCATGTATATTCATATAATCTTGTTATGTATAAAATTGTTATACATTTAAAGGTAAACGAAATATAAAGGAATAAATTATTTGACTTATAATAATAGGCAGCCATTGGGAATTTCTCTCAGAGAGAAAGTCACATAATAATTTATTTATCGTACTGACCAAATGCGAGTCAGTGGATGACATACGTTCACAAAAGCTGTTGTTCTTCATTCCCTTCTTCTTATCACGTCGGTTTCTTTTTGATGTTTTCCTTCGCCGAAGATTCAAGCTCAGTGGTAACTCGCGCTTTTAAGAGACATAAATCACAGGACCGCCTTACAAATTAAATTATCATAGTTGTCCCAATTACCATCAATATTTTAGTACTCAATGAACTGCAGAATGATGTTATTGTGCAGTTGCAACGGATCGTGTCGCGATGCGCTTGCGAGTTCTATTACGTGACGCACGAGGACACCGAGGCGGGCGGCGTCGCGGGCGCGGGTTGGGCCCAACCGCCGCAGCCTTACGATTCCTTCACGCTGATGCATCACGACTTGGACGTGTGCACCAACTCGCTGCAGGTGATAACTATTGCTATCGTACTATTGACTAACTGGCCATTATGCAAGTACTTTCACCCAGATCGAACTTTAAGACGCCTGCTCTCGCATATTCAGCAATTGTCACTTTCTATTTTTGAAGGGCATCGATACCAAAAATAGTTTCATCTCAATGATTCCTCTGGTTATACTTATTTTTTTGGAATCAACCTATACTTTAATTCCGTAAGTTTGCTTCAATGTGTTTTATTTGCAGTACGCGATGCTGCTGGACGTGGTGAACAATGTGGTGCTCCGCGTAGAGCCAGAGCGGCGGCGCGCGCTCGAGAGGCGCGCGCGCATGCGCTTCCAGCTGCAGCTGCACCAGGACCGCGACCACCGCCAGCTCATATATAAACTGCAGACGCAGGTAACATCCACACGTACACTCTATACTTATGTTATATAATTGCGTGTATCGTCTTAATTTTTATACATCAAATTAATCAATAATCAAAAATTTGTGTAAAAATGTATGAGCGAAAATTTTTATGTATCAATCGTTTCAAGTCTCTACATACAAATATATACATTAGTGTAAATTTTTAATGAACCGTTAAACTGGATCTAGTTCACTAAAATGGTTATAAAATATCTTCAGTATGAAAATTATTTAAGTTTAATAAATTTATTGTTGCGTTACATAATATATACTTAATACTATAATAATAAAGTTAGACCTATTAAAACAACTAGTAATAGTAACAAAAACTATAAGTAAAAGGGAAGAATAAAAAAATTATAAAAAAAGGTCTCTCCGGCGGGGAATCGAACCCCGGTCTCCCGCGTGACAGGCGGGGATACTTACCACTATACTACCGAAGATGTGTTTACGTTGTTTAAAGTATAAGATAGATTATAATGTTTACGTCATTCAATGACCTTCATGATTAATCATTTCTATTTTCATAGTCACCGATCATAAGATCGTAAACTATTATTTACTATTTAAACAATTTATTTTACTACCTTTGGATCAAAAGTAATAAATAAACATTTTTATTATTAGTACATTGTTATTTATTCGAAATATTAAATAATATATACTGTAACAAAAATTAACTGATTGGTAATATATTACTTAGGTGAGGGAGTCCCTCGCCCGGCTGCGTCGCTTGGAGAAGGAGTACTACCTGAAGAACAGGTCCATCACGGGGCACGATCCAATTGCAATCGCCGAACTTAAAAGCCTTGATGATCAGGTAAAGATAAAGCAATTCTATATTTATATCATTTCTTTGTACAAGTGTCTGTATCTCGTAAAGTATATGTTCTTGAAAGTTGTTAAATGACTTGATTACAAATTATTATGTATATTGTGACTCGTTGGAATGAAAAAAAAATACAAAAAGTAATCTCTCCGGCGGGGAATCGAACCCCGGTCTCCCGCGTGACAGGCGGGGATACTTACCACTATACTACCGAAGATGTGATAACATTCTCGAAAATGGACGTCGATAAACTGCGCGTAGTGATATAACTAGTGACGTCACCAGATGAATACGTAATCAACTAAATACCAAAGCGGAAGTATTTACTAAACAAACTAAAAATATTTCAATTCGATCGACTTTAAGAGTTATTCGCATTAATATTTTAAAAGTCAGATCTTGTCATAATGGTCGCTAGTCAGGCCAACGCTGTTCATTCACTACTTATGGTCTCGAATCAAACCACGGATCTCCGTAATGGAAAGCAATTTGCTGGTAGTGATATTACACATACAAATATATCACGCCTCGTTCCCAATGGGGTAGGCAGAGACCACCTAGAGAGGTGCGAAGAAGTGTAGAAGTGGAGAGCCACTTGCTACGATCCTGGCACACCTCTTTAGCTTCCTCCACTTTCATGGGCGTCTTTACGCTCGTCGGTTGCGAGTACTCTTGACCCGGCCTTTCTTTAGGACATCTTCGATTTGATCGGAACATGTCCGTCTAGGTCGACCTGCACCGATTTTTCTAATCATTCTTACCTTGTATACCTCTTTCGTTAATCTTCTTTTATTTATTCTTTCAACATGGTCGAACCATCTAAGCATCTCTTTCTCTATTTTTGTCAGTACATTTTCAAACCACGTCCCACCGCTCCCTAGTCACACTGTTCCCCATTTTGTCCATCATTGTCCACTTTGTCCATTATATTACGAAGGTAATTAATATATGTGTTTGTGGTCAGGTGAACGAGTGCAAGGAGGCGGCGTGGTCGCTTGGCGAGGAGCTGGATGCGATGGTGCGCGCGTGGCGAGAGGCGCGCTCGTCCGCGCCAGCCGTGCGTGCGCCGCATGCGCCGCCCCACCGCCACAACGAGATATGCTTCAAATCGGCCCGTTGGCGTCTCACCGATGCGGATGGCCAGCTCGGCATCGCGGACCTGCTGCTCACAAACTTCCTGTGTGTCTTCATCATGTTAACACTACTCCATTTTGTCGAATGTTATATAATACTTTTTACTGCTTGTATGTTTTCTGTAGACCGAGACCGTATAGGTAGGTACAATCAAGCAGTACTGTGAAAATATTACTGTGTCGCAGTTTGAAGGGTGCCGTGGCTAGTGAAACTACTGGGAAAACGAGACTGAATATCTTAATTATGTCTCAAAGCGACAAGCTCAATGTGGTGCTGTATATATCAACCTATGTGGCGCCTCGCTGTTGTGGCGAGGCGTATCACTTACTATCAAGTAAACGTTTCGATTGTCTCGTCGCTTCGTTAAATAAAAACAAATAGATATCATATCCATAAATATAATAAGTTATTCAATTTTTTAACAAATTATCCTTAAAAATATTCATCTGTAATATAATTATTATTTTGTCCTTTACACGCGTACTAGTTAATTTGTGAAACTTTATTAATAAAACAGCAAATATTGTTAAAAGGGTTTCTCAAAGAGCATTGAATAATTCTTTTAGGTGTAATCATGTTTATGTAAACATTTGTGGTTGATGATAATGTTTCAAAGAAACATTGTATGAATGAATAACCTTCTATAATTCCTTGAAGTGCCCAAGACGTCATAAATGATTAATAAGTAATAATGTACGCCATTAGGCAACGCAATGTCTGGAGTACCTCAAGATCTATTATTATTTATTAATGAACTATTTTGTCCATGGATAATAGACTGGTAGACTGCTTGTCCAGAATACTTTGTTCCTCATTGTAGACAACAGGAAATAATAATGTTGCTGATGGCATATTTAAGATTTGTGGGTGGTAGTTAGCCAGGCGGGTTCATAAAAGCCTTAACACTTGAAATCGAACTAGGAAATTCCTTACTACTAGGGATGCTATTAATCACTATGCTACAGATGGCAGCGAGATAAATAAAGTTACGATATTATTCAATGTAAAAGACTATAATCACAATTATCGTTATATCTTAAGGTACACGAAGACTTCCAGATCCGATGACTCTGTGGAGCACCAGCTGGAAGTTGGCTATGTCCGAGTAACCAATCTGCTACCGAACGAGCCATTCCCTGAAGTAAGAACAATTTTATTTAGTAAGGTTTAAATTATAGTAAGTGTAGTATGTTATTTGGTTAAAAATATTTTTTTACTTTAAATTCACTTAAAAAGTCTTCGTGACTACAAATGTCCACATCAACATTATGACCAACGTATTTTTTCTTTTACGGAAAACAAATGACTAGGCTTGGATGCACTGTGATCCTTGAGCCCCTCCTAATGCGCTGAGGGACACCAACGAGGGGGTTATAGTGGGTAGAAGCCCCCACGTAACTTTGTCTTCCACTCAGAAACAAGGTATTTTTTACGAAGTTTTCCCCCGCGATAAAAAAAGGCTGTGATGTACAATGCAATGATCTTAGATTTGTATTATCTACTATACATAGATATAGTTGCGTGGAAAGATGATATTGGAGATAGTAATGTGTGCGGTATGCAGGTGCTGGTGCCGCAGGCTGCGTCAGGGCGCGCACCGCTCGCTCGCCGCGCGGCTCTGCGCGTATTCTGCCGGGACCGTCCGCCCGTCGGCGGGATATCCGTCAAGGAGCACTTCGAGGTTAACATAGTACCCATACGCATTGGTGAGCCCCAAGTTTATAATTCACTTATCTCTGCCGAAAACTGCATATGATATGGAGTAATAATTTTAAGAAGCCTCCGAGAGAAATTTTAGAAGTAAAACTAGAACACACTACTACTAATAATTATAATCTCTTGAATGTTTATATATATTTTTTATGGATATTAGTTTATATAAATATAAGTGCATCGCTAGTAATATTCATTACCGAGTTCAACGTCGCAGGGCTAACGAAGAAGTTCTTTAACACAATGCTGAAGTTCTGCTTCCCGGAGCGCGACCCGGAGGCGATAGAGGACGGTGATGAGGAAGGCGAGCGCTCCGTGCCCGCTGCCGCCAAGAAGAGGAGCAAGAAACGCGATTCCAATTCCAACTTCTACGTCAAACGCGATAAGAAAGACAAGGACGATGTTGAGAAGATGAAGGTTGTTTCTCACTCAACAAAAGCATATCTTTTTACAATAATAAATTTCATTGTAGTGCGCTTCAAAAGCATAATTTTTTCTGAGGTCTTTAATAATTCACCAAGACTACAAAGTCTTTCAGGATACCGCCTACGTTACGAAAATTTATTTCAATCTAACTTTCGCGTATGTCCGGCAGGAGCGCGCTGAGAAGAACAAGCTCTTCATCTACATAAAGATCCCCGAGGTGCCAGTGCGCGTGTCGTACAAGGGCAGCAAGGAGAAGAATCTCGAGGATGTGCGTGATCTGCCGCTCGTACTGCCCACCCTAGAATACCATAACGTCACTTGGACTTGGCTCGATCTGCTGCTCGCCACCAAGAACGACACGCGCAGGTGCTCACACATACACGACGTATTCAACATCATACTATATATATTAATACATAGTCTGTTTGTTCTTTCATCCATATATGCGTTCTATCATTAATTTATTTAATAATTGATCTATTTTTAACTGCTAATACTTAATGTACTCTAGGACTGAAGACGAATAAAAATTTCCTTAATCGCCGTCACTGTTACAGAGCGTACTGCTTGTGTATGGTCATCTCGTTAGTGTTTATGTACCTTCGTGATTTATGCAGATGATTTTTTTCCATACATTTATCATTAAGCTATCATTCTATGATATCATCTATTTTATTTATTAAAATAAAAAACATAAATATTTATAGAATAAAGTACACGCATGTGTTGCTATATGCAGTAGTTAAATTACTGCGTTGCAGTTAACAACGCCCACATCCAGATGTACATATAAAATAAAATTAAATAAATTTTCCTTACCACTTACTCATTGAGCAATAGCAAGTAATAACTCCGCAATTTCACGTAATGTTAAATGACAAATTTGCTTAAGGGGATTTCGCGTGGATTGGAGCGATTACGTGGTGTATTGAAATAATATCGTCGATGCGAGTGTAAAACCGCGAAAGAGCAGTTTCTATTATAAATACCATAAACTATAATATCATAGTAGCCCGCTGGCCTAATGGTTAGAGCGTGCAGCTTTCATTCCGAAGGTCGCGGGTTCGAATCTCGGTATGTACCAATGACTTTAATATTTAAGTTATGTACATTTGTGGACCTTAGTCACAACAGCGCGATACAAACGGTGAAGGAAAACATCGTGAGGAAACCCGCACATGACTTAGAATTTATTCTAAGGTATGTGTGAAGTCACCAACCCGCATTGGGCCAGCGTGGTGACTATGGCCCAATCGCCCTCATATTGAGGGTAGGCCTGTGCCCCAGCAGTGGGGACGTAAATGGGCTGTTATTATTATTATTATTATTATATATAATATCATAAAGTAAAATCATAATATATATATGTATAAAACATTTAGAATTTAACAGGAAGAGGAAAAAACTGATTAACTCGGTTGTTCATATCTGTATTACTGACTGAGCCTTGTAGCAGATTTTTTGATACTCATAGAAATTTTAAGTAAATCTAATAAAAACTCGATTAGATTTTGTGTAAAGTCACTTACGCGGTTTTGTACTAGCAAATTATGAAAAAATACTTTTAGCACATACACGGGCTTAAAATAAAGTACATTATTCAGTACATAATTTACTGTTACCTATTTTAAATTCTTGAAAAACAACAGAAAAAAGGAAAATAGAAAACGTTAATGGTAGAAGGGGAAATTGACAATGGGCACATAAAACAAGCATAGGCGGAAAATGATGGAACATACCATGAGGTGCTAAGACAGCCAGATTGAAATAAAATCAAAAATTTCATTGAAATCTAACGTTTCTTATGGGTCAATCATAATCTTCTAAGAAGTAATATGATCGCTGAGGATCTATGGATGCGGATTTAAAATTTGCAAGCTATATTGTCACGAGATAAGTACTAACTGCTCTTCCGCGGTGTTGAAAGCGCAACGATGATATTATGTCTTCGTCATCAGCCGATAGATGTCATTGCTGGACATGGACTCTCAAAGACCTTCATCGATTGGTCCTGCGCTGCCCTCATCGCCGGGCACAAGAGGTCACACAAAGTCGTCTGGGTTCTTATGGGTGGATATGCGCCATTTCCCACCACGTTGGCCCAATGTATGCTAGCTCAAATTCTCGTTTGTAGATTAGCAGGGTGCACCATGAGGAGTAGTGAGGTTAGCTTGGATACTGAGAATTGTTGTGAGAGAATCCTTACACTCCGTATACATATAGGCTGCAAGTATGGTATATTAACTATGGGCTGGTGTTGTCGTAGGGTGATTCTATCGCAGGCGATCCGGCAGAAACTGCAGCTGGGAAGACGCGCAGCCGCACCCCCCGAGCCGCACGAGGAGGACAAGGTGCGCCTGCTGCTGGGCGAGCGAACGGTCAGTATTAATATACTACTTATCAATCGTTAGATGTATGCACATTGTTGGCGGTGCCTACTTCTATATGTGTGTTAATTTATTTTATTCTACGAAGCGATGAGACGAGCCGGACCTCACCTGATGGTAAGTGATATGTCTACCTATAACAACGTGGCGCTAGTTAGTATGGTATACACAGAACCACATTGTGCTTGAGACATTACTATTTGGCAGCAGGAATCGGGGCTGTGGTGATACCTGTACTTAACTCGCTCAGGCACGTAAAGGCAAAAAGTCAAAAAATCTGCTCTCTATGGTTTAAATATACAGAATAAATTGCGGGAGCATATCTTATTTATGTTGCTTGGTCGTAATGTAGAATTAACAGTATTCCGTCTCGAAGGACGTTGTGGTTTTAAATTGGTAACTATATTTAACATGTTATGGTCTCAAAACGACAAGCGCTATTTAGCGCTGTACAAATATCATTTTTTTGATAGTGTGGGAAAATCTTCTAAAAAGATATCTTGCTTGATACCAGAGAAGAAAAGTTTATGTGGTATTTTCACCCATTAAAAGTTGTGGTCAGCCTCAGTGCGTTGCGGGAGGACCAGGGATCTTCTACAGAACACTCAGCACTACCTTTAAAGCACGTCCCGGAGAGTGCTGTAACGCTCTTAGGCATCTTCGCTTTAATATAAGTAGTTTAAGTTAAGTAGCTCGTTTAGTAGGCAATGGGGGATTCCACCTTCAAAGCCTACAAACCCGAAATCTGCTATACAAATATCCCATACATCCAAAGTAGGGCTACATATCTACAGGCAGACGTACTGTTTGCCGTCCGGTGGATGTTCAGCTCGTGCCATCACTTTGTTTTATAAAATATTTAAAAATTAACTAATGCAGGTCGCTGAGAACAAACCGCAGAAGAAGAGCACGCCTAGCGTATTCAAATTTTCCAAGTCCTGATTGAACGGATCAAATAATTTACCTTCATGAAGCTTAGTTACTACTATAAGATTAATATTATTTTAACTTATTATGTAAGCCTTTATTTATTAAAAAAAAACTTTTTATTTATACTTAAGTCAGATCTTTCAAAGATAAAAAACGCTTCATTTAATATATTCATAAAAATGTATCCAGACACGCATTTCTATTATTTGTTGTAAAATGGTTGATGGTAGTACTTTTTTCGAACCCGTCTGGTTACCTACAGTGTTATTGTAAATCTGCCGCCATAACAGTGTCGCTGTGTTTCAACATATGAGAGGGAGTATTCTGGGTAAGCACTCTTCACCATCCACAGCCTTAGTGTCATTTACCATGATGCAAAATTGTGGTCAAATATTAGCTGATAACTGATAAACAGTTCAATACTAATTGAGGCCTCAAGTAGAATTTAAAAGCTATATTTCTCTGGTGCAGCAGCCCAGGGTGAATCTTGGCTTCTGACACAAGAGAGCACCAGCGTTGTCTGTACGATCGACTCCCAGCAAGCAAGTAACCCATCCAGCGAAATCTGTGGCATTAAGTTTCTTCCATGATGTTCGGTTGGCGAAAAGCTATGCTTGATTATATAACAACTACATATAGAAATAATAGAATTTTTGTCTTCAATACACACTTATTTAGAACTTGAATTCCTTGAAAGGTTTATAATTTTACAATTTTTTTTTCGATTTCAAATTCACGACGCATAGTTTGGATCTTTGCTGACAGTCCTTATATATTCTATAAATGCTTCAAAGTCGGTGCCTCGAAAGGTGATAAGAACATGTCGGCGGTATATTAACAAAAGATGTTAAAACTCACTGAACGCAAATTTGTCACGACAATTTTAGTAGGTTAGGATGATAATGCACTACATTGCAGTTTATCTCCTTCATACATGATATAAATCTCGTCCTCACAATAATTTAACTTCGGACGGACTTCAAACCGGAACACAGTACTGTTTGGCGGCAGAAATAGAAGCTGCGGTGTTACCTATCTAAACAGGGTCCGACAATAGAGACCTACTACGTTTATTAAAAGTATTGTTAATTCTGATTGTGAAAAATATATCAATTTAACGATATATGATTTTGGATGCTTTTAATGCCTAATCTATAAATGAAGTTAATGTTAAATAAAGCCAATAAATCTGTTTTTTTTTTGCGTTAATAATTATTATCAATAAGAATGTTTTATATTAATGAGCTGAAGGCGCTGTTGTCTTTGCCTCACACGATACGCTTGGAACAAAATTAATTAATTTATTATCTGTAGAACTCATGAAATCATTGAAAACAAAGAGACCAAAGTTTCGCTCATAATAAAAGACACGATATATTGTAAGTATTTCATTACTGCTTTAGCCGGCTTAACCTAAATGGTGTATGGCTTAAAATAGAATTAAAAAAAAAAAAAAAAATTACTGCTTTATATTTTTATTAATTAAACAATTTATAATATTTTACCTGTATTTTGATTTCGCCGTAAAATCAACGTCATATAGATAAAATATATTTTATTTTAAGAAAATGAAAAAGACATAATATATCTTTACAAATTCATAATGTACAGGAACAGGTATTTGGTACAGATATGTGTTAAAAATGAAAGTAATGTATTGTAATAATATTTTTATCATTATTTAAAGTTATACTACGAAAAGTGCTTTATTATTTGTGCAAAATTATTAAAATGATCGCGTATAGGAGAACCGTTGACGCGCCCCCAACTAGGTGGTCTGATGATCTGGTAAAGGTCGCGGGAAGCAGGTGAATGTGGGCAGTGCAAGTCCGATCTATGCGGTGATCTTTGGGGAAGGCCTATGTCCAGCAGTAACCTTCTGTCGGCTGATGATGATGATGATTAAAATGTATGGTTATTTCAATATTATATTGTTATTAATGAAATGCGGCTTTCGAGGTTATATGTCTTACGAAGGAACTAGCTTTGGCGAAAATCGCGCAGTTGTTGCTGTTAAATGACTTACGCTTTAAATGAAAAAAAAAAAAATCATGATTATTTAAGAGTAACTTTTACATTAACAATAAAACAATGTCCCATTTACAGATAATATATAATATTGTACGTTTATCGTTTAACAGTTCCCATTGCGCGATTTTCTCTTACTAATATCTATGTGGTTTAGTAATAATTAAATGATTTTTCTTTGCAATATGTATCTATGTAGTACTTCAGATTATTTCGTATTATGTAGATCTCTTTAGAAAGGATACGTCTTAATATTTAAGCTAATTTATTATTATTCGCTTTAGTTTGAAAAGAATTGGTCTTTGTAAACGATCTCGTATATATTTGGACCAATAACTCGCTATGTTGCTTTGGTTATATAGGAAGCTTTCATTGTTACATGAAGATGATTTCAACTATACTACTGTTGTAGTCATATGCAATACCAAACTTAACTTAAAATATATTATATTCGCCGTTTTTCTTCATATAACAAATCGTTTTCAATTTGTGAATGTTATAGTATTAAGATCACATTATTACCACTTTTTTTTATATACAAACAAATATCCGAATGCTTTATAGATTGATTTACAATGGTATGATAAAATTATGGAAAGGATAAATAGATATGTTATAGGTATGCGACAAGGAGCTCGTGTGTCCGGCTGCAAGCGTGAATGCGTCTGCGCATCGTATATCAAATACATTGTTAATAATACATAGTTATATGACGCTTCAATAAGATTGCCTACTGAGGTCAAATAGCCGCCACTGCAGACTGCAAGTATGTTACTTTTTTTGATAGCGAAATAGTGGCGATCACATTTAAATGGTAAAAAATTATACACATAATCAATAGATATTATTAAACTGCGCCTATTGCCTTTTAACATAATATCAGGCATCTCGTCACCACAGTAATTTCACTAGTTAACCGGACTATAGTAATGTTTGCACACTTATCGCATGATCCCAGATATATGCTTCGAAACGACTCCTGCCCGGATGATACCAGGCATCGGTTAAATATATGCAAGCGTGATATCACTGTACTGTTACACGAACGAAATATTTTGTATACTCGCTGTTATTTTATATAAACTGGTATAAAGTGTGAAATATTTATGCATATACATTGTTGAATAAATAACATTGAGATTGAGTTTTCGTTTCATTTTATACGTTTGTTCTGATGAATAACACTTGTTAATTAATGTTATCACAATTAATCTGAATATGTTCATAATTTTGTGTTTTAGGTCGTTACACCAGCGATAAATATATAATTTTTTAATCATAATAATCTATGCTGTTTTATATTTAGCTTAGTGCCAGTAAAGAGCGTTCAAAATTGGACCAGACGAGCAAACACCAGACAACATTGTTTTAGAATCCTTCTTGGTTAATAACATGTAATAAGTGTTCATATAAAAGAAAAACTTGTATTATATCAACAGACCTTTAATTTGTATAGATGTTACATTCTATCAGTTTCGCTCGATTTGTTCAAAGCTTGCACTTGAAAGTAATCTGACATCAAAAATAACGGAAAAAGCTACAAAATTTGTATGAAAAAAAATTGCTAGAGTAATATCTATTCTGAATGCTTACTATTAGAAATTACAGCTGCAGTGGGCACCTATGGGGATTATAGGCAGTATCAAGAACTGTTATAGTCCGTGTTTAAAGAAGTGAAAATGTATAAATCTGTCGAAACATCTACTGCCTGATATTTTATATCCCGCGGAAGTGCGAGAATGTTCAGATCTAAACTGTAAGGAAGGAGGGAATGTTAGGTTAAACTTTATTATCACGGAATCTGAATCCGTGAGTATCGGGTTCGACGAAGCTGCAAAAACATCTATCCTAAACAGTTGCACTTAATATTATTTTAGATATATTGTGTACTTTACAAGAACTTTTATTATTCGTCTCATGTCATCATTAGCCGATAGACGTCCACTGCTGGATATAAGCCTCCTAGAATATTCCCATCTCGATCAGGTAGGAATTTATATGTTGATTTTTGGGTCATTTCCCACCACGCTGGCCCAATACGGGTTGTTGGGAATTTTTATTAGTGTTAGATCAAATACAATTATCCTCTCTGTTGTAACATGTTGCGGGAATGCTTAATAATGAGACAAACGACAATGCTTTTGTTGTTGTCAGAGACCGTCTAGGTGGGTATTACAACAGCGTCTATTTCTATCGCCAAACAGTAATGTGGGTGTCGTAGCTAGTCTAATTACTGTAGTAATGAGATTGAACATCTTATATCTCAGTGTATACCATTCTGGCTAGCGCCACGTTGTTACGGGTGGTAGTATTACTTACGATAAGGCGAACGTCTCGCTCGTCTAGTCGCTGCTAAAAGTTAAATTTTCCTGTACTGAATGTAAGTGGCATTGAAGTGTCCTTACTCATGGGTAAAGCTTAAAAGTGTTATTTATTTGTTACACGGTCAGCCGATAAGCACGATCTGACCCAATATTGATGTTCAAGGACTTCGCGGAACGGCATCACAGTTGTTGAGAAAACGCGCGAAAACATTTTCCGATTTTATTTTCTGCGGCGGTCGCCGGCGGCCTTGCGCGGCCCGCGTGCCAGCGCCAGCGCCAGTGCTCAGCCGGCCGCCGACCGAGGCGGATGTGTCGCCGTCTGTTGCATATGAACACGCACGACCGCGTACGATCACGAACTCGCCGAACGAAACATGCGGACGGATTGTAATAATTATTTGAGTAAATAGTGTTTTATTGTCTGTGCTGTGCCGCGACTACAGTTTTATATTGACGATGGCTTTGTTTTTGTGTGTATTATTATGCGCCTGCGCCGGTGCCCTGGGGTTCAATGTGGACATACCCTCCAGGGTTGTTTACAGGGGAAACCATCAATCTATGTTCGGATTTACGGTGCAGACACATGTCGACGGCAACCGGAAAATGTAAGTGTTATATTTGCTAAAGTATCCATTTTGTCTTTATTAGCAAAGACATTTATCTGAACTGGAGACGGTCTACGCGATTACAACTGAGCAAATAGCGCTGTTATCTCCTTGTTTTAATTAAAGAGTAAAACGCTCATAGGTCAATATAAAACAATCATTACATTATTACGATTTTTTTATATAAAAAATATCTAACTGGATATATGTTGCAACAAATCAGATACAATCTTTCCGTACGTTCGCTCTAAGATGCTGACATCATAGATTTATTAGAATGTTATTGGCGTACGAGATAAATGAGGCAGACGTTCTAGAAATATTTCTAGGCTACTCAAACTTTGAAAACAAAATTTGGATAATGATTAATATTAGATTAAAATCTGTTGTCTTATTTCCTTCCATGTATAAAAATATATAATAAGAACTACTGGGCGTCGTATAGATGATTTCTAATAAATTCTTACTGCACTCTACAAGTATATAGCAGAAACGAACCTGTGACACTGAAAGCTATGGGGACGCGGCAACTGAACCGTTGCGCCAATAAAGCAGTCAATGTTCTCGTACATTTGTTTACCGAGCGTTCGATTGCAGTGAATGTACATTTTTAGTCATAACGTTCTTAAGAACCAACCGATGACATCATCCGTCGCCTACATCACACTGAGCAATGTTAAACGCGACGTAATATCTATATTTCAATACGTTTAGGTGAAACTTTGTCATCATCATCATTTCAGCGTATTGATGAGCAACGATGAACGTAGGCCATCCCTGTTTTCGGTGTACTGGAAATATAATAAGCGCAGTGCGATGCTAAAGTTAGCAGGAAAACTCTGCGGTCTTCCTTCCTATGAATGTTCTTTTTACACTTCTTTTATGAAACTCTGCGGGCATGAATGAGGATCTAACACTGGTCAACTGGAGCTTGGTTATGTAATATTTGTTATAAATACGTGAAGATAAAGCCTCCATTGTTTACACTGTTGCAATTTGCCCATACATCTTCTTTCTAAGAGGTGTCTAGTTACTATAATAGAAGATTGAATCGACAACCAAATAGTGATAGTATAAACAAATAGAGATATAAACAGCCCTCTAAATGTTCTCACAGCTGGGATTCGGAATCTGCTCTCTTAAAGAGAGAGTCGACTATTTATCTACCACGCTGGGTAAGTGAGGGTTGGCGGTTTGTCGCATGTATACGAAAGCTCTTATATAGACATGTAAATTTCCTCACGATGTTTCCTATCACCGGAAATGCAAGCTCAGTGGTAATCATACATATATCAGTATATGTAATACGTAAATTAACAACTTCTTTTTGATTTCGTGACTTGAGTAGCTTAAAGGTTTAATTTAGAAGTAACAACGGTAAGAGATAAACAATGATGTCATATATAATACATCAAGCAAACACAAGCAACAATTTATAGAAGCGAGGTATCTGCTGTAAACATTATATTGTTTGTTTTCTCTCTAATTAGGTGCGTAGCATCGAAACAGCAGATTAAGATTAACCATAAGTAAACCGTATGTTATAAATTGGAAATAACGAGGATATGTATCACCATTTAAGGGTTTCAAAGCCTAAATATATTTAATCATAGACTATTAAACATACATCAAAATTACATTTCAGGAGGATTACAAGGAAAACTTAATCGTTTAAATTATCATTGTTTTCTTATTGTCAAAGTGAAATCAGATTTTCTGAAGATACCTATAGTTTCTTCATTATTACTAAGGTGGTAGGCACACAGGTCGCTTGATGTTAGGCAGCCTTAATCTTTATATGTTTACTCTACCAGAGGCTTCAATGACTCAGAAGAAATAATATACTCATTTTGAATAACTCTATATTGTAGTTACTTAGAGATAGACTAGAGAGAGAGTTTACTTCGTATCCTGATGGACCATTATACGAATTTCGATGAATTCCCAGAAGGATCAAGGATTAAAAAATCTTTAATAACTAACAGATTACGCGGATAACAACTGAAAACTTGCACAGCGGAGCTTTCGTAATACATATATCTTGTAATATTGAAATAAGTTTTAAGGCTTTGCAGTAAGAGGCGGCTAAAAGTTACGTAGTTGCTGCTCGCGAAGGCTGTCGTGTTGGAGTACCGGATCGCGGGTTTATCTGAACGGTGACATCATCGTTGGATGTGAGAACTTTAACGCAACGCCGGCTCGTGGCCGCCTGCCAAAATCTGTTAAAATGAACATGTTTACGTTGGCAACTAGTAGAATCTTTGTATTGCAAAAACCTGTTCTTATATTAGGAGAAGAATGTGCTGATCTCCATCACAATCGGTTAAGCAAAGAGTTTATAAGCAACTGTTGTGATAACTAGCCTCCTTATATGATAGAGAAATAATAATGAAAGTTAAAATTACTTTTGGTACAGTCTCGTATCCTCACCTTTTTAATCACGTATGCCGGCGAGGTGAGGTAGCTTTGAGCGATTTGTAGTCAGAGAAAGGTTGAAAGTACCAGGCCACAAGGAAGAACGCCTATGAGTGTACTGACCTAATAAAGGTAGCAGTAAATTACTCATCATCGTTACAACTATATGAATGCTTTAAAAAGGCGACTATCAGAGAGGTATGGTGACGTGTTGTCAAGCTTGCGACAGACACTTGAAGTGATGACCACGACCAGTCAATCAAGAGCCATACCGACGAAGAAGAGGAAGAGAATTACTTTAAATCATCTCATAGCGAATTATTCGAGAGGTTGCAACTCATTACGCAATACATATACTATGAAACAAAATTCTATGGATAGATATTTCTCAACATTTACATTAACAGGTCTCACACAACCATTCACGGGACCTAAGCCAACCTCACCTTCTCATGGTGGAACCTGCTAATCAACAATCGAAGCTCTGGCTTTCACTAAACCGCATTGATCCAGCGTGTTGGTAAACGGCCCCATATGAAACTACAAACGATGGCCTCTGGTGCCCGGTGAAGCAGGTGGCACAGGATCTATGAATGTGAGGATTTTTGGGGGAGGCCTATGTTCAGCTGTGGACGTCTATCGGCTGATGGTGGTGGTGAGGCAAGTCGATTTCTTACTAATTAAAGCTCAGTGTTTCATAGTCAAAACTATGCAACCTTTATGAATAAAGGTAATACTTATGTAGCATCCTTAGGTCATTCGAAAGAAACCTAATATATATGAAAATGCATAAATTATTATTATTCTTTTGTTGCTATATCATCTAGTTTTGTTTTAGCAGTTATGTTTATAATGAAAACATTGAAAATAGCATGCTGTAGCTTGCAAACGGTTAAGTAGGGAGAAGACAAGGGTGAATTTATTTATTTGTATTATAAGAAAGTGAATGCTAATTTGATTACTCCAACAAAAGTGATGTAATGTAGTGCCGAGGATTATCACTATCGTTCGGTTACGCTCACTAAAACAAGTTTTCAAGGTTATCCATAACGCGCAATGCGATTCCAGTTTAGGAATAACTTAACGTCCGTAATAACTTATTGATAAGTTGGTTATAACACGAAGAATGCGCGTAATAATATAGATGTTTTCCTAAGACCTAAGACATGTGAAGGATACCTATTTAGATTACATGTAGATGAGGTATGAATAGGTCTAAATTATGATTTAGTAAGATCATTAGATCCCGAGCTGTACTTATGAGAATCGCTAAGTCCACTAAGCGAATCTGAGAGGATAACAAAGATATCTCATATGTGGTATAAGTAAGGAGATAAGGAAGGTCGCGTTTCTCTATAGGACGCTTGCAGACGTGGTGCTGAGAAAAATAAAATATTAGGTAGTTATCAGTCTATCTACTGCTGAATGTCCTCTTTCAGGGAATACCATCTAGCCACAGCTAAATGCATCTAATTAATACAAACCATTTGGTGTAAGCCTTCGCTTGATCTAGTCTCCACAAGTCTACTCCATCAGTGATTAAACTACAAATGTGACCAGCTCATTACTACCAACAGTTTCTATACTCGAAAGGATATCTTAGACCTTGATGGTAACTCTGCCCATAATAACATAGAAGTAGTTACGATGATATACACAGCACCACATTACACTCATCGCGTTGAGACATGATATTAATGTAATTACCTCAGTAATTACATTAGCTACAGCGCCCTTCAAATCTGGGCACTGTAAGGGTTGCGCACTACTGTTTGGTGGTAGCAGCAGGAGCTGTGCAATTCTTAGACATTATGGGTAGTGTATACATGTCATCATCATCAGCCGATAGACGTTCACTGTTGGACATAGGACCCTCCAAACATCTCCACATCTATTAGTCTATATATATATATACATGATTTCCATCTATGTAGAGAGAGGTCTGGATACTTGAAATTTGGCAGGAATATTCCTTTTGCTGTATATAAATCAGCTCAGTATGGATTTTACAAAATTCTTTCCCCAAGGGGAAATGTAGGAGTGTTAATAGCACGAAGGGGCCAGGGGCTCTATGTAAGGAGCGTGGAACAGCTAGTATATACTATTGCCGCCATTTAAATACTAGTTACTCAAACTATGATGCAGAGCATACGTCCTGGTTCGCCTTGCATCATCAGGCAGATAACGCTGCGACATGTGAATGAAAGCCGCGCCGCCAATTATCGTTAATTAATTTAAGACAGTCCGTTTGCTTTTGCTCTTATTGAGACCGTGCGGCCGGCCGAGCTATCGCTCCGATCAGATTCACCAATTTAATGTATCGAAGCGGTTCTGTCAGCCGCCGATGGTGCTGTGAGCATCAACGGACTCTTTGTCCGCGGCCACGAGGCCCGCCAGGCCGGATTATTTCATGTTACGACACACCACGTGAATAATGTACTCGTTTCGTACAAAGGATGTGAAAGGTTTCTCTAAAGACTTTACCGATTATTATACCATTATCTATATCACTTAATTTTGAGTGTTAACTTTTTTTTCTACATTACTAAGTGACGAGACGAACGGGTCGTTCACCTGATAGTAAGTGATACGCCCGCCTATAACAACGTGGGTCTAGTTAGGATGTTATATTCAGTACCACATTACGCTCGTTGCTTTCAGATGTAAAATGTCGAGTCTCGCCATCCTCCTAAATTTCACTAGTTATAGCGCCCTTTAAACCGGAACACGAAAGAGTTGCGGTGGTACTTACCACCAGTAAATGATGGTATTAATCTTTCGTTAGACACTTAAGATCAATGTTTGTTTATGTAGTAATGTTTGCATACTACTGTTAGTCGGCTGTAATAGGAGCTGCGGTGGTAGCTACCTAGACGGTCTCGTTTACAGAGAACTGTTACCAGTAATAATTATGTTATATACAGCCAACGGCGTGATAAGGGTGTAACAGACTTCGCCCAACATCTACCAACTCGCACAGGGTCAGCGTGGTGGGTTAAAATCCGATTTCTCTCAATGAACTCCAACTAACGATGTGGAGATTTTTGGGTGGGACTTATGTCCAGCAGTGGACGTCTATCAGCTAACGACCCAATACACAGAATTGGTTAACACATGTTTGAAGTAAAAAATAAATTTGAAATCAATGACCGCACTTAACAGTCCCTCAATTGGGCCGCTACCCACCCCCGCTGGGCGTGGGCCCGTCGGCGGGCGAAATTCGGTAATTTTGTTAGGAAGCGGAAACACGGTCGGCGTCACATGCGCGGCACATGCGCCCGCGCACCGCCCCATTTTTTTAACTTTTTTTTTTTTCTTTAATTTAGCTGCGAACAGAAATAGCCCCATTTGGGAAGCGGGGTGAGTCTCGTTGATATATTCTTTATTGTACATACAAGATGACCAAAAATTATATAAAATTATACGTGAAGCATACATATGTCAGTTTAACCCTGATGATAAGCTCACTCATAACAAATGTGGCGCTAGTTAGGATGGTATATACAGCAGCACATCGTGCTGGTCCCGTGAGACATACATGGTGGAGTCTGATTACCACAGTAATTTTCCACTACTGTTCAGCGGCAGAAATAGGAGCTGCAGCGGTGCCTAGACGGTCTCCGGCAACAGAGACCAGCCACCGGTATTAAGTTACATCGAGTTGATATTCACTGCTTACCGAGTCGATGGTACTCCTCCTTAACTGGTCGACGCCAGAGGTCGCTGGTGGAATGGTGGACAAGTGGTGCGTCAACCCGCTAATGGTGCAGATAAGTAACGAGCGCGGACATTTACAGCGGCGCGTCGTATTCGACTTTTTATCTCCAGCAGCGGGACGCAGCGCCGTGTCCCCATCCCCACCCGCACCAGCACTTGATTTACGAGCTCATTACAACTAGGATGTTTGGATTTGTTTAATGGAACGATAATTCGATCACCAGGACTGCGGTCACCTGGGCGGTGCAAACACTAAACAGTTCAGGACACCTTTACTCCTTGATGCGATAAAACGATATATATAGTTACTGTGGTATACACTGCACCACTTTGCGCTAGCAGGGACTTAGGATGGAAGGTCTCGTTATTCAGTAATTTCACTAGATAGAGCACCCTTAAAACCGGAACACAATCATGTTTGCACAATACTATTTGGCGGCAGAATTAAAGCTGCGCTGGTACTCCTCTAGACGGTCTCCCACTTAACATCCCATATCTCGACGAGCGCAATGTTGTGCCATGTAGTTATGGGCTGGAATACCATTTACTGTCAGGAGTGAATCTCTCGATCGAAACAAATAAGAAAATTGATGAGTTTCAATTTTAAAGACTACAGTGCCGTCTAAAGTACTAATAACATTTACACACTAAGTACTTACGTGATCAGAAATTCCTTCGCCGTTGAATTAAAATCTTTTTTCAGGTCATATTTTGTAAGTTTCAAGTTCTACTCATTCTATTACGAATACAGAAAGGTATTTCGTTTTTTCACTGTAAAAAAAATTAATAGAGATGATGCTGAAGCTGAGCTTTCTTAACCTTCAACGAGCTAGACTTGCAAATCTGTTATTGGTTAAGAGAAATAAGTTGATAGTGTATGAAGAGAGAATGATGGAATGTTACAACATTCTTCTATTCTACGTCCTCATTCATACTTCTACGGTCTCATTCTAGCTACGGTCTCGTGTTGTTGCTGATGAGGAAACGTCGCGTGAACTTGTTGCTATGAAGAAAGTGTGAAGTGTCGTGAACTTGTCCGGCGCGCTCGCTTCACAAGGAGCGCGTTATCGCGCCGGCTCCTACACTTGTGCACCGCGCACTGATAACGCTGCTATTTATACAACTCCTGACGTCATTTACCCTAAATGGGATAACAGATATACAGGCTATCCATAAGAATGGTATTAACACTTAAAAACTATCAATATTACTTATAATATATTATAGTATTCCAGTTCGAACTATTTAGCTTCAAATTAGTATCCCTAAGAATTATATAGATACAAATGTAACGGTCAACCTTCAGTAATAGCACTTCAATAGAAGCATTATATTATTTACATTCTTCCTTCACATAAATACTCCATCATAATGCCTTACTCCATGATGCAAAGATGTACCTAAATACAGTTAACTTTAAGAGAATGTCTCATCTCTATTTTATCAATCAAATCCCGTCTGTCGTTATTAGCATGGAGATGAGATACTGTGGTAAGGTTATATGTACCTGTTATATATATCTATTATAAATTTGTTGTTATTTTACTTAACATCTAACTAATTTCTTATTTTACTACACCTGGTAGATATCAGAAGATATGGTCTGATGTATCATTTACTGAGGTAGACCGTCCATGTGTCCAGGTACCACCGCAGTGTCTATTTCTGCCGCCAAACAGTACTGTACAAACATTACTGTGTTACGGTTTGAAGGGCGCTGTAGCTAGTGTAACTGAGGTAATGAGATTCAATAATGTCTCAGGTGACGTGCGCATTGTGACGTGTATAACATTGTAACTAGCGCCACATTGGGTGGACGTACCAGTTATCATCAGGTCTACATATAGTCTCTGGAGAAAGGATCAAGGTTCACTAGTTAACGAATAATCTTTTTATACCTAAATGTGTAATTACGGTCACATATCTAAAAAGGTAAACCCGTGTTACTGCAACAAGTACATTAAAAAACAATTAACTATAGAATTCGCTGAGTACCTTTGTTACCAGTAACAGTTTTTTAAGTGCAAGTAACATTATCTATGGTATGCGTACAGGTCCGCTTGTGCATTACGACGATAACGTATTTATTTTTACGTATAACGACCCAGATAAACGTTACGAGAGGATAACTGTTGGGGGGTGGGGGTGGGGCGAATCCGTTACAGGATATTTCACATTGGATGCCAAGAGTTATTGTTCTATCTGAACAAAACAAGTTGTGCCAGAATGATATTTAACTACAAATAACTTCAAAAGGATCCGGCACAACAACTCACGGAACCCAATCCAACCTCACCTGCTCGTGGTGCACCCTGTTAATCAAGAGAAGCTCTGGCTCGCACCAACCCACTAGTGAACCGTTGTTATGGGTAGACGTATCACTTATCATCAGGTGAACGTCCCGCTCGTCTCTATGCCTAAAGGAAATTTCATTTCATCATCATCATCAGCCGATTGACGTCCACTGCTGGATATAGACCTCCCGAAAAGATTCCCTTATGATCGGGTAGGGATTGATATGGGGAATTTGAGCCATTTCCCACCCAGCGTGGTGGGAACACCCAATGCGGGTTGATTAAAATATTTATTATGTTTCAATGATATATATTTGTAGAGTATTATATTATTATCACATTTGCCAAGATTGAGAAACAGGAAAGTGTTTTAATATGTGATCAGCGAGAAGTCTGTGCTCGTGCGCCGCCATGACCTCGTTACAAATATGGCCGCCGCGGACGACCTCACTAATATTTACTTACTCATACAAACGGTCCGCAATCGGCATACCTCTCAGCAATTAGTGAGCTGGAGCGGGAATGGGCGAGCAGTATGAAGATTCGGCAGTGAATGGGACAGAAAGATCTTTTATTGCAGACCAAGTGTTGGCAAATGTGGCGCGAGATCTAGTACCTGGCGAAGATCGCCATCATAATCAACAACCGATAGCCTTGACTGCTGGACATAGGCCTCTTTTTAAGACCTTCATGTTTGTAGGGGTTCATATGATTGGATTTGGGCCATTTCCCACTATGCTGGCCCCATGAGGGTCGGTGAGCAAGAGCTTCGATTAGCAGGGTGCACTAGCAGGTGAGGTTGGCTTGGATCCAGGGATTTGTTGTGTGGGACCCCCCCCCCCCCCATTGGCGGAAATCGCAGAGCCTATATTCAGCCCTGGACATTAATAGGATGAAGGAATGATAACAGACTTTCTTGTATAATTTATAATGTAGCTGTTCCTTGCTCGTGTTGCTGGTTGTAACACCCCCGTGGTTCTTTTCGAGGAACAAATTTTATCTGACCAATCCAATTTTATCTGACCTCTAAACGCTAGAAGCAATATTTCTACCAAATTTTGAGTGTTTGTATGAAACAACATACAATAGTTTCGGAGATCTCTTTTTAATGGTATAGACTAGCCTATATTCTTGTTTTGAGCGGGCTGGAAGCCACAGCGGCTCTTACAGCTCATCTGACACTGGGCTCGTGGACCCGGATCCACGGCCTGAAGTTTCTTAAAAACTAAAATGCGCTACGCGGGATGTAGCCGTCTTGCGGATGATTGTATGTGTCTGGTTCTTGTAGTGCTTTATCTGGCGATTCTACTCGGTCGTCGAGGCCGGGCGCGGGCCCGTTCCCTGACTACCTTCGCCTGTATCGGAATTTCTGGGCGGTGAGGACCGCCCACGATCGCGGGTGTACTTAGTGTACGCGGTGTGTGAGTAGCTGCGGCGCCGCGTTCTGAAGCGAGGGCGGCGTGATGATGATATTCGGAGCGTGTTGGTAGTGTCCGAAGTGTGTGTGGTGACGTCGGTGTTGTCGGTGAGGTATAGACTAGCGTTTGACTACGAACTCACCTGATAAGCGGCGATGTAGTCTTTACTGGTAAAGCGCATTAGTGTAGAAGTAGCCTAGTCGTTCTACTCTTAAAGATCACCACGACCACCTCGTGATGAGTGACTGAATGTTTGGATTTCTCACATATGTATGAAGATAGAAAATTCTTATATGATTACTAAACTTACGTGAATTTTCTTCGATAAGAAACTTCTGTCTATTTTCTTTGAATACTCTGGATGTTACCAAGAATCGACATAAAGTATTTAAACGTATTTAACGCTGTTGATCCTTTCAAGTTCCTCTTGAATTGATTATCTGTGGATGCTGTTTGTATAGGCACAGCCGCATCATTACGTTCTCCAATCTTAAATAGCGTTACATTCTCACAGGCGAGGTGGACGTTTAACTCGTCTGTAGACGATATGGTATATAAATTTGGGTTTATTGTTAATGTAATATCGATCAACATCATCATCATCAACAGCCGATAGACAGTTACCTGGATATATTATTAAAGTATTGTGTTCAATCTCCTAGACCAAGTTTGATGGGGTTGGTACAGTAAATTTTCTATAAGGCGTGAATCTTTGACAGGGTTATTACCTTTTATATGAAGTAAAATGTGTAATAATTATATCGTTGGAATGCAATTTTGCAGATATCCAAAAATTTGCATCAGTAACTAGTTAAGGATAAAATAACTTTCGCATTCTCTACCCATGTTCCACGGTTAGCGCTGCGGGTTATTTATGAAACAACGAATAATACCGAACGTATGTTATAAGTATGTGGGCCACCCCTAACTAATTAAACCACTACTATTACATAACCCTATTACCAAGTTAAAATATAACGCATATGAAGAAAGATTTACAACAAAATTCAGTACTATTGATAAATTAAACTAATGAAATTCTTCATCATCAGTCGATAGACGTACACTGCTGGCCATAGGCGTCCTCCCAAGATTTCTATACAGTCTTCGGTACCGAGCACTAAGGGTTGTCGTATGTAGGGGTTCATATGGGGTGATTTGGACTATTTCCCACCATTCTGGCCCAATATGGGTTGGCACGAGCCAAAGCCTCGTTTGTTGATTAGCAGGGTGCATCAGGAATAAGTGAGTCGGTAGGGTTTCGGAAGTTATTGTGCGGGACCTCTTACATCCCGAATGAAAAATAGCTTCATAAACTAATAGAAACGATTAAATAGAAATTATGATTATGACATGTATGAAGAATATACGATCACAATGCCATCGCCAACTAGCTTAATTTGTAAAGTAGAATAATGACGTCACAATGCACGTTCGCGTCATCGTAGACAATTTACTCTTTATAGACATAGTACTAGTTTAGAGTTCGTGTATTGATTGTTCGAGTGATTGGACTAATAAGTAACAAAAGATTTTGATGCAATAATATAGAAAAAAAAGTTCAAAATTTATAGTCATGTTTCTATTAGTACTCATGAGAATCTTGAGCGTCATGTTATGAGTAGAATAATTAAGGCATAGCACATATGCGAAAGGTAGTTACCAAACAAATTTTCCCAGCTCCATATCTGCATATTCGCGATGGTTACTGCCTGCGGGAGTAGTTTCGGATGTGACGTCAGCAATTAAGAGCGATGTAATTGAGATGTGACTTTGAACTTGTCATTGCATGTGAACGTTTTAATTGAAAATTATGCAACACCTATTTGCTTCACATGCATAATTGGTGGGATGCATTTATAAATCATTTCATCACCATCATTATCATCATAGCAAAGGATGGACAACAAAAATATATAATCTGGGTATCTCTAATAACATGTAGAATATTTCAAACGATACAACTCACATCACCTAATGTTTGTAGCTTTGATCTGGTCTTGGAATACTGTCATATTCGTACACTACTACACTGTACAGGAAATTGGCTGCGATTATCCATAATCCATACGTCTATCAGGTAAGTAGTTCATATACTAGTACCTAAAAGTGAGTTGTGTATGCTGCTGTGTACATAGGAGTGATCTCCATTTATATAGAAACTCATCACAATATCTCTAAAACCTTGAGAGACTTTGAAATTTGGTAGGAATATTTAGAGATCAGCTAAGAAAGGATTTTACGAAATTCCTTCTTCAAAGGGAGATGAGGTGTTACGGTCAGCAAAGCGGGATACGACTAATAATATTACTTTAAAGTTTAACTACAAGATTTTTTAGTAGCTGTGTGTTGTGTAATAAATATCATCATCATCATCATCTCCACTGCTGGACATAGGCATCTTCCAACGATCTCTACATCGATCTATCCCGCGTTGCTCGCATCCAGTGGGTTCCTGCGATTCTCAGATCGTCGATCCACCTTGTGTGAGGCCTTCCAACACCACGTCTACCGGTATGCCGGCGTCATTCGAGGATCTTATATATATTTATAAGTATGATAAAGTTAAACGGAGCACCGACCAAAAGTGTTACGCCATTGTGCTCCACTTGCACCGAACTTAAACAAACATTCATGTCCCTGATGTAATTGTTGCACAACTGAATCAGTTACAATCAAGGATTGGCTCAAATTTAAAAAGTCCTTTATAAGGAATAAACAATATGTCCACCGACCTGCTATAGGTAAATGGTGGATTGTAACCTTGACTTTTTGTTTATTTGAAAAGACCTCGAGTAACAGCTGTGGTAACATTAACATGACTATGTTTATGCCATATTCATAGAAATTAAATAAATTATATACAACTAATTTTATAGTACACCACACTTAGATCCCCAAGCTTGGGCCCATAGATTCATGATGCAGAGAAACCTTGTTTCCACTTCTAGTTCCGAAATATATACATCCAAAGATAAATTGAACTTTTTCAATGAAATGAAGTATATTTTACATCGAACTATTTTACTAACAAAGAGGAACAACTAGATATAACTTCAGAGGATCTCGAACTAAGATGTCTTAAACTCATTTTGAATTAACAATAACTTCTTCCTGCTTCCAGGTCCATAAATTTGATACAAAAATGTAGTATTATAGTACAGTTATCCTGTGAAATTACAGTATAATTTAATAAACAAGAATTATATCGGCAGTCTTCCTTGACCCCGTTGCGCAGGCGCATTGACAGCGAAATGCCACATTTTATATGGATGACATAGTGACCCGCTGATGTAGAAATTAAATATTCCACACGTGGTCCCTGGTCTGAATTAGGGACCTTATTATATGAAGACAACTTTCCACCGGAGCCAAGTTTGTTAATTACTACGTTCTGATCGATCGCTTCCTACGGCCAGGGTTACCAGCAAATGTCAGTGGAGCAGGCGCTGGTCCCTCTCTCCCTGTAAACGGTTTAAGTAATAACTCGTCAATAGCTTTCGCGATATTGACCTTAATAATTAATATTTTTTTGCTTTCACTTATCAAGTTTATCGCTGCGTTGCTTTTAAATGTTTTAACAATTTGCTCGCGGTTTGGGGAAACGTAAAACTTTATGCTCTCAAGTAAAGCTTTAAGTTTTTACAGCTGACTTGACCTGAGGAGACATTTGATTTGGATATAAAATTGTTTTTTATGCTATAGGACTTGAGACTTTCTAAAGACCCACTTTGTCTAGATTACCTTAATACTCGCTGATCTTCGAAAGATGCTTTTAGGAAAAAGAAGGACCCACTTACATGTTGTTATACTATCTCTACTTAACTTAACTTAGTTTATCACGGATCAAAGTTAATCTAAGTTTTATAAGTGGTGAAATATCAAAATGTTTCGATTCAGCTCGAAGAATATTTCATTTTTCATCCAGTTGACATCAGACGATGATATTAAAGCGGCAGAGTGATGGTGTAAACCTTACCATCCTAACCTTGTCTCTACTACAATCGGCATCGAAATATATTCTTAATGGAAAGTAAGAAATATGCTTCTGCATAATCTAGCCAAGGAATATACTGCGATAAATCTAGAATAAATAGGAGTACTAATGTTTAACTACTTCATACGAGCAGTGTTGAGTTATACCTAATGCTTAGTAATACTTATTCTTACATTGTGGAATTTAGATTAAACTATGCTTTATAATCTGCTATTACCTAAATACAAATAAATGTAGAACTTAGATTATTTAGGATCTTAGTTCTTTTAGAAAGATTTCCTTTTAAAGACTATTATTCTACTCAAGACAGCATTTTCGTTTTATAGATTACTTTTGTCTATTGCTATGGATATACTTATCATTAGCTTTGTTGCAAGTGTTTTTTTTATGTGTTATGTTTAGATCTTTTTTCTATATTATCGTATAACATATTTAAAAAAGAAACACCTCAACAAATGGATAGTTTAAATATATTTGAAGCGATGATCTCCAACGCGCGGTCTAGGTGGAGACCGTTAGTGGATCAAGGTCCTCCGCCTCCGTAACATTTAAATATAACGCTCTCGCATCACGTAACTTGTATACATCTGATTCACAATTAGGATGTTTACACTAATACATTGTTGGGAAATGATTTTGGTGTATCTTCTCTTTTGAAGTGCCTCTGCTGGCGGTACCGTATCTTGATCTATGAATCTCCAGGCAATAGGACATCGACTAGAATGATCTAAAATATATAAATTCTCGTCTTTATTAAACGTTAGTTAAGGAAACGGTATATTTAGAGGTTAGGTGACACACGGCTAGTGAGTCAAGGTGAGGCAGGTGACTGGTAATGACTAAGTATGATGCACTCACGGACGCGATCACGATCCGATACGCTCTTGTGTATGTGCGTAAGCGTCTTGTCTGTCTGTGTGTTAGTTATTGAGTCAGTATCGGTTATAATATTGTAAATATGTTCAACCGAGATCACTTTGTACATCGTCTATAAATCTGAGGTCAGTGGTACAACACCTAAAAGGGAAGATCTTTCGTATGTAAGCAGATTCAAATCTGATATTTCCCTTTTGTATATCTAGCATAATAAACTAATTTCTAATAATCAACAAGAATGATCTGAAGTCTTATTAAACAAATGGATTTTAAAAAAAAACTTGAGATTACTTTATACTAGATCAGTTCTTACTAATTGATCTGTTGATGTATCTATTGGAGCAGGAGTTTAATGACCTATTACTTATTATTTTGTTATCAATATCGTCAAATAAGCATCCAATGATATGGTCTTTTGATAGGTTATATGACATACTCATTATTATATCATCATCAACAATAGGCTTTACCAAAAATGTTTACGTCATAATAGTAGTAAAGTTTAACTTGTAAATATTAAAGGAGCAGTTTTCGACTAATGTATTTTTCTAGTCTACATTAGTATTTGATTTTCTATATCATAATCCAGATATAAAGTCTACCTATGTAATATATGTGTCATTATCCGTTACAATCTACGTATAATGTCATCTACGTCAATGGTATATTCGATATGTAATATCGTATAGAAACAATGGTGGACACACCAACAAACCTTTGGTATGTCATTGGTATGCGCGTGCGCAGCATCGCCGACGCGACGGATACGACACGTCGACGGAAACCACCATAAATCGAGCCCTAATCGTTTTTTAAACACGCTCGTAACCGTAAGCGTTGAGTTACATTACGTAGTCTATTTATTTTGAGGTTAAGTTATAATTAATCGATTAAATATAGATTAGTTAGTCGTTAACGATTAGAAATAATCGATAGACGTATATCGTGATTCATGAAGAGCTATTTTTACTGATGGTCAGTTATAAATCTGCTTATAACAACGTGGCGCCAGTTAAGATGATATACACAGCATCATATTGTGCTCGTCGGCTTATATATGTTTAACCATTACTTTGGTAATTGCACTAGCCACAGAGCCCTTCAATTCGGATAACAGTAATGTTTAGTGGAAGGAATATAAGCTGCGGTGGTACTTGTTTAAACGGTCTCCGGCAACAGAGAGAACAGAGATCTACCACCATTGACTATGACCGGACTGTTCAGATCTCGAAGACCGTAGCTCCCGTTGGTCCTAGGCCTTTAGAACATCTCTGACTACAAAACTACAGCTTCCGAGTTAAGTTTGGTCAGAGATAATAATAGATGAGAGGAAATAAAAACATAAAAGCCACGACACGAACATAAAGCATCAGAAACGAGCGTCGGAGACTGTTAGAAGAAATCAATAAAATACGAAAATAGAGTAGAACTTCCACTTAAGACGTTAAGAGACAAAATGGACTTTGAACTCTTATCGGCCATTTTGATTATATATGATGATGATAGATAATTAAAAATGGTGGTAGGTCTCTGTTGCTGCAGACCATTTAGGTGCCACCGCAGCACCTGCTGCAATCACCAAAAAGTACTGTGCAAACATCGCTGCGTTCCGGTTTGAAGGGAGTTTTAGTTAGGAAATTACTGACCTAACATCCTGTCTCACAGACGACGAGCGTAATATGGTCCAGTATATACCGTTCTAAATAGCGGCGGATCACTTATCATCAGGTGAATTCCTCACAGGTTTCTTCATTTCTTTAAATATTTTTTGTCATTTCCCCAACCTAAACAGTAGTGTGCAAACATTACAGTGTTCCGGTTTAAAAGACGCTACAGCGAAACGAGACTCTATCTTCTCAGATCCTATTTCCTAATGCGACTAGCATTATCTTATGCATTGTTTATCATTCTATGTATAACATACCCTCAGGATAAGTTCCTTGATTTATGCTTTGAGGAATAAAAAAAAAAATTCTGGGTGTCCTCTATTTATTAAGTGGTCGAAATGAAGGGAAGGAAGGGAAGGTCATTGATCGATGGATCCTTTGTTAAATAATTATAACCCTCGTATTTGTTTTGTTCTGTATACAATAGAATTATTTGATTAGAACTTGTGCAAAGTTATTACTATTTTCGAAGCATTATCCTCATCATCATTTCAACCGATGGATGTCCACTGCTGGACATAGCCTTACGCTGTTTGAATACAGTGGTTCCCAGCGATTGCTTTTATGTCCTCTGTCTACTTGGTTTGCTGCGGTTTCCGGTGCGGGTCCCTAACATCCTTCGGTTCTACGAGCTGTGTCTTGCTCATTGCCACTTCAGCCTCGAGAGTCGTAGGATTAACCCGGTGACCTTGGTTCCCCTGCGGATCTCTTGATTTCTGACTTGATCACGCAAAGATACTCCCAGCATCACCCTCTCCATCGCTGTGTTACTGTGAGCTTTCTTATTAGGCTCATAGCGATCAGGTTTTGGAGTCGAAGGTAATAATTACGTTTGTTAATCTTCGAAGCATAACAACCCAAAGACGTCCATTGTTGAACATAGGTTCGGGTAGGGCTTCATATGGGGGATTTCCTACCACCAGAAGAACAGAGTTCACCAGGAAGCAGGTGACGTTGACTTGGGTGCTGTGAGGTGTTGTATGGGAACCTTACACCACTCACAATACAAACATTCTATATGCAACGAAATATAAAATGGAGGTTAGGCATTAAAGATCTAACTTTATTACTAGATAAACCGACGACCTAATTTCATTTGATTCAATATTATTAATTGATAAACTTATTAAATAGATTATTAATAACTTTGTTTATATTAACTACAAATAACTCTTGATAAGGTAGTCATAAAACTGAACAGTAATGTCGGCTGCAATAGACGGTCTCCGGCAACAGACTTACCACCAGTAAATAGATTACTCAAACGTTATCTGTACTTACCACCGACATAACTTACCACCATTTTCAAGTATAATACTATAATATAGTTATATGGAGACATCAATTCTTATAGATTGTATGTGTATGTGTTTGTTTCTTTTTTTAATTCGCTGTCCCGTTGTGAAGGAGATTTTATTACAGTTTCTTTTTTATGTCTTTACAGTTGAAACAATATTGTGTACGAGGGGGTGTAAACTGTGGCAGCCGGTGCCGGCGGTGCTCGTCACGCGACGGGGGTGTCGTTGGGGGTTTTTTTTATGAATCACAAACGCAGCTTTTTTATATTTTTATATACCATCAATCATATAGAGAAAGGGAAACAAACTCTTTAATGTTAGTAACACAGTAATTTGTAATTACAAAATCTACTAGAGAAATAATATAATTTACTGGTGGTAGGTCTGTTGCCGGAGACTATCTAGTTTGAAGGTCGCTGTAGCTAGTGTAATTACTGGGGTAACGAAACTGATCATTTCTCTCTCATATATATATATATATATAGTCTCAAGCGACGAGCACAGTGTGGTATTTATTATCTTAACTAGCGCCAAGTTGTTAAGGGCAGGCGCATCACTTACCATCAGGTGAAAGACTTGCTCGTTTCGTCAGTCAGTTGATAAAAAAAAAAAAAAAAATCTCTAACAATGTGAATGTGGAAAAAGAGTATGAATTATTCTTATAATTATTGTTAATATTATTCTACTTTTGTTATTGTTAGTTTTCCAGTAGGTTATGCAAACGCTAGAAGGGGTCTAAGGTGTCCACCTCTCCACCAACCTCATCTGCTCGTGGTGCACCCAGCTAATCAACAAACAAGGCTCTGTGTCCCACCAACCTGCACTGGGCCAGGGAGGGTGATAGTCTAAATCCCTCCCATATGAACCTCTACTAACGACATCCACTGATGCGCGGCGATACCAGAGATTGATCTGGTGAAGGACATGAGAAACGGCTGGATGCGGGTAGCGCAGGACCGATCTATCAGCTGATTGATTGCTACAGACTCTATATTTAATGTTTTTTTTTTAATTGTTCTATTTAAAAATATAATGACTGTTTTCATTGACTGCCTAATGACCAGCTAATAAAGACTCTCAAGAATGAATCAGTAACGATGCATACGTGGTCTCCTCCTTGTGTACTAATTGATTAATATGAAAATCCATATTGATTCATCAAGTTACAACGAGCATTACGTTATACCGACCGGTCACATCATCTTCACAGAAAAATATCGGGTAATTTTAGCCAGTCGTATGTGTAGGAACAGGACAAAGGCTTTTGTTGTGGTCATTTCTGATACGAGGCAGACCCAGACCCAGAACTCCATGCAAAACCAATCACTCGTGATGCCGGAATCGAATCGGTGACCTCCGAATCACGAGGCAGGAGGGTGTATGATAAATAAAACGTCAATATTGATAGATGCTGTACATGTGATGTGGAGTAATAATAGAAACTGCAGAATGATTTGACCAATTATATCATCGCCCATCGATGAATGGTACGACCGGTTGTAACGCCATATGGCGCTGGTGCGTGAGCCGCCGTGACGTCACCGACCATTCAACGTCGCACACGGTCACCATAATGATCAGGAAATATCTCGGACATTCCGATTAATATACTAATTAAACTTTTCTGATGAAACGAGCGGAAAGCTTGTGCTTAGCGCCACATTACGCTCGTCGCTTTAAAGACCACAGTCATTTCAATAACTACAAAACCCTTTCAACCTGATCGTATTAATTATTACACACTATTGTTAAACAGTAAATTTGATGCTACTTCTTCTTAAAGTGTCTCCATCCTCCATCCAACTAGTGAAGGTTGCCGATCAGCGTGGTACAGTCCTCTCGGTCTCCGCAGAACAATTCGTACGCCCCAGATATGCCAGTTCATTTCCTGACATTCCTCAACCATGAATGACTTTTTCCTTTTGTGCTAATTAAAAATAAATGTAATTCCTATAAATTTGTTTAATATATAGTTCTATATCTGTCCTTATATAATAATTAAATTAACAGACAGCCAACTTAAGTTAATAAGTTATGTCACATCCGACCTGCGCCTGCTCATCAATATGCCAATAACTTAGCTTTTCAAAAATGTTTAGGTTTTGAAGTCGATATTTGACTATAATAAAAATATACCCAAGGGTTTATAGATGGAAATAGGTTTCCATCAAAGATCTTTACTCACCTTCATCAGAACGTCGGTCTAGTTTAAGGTCCTAGCAGAGCGTCTACTGTTATCCGGCTATCGCTCGCGGACCTCGCTACCTCATCAGCTGGCAATCCTTCGAACAATATACCGTGCCTATTATTATTAAGTCTAGCACTACTTCGGGCTGTTTTTATGTCCTGGTTGTTCTAAGGATCTTCTATATGATTCATGTCAAGACTTTCCCAATTTCATCTTCTTAACCTCCTCATTATTTGTAATTTTTAATCACTCTGAAGTTCCCAAGACGGAGGAGGAGTTACCAAGTTTGATGAAGGATTGCAAAGATTTCTGGTAGACAGTGGAAGTAATGCTTTGATGATGTAAAGATGTGAACTGGGTTAATTACCCTCGCTTGATAGTTACTAGCTGTAGATCGATTGATCACTAGAATTCAGTGTAAAGAATGAACGTGATGATGATGAAATATCATTTGAAAGTATTTAAGGTTTTAGGTGTAAGGTTTCACATGTACCATGAGCCCTAGAACCGTTGGTTAATTTAGCCGTCCGCAGTCACACCGCGTCTCATATATAATAGGTACAGTTGAACGATGAATTTGCAAAACGCGATTGATAAACGTACGTACATCCGGATCCTGTTAGGGGCATAGGAATTCGACCATCAGTAATCTAGCTTAGTCCTAGGAAATTTACTGGTTCTTTAAAAGTTTTGTGAGGTTTGATTCTTTGTTAATGGAGATGAAATAGGTTTCATTGTAGTTCGTAGGTCGTGGTAATATCGTAATACATTTCTTTATACCACTAAGGAATCAACCGGAAATACTGCCCTCCTAATGGGAAGCATATCATCTATGAAGAATATGGAGGTAGTTGAAATCTTGTGATGAAGTTGTATGGAATTCTTTGGTTATCTAACTACCTTCATCACTAACCATTCTCGTATACTGTCTACCGGTAGTCAACACATCAGTATCAAAAGCATCCTTCAATACGCTTGACCGTTTCCGGTCAATCTCAAGTGTTTTAAAAATCTTGACGACATGACCGGGACGTGCATAGCTCCACATTGTGCTCAGTAATTACACAAGCTACAGAGTCCTTCGAACCGGAACAATGTAATGTTTGATCACCCCCAATAGCATAAACCTACCATCAATACCAAATAGTGCCATCTTTCAGTTGAGTTGATTAAAATAATCTCAAGGGTCCGTCAACGGGAGAAATGATTAATGTCTCCAGATAATAAAGTGGTTGCGGTGAAGTTAATCCTTCCTTATAGAGAATTAACCACGCTCTATGTGTTTATGGTCACATTATTAATATTGATGAAATTCTCCCTTGTAGACCCTCCGTGAAGTAGGAATGGATGCTCTTTCAATTTGATTAAACAGTGAAATTACTTGGGTAACGAGGCTTAACATCTTACATCTCAAGACGACTGCTGGTGCAGTGTATACCATCCTAACTAGCGCCACGTTATGGGTAAGGATGTCATTTACCATCAGGTAACGTCCCTCCCGTTTGGTCGTTTTGTAGAATAAAAAAAAAATCAGTTAATTTGCAGTTTTAGTACATTTCGGTAACAATATGGCGGGGTAGTAATTTACAGTTTTATTATGGCAATAAATAATCCTACCATAATTATGACGGAGTAATAGTGTTGTTTTTTTTTTTTATTACGCCGTATAGGAAGTAACCGGCACCGGCGCCGCGCTACCGTGCTGGTGGTCCTCGCCTCGTGCGCGGTAACCGGAGAGCTGCGCGGGCGCATCGTAATTCTACACTAGCATTAGATTTATTACCACCTTGACCCTCGGCCGGTGAGGTCTAACGAGGTCGCCGAAGGTTACACGTATTGTTTAAGAATATTTTTTGGAAGGTCCTATTCCGTAATGATAATTAACATCATATTAACGAAGGCCCCTTGTTACGCATTAATTGCGCAATATGGTAGTTTAGAACTTAATAGAATCATTACTATTCTTTGTTTATCGCTTACTAACTACTTCAGATGATGATGAACTACTTTAGTCATATCCTAGACTCTAAAGCAATTAGGTGTAGTGTATTTAATTCTATAATTATGATTAACAAGTTACTAATAAGTTTTAATTATAATTTAACTATTTCAAGTCATTATCATCTCCCCTAAAGATCTCCCAACGATCAGTCTGATGGTGCTCGCATCCAATGGCTTCACCAGATCGTTGGTCCACCTTGTGGATCGCCTCCCAACAGCTTGTCTTCCGGTACGCGAGCGCTACTCGAGGACCTTACTGTCCCCCGGCCGTCACTCCGAGCAATGTCCCCTGCCTACTGCCACTAAGTCTAGCAATCTTTTAGGCTATATCGGTGTACGGCGTACCTTAGTTCTTCTGCGGATCTCCACATTTCTGATTGAATTGCGCAAAGTAACTCTTCATTTCAGATCTATAGGTTCAAATATAAATATGCGATATCTAGTCTCTTCGAGGAAAATACGAGTTCTAACATTAGACTTGTAATTTTAGAACTTTGAGGTAATACTTTTAAAAAAATCTATCTTTATAGATATATATGAAGATATAGTATTTATTTCATATGAATATTAATAAATTATTATTTACTTACGAGAAATATTTATGTTTAAATACATGGCTAGTATCGACAAAATCTAGTTCATAGTCCGCAGTGCTTGCTCACAGTCAGCAGTCTTGATACAATGGACGATCGTGTGTCCTTCCTCGAATGTTTACGTTAACGAATCGACTAAAACATGACGCTCAGATAACGTATTCGTCTTAAATAACCTCTGCAGCTCCACGAGGTGAGTTGGCAATGTATATATTCTATTAATACAGATTGCGTCGACTCCGCTCCGCCGTAGACGCGATGCTAAGACAATTGCGAATACCTAACTGTTGTTATTGCTCTCAAGGAGAGTGTTCTCGTATTGATATCTCGGTTGTTTAGATAAAGTGGTGGTTGTTTATTAGTTTACGGTAATAGACTAAAGCCTCTTGTATATTTATAAACATTTAAATCCGTTAGTGTATTTTTAGTACAGAATTTCATATTGTCTAGAAGTTCTCTAGAATATTCTTTAGTTATTATTTTAACACATATCAATACATTTCCTTCTTCTTTTGCATGTGAAATCGATCGTTTAACATATATTGAATAGTTATACAAAATATAATCAATAGCTTTCTTAATCAGCGTTACCTTTCAATAGTTATAGATTTGATTATAAATTCAATGTCTAAGAGTGTCTAAATAAGTAGCTCATATTTCTATCACTATCTTCTGATTTGAAGAAAACTAGCTATTTTAAATCATTACGCGTTTTGATGCTGTATGAACATCTTAAAAAACTTTCAAAAATAATGATATCGTTATATAGAAAAGGTAATATTCCAGGTTTGCTATTACTCTAAAGCGTTAGCTATATATATATTTGATCTCAACAATTCGATAGATAATAATGATGACGATGAAGCATATGTTAGCTGCAACGGTTGCCTTAAATCAGACAGCAGGTGATGAAGCCCGAGGACATGCGGCAGGTGATACTGATCGGCATGAACAAGTTTTTCGCATGTATTTTAATAAAATTGCAGTTTACAATAGTTAATAATGTAATAAACATCTTTTACAAACATATAACTGTATAATCAAATGTTGTATGTCTCATTTTAAGCAATCTGTAAACTGTTTTTATTTACACTAATTATAGGATAAAGATAATACAAAGAAGGATATAATAAATATGAAATATCATTGTTATGAACTTCTACGATACTATTTAATCGATATCTCGAAGAATGTGATGCTGCTGATCTGCATGCATCGGAAGTAGAAATAAATGGTCATGAAACCGTCTTGTTACATGAACAACAGCTTTAGTGAAGTTGGCACATCCTCGAACCTGCCCTTGACCAGCGTGATGGATGATTAGCCTTAAGACAGTTTTACTGTTTAGGACCTAGTGCAAGAAATATTAAGATGACTTGGCTATTACAATGGTTTCATATAACTTTTGAAGTAGACATTAAATTGTAATTTTTTTGTATAGAGAATATTGAAAACTAAAGAAAATTGTCTGTGGATTGAAAATAGGAAAGATTGATTTTGTTTCTATAATCGATGGCTTCGATTGTTTGGAAGCTATGATACGAAGCGTACAGTAAGTATGAAACTGATGGATTGTGTAATACAATATTCTTTTCATTGATAGATGATAGAAGAGAATGGAAGAAGAAATGTTGTGACGATCTTATATAAAGTAAGAACACGAGAAAGAGATGATGAATTTATTAAGTAATATTCAAATACCTAAATACTTAAATATTAATCTTAACCTGAGCCTGAATCTTAAGCTGAAAATATGTATCTCCTGTGGTCATCTCTGGTTGATATGTAGTCTGTTATCAGTTCATTAGAGCTCCATTGATTCACTTGCAATGAACTAGTTGTCTTCGGTTACCGCCTTTCACATTTAGCGCCTGTTTAAGGTAATGTCTGTTTGATCAATTTACAGTAACAGTATTCGAAGTATAAAGATTCTTTCATCACGTAATCTTCCTTTTTACTGCCTACGTGAAGCTGAGGCTAGTTTGAAATTTAGTAGAATTTTTGATCCTTTTCACAACCCAATGATTCTACTTGCTGTAAAATCTGCTGCCTTATCACTATCTCTGTTTTTAGGCTATCATCGTATGAGCTAGAATATTAATGTTTGAAGATATACTATTAAAAAGACATTATTGTCATGATTTTGAAGGTAATGTAATTGAAATCTTATAAAGTACTAAGTGTAAGATTATATGAGCTTTTCTAGGATAAACAGTTTTATAGGAAATTTTAAGTAGGTTTCCTTAGAACTAATTTCATCATTATCATCAGACTGTAGGTGTTCTCTGTCAGACATAAACCTTAAACAAAGATATACTGATCGATCAAGATATTTTATATCATAAATTCATTTGAATTATCAGGAATATCTTCAGTGGTGGTCTTTAAAGAGAGTAAAGTTTACATTTCCGATTTAATGGGCTCAGCATGTGCAGGCCATTTTCTCGTTTTTTTTTTACTCATGACTCAGTGTGATAAGTAAGTTTCACATGTGCAGACATTGGCGAGCCCGCAGATCGATTACTGGTGGAGAGTTTGTTTTGTCTTTGTCTTAAATTTTTTTAAGTCTGCATTGGAAGGTTCCTGTGTCTCTGACCGAAGCCAAAAATTAAAAGAAAGACGTCTTCATATATTGTATTATATCTTGTCTTCCTGTATATATATGTAGTTAAACTGGATGGTTTTGATTGTTCGAGGAACCTAAGCTATGAATCTACAAATATCGAATTTAAAATTGATGTGTATTGATTGGTAATGATTAACTTTCATATATAAACACGAGAGGTCACTTCCGTTGCCAAAGTTACTATGTTTTTAATTAAACTAGACAGCGCAATCAGTTTAGAAAAAACTTATTCACTGTTAAGTAGTCTTGGATCATCATATAAAGCTAATAAAATTACTGCAGTAACATGACGTGAAATTTCTTGTTTCAAAGCTTCAAGCGTAATGTTTTGTATGAATCTGACATATCATCGTTAAGAGTAGGCGTGTAATTAATCGGATGAACGTTATGTCTCATCTTAACAAAAAGGAGTTAGGTTATGTATTAAAGTGTTTATTAGAGCATCTTAATTTAACATCATTAATGTATTTACACAAACATCATCCTTGTAATCATCTAAGTACTATACATTCACATAAATCGTGAATGGAAGCCGCAGTAGTTAAGGTAGTCGGATCGGTGTCGTAGTAGTAACTCGTGTTATTATTGCTTATAACAGTTTAACTAATAAGTTACTAAAAATATAAATAGTAGTAGTAGTAGAGTAGCTCGCTGGCCTAATGGTTAGAGCGTGCGGCTTTCATTCTGAAGGTCGCGGGTTCAAACCTCGGAATGTACCAATGACTTAATATTTAAGTTATGTACATTTGTGAACTTTAGTTACAACAGCGAGATACAAAACGGTGAAGGAAAACATCGTGAGGAAACCCGCACACTGATATCATCTTTGTGTGTGTGTGGGGGGTGGTCCCAATAAAGTGGCAACAGGCTCGCCCCCTGTTACACTGGACCTGATCTGACCACATCTGGCGAAATGTGGGTGTTTATTCATCTCTGCCTACCCTTACTGGGAAAAAGGGGTGACTATATATATAAATAGCTGGTTGTGTACATAACTATTCAGTTACCACTCAGACGTTATCTAATAATAAAGCGGTAAGCACAGAGAGCACTTCCTCTCACCGACTTTCCGTAAATAAATCGGCGCATGGATTTGTTCGCAGCGCCGTGTCACCGACCGACCGACATCCGTCACCACCACCAAGGGAGAGCCCTTCTTACATACCTATCCATCTCTTCAGCCCTTCTTCAGCTAATATGGTTTCACCTTTCTCCTTTTATATATATAAAATTATTTATATATATATGTACATAGTGTTTGTCTGCGAGAGTGTAGTTATAGGACATGGTTGTTTTGATTTTTTTACTTTTATATGAAGCTCACGGATTCCGGATCCGTAGCCCTGAGTCTGATGAAACCGTAATAGTAGTATAAAAAAAATTAATTAGCAGCCCTAAAAAAAAAACTGTATCTTACAATGTTAAAACACTTAAAGGTTATAATTCTATACTATATAACATAATATGGATATTGGGAAAGACCTATATCCAGCTGTGGATAAACAAAGGCTGATAATGATGATGATGATGATGATAGAATAATAACCCGTTAAGATTCTATACTAAAAAAATTGGTTTTATTTAGAATTTGAAAGTTTAATTATAGAAAAAAGGTTTAATTTTAAAGGACGCTTATAACTATAGATATCGATATTTTAGTTAAACGTCAACAGTTAACTTTTAATCACTATTTTAAATCACTTTAATATTCTTGTTAACGAGTTTTAACAAATAACTTCAATTATATAATCTGTATAAATTGAGTAACACTTAATTTCACTTGTTGTTAAGAGATAATGGAGCTTATTGATGGTTAAGTGTACACAGAATAGCTTCCATGCTTTGGGGGTAAAACATCAATAATAATATGGGGACAGATTATAAAGACGATAGATATTATAAAAACGTGTTACTTCAGTAATTTCACTAGCTATAGCGCCTTTCAAACACAGATCTACCATCACTAATATATATAAGAGCGATGGAGAGGAATCTCACAATATTTGACCTCGAAATTGATGTATGGACCTTCGAGTTCAAATATAGGCGGTTAGTAACGGAAGTAGTTACAATTTGTAGTATAACAGTTGTACATACATTTACCTGTTACTGATAAATGTATAACGGATATACGTATAACAAAGATGGATAACTTCATAAGGTTATAACCATGTGGCGAGTGGCGAGCGGCGCGTGCGCCGGTGGTGGGTGGGGAAGGGAGAGAGTGGGGACAGGTGGCGACTGATTTAATTAAACACCTTACAGAAATAACGCGCGTTTTAACCCACCGCCATGAACTTCCCTTCCTGTTTGTAATATGGTTGCCACAAGGAATTAATGCTCTATGTTATATTTATATCATTATTATAATATATGAACCGATGGACGTCCACAGCTGGACCTAGGTATAATTAGTATTTGAATTATATCGATTTTTTTAGACATATAATAATATGTTATTATTTTCATATATAATACACGTATGAGAAAGTATGAGGAAGTAAACAAATAATATAATACATAATATCTATATTTAGTCGATGTTATCTATATATTATATGTAAGAAGTATATTAAATGTTGTTTAATAATATATAATATAAGTAAACAATGTTAACAGGAAAATTAAATAATATGTATGCAGAACTTTAAATAACAGTAGATAATATAGTATATGTATAGGCATTCATGGTGGTATATATATCTATATGTATGTTCCCCGCTCGCTGTTAGTAATATAAAGTCAAACTTGAAATTTGTCAGACATAATCTTCTAAACCAATAAAACCGCGGATGACTTTCTATAGCAACCGTTACTATAGCAACCGTATGATACGAAATGAAAATGCTTATAAAGGTTAATTAGAAATAAAACGAGGAAAGATCTATGGAAATCAATAATAGTCTATAAACAAATCATTCCGCGTCCAACGCTCATGTTCCCGTGTCGATACATTCACTAGTTTTCACGTGATTGGCGAACAAAAGGAAACACATATTTACATATAGATATATATATATAGGTGGGGATAATTAATTCGTTAGTAAGAGATAGACATTAGAAAGAAGAAAAAAGAAAATAATATTGAAGAAAGTAACAAAGTGAAGCTGAATGTTATTAATTACAAAAAAAGTCAACTAATGTCATCATCATCATCACCTGATGGATGTCCATTGCTGGAAATTGGCCCATCCCAAAGACCACTACATCGATCGCTCCTGCGCTTCCCTCTACATTTGTAGGGTTTCATATGGGGGATTAGGCTTACTATTTGGGCAATTTACCACCACGGTGGCCCAATGTGGATTGGTTGTTGATTAGCAAGATGCACCACGAGCAGGTGAGGTTGGCTTGGCCACTTACACCCTTAGAATAAATCATATATATATATATATATAGAAGTCTGAACATCTACCAAAGCTCACCAGCATTTAGTGCAGCGTGATAAACAAGAGATCCAATCCCCCTCAATGAGGATCCTTGAAAGTGGCTTTTGCCCAGCAGTGGGCGTTATGAGGCTGATAAGAATATCACTTACTATCTGGTGAATGTCTCGTTCGTCGCGTAGCTTCGTCGAATAAAAAAAAAATGGAGTTGGTTACTCTATTGAGATTTCCGTGTTAGAAATATATTATTAGTCTGTCTGTGTGTGTCGCCTGTGTGTGTGTGTGTGTGTCCGCCCCGCCGCATCATGATGGTTTGTTTTCATTTGAATAATGATGATGGGTTTTAATCATTTAATAATAGTGCAAACGATCCGGTTCATCCGTATCGTTAATGATGGTAGGGTACTAATGAATTATTATTTTAATGTGATTAAATCCTTTGGAGGGTGACCGAGGGAGACATAACCATCTGGTTCATTATATTGTTTATCCCCTCTTAATATTTTTTAATTATTAAATAGGTGAAAATAATGAAGGGAAGGAATTTGATAGTATTAAACGAACCTTTAGTTTTTAAATAAATTTTACACTTAAACTCTTCACTTCCGTAGTCTAAGCATCGAACTAGGAACTTCCGGTTAGCTGTGTCCTACTCACACTATTTCACCTACTATACGAAAAAATATTTTGTTTCTTTCTAATTCGACATGATTGTCTCTCTTGAAAAACCATCAAAGTAAGTACTACCTTTGGTACCTATAAAGCTGTAGTGTGCAGAAGCGCTGTAGCTCACTAAAATATTGGATTAATAAGAATACATTCTTTGGAGACGATGTTAAGTTATATTGGTATTACGTTGTGGGTATAAGTGTCACTTATTATCAGGTGAACATCCTTCACGTCTGGTCATTTCTTCGTAAGAAATATGAAACCCGCGAACTAAATATGCTGATACATGTTTCACCCTGTCGCCATCGGCGCGGACGTCTATTTCCAAACATAACCCTACTTATTTTAACAGGTGCACCACTGTTTGATATTCAAAGGAATTCAAACACTCCGCTATTAATTAGCATTATTACTTTATCTTAACGACTTGTCACGTCACGGATGTTGTGTAACGGTTTCAAAGTATATTTTTTTCTGTGCTCACATTTAACTACGTTACCAAATGATGTTTAACGATGAGGATCTTGAAGGTCGGCATCACAGCCGGCAGTCCTCTGGTGCGACTGTCCAGGGGCGTCAATGATCATTCTCCACCAGGCTGTTCGCTCATTTGAACTTACTATAAATAATGTGTTTTGAATGAGTACAAGTGGGCAGAGGTACCATAAAGTCAGAACTGTGCTCCTTAGATATTAGAAAAAGTAATAACTTAAAGATAAAGGAAAGGAAGGATAACAAAATGGTATCCCTCAGTATTCATCACCGCAGAAAGAAGGGTATTTGAAGATCCTCGTTCTTCTCGGTTCTAGTGAACAGTAGTGTCTGTACCAAGTACTTTAAAATCACTAACAGTAACTAACGCGGGTGGTCGCATCACCACCACACGGACAGCTATAGCACGGCGACGCGCGTCATAAATCTCCATACTTTAACATGTTAGGTTTAAGTGATAAGCTACATGTAAGTTAAGGCGGATGCTGTGACGGAGAACATTATATCATCACATGTTTTCGTTCAGTAAAACGTCGAAGAACTTCATCATGTCGAACTATGTAAAGATCTTTCAGATGTTTACAATGTATCATATTTCTTCTTTAACCTGATAACGGTAGGTATAAATACATGTATAGGGGTGTAAGGGTATCCGCACAACAACTCGCGGATACCTAGCCAACCTCACCAGCTCTTGGTGCACACCTGCCGATCCCACCAACCCGCATTGGGGCAGCGTGATAGGAAATGTCTTAAATCTCTCCTCCCCCTGTGAACCCCTATAAAGGACGGCTTCTACTGCCCGGCGTTACCAGAGTCCTGGAGGACTGCGGACCGATCAATGTGGAGATCTTTGGGCGAGGCTTATATCTAGCATTGAACTGGAACGGGTTGGACGTAAAGAAATATATATTTGAAATTACTTTTTTCCGGCGTGACGTACTGACACGTCCTAGCGAAAGAGCACGCGCACATTATCATCATCAGCCGATAGACGTCCACAGCAGGACATAGGTTTCTCCCAAAGATTACCACATCGATCAATAAGGATTCATATGAGTTGATTAAGGTTTCATTTCCCATGATGCTGGCCCAATGCAGGTTTGTGACAGCTAGAACCTCGTTTGTTGGTTAGCAGGGTGCGACACGAGCAGGTGAGGTTGGCTTGGACCCGTGTTGTTGTGCGAGAACCCTTACTGGTTATATCTTGTACAATTATAAAGGAAATTCTCCGGTTGTTAGGATGGTACACTGCACCACATTGCGCTTGTCTCCTTGGGACAGGAAGAAGTCTCGTTATTCTAACAATTCAAAACTCCCTTGTTACTTCCGTAATGTTATAAAATACAGCATCCACACTGCCCTTCGATCACGCATGGCAGTTTTATAAGTCGACTTTTTAGAGGAATCGGAATTGTATACGTCAGGATTATTACATTAGCTATATAACGTGCTAAAGATTGTATTCTTGTTAAATTTATTTCCCTCACCAGGACATTAATACTGCCGCCCAGAGCCCGCGATATGAAGCACCGCGTCTTAGTCACGATTAGTGTACGAATGAATTAAAAAGTTTAATTGCGACAGACAATCAACGATCTTCAAGCCGGATAAGCACTTCACAAGAGCTTAAGCTGATTAATTTATTTGCAACCACTTGATGCTGATTCAGGTTTGCATTCATTTGTACGGTTAACGGCATTTAGTTAAAGAATCAGCAGAAAACCTTTCCTAGAAGAGTTTGTGTAGATGTTAAACTAAGATTGTAATACGCCTGTCTATAACAATGTGACGCTATTAAAGATGATCTATACTATATTACGCTCGTCAAGAGACATGATTTTGCGTCTCGTTACCCAAGTAATTACAGCGCTTTTCAAACCGGAACACCGTAATGTATCCACAGTACTGTTTGTTGGCTACAATAGACGCTGCGGAGTTAAATTCCTAGACAGTCTTCGCCAACAGAGAACCTACCACCAGTGTTAATATTAGTGAAGATGTTAATAATCTGCGATCTATGCCATCTTGGATCTATAATCGGTTATAGATCCTCAATAGTATGTGTATAAGCATTATACAGCCAGTGATTTACCATATACAGGATCATGCGGTGACAGCCTCTAGTGCTCAATGGTACCGGAGGCCGCTGAATGCGGGTAGAGCAAGACTGATGGATGTGGAGATGTTTAGAGGAGGTCTATCCAGGATTGGACTTCTATTAGCTGATGATTGATTGATTGATCACATTTTAAAAATAGCAGCTTTAAATTATCGAATCGGCGATTGTGGATTCAGGAATAGCGGCATTATTGTTAGTATTTACTATTTCCGTTTCCTTAATTTATCGAGACGTCTATACGTTTTCTTAAAGTCAATGTCAAGCAGCGGACTGTTTAAGGTTAAAGGATGATCATATGATGATGTCGACGAGTGTTTTTGGTTCAAGGGTGCTTTCATTTGTGTTCACAACTGGGCCAAGCGCCCACGCGTGATTGCCTCACGCCGTTACGAGGAGGTGGCTTTATAATGAGCGATTGCAAAGAATTTCATAATTTTTTAATTTCTTTATTATGTAATTAATGTTAATAAGCCCTTAGCTTTATTATTATAAAATCGATTTAATATTAATATACTAGTTATTAAATCCTACATAATAATTTTTTTTTTTTTTTTTTTTATATAGTCACGCCTTTTTCCCAGTAGGGGTAGGCAGAGGTGAATAAACACCCACATTTCGCCAGATGTGGTCAGATTAGGTCCAGTGTAACAGGGGGCGAGCCTGTTGCCACTTTATTGGGACCACCACACACACACACACAAAGATGATATCAGTGTGCGGGTTTCCTCACGATGTTTTCCTTCACCGTTTTTGTATCTCGCTGTTGTAACTAAAGTTCACAAATGTACATAACTTAAATATTAAGTCATTGGTACATGCCGAGGTTTGAACCCGCGACCTTCAGAATGAAAGCCGCACGCTCTAACCATTAGGCCAGCGAGCTTTTTTTTTTATAATTATTAAGTAGTATAAATAAACTAATACAGATTCTCAAATAATAACCTACTTGTAAAGTACTGAGGAAGATTTTCTGAAACTAGTGCTTTATAAAGTCTAACACTATACATAAGATAATCTATCCTTCAAGTGGACTAATCTCATGAGAGTTGGAAGTGCGTGGATGCGAAAAACTGGATACTGTATTTGGTGGAAGAAATTCGGGAAGATCTAAGTCCAGCGGTGGATCAATCATCGTTGTCAATGAGGATGCTTATGACGTCGGCGACGATGTATCATCTTCATAATTAAATGAGGATGACGACGACGATGCTGACAATGACGACGATGACGATTAAAACAACAATGGATATAAACTTGATAAATGTAATAAGATAGAAGCGTACAGTGGTGTCCTATTCACATGAGGATACTTTGGAGCGTTATGTTGCAATTTGTGAGAACGTTGCGGGTCGTTCTGATGCTGTTAGATGATACAGGCGACGATAAAAAACATGTGTCCACTTTGCATATCGACATCTCAACAGAACTCTCGAGTGGAAGATAACATGGTTAAACCAGTTGCGAGATAAGTTTTGTTACTTTCTATTTACAACGACTAATTTATTGTCCGATTCGCGGTCGAGTGGAAGAAAATTGAGATCATTTCTACATACATTTTAATCTGTTTTAATCATTTAAAATATTACTCTTAAGTTTTTAGGCGATGATGATGAAAGATCTTACATAATATTATCAAAGGATACCTACTAATATTGTCAGGATAGTTACGATGTACAAATCTGCACTAAATTGCGATTCGATAATTTCATAGCCTACTATCTCTTTATCCTAAAAATCGATGAGACGAGCGAGATATTCACTTAACCATAAGTGATACCCCTGAAAACACAGTGCTGAATGGCAGCAGAAATAGTTTATCTACCTAGACGGTTCCAAATAATAATGATCTACAGAATCTGAGTATAAGGGGTGCCGCACAACAAGTCATGGAAGCCAAGCCAACCTCAGCTGCTTGTGGTGGCTCACCAGCTAATCAAAAAAAGGCTCTTGCTCTTACCAACCCGCATTAAGCCAGGGTGGTGGTAAATGACCCAAATTCCAAAATATGAAGCCCTACAGACGACAACCTCTACTGCCCAGCGATGCGGATAGTACAGGACTAATCCATATGGTGAACTTTGGGATAGGCCTATTGTCTAGTGCTGGACATCTATCGACTGACAATGATGATGAACAGAATTGAACTAATTAGTAATAGCACACTATTATAAGATTTTTAGATAACAAAACATCAAAAAAGATCTGATCTGAGTGTTTTTTTTTTTTTTTTTTTTTTTTTTTTTTAAGGTCTAGTAGGCAAACGAGCAAGACGGATCACCTGATGGTAAGTGATTCACCGCCGCCCACGGTCACCAGCGATGCCAGTGCGTTGCCTACCCTTCATGTAAGAATATGCTCTATTCTTGAATAACCCAATGTCGCAGTTGTTGATGATGAATGATAGATATGTTATTTTAAGAGATGATAATTTAGTGTCGATTTGAATGAGATTGAATATTCAAATTGACATACAATCCGTGTCAAATCGTATCAAACGCCTTCGCAAAATCACATATATCAGACGGCACTTGTAAAAATGCATCCCACGCGACACTTTCCCCAACATTTGCATATTGGATCAGAGCTGTTGCCCAATTCCTCGCATCGCTCATACCGATCCGTTTCGTCACTAGTTCCGATCGGCCATTGTCTTTGATACCGATATCTTGTATGTAACGGTTTTCTATAAACTTAATACAAATGTACTGTTGACTAAATATTCTCGTTCTCTGCTTATGTACTTAACACTTCTACTATTGGTTCGGATAAGTGGGCTATATTATTGATTCATTTTGAAAGCTTTAAAGATGTCCTACTATTTATTCTTATTTCGACAAAGGTATCAAATTAATCAAGTCCTTATTTCTCTTCAATATGTTCTTGGAAACTTTTAATAACGAACGGTACATTTTGAATTTAACCCAGAATATGGCGATAAGTCTTCGTCAATTTCCTTTGTTTTATTTCATAAGAGTACTTGTTTGACCTGACCAAAATTTGACAGCATATCTTTACTTTAAGTCTTTTATAGTATGTGATTGAAAAAGTTTAATTAGATATGTCGTCTATACCAAATTTGGATTCCATATTTTCGGTATGAAGGATAGAGACAAATTTTCAAGCACAGTTTAGACACGGTTTTTAAAAATTTCATTTTATCCAATAATTGTTATAATGTGGAGTAAATAAATCACTTTATTTTGTGTAGTATCGGTGGGTAGCCGGGGCCCGTATAACGCACCCTCGCGGTGTCTTGGACTGATTGCTTCAATGAGAAGATTGCAAGGGTTACCCGGCGTGAGAATGGCGGCCGGCACGCGAGACTCGCACTAACGTAAGGAGATCGCCTGTAGTGTTGCGCCTGCACATTCACTGCGATATATAATAGAATATTCTACTATTCTTAAAAGTGACTGAATTTTATTAATAACCCCTCTCTATGGTCGGTCCCTCATTTCTGACGATCGTGATATTGAATTATTATTTGGAGAGAACGACTGTGTAAAGTTTAATCTTTTACTTATCCGGTCCATGTTAGTAAAGTAAGTTAATTAACATTTGTGATAATACAAACAGTTATTATCTCATTATATTTTTAGTTCATGAATCCACATTTCGCCAGTGATTACCCCAGCTTTATCCTTATGAGAGAACAGAAAATGGGAATGGAAATGCTAACTTTTGTTCTACACCACGATCAATCAGAACTTGGTGGAACATCCAAGTAATGGGTGCATTCAGAGAACGACAATTAAGATTGGGCGAATATTTACAAAATTAGGAAACTATCTATATACCGATTCCTGCATATTCCATTAGCCGAGGGCATAATTGATAAAAAAATCTTAATTTTCATAAGCACTAAAATTATTACAAACTGTATACAGTAGGAGTAATGATGAAGTGGAACGAACAGAATTATTTATGTACAAACAGTTTGAGTCTTTATTTTTACGATAAAAGAAGTGATTTTATTGTGATTACATATAATCTTTTGCAAGAAACTGTTTCCACCGGATATTACCAGAAACCGTTGATGAAGTTTCAGGATATTTAGACTTGCAGACTATTTCGGCTGTAAACATACAAGAGCTGGAATATCCTGTGCGAACAAGATACACCATTGTCGAACTCTTAACGTGTTATGGAAATAAGATGTAGCTCATAATGAATATAAAAATATAATTTAAGAGGTTTCTAAGCTGATACAAATAATAACTATTTATGTAATTATACATAAGACAGACAAGAATGATTCACTTGATGATAAATGATGCTGTAAGCTGTAATTCAGAAAAACCTATATGTTCAATGTTTAAAGAGCATCTGATCGTGCCAAGTTGAATAAAAATGTTTTAATAGGAATGAATGAAATTTCTATTCAATACTATATATGTTATTAAAAAAACAACTCGTGATAACTTTGTTTTTAACACGGTCGCATCGATAATGCTAATTCGTGATAGCGAACTGGAAGTGACAATGAACTGCGGTATCATCGCTTTAGTTTCATGTTTAAATATATATATTTAACTATTTCTTTTTATAACAATCATATAATATGAGGATTATATACAGTGACTTCATATCATACTATGTGTTGGTCAGATGATATTTTTTAACTACTCTTCAGCAGTACCTGATTGTTACTGGAGTATCATCATTATCAATCGCGATTTCCTCCGTTTCATTTAACATTATATCGTAAATTTGTACTTGACTTGTAGGGTAGTATTTTATAATTTATGACTTCATTACCCTGTCTCAACTTGGAGGGTTTCTTCTTAATAAAATTTTTAATCCCGTATTGGTTCGGGTAAACGAACTGCGGTTAACCCCTCACGCGGCTGGATGACAGGGCAGCGTGATTCATAAGAGAGCTCGGACACGAATATTATTACTTTTTTATTTCTTTTTGTGTTAATCAGAACAAAGGTTTTTAAGATTTTCTAACCATTATTTAATTATTTATTATCTCTAACATTTCCAGTAGTTTATAGTACTCACAATCATAAGAAGGCTGATATCTTACCTATAGCGATTCGATCGATTTATACAGAAAAAGTCCAGTTCCTCAAATCTAATTATTATCAAAGAAAACCGGTTTATATCTCGGATGATTGGAAAACGCTATAGAGAACAAGAAAATGAACCCAATATTAATGTAGAAGATGGCTGGATATTAACACCAGCTCATGACCTCATTATTGATAAAGTAAAATACCTAGCAGACCACTACAAGACTTCAAGGCATAATGATGTCAGGAGAAGTCTAATCTATATGTATCTAATTGGTTTCGTCGCTTTGTTGAAAAGTTTCCTCTTTTTAACAATAGATTATAAAGCAGTAGTGTTTTAAATCAGAAACTATTTCTTACCCTCAACACCACTGTAATGGATCATTAAATTTTAAGCTAATCTTGTTTTTGCGGGTACACATCCTGTCAATTAAATTAACAACGGTTGTTTACTTCGCAATCGGTTACTTCTCAAAGAAAACAAACGGAATTTTGTTTGTTACATTTGCGGTTATGTTGTAATGTTTCTAAATTAGGCGCTTCAGTAAACAAGCAGCTAATATATTTACAAGATGCACTGGTTTACATTACAAGTGTGTTAGTTGAGATGCTGCCTGGCAACACTGACGACGTGTGCACAGAAGATATAATCAACAGCAAATAATTTTTTAAGAAGCTATTCTTATCCTCTATTGAATTTAGATATTTATCACAATAGGTAATAGGGGTGTAGATTTTTCATTCCTTCCCTACAATTGTCTGAGATTTATAATCATATTTCTTCTAATAAAGGAAATTGTAAAAATTTCTTAATCATCATCATCATTATCTAAACGAATGTCTCTTCTCTAATCGCAATTTAATCTGGTTCAAGTATTATCTTGATGAATCAAATTGTTCTAAGGATAGTAGATAGTAGCTGTTTTAGGTTGTTTGATAGATTTTTATTAATTTAGAATTAGCTAGAATTGGACTTTAATTTTCCTGGACTACTTGGACTGTAGTATGGGATTTCCCATACTACAGTCTCGCCTGTGTATGACTATCAGAATAATGAACTGGTGAAATAATTAATTGGTTTGTATTGTAACCAGAAACCTCAGTGTTATTGGGCGTGATAGTGAAAGAGATTTAAAGGAGGATTTTAAGGTTACTTATTAATTTAGAAAAGATTTAGTTCTGTAATCAAATTAGCTTAGAATTTATTCGATTGTTACAGCAGTTATCTCGTGGATGTTGCGAGGAGTTGCAGGAAAGATATGTGATAAGTGATTTACATAGGAGCTGGAGGTGCGAGGGGGTGTAATGAAGAGACTCAGTCTCAGCCACCTCCTCTGCCAGCTTCACCTGCTCGTGGTGCATCCTGCAGATTGACCAAAGAGGCTCTGGTGACCGACTAATGGCGATTTAACCATTCATGACTGGCTGACTTAAATACTGCAGACCGTAATCGATGCGATCTGCAATCATCAACCCGTCTGCCAAGCGTAGTGATTATTGGGAAGACTAATGCATGCTGACACATTACAAAAGACCTATGTGCAGCAGTGGACGTCCATCGGTTGAAATGATGATGATGACATAGGACCTTAGTTATTCCCCGCCTGATAATAATTCCTAAAATCCATTTTTGTTATACTCAAAAATAGGTACTAAATTTTAAGTCTCCAGGTTTTATGGTTCCACACAGATGGAAATCTGTTATATTTTTATAATCAATTTGAATTCATGTAGTCTGTAGTGTGTAAGTTTATTACTTAAGTAGAGATGAGAGTACACTGTGAGCGGTTGCGACAGCGCTGCAGCAAACAGCCCGGTATCAGATAGCGCCGTATCTTGAGCTCAGCAAACACCTTCACAATTTGATCTATGATTATTTCCTTTTAACGAAACACTAAAGTGTTTTATGCCTCAATTATAAAGCAGTAAAGTACTTAAGTCCCTTTGTTTGCGTTCCTTTATCACTTTAGCCGACTGCTTTGTAGCTTAATTTTAAAAAAGTTATTTAAGTAATTAATCCTTTCACTGATCCTTTTAATTTATTCGACGATGCCACTAGAAAAGATGTTCATCTGATGGTAAGTAGGGTTGAAATTTAACACTTCAGTAATTTCACTAGCTACAACATCATTCAAACTGGAACACAGTAATGTTTGTCGGCAACTATTAGCTGTGGTGATACATAGACGGTCTCCGACAATAGGGTCCTTGAAAACCCCTATTAACTTATCGAAATCATAATTTAGTTAAAGTATAGTGTAGTAAATATATTTTTTTAATTCCTGACATAATTTTCTATTAGTATTGCGTTGTAGATTTCTTATAATTTTGTAATCATGTGTTTCTTAAAATTTTCTTCATCCTTCACCTTCACCGATATAATTCGGTATTAGTTGTAATTGCGATGTAAATCCTTCGAACCGTACAAGCTTTGCAAGTGGATCTCATGACACATCCTCGTCAGCACTTCACATTAAAACATTAGCAGGAGCAGACAATTCGTGCCGCTAATTGTCCTCACAAGCCGTCACATCACACACTTTGCAGTGAATTAGTCACTCGATTGCTTTTATTAACACTCCGGGCGGGGTTATAATGGGTCTTGCGAACGGTACGTTAGCGAAACTTTGGCGAACGTTATAATTTCTGATGAGTCTTCTTCTTCTTTCTGCCATTTTCCCGGGGTCAGCACAGTACACTTCTGTTCCATATCCCTCTATCAGCCGTCTTATCTGAATTCACACTCTTTTCGATCTTTCCTTATAACTATCATCGTTCATTCTTATTACTTTCTTTGTTATACGTCCTTCATTCTTAATAATTTCTAATAAGTAACATAAAAAATGGTTTAAGGGATATATATTTATTCATATATATATCATCATCAGCCGATAGAGGTCCACTGCTGGACATAGGCCTCCCACAAATATCTCCACGTCGATCGGTCTCCATGGCCTGCTCATATCAACGTGGCGCTAGTTAGAACGGTATATACTGAACCTCATTGTGCTCATCGTTTAGAGACATAAGATGTTAGGTCTTATTACCCCAGTAATTACTCTAGCTATAGTGTCCTTCAAACAGTAACACAGTAATGTTTGTAAACTACTGTTAGGGTGTTGAAATACGCCGTGGTACCTAACTAGAAGGACTCCGGCAACAGAAACATCACCAGTGAGCTATATTAGTTACGGTGTAGGTAGACACCTTTAAACAGGATTGTGCAAATATTACTCTGTTTCAGTTTAACACTTGTATTTGTCCAAATTACTGGAGTAACCGACCTTTGTCACATTACTGTCGTCGCTAAAAACCATGAATAATAAAATGACTAAGGAACTTAGTAAGAGGACGGATGAACAGCATTTCTCATCTTGACCCGAGCCATTCTTGGTAACAATGGAGGTCGGTCCACGTTGGACGGGTTGGCCAAATAAGTCAATGTTTACGTTTGCCATATGCGCAAATATTGGATCGCGTCATCGACTCGCTCAGTTAAGCAATCACTTCATGTGTCATGATATCCTGCACTTGACGTCTGTGTAGGCCACCTTCTTCGCTATTTATCCTGTGCTCTTATTGGCGATGAGGATCTAAACTCACTAAAAACGAAAATTTAGGGATTTTTAAGATAGATTTAGTTATATTCTTAACATCACAATGATGTCGAGGACAGAGCGAAGAAGAGAAAAAGTGAGATAGCTGACCTCTCCACCATATAGGAAAATAGCTAGGGAGAGAGGAGCCTAAATGAAAACGAATCTTCGTCTCCATAGAAACGATATATTAATATTAGAGATTTACATTTTTATAAAAATATATATAAGTAATCAGTTATATATAAACATAAATAAAACGTTTGATCAAACGTTGGCTGGTATAGGCCAACATCATATAACATTGTTAACATGAAAGAATTGTTGGCGATACATTAATAGAGATACATCGTTTTTGGTCAAGAAAAAGGATTGCATGGGATAACTTACCTTCAGGCTCTAATTAGGATATACACACAAAGACATTGCGCTTATTGCTCTATATTTTAAATGATTAATCCATGTACTACAATACTTTCATTAATTACAGCGCCTTTCAAACAGGAACACAATTTTTGCACACAACTACTTAATAAAAATGAGCGATTTAATTGTATCTATACAGTCAGAACTTTTTTTTGGCAAGTAGAAATCTTCAAAAGATGCCCTCTATTTAAGGAGGAGAGGTAGGATGAAAGGTTTGTACCTACTTAAATCTCCTCAGTGCTCATCCTCCATCACGAGAGGCTTTGAAACGCCTCCCTCCGCTTAAACACCTCTGGAAGTGTCGTAACTCCCCAGCATCGTCTCTTCCGTACCAACTCGTACGTCTCGTTCACCCTGGGCTGGCTTAGTGCTCAATCAGTCCCCCATTCTGTCAAAGACCACAAACACTAAAATCCTTTATCTGCCTTCGACAGGCAGGGCTCATCTTAGTTATATTCCTAACAGACTGAGACTACACAGAGATGCTGTAAAGGCGGTCAGACTTTCGCAGCATTTATCTTCACCGTCAAGCTGTAGTGCTCAAACTAAGTGTAGTGCTTAAGATAACTTAGATCTTAGATCTTATAAACGTCTAAACGTATTGCCTATAGGGCTTAGATGGATTTAGAAAATACTTGTTGTTGTACTTCAAAGAACCCTGCGGCTTTAGACATGTACGGTTAGTCTGAACCCAAGTATGAGCTGTCCATGCTCGCGGTGTTATTATGTACACGTAATAAACGATATTCGCGTAACTATCGCACATGTATTATTTTCAATGAAAAAAGGTTTTAATATATTAGATATGGTTCTGCTGGATTCTGGACTTCGCCAATGTCTTCCACCCAAGGCTGATGAGGATGTATGATGATGATAATGAGATATAGTTCTGTGTATAATTATAAAGGACTTTTCGCAGCGACATTGTTTTTCTTTCGCATTTCCATCGATAGATATCTTATATATATATGTTTATATGATACTATTAAGGGACAGGCGAGCTGGACGTTAACCTGATATTAAGTGATACGCCAGCTCATAACAACGTGGAGCTAGTTAGGATAAACACTGCACCATATCAAGCACGTCGTCTGAGACATAAGTTGTTGATCCCGTTACCCCAGTACTTAAACTAGCTACAGCGCCCTTCAACCCAGACAAAGCAATGTTGGTATATTATTGTTTGATGGCAGATATACACGTTGCAGTGGTCTTTAGACGGTCTTCGGCACGAGTCCTTCCACTAGTAAGGAGATATCTAAAGATATTTTGACTCATCACTATTTATTTAAACACTCAAAATTAAGTGTAGATATTGCTACTGCTGAGGTCAGCTAAGATTGGATTTTATAAAATTCCTTCCTCAAGGGTAGTTGGGGGGTTATTCCGACAGCTAGCTGTTCCCCGCCCCTTTTCTGTCGGAGTAGAGAAAAATAGAGTGTATGTATAATCATTATTCCTGCTGGGCGTTACAGTACAGAGGGGTGTAACCGTCTGGCTGTTTTGTGGGTCCGAACTCACGGGACCCAAGCCAACCTCATCAACTCCTGGTGCACCCTGCTGATCAACGAACGAGGCTCTGGATCCCACCAACCCTCAGCGTGGTGGGAAATAGCTCAAATCCGTCCTTATGGATTCTTACAAACGACGGCCCCGTGCGCTCGGCAGGTCTCGAGTAGCCCACGATCGATCGATGTGGGGATCTTTGTGGGAGATCTTTGTCCAGCAGTGGACATCTATCGGCGGATGATGATGATGAAATAATCTAATATATTAAAAATTATTTAAATTTAATTAATCTATATATATACTAACTGTTAAGCTGATCTAAGTATAGCCAAGTCAAAGCACTGTTAATTAGCCTCCGCGCCGAAGTCTTGAGGTGGTGCGCGGTTGGAAATAGGTCCCCTTCCGGCGCCGGAAATAGCCGTGTCGCGGTGACTCGCTGCGGGGATTTTGTCATACGACCAAACGGGACACACCGGCCGCCGGAAGTATTACATTTGATTAAACAGTTACCGAAAGTGTGTTGTGTAAATATCTTTGTATTGATAGCTGGCGCTCTCTGATGCCGGAGACCGTTTAGGTACCGCAGCAGCGTCTATTGCATCCGACCACCAGTACTGTACAAACATCAATGTGTTCCGGTTTGAATGGCGCTGTAGCTAGTGAAATTACTGAGATAATGAGACTCAACATCTTATGTCAGGCGACGGCGCAATGAGTTGCAGTGTATATCATTCTAACTAGCAGCTACGGTGGTACCTAGATGGTATCCGACAACAGAGACGCTACCACCAGTAATAGCTATAGATCCTTCAGACCGGATCACAGTAATGTTTGCACAGTGTTGTCTGTCGGCTGCAATAGGAGCTGCGGTGGTACCTACCTAGACTGTCTCCAGTAATATAAACCAGTAAACTGTGAATAGTACACAGTGTATCTAGACTCAGCGGTGTCATGCGCCTGAGTCAGTGGTATAGAAATACGATTTGGCGAGCTCCGTCCCGGCGGGGATTGAACCCTGGGCTATTTGCAGCGCTGGCGCAACGCCAGCGGCCGTTGGCCACGATTGCTTGACCCTATTACTGTTTACGCATATTGCTCGCGGCGGCTCTACGTCCACTGGTCAATCTACGCAGAAACTGCACCAGCTGACACTGCAATCTGCACCAGTGTGAATATAACAGGATTATTATGTTAGAAGGAAGTTCTAACTGTTATACGGTCTATAAAACTTTCGAACACGGAAGGTCCTTAAAAGGATACTAATAATACACAAACATAATCTATACACAGATGTGAATTAGTGGTAGGTCTCTGTTCAGGTCTGTAGTCTCCGGCTAGTAAGAATAGGAATAAGGTAAGCCCTGCCTGAAAGCGACTAAAAGGGTTTAGGAGTTTCGCAGGCGTTGAGGGTGGGGGCTGAACAAGCGAACCTGCATGGGACAGTATATGGTTCAGCGATTGTGCCTAGGAGGGCTAGGATCCTCCTCAGAGACAAAGTGTAGAGGGACACCGGTGAGTTCTATATCTGTAGAAAAACAGCAGTATACAAACATTACTGTCTACCGGTTTGAAGGGCGCTGTATCTAATGTAATACAGCTTATAAGGCGATGTCTAACGTCTAAAGGACGAACACAATATGGTGCTGTTATATCTTCCCGACCAGCGATTATTTAGTAAAGGCAGCAATATCACTTAAAATCAGTTGAATATTCCGTCTCATGTGGTCGTTTTATCAGATAAAAAATATGTAAGTAGATAGTCTAAGTATTACCGCTGCACGTGCGCAAATTTCACAGTGTTCCGGTTTGAAGGGAGTTGCTGAGGTAGTGAAATTACTATCGTAGTATATAATATCGCATGTCTCAAGGTCATCAGGCGAACGTTTCGGTCCTTTTGTCAAATAAAAAAATATTTATTAATGCATTCAAGGATGTGATATCTTCATCATCATCAGCTCGCGGTGTTCCACATCTTCACGTAGACCTCTGCAGAAATCGGTCTATATATAACTTTATATTCTATATGAGTAAGTTTGAATTTTCTATGCTCCTCCATCAGGATCCTGGTGGGTGCGCCGGAGGACGAGCCGTACAAGATCAACGGCGTGACGAGGCCCGGGGCGGTGTACCGCTGCGACCCAGGCCGGCGCCAGGGCCTGCCCTCGCTGGAGATGTGCTCCGTGATAGACTTCGACAAGAACAGGGGTGAGTTTTTCATAAGAACAACCCTCAAGAAGCTTTCACATGAAAGCTACTTAAATCCCGTTATCACTTACAGATTAATCTAGCATCAGTGATAGCCCATAACAAGGTATTCATAGGATGATATATATATATATATAATGCAACATCAGAATACACTGCTCTTGAGATATATTACATTACCCTAGTAATTGCGCTAGTTACAGCACCATTTAAACCGGAACATAGCATACTCAGCACAGTACTATTTGGAGGAAGAAATTGGGGCTTGTCTATGTATATATGACTAAGTCTAATGGACTGGGAAATTTCATCTCAATATCACTCGATTTTAAGTGACAAATAGATCGATAATAGTGAAGCATACTATTATAGAATACCTCAGGTCTAACATATACGACTACGGTACACAAGAAATGTTACATACTTAGGTTCCAAGTTATATACCTAGACAAGATTCGATCTCCATTTAAAGTCTATACTTTATTTGGAATTGGATCGAACCTGGGACTTGCTTTATAAAACAAAGCGATATACCATTGGCTTCTCACAATTATACTTCAAGCGAACAATTTTTAATATATCTCTAGAAGCTTTAGATGCTGCTTGAGCACTTGATATTTACTAGCGACCTTTAAACCTGATTGTAATTAAACCGAATGTTTATAATACAACGAATACAAATTCATAGAACAGCGTGCCGGACGACATTGTAAGACGAATTACACCAGCGAGTGCTTCTCCGAACTGGAATCAAAAGGGTCCGAGTTCGAATCTGCTCGGCTCATTAATTCACGGGCTGATGCTGCTCGCGTCCGCTTAAGGGGAAGCCACACATAAATAATGCCTCACCAGACACAAGGTGCCATTAAAATTGGCATAATGGATTTTATATTGCGTACGATTCTCCTTTCTTACTTTAAAATATGTTTAAGTTATTATATTAAGGGATTACAATTAACTTAACCCCTGATCTAACACAAACTAAAAAAAATTGCATAATCGACAATGTGTTTAAATAGCCCACTTATTATTCCCATTGCTGGGACTCGTGACCTCTCACAATGAGGGACAGAAGGTCACATATCCACCATTCCAACCAAGTTCTGTTTATGTATTATCAAGTTAAAAAATCCAGTATTAGTACTTTAATATTTGACCGACAAAAAAAGAGGGTGTGTCAAAAATCAAAAGATAAATTCAACTTCTTTTATACGTTAGACTACGTCAGACATCGTCTTATAAGTTGTATAATTACATTAGATGCAGCGCCCTCCAAACCGGAACACAGAAATCTTTGTATACTGTTAGTCGGCAGGAATAGGACCTGAGGTGATATGTCCTTGAGAGACTCCAGCAACAGAGACCTACCATTAGTTTATATCTGTGTATTGTGTTTATTTATTATTAGTATCCTTTTAAGGACCTTCCGTATTCTAAAGTTTTGTAGACCGTATAACAATTAGAACTTCCTTCTAATATAATAATCCTGTTATTTGATAATATCAGATTATTTGTTGTGAGAGTGGCTTGTGGAAGGACATCGATATCCATGCGTCACGTGGTACAGGAGTCGAATCCGTCCCTGCGCACGCGCAACATGATTTACGAGGCGACCGCTCGCAGCGCCACCGCTCTTTGTCCCGACGGCGGATGGTGGACGGTGGACGGTAGACGGTGGTCGCAATATTTAATACGTCAAGCTAAATAAAGGATTTCGTAATGCTGCACCATCTTCAGCAGCACTAAATTGTATGTCCTTTGTTTGTATATGAATAATAGTTGCAATCCTTTAACTTGTCTCAAGTTTTTCCATATAAAGAGCAATGTTGTTGTATCCTTATTTTATTCGAGAGATACCTACTACTAAGTAAAGCGCCTGTACGAGGATAATATACACTGCACCACATTATCCTCGTAGCCTTGTCTTACCCAATTAAACTCCAGCGCCCTTTAAACCAACACAGTAATATTCGAATACTGCTCTCTATTGGCAGGAATAAGAGCTGCAGTGTTACTATATAGTTTCCAGAAAACTATACCAGTGATGTTTTTTTTTTTTTTTTTTTGTACGAAGCGATGAGATGAGTGGGACGATCACTTGATTGTAAGTAAATAACAATACAGTGCGAATTAAGATGTTATACACAGCATCACATTGCGGGCGTCTCTTTGAGACAAGATGTTAAGTTTTATTAGCTAAGTAATTACATTGGATACAGCGCCCTTCAAACCGGAATACAGTAATGTTTGCACACTACTGTTTATCGGCTGCTATAGGAGCTGCGGTGGTACCTAGACTGACTCCAGGAACAGAGACACTAGCACCAGTAAAAGGAACTGTTCGTTAGTAAATTTTGAATGTAGTTTTCTTTCTCTTTCTTAGTATTCTCTGTTAAGCGCGAAGTTAACTGGTCTTTAGTATGTTCAATGTTTTATTAATGACCCCCATTTCAAGTAATGATACTCAATTAAATATAACTTAACTTAAAACGTGATGCAGCTCTGCTTGTACGGGGAATGTGTGATTAAGTTAACTTAAGTTATAAATTAGTTTCAATGTTGGATGGTTTCTAAGAACAAAGTGTCTGTAACTGAGTCTGTTTTATATATGTTAAATATGCTTTAGATTCTTGATCAGGTAGAGGTAGTGTGTCAGGGTATTGGTAGATAGTGATAGCTCTATTTGTGAAGGGTTCGTACGAGCTACCTATCTTGGAAAGGAGCGGGTTCGATCCCCGTAGAACTTGAGATTCCGGTGAACCTTAAAAGCTGTGACTTATTTCGAGAACTTTCGTAGATAAGGGGTGTGAGGGTTCCCGCATAACTATTCATGGTACCCAAGTCAACCTTACCAGCTCGTGGTGCACCCTGCTAATCAACAAACGAGGCTCTGGCTTCCACCATTCCGCATTGGGCTTGCGTGATGGAAAATGTCCCAAATCCTCCAATAAGAATCTCCACCCGATCGGTGTGGGGATCTTTGAGGGAGGCATCAGTAGATGTCTATCAGCTAATGATGTTTCGTAGACATGTAAAGTCTCCTCGCTCTTAATTAGAATGATAAAATATCTTCGCCTATTTTGAGAGAAAGCTAGTAGTCCCAGTTGTGGGAAAAATAAAGCTATTAACTATTTATACAGCCTATTTCCCACTCTATCAAAATATTACGTTTTAACGAGCATCATTATATTATCATCCCTTGCTATTGCTCCTTGTTTTTAATTTAATCCATTTTTTTTATATCTATCGGCTGATGATGTTAATGATGATGATGATGATGAGGTTTTTTAAGTACACGATAAGTTTACACTACTTTTTCGTGCACTATTCTCATCATAAATTAACTTCAAGCAAATGGCCGAATTCTCTTTTTACAGTACAATGTAATTTGAATCACTGAACAACTGGGATTCCCGGTACTGCTGCGGTCTCCGTGGAATCCCAGCGATGGGATAATGGCAGCTTTAATTTTATGCATTTGCCGAATGTAAAGAACTCTTGAATGCTCCTCAATAAGGCTTCGGTTGTTTATTGTGCCAACTTTGAGTCTTCGGAAATATTTTTAAGTGAAGTTTTTCTCTTAAACTACCCACAAGAGTTTACGATCTCTCTTCTTTTTTACCCTTTCATGCATCGGAATGTACGGGTCTTTCTGATGGTGAGCTCTACGTATGACCATAACGAAGATGTGCTGTTTAAGATGTATTTAAGATGTCCTCTTAGTTTAGCTTAGTAATTTTACTAGCTGTAGCGCTACTTTATACTAGAATACGGTAATGTCTAAAATCTGCAAAGCAGCAGAATTAGATATAAAGCTGATGGGATATTTAATACGGAAGAAGTCCTGATAAAGAACTCTCAAGAAGATAAAGAATATTTGGTGGAGGTTTTTGTCCAGCAGTGGACGTTTTTCAGATAAAGATTGAGATGCAGAATTAATAGTATTAACAACATTTTGTGATAGCTCAGTTTGTGGGGCGGTCATATGTCCCAATTCCCTAGGAGCTGGAGTTGTCATGCTTGAGTATCACCAACCTGCTTTTGAAGAGCATGGATACATGGTACTTCCTCTCTTTTTTTCTATGAGAAGGCACCAGCAGTTGAAATATTAAGAGGACTGCTAATAAGTTTTTTTTAGTTAAATTACCTAATGAAACCTACACTGAAGATGAGAAGCCGCGACTTGAACAGGAGTTGGTTTGTAAAGAAGATAAGTGCTTGTGTTACTCTTGTTCTAAGTGCTTTACAAACACTTATGTGCTTAAGAGCCTTTAAGGACGATTTTCTATAAATCTTCTATCTCATCTTAAGTATCCATTCTATGTTCACGCGACATTAATAAGTGGAAACGTTAATATGTTACTGATTAAAGGAAGCTGTAACTAGTGAAATTACTGCGGTGACGAGATGTAATGGAACCTCAAAGGGTTTAGCATAATTTGTGGTTGTGTTTATTATCCTTTTTTTTTTGGTTATGAGAGATTCTTATTCATTAAAATCCGCTCGATGATCTGCATCTGTGCATTCGGAAAAGTTCGGGGATCGGGGCTTTTATAAAAAGCACTGGTGACTCTCTATAATTTGTGTTAACACTTCTCTTCACTAGTTTTTACGTATTGGCGAATAAAGGAAACTCATTTTCGTTTTATATATATATGGATTATACATTTGTTTAGTTTCTGTATCATTTCGACTATTAATTTGAAAAATATGTATAAACATGCAGCTTAACGTTTGAAATTAAGATGCACAACATGAGCTTCCTTTTCACTGACCTTGTTCTATAGAAATTTTCTTTGTTTTTGCTCCAGTTTCCATTCTACTGGACCATCGACTGTATATATATGTACAGCAAACCGATAAACAGCGATTCGATTAAGGCTGTTAGCTGGTAATTAGCGTGGATACTGAATTAGTGGGTCACGTGGGAAGCGAGTGGGAGCGCGTTGGCGGGAACACCTTTACCAATAGGGCCATGGGCCACAGAACTGTGTGTTCGCTGCCGTTTGCCAAGTCCACATTCAAATCGGAATGTAGCAATCCGATAAATAGGGCAATTTGAATAGTTATTTGCGGATATGACAAATATTTTGCTACGTATATATAACTAGCCGTTCACTTGCTTTGCTAGCCATTATATACAAATAGAATTGAACATCGCCGCAACTTCCTTTGCGGAAGTGATTTTGTAACATCCATTCTTAACTGACCTCTAAATGTCCAAAGGAATACCTCTATCTGAATTTTAAGTGTTTACGTCTAATAGTTTCGGAGATCTCGTTATAAATCTATGAATCTTTGCATACCTTTATAATGTAGTGAAAGAACAAGCGACGCTTTCTCTTGAAGATATATATGAATAAATTTCTCGAAGGCACTGCAGCATAAAACTGCTAGGTGGTCTCCATCAGAGTGTAACGATTTGAAAAACATTGCAATATGAAAATATAAGTGGTTTTAACTAAATAGAAACAAGAAGAGATCAACTTACACGAGCCTCTACTCGTAAAGCCCTTAGTTTCCTTTAGTGTTTATAACAGATACTTTTATTTATCATGTCTATGAAAAATTAGGTAATATGTCTATTATAGGTAATATGTATAAAAGGTAATATTACCTTAAATATTTTTATTATGTTTATAACAATAATTTGATTCTGATAGTACTTTCATTCAAACAATTGACCAAAATAAAAAAAAAATGTGCTATTACTCTCTGATGAACCATTGAACTGTTGGCAGACACTGAAAAACAAAATCCCAGCTGAGATTATATATTTCTTCCCATTTGTGTAAAATATAATGATTTTTTTTTTGTTTAAACCTGAGAAAACACTCCTTAAGCCTCTAATCTAAAAAAAAATTTGGGGGACCATTTATAGTTGTGTTTATATACAGTCTCTATACTAATAGCTTGAGAAACGAATAGGTTATAGGTCTTTCATATTTCCTCTCTTAGATTGGATATTTTTAATATATATTGTAAATAAAAGGGGTGTAAGGGATGTCGCACAACAACACACGGGACCCAAGCCAATCTCATCTGCTCGTGGTGTACCCCAACTAATCAACAAATGAGGCACTGGCTCCCACCAACCCGGATTGGGCTAGCGTGGTTGGGCATGGTCCAAATCACCCCATTTGAACCTTTACATTCAATAGCCCCTAGAACCCAGCGGTACTGGAGGCCATGATGACTGTATGTGGAGATCTTTGAGGGAGGCCTATGTCCAGCAGTGGACGTCTATCGGCTGATGATGATGTTGTACTAACGAAAAGACGTTTCACACAGCGAACCTGTTCTTTACAGTCGGTTAAAAATAAACAGTTGCTATTAAAAAAAAAACCAGAACCGGAATAGAAAAAAAAGTAACCGCTGATTGAAACAAACAAAAAAGAGATTTTTTTTTTTTTATTTCAATCAGCGGTTAATTTTTTTTTCTATTCCGGTTCTGTTTTTTTGAAGCACGCGATTGCGCACAGAAGTCGACTTCGATTACAACAATGGAGCTTGTGAAATGCCGCGGATAAGATAAGATGCATACACTAGTGCTGCCGGCGTGTCGACACAACTTATCGACGTACACGCTGACGTTATTTATTTTACACGGACGGGTTCCGTATATGGTGTAAAGGTCCTTTGTTAGACGATTCATTGTTTGGATAAATTTTAGATAGCGTTTAATTTCTATACAGCTAAGATCACTTCGGCGTTAGTCGTAGTTTGTTTGTAAATTATTGCACTTTGATTAGTTATTTTAGATTATATTCACATTAACGGTATCCTGGTACTGTTTTGTATATAGCGGTTATAGCGGTATTTATTTTAATTTAGGTTCGTGACAAGGAATTTTTAAACAACTCAACAGATGGCGCCACCATAATCGATAGATCGCGCTATCGTTTCCTATAAGTCAAACAAAAATCGTACATCTTTATCTACTGCAGATCATATTACCACCTAATCTACTTCATGGCTAAATATCGCATTTGTGATCACGTCTAACAGCTGACTCCACTCTCATCCAGCTACTTCCATATCTGTTATTTGAAGGAGTCATTTTATAACGGGAATTGTTTTTAAAACTTCTTAAATAAGATAACATTAAAAGAATACCGTTTCTTCAAGTAAATTAAGCTTTATAATATATTTAAGCATATGTCCAGCAGTGGATAGCCATCGTTTGAAATGATGATGACGATGATAATATATATATTATGTCATCGATATACTAAACGGTAGGGGTTCGCGTTACTATATTTGCATACCTAGCTATGTAACCGTCGGTTATCTACATTGAACTCGGTTATCAGTCGACTGAGAAAGTATTGAAGTCGCTGCTGCCGAGTTAACGCCTCTGACCCCCCGAAGAGTTTGGTAATCACCAAATACATTTTACACAACAAAGATAACAACATTTCATCTCTCTTCTAAACGGACGAAGAGAACAACGAAAATGTTCTATGGTCTTCTTAAAGTCTTTGCTTTCATTTGGAGTTACCTTCGTAATTTGCTTCAAGTGAATATTTTTGTTACTTTTTTATACATTTATGTAGAGAATGAAAGAGTAAGAACATATTTAGCAAATGGATCATCTCATAGTCTATGGTTACCAGTAACCGGTGCCCTGAACATTGGCTGTGCAATAAACAAAGAAAGAAACGACGACTATACTCACAATATTTACTCACATGCCCGAAGTAAAAGAAACCACCGGATATCGGGACACGATCGGCCGTCACGAAGTTCAAATTCGTGCCACCATCCTGCCATCTGGCTGCGGTGGGAGGGTGTATGTGGAAGAGGTGCGGGAGGATGGGTCTGGGAACAGTCTCCAAACTACACATTTAATTGGTTAATTTCATCAATTACTTCGCTTCTACTAAATTTCTGTGTAGGGCGACGTACGACTTCAATGAAGATTGTTTATTGATTCAAAATTGTTAATCTTTATATATATCATCATCGTTAGCTGTTAGACGTCCACTGCTAGACATGGGCCTCCCCCAAAGATTCTCACATCGATCGGGTAGGGATACATGTGGGAGGATTTGGGCCATTTCCCATCACGTTGACTCAATACGGGTTGGTTGAATCCAAAGCTTCGTTTGTTCATGAGTAGGGTACCCACTAACATGTGAGGTTCGCTTGGATTTTGTGAGTTGTGCGGGGACACTTACACCCACTACTGGTTCATTACTGCTAACTGTAGCTTTTGGACGGTAACTGCACAGCAGCAACGATTTTAGAGACTCGCCGGCGTGTCTTGAGCAATGTTTGTTTTTAAAGCGTCCGTTTTATTGCGTCTCAATCAAATATCTGTTGGCGCGCGCCTCTCGGAACGAACTCGTCACTTGATACTCCGTGCAACGTATCCGGTTGCAAAGCACACGAGGGACCGTGTTCATTTGCCGAGTGTTTCCTTTACACCAATTTCTTTTTCTTTTTAATGTTGTACAATTGACTCTTATATCCCGTTATTAGAAGCTCTAAGAGTTGTAGTATATTATATAGATCAAGATTGTAATAGAAGCAATGATGTAGTTTATTGGTGGTATCTGTTGCCGGAGTCCGTCTAGGTGGGTACCATCGCAGCTCCTGTTTCTACCGGCTAACAGTAGTGTACAAAAATTACTGTATTAGCAAGTGTAATTACTGGGTTAATGAGACTCAACATCTTTCCTCTCAAGAAGAAGAGCACAATGTGGTGCTGTATTCATCATCCTAACGAATGTCACGTTGATATGGGCAGGCGTATGATATACCATCAGGTGAACGTTGCGGTCGTCTCGTCGCTTCTTTGAATGAAAAAAAATTGGTATTAAAGCGTGTTAACCTAGAAGTAACCCATTGACACTTCACTTAAAGTTTTTCACGTCATAATTGGACGGAAACACTGCCGACGGTAGACTGTTCCAATCCTTAGCAGATCGAAGTATGAAGGTCCAAGCGAAACGCTTGATTCTAATATGCGAAATATCGACTAGAGATTTATGTTTTCAGTGTGTCTGTAGGTCTAATGGTATAAGTGGTAAGGCGATGATGGTAAAAAAGTATTAAGCAGTAGAACATCGAGTGACTAGCTACCTAAGCTCCTTGTAATAACCAGGGTATTTATCGACACATAGTCAACAAATATTTCTTTTCGTAAATCAAAGTAAAAACTGGACTTAAGTTACTGAGTTAAAACTTTAGGTCGTGTCCAAAAGTGGGACGTGGGAATTGTCGTATATTTTGATTCTACATAAGCTTTCTTACGCTATTAAGATTTTTATCAGGCTGTTAATCACCAACGCCTATAAAACTTAGTTCAACTTAGTGTTTTATAACTGTTGTATGAGAATATTGAAGCCTTAAATCTAGATACTGACAATTTGTATATAGTGATATTCCATTACTTACAACAAATTTCGGGAGCCAAGCCAACCTTGTCTGCTGGTGGTGCACTCTGCTAATCAACAAATGAGGTTCTGATTCCCACCAACCCGCATTGGGTTAATGAGGTGTAAAATGACCCAAATCGACCCATATGAACCCCTACGACAGCTCCTAGTTCCCAGCAGAACCGGGGGCCATGCTGACTGTATATGGAAATCTTTGGGGGTGGTCAGTAGTCTAGTAGTATGTCCAGCAGTGAACGTCGATCGGTTGAGAATGGTGATGATTATGAAGTAACATAAAGACGTCTCCAACTCCTGTTCGCGAACTTGTTCTTTATTGTCAGTTAAATATAAACGTTGCTAAGAAAATGAAGCTCTACAAATGTGGAGATCTCTAGGGGATGCCTTTGTCCAGCAATGGACGTGTATCGGTTGATGATGATGACGATTTTAATAAATAGACTAATATGGAAACGATTACTTGTAAAGATTGATTATTACATGATAGATTGGTAGTTACACCTTTAGCTTACAGTAGTAGTACCTTAATTTAGTTACCAAATTAAAACGAGATTACTCGTAGCTAAATAATTCGCGTGGGCCGCGATATTTGGCCCGTGGGCGGCCACGCGTGGGCGTTTATTAAAATCGATTCCGCGTCGCTTCGACCGCAGCCGGTGGTATCGAATCAGTCCCTATTGCCCACTTTGTTACATTTTTGTTGTCTATTCACCACTCTAACTGGTATCAGACATTACGTAAATGTATTTTATCCGTTGACACGATTCTATTAGTGTTATTGCTTTACGAGAATTGTTGAATTAACAGCTTTTTGGTCGCAGGTTCGATTTCGAGGATCTTTTCGATCGCAACTGAAAGAGTTCTTGGGTTCGACGATTTTGAAAGTTGAGGTTCTCATAGCCTTAAAATGTTTTTATTCAACTTAGGATCGGAATCTACCACCTCATAGAAATGCCTCGATCCTGAGTATAATGACCGTAAGAAACTCAAAAGGATATAGATGTATGTATACATTATATATATATTCTCATTCAATCATTCAAATTGTCTATGTACTTACAAATCTAACTTAGGAGCTTAATACAGCCCGTACTATTGAGTTATTATGCTTAATGATTATAAAGCGAAATCCCAAATTTGATGATTGAGAAGCGTTCATAGTTAATAAGTAAATAAACTGTTGTAATAAGAACTTGTCAACCAACCCAACAGATGGCGCCACTACGAATAATAGATCACGCTATCGTTTCCTTATCCTTATAAGGATTATACATTTCTGTCCATCGACTGGATATCTCTGGTTCTCTATAAAATACCAAAGACTTGAGACAGTAGCCTATGACAAAGTATACAACTGTAACTATAGGCTGGATCTCTCTGGATCTTCGTAATACTGTTGTACTTGGTAATTTGTTCTGTACTTTGAATCGCTCTTTCATTATCAATATAGTGCTGACATTGCTGCTTGAGTTTTCATTTACTTCTCCTCTCTTCAGTTTTTGGTATGATCTAGTCTTTGGACTCGACCTGAATACCTCTACACTGTATATTTTATAGTAAATTTGAACCTTAAAGACAAGAGTTACCGGTAACGAACCTCGTTTAATAAAGTAACTATTAAGCAAATATCTTAAAGTCCAAAAGCATACAGGTTCGTTTATAAAGCCTTCGCATACTCCCGCCCGTGTCCAATGTTGACACTCGGCAAATTCAATAGCGTGGTCGTGTGGGCGCGTGCCCATACGCTAATTAGACTTCCGGTTCCGGTTTACGTTACTCCACGTCCGGCGGCTATTGTTTCTGCTAACGGGATGCCTGATTTTGGGGTGCGGACCGTAATGCTTTATCACTGCAGTGACAAGAATGTTTTCTTATAGTGGCAGCTCACTGTCCACATAAAGGTTCTTCTTTTTAAGCGATGATAAGAGCGAGACGTTCACATGATGGTAAGTGATACACCTGCCCATAACAACTTGGTGACAGTTATGATATATACAACATCTCATCATGCTCCTCGCTCTGATATTTAAGATGTTAAATCACGTGACATTTGTACCTTCACTAGTTTATAGCGTCCTTTATACAAGAACATAGTAATGATCCTACTCTACTGTTAAATAGTAAAAGTCTCTCTCAATAATATACCAAATTGCGTATTAAGTAGCAAAAATGTTTGGTTTTACTTAAAAAAAAAGTGATCTTTTCAGTCGGCGGTCAGATCAGGTTATACCAAGCGATCACCTCAATCGATTCAGGCAATTGTTTACCTGTCACCGTATACATCAGCTGTTGCTTATCTTGCGGTAACTTAGGTTAAGTTACAACCGCATCTGGCGCAAGTTTCGTAACCCGCCGTCGATACATGTCTCATTGTTAAACTAACATGGCTTCTCATGAGATTTCCTACGCGGATACTGTTTAAAAATCTCATCCAGGGAACTGGTGCTCACTGAATCTTCGGTACCTCAGGAGTGTATCATTGGGTACACAATTAATTAAGGATTTTTTATTTTTCAATGCAGACGAGACGAACGGGACATTCACGTGATTGTAAGTGATACGCCTAACCATAACAACGAGGCGCTAGTTAGAATGGTATACACTGGATACATAAGATGTTAGGTCTCATTACCCTAGTAATTACACTAGCTACAGCACCCTTCAAATCGGATTACAGCAATGTTTATACACTACTGTTTGTCGGCTGCAATAGACGCTGCGGTGGTACTTTTTGCTTTAAAAAACCTGTCAGCCATTTTATGATATTTGTCTTTATTTAAAAAAAATCATTTACATCCTGTCTTCAATATTTTTATCAAGCTATAACTGGTGGTAGGTCTCTGGTAAGAATAGGACTAAGGTAAGTCCTGCTTGATGTAAAAGGCGACTAAAAAGATCTAGGAGTTTCGCGGGCCTTGAAAGTTTGCTCTCTTATCGCTCAACAAGCGAACCTGCCTGGGACAGCATATGGTTCAGCGATGGTGCCTAGGAGGGTTAGGCTTTTCTTCAGAGACATGCTAATGCAGTGTAGAGGGATACCGATGCTTTCTATAAGAGATCCTGGAGCCTCTCCGAATGCACTGCAGACCACTAAGGAGGTTTCAGCGAGTAAGAATTTCACATACTAAACCACAATCTATCAATATAGAGGGTATCTTTCGAAGATTTTCCTCCCGAAACCAAAAACAAATGTCAAATATTTGAAGCTGTGACAAATTGTCGTTTTGTATAGCGCTTCGTTGTAATTTTTTTTATTCTCTTCAGCATTCTCAAGCTGATTAGCGGACGGGCTGACAGCGAAAAGCTTTATAAAAGTCATCGCTATCAAAACCGCTAATACTTCGGAACTCGTTTCGCCGAAACTAGCTTGTACGGTGGGCGCATTAGTCTCGCAGCTGTTGTCATAGCGAATGTTCGTACTGGACGCTTTATCTGCTGTGTTGTACATTGTTCAGGCATCAATGAGTGCTTTGTTTGCCGCCGTATTAGCTGTTCGTGTTGTCTCGTGAAGGATTTTAGTGGCTGTTTATAATGGATTGAGCACTTACAGAACTTGTAATCACGATTAGCATCTCCTCTCTTTAGAACTTTTAATTGTTATTCAATAAAACGCCAAGTCTGAGACAGCAATTGTAGACCTTTGTCGATTGAGACTACAGGACTTAGTAATATACATTAAAAATCATGTAGGAATCTTTTAAACAAATAACAAAGAAAGTAATAAAAATGAACGTGGATAGTTATAGGGGTAGAGGAAGACTGAATAAAGTGTGGATGGATTGTGTGAAAGATGACATGTGTGAGAAGAGTGCGAATTCAGATATATCGGCTGATAGAGGTATGTGGAAGTACAATACTCACTTTTTAGAATAAACTCATCTCTTCTAATAAGGTATTTTTTCTTTAAAAGTATAAATGTTACAAGGCACACGTGGACGTGAATAGAAGCGATAACAATTTGCCACTGATACAACGGGGTCAACGACCCCGTTCGCTGGCGTTGCAAATTTGTTCACAAACGTTTCTTTACTTAGCGAGTATGAAATCGGAGCCGCCGTTCCGTTTAGCCAAGTTAAAAATAATCGTGACTTAAGTACTTCGAAAACTCGTGACGCGATTCAAATGTAAGAGTTCAGTTTGTTTTGACAGAACAAATCTTTTTTTTATAAACTAAACCGATGAGTTTTGAGAATATTCACATGGTAGCAAAGAGCAATGAAGTGTTAGAATGTTTACAGTAGACTCTAAGGGATCAAAATCCGGATCGAAACAATTCGACGGAGGACTAAAGTTGGTGATGGATCTCTCAAAATCTGCAAGCTGAAGTGGCAGTGATGGCCCATGAGGAAAAAAGACAGAGTGGGGGTCGCGTACAGGTCGCAGAAGTGTAGGACGCCCTCACTCCAGATGGACCGACGACATCATTACGACGGTCGGAAGTGGGTGGATGGGAGAAGCTGACGATCGCATTTGGTGGAAGACATTGGTGCAAGTCTATATCCAGCAGTGGATAAACAAATGCTGATAATGATGATGAGAGAAATACCTTGTTTTGATAAATGTTTCGTTTGACTTAATTCAATAGGCCAATGGGGGTAAATTGTGTTCATTTGTTTATCATCGGTCGTATCAGAAGCAGTAAATATTACTAATTGTTACTATTGCAACGACGGCAACGTCATTACATCAATCTGTGGTTTAAATTGGTCCACGGGTCCGAATTGAGCGAATTGGCCGGGACCACTTGTGGCTAATTGGTCCCCGGACGAGAGCGGGCGGACCCGCGCGCATTGTTTGCTATTCATTGAGCTACCTTCGGCCTATACTCTTGGTTACGGGACTATAGATACATATAGTACCAACTAATTGGACTCAAGTACCATAGAAGTGCCCCTAAATTTTGGGGTAACTATAATTAATTATACGCATGCTTAATGGGCCATGTAACGTTACAATTCATTTAACTGCTCTTAGAGATTTTGAATTCCTAATTTTTTTATTGCTTTCGGAATCTTCGATAAAAGATACTCTATCTTCTAGAGGGAAATGAAAGTAAGGTGGAGATTTTTACTCATTAAAGCCCCCTCGGTGGTCACCTTCGGCGTTTGGATAGGACACGGTATCTCTGTTCAGAACACAACCGCGGTTTCGCTAACGCCATACTGGTATTACCCGTCCCGAGGTCTGTCCTATGCAGATCCTATCAATGTCGTGAGTACTACAATGACCGGAGATCACGTCCAGCCATCGTCGTCCCCAGGGGCGTTTAGAACCTCTATCCTGAGCACCGATTACCCCAAAGGCCCCATTAAAGTAGGGGAACACCATTTACCAGTGCGGCATGACGCTGCGCGTTAGCGCCACAGCCGCTTCCTCTCCGAGCGGGAAGAGATTTTGGATTCCTCTGGGACATCAATACCGATCCTGTGGAAAAGTATCTCTTGAGTTTCCGCAGGATCCCATTCTGAAATTACAGATAAGTTATAACAGTTTAAAAGAAAACTTATAACTAATAGCTTACAAAGGCGCTAGGGAATAAAAAGAGATAGAGAGTATATTTTAAGGTTAGGTTGATATTAAGTAGAGCTTAAGAGAAACGGCTCGAAGTTAGTAGGGGAGGGTAACTTATAAATGATTTTTTTTAAAGAGAAATGAAGCACTGATCCATTAGATATCACGATTTTTTTAATTTTTGTTTCGATTATGCGCTGCTGTAGATTAAGAAAATAAGACTATGTGTATAAATACTATCAAAAGGTGTACAGTAAAATAAGTTATCTGTACAATCGAATTTATAATCGTTTTTAGGATTTTAGTAAAGGACATAGAAAGAAAAAGAAGAACAATGTATCCACATCTATGGTCATGGGTGTTCTTAATCATAAAAAGATGATCACATTTACATATTTGATGTACTTAACTGCCTTTAATGCAACGGCTAACAGCTTGACCTGTAGTTTGATTCAGGGGTCATGTTTAATTGAGATAAAGTGTTAGTTCGCTGCGGATAAAAAAAATCATATTTACCGCCGATACCTGTATTTGTTTATGAACATTATTTCTACATTAAAACATTCAAAGTTCAGTGTTATATCTAAACATGTGATGTGTCTGTTTGTTCATTCGATTATGAACTGCTAATATTTACTAACACGATGGACATTTAAAGGATTTTGTTAACAGCGCCATCTCTCGGCCTGTTTAGAAAAGATTTTTATATATATTAGATTCGACAAGTTGTTCCATTTCTGCTTTGCTCGCCGGAACACCCAAAGAACTCCCATTGGGAGAAGAAATTTGGAAAATTCTATATTTCAAGCCTTTAGGCCTTAGGCCAGAGATATGGTCATGAGTCTATATAGGGTGAAATGTCTTATATTAGGAGGACCGGAAAGTAATGTCGTTTCTGCGCATGCCAATACTTGATTGTCATTTATCAGCTCATTGTTTTGTTCAGAGGCGTACCAAAGACATTGTGAGGTTATAGTGATTTCTTTACTTATAGACAATTGAATTACAATTTTTTTTTGTAATTTTGGGTAAAATGGCCAGCCAAATACCAGAAGAGGTACACATCCGGCATTGCATGCTCTTTGAGTTTCGCAAGGGAAATAACGCAACAGTTGCTACCAAAAACATTTGCGATGTTTATCCAAATGCACTGGACATTCGTAAATGCCAAAGGTGGTTTTCCAAGTTCAAATCGGGTAATTTTGATCTTTCCGACTCGTATCGATCAGGAAGACCATCAGCGTTAGACAACGACGTGTTAAGGGCGGAAGTGGAAGCAAATCCGTGTCAGACGATCGAGGAATTGTCAAACAGTCTCAACAAACCTTGGTCGACCATCCAAGAACATTTGAAGCAGATTGGAAAAGTAAGCAGAGCAGGTGTTTGGGTCCCGCATAATCTGTCCGAACAGAATAAGGCTAACCGATCAATCACATGCAACTTATTGCTTCAACGACACAACACAGAAGCGTTTTTTGATCGCTTGATCACAGGAGATGAGAAATGGGTCCTGTATGATAACCCAAAACGCAAAAGGCAGTGGCTCTCTCCAAATGAAATCCCTCGGAGTACTGCTAAGCCAGGTTTACACCCCAAAAAAGCGCTTTTGTGTGTTTGGTGGAGTATTCGCGGCATTGTTCATTTTGAATTACTGAAACCTGGAGAAACTGTTACTGCAGACCTCTACAGCGAACAATTGCAGCGAGTCAATCAATCTTTAATTGAAAAGTGGCCAGCGATTGTCAACCGAAAAGGCGTCATTCTCCAACATGACAATGCAAGACCGCACTGCGCAAGGCGAACTCTAGAAAAAATTAATGAATTGGGGTGGGAGGTGCTGCCTCATCCACCATATTCGCCCGATGTTGCACCATCGGATTTCCACTTATTCCGAGCGCTGCAACACTTTTTAAGTGGCAAAACATTTGCAAATTTGGATGATATCCAAAATGCCATCTCTAGATATTTTGCCGAAAAACCAATTAATTTTTATCGATCAGGGATTGAAAATTTACTCACTAGATGGCAAAAGGTTATTGACAATGATGGGGAATACATCATTGATTAAAAATAAAGACTCGTTAAAAATGTATGTGTTTGTATTTAGCTTAAGAAAACGACATTACTTTCCGGTCCCCCTATTATCTATATACATATTAGCTGTTCTCCGCCTGCTTTGCTGGCCGTAATATAAAATTAGACTTAAAATTAGTTTGGAATATTCATTGAGAGTAACTGCAACCGCTAATGACTGTCTACAGCAACCGTTACTATAGCAACCGCATAAATAATACGAAATATAGATGGATATAAAAGTTAATTAGAATAATGAAGGATCGATGAAATTCATCTACAAATCATTTTGCGTCGAATGCTCAGATACTCGTGTCGATACGTTCACTAGTTTTCACGTGATTAATGAAGGATCAAGAACTATTTCCTTTATATATACGAATATACAAATGAATGCCAAAAGACACTAGAAGTATGTAAAAAGATAATCAATCAGTGATATTCTTAGTGTTAGACTGGTGTGTATCACCTGTAGATATTTGTGGTGCTGCATTGACCATAGAACTACTCCAAAAAGTGAGTCGACAGGCAGCCGTAGAAAAAGCTGTTCTCGGTGTAACTCTGGTGGATAGGATTTGAAATAAGCAATCTACTAGAGGATCATGATCACATGGCCCTTATCAAAGTAAACATCTGTGTAAGAAGTGACTACCGGTGGAATAGACAGGTCTTAGCTTGGAGATCAACCGATGAAGACCTCGCATGACAATGAGTAGAAGCCGAAGATCGGGATATATGAAGACCTTAGTGGTCAAGCTGATGATGATCAGTGTTTAGTTAGCCCATAATATGTTATGGTTTCATCAAATTTTTAGCTGATGACAATAAAAGTACCTTATCCATTGCTTTAACTAGACAAATTGTTCAGGAAACTGTTTTTTTTTCTATATTACGAAGGGACGATACTGGTGGGACGGCCACCTGATGGTAAGTGATACGCCAGTCAATAACCACGTGGTGGTAGTTAGGATGACATATATAGCACTATATTGTCTTCGTCTCGTGAGACATAGGTGTTTTCATTAGCTACAGTTCCCTTCAGGCCAGATTATAATAAGGTTGTCAAATATCTCCCTTCCGCTTTTTTGCTCTTTATTCAATGCTTTATAAAAAGTGTTACAGTGATCGGATTTAGTTCAAATATGCGCCGTTTTGTTCGATAATCTGTTTCCATCTAGACGGCAACTTCATAATACCTCCCTCGTAGAAGCCCCCCTCCTTATTTGCGAAGAACTCGGACAGCCACTTTTCACAAGCCTCTTTTGAGTTCAACTTGACACCACCAAGGGCGTTCACCATGGACAGGAACAGGTGGTAATCACTTGGCGCTATGTCCGGGCTATATGGTGGATGCGATAAAACCTCCCATCCGAGCTCCCGTAGCTTCTGACGAGTCATCAACGAAGTGTGTGGTCTGGCGTTGTCCTGGTGGAACACTACATCCTTCCTGTTGGCCAATTCTGGACGCTTCTGGTCGATCGCCTGCTTCAAGCGGTCCAGTTGTTCGCAGTAGATGGTAGAATTAAGCGTCTGGCCATATGGGAGCAGCTCATAGTGGATGATTCCCTTCCAATCCCACCAAACACACAACAAAACCTTCCTGGCCGTCAATCCCGGCTTGGCCACTGTTTGGGACGATTCACCGGCCTTCGACCACGACCGTTTTCGCTTGATATTGTCGTATGTGATCCATTTCTCGTCGCCAGTCACCATCCGCTTCAAGAATGGGTCGAATTCGTTCCGTTTCAGCAGCATATCGCAGGCGTTTATTCGGTCCAGAAGGTTTTTTTGCGTCAAATCATGCAGCACCCAAACATCAAGCTTTTTTTTGTATCCAGCCTTCTGCAGATGGTTTAAAATGGTTTGGTGACTAACTCCCATCTCCTGGGCGATGTCACGAGATGCCACATGCCGGTCTAACTCGATGTAGTCCATGATTTGATCGGTATTTGTCGTCACAGGTCTTCCGCCGGCTGGCTTATCCATGGTGTCGTTTTCACCAGCTCTGAATCGTCGAAACCATTCCTCCGCGGTTCTAAGTGATAGAGTACCATCCCCCAAAACACCATTAATCTCACGGAACGTTTCTCTAGCGGATTTGCCTTTAACGAAGGAAAACTTTAAAATAGCGCGAATTTCGGCGTTAGTGAACTATATGTTTACACGTCTATAACTGTTGAACGCAATATCCAAACTAATTATGCATAGCGTCGTTTTGTAGGTTATGTCAAGACCTTTCAAATTATGTATAGTATTGCCAGATACGAGCTCTGTAGCGCTTTGTACATAGCCGCGAAATTCAAAAGACAAAAAGGCGGAAGGGAGATATTTGACAACCTATTAATATATTATTGTTTGTGGCAGTAGAAATAGCCCCTGCGGTAGCTAGGATCTAGGCTGTTTCCGGCAATAGAGACCTACCACCACATCCACGAATGATTAAGCGTTATTAACTCTGTACCGGTGTTGTTATATCGATATCATTTTAAAATTTAATTAAAAAAAAGTGTATACAGGATGTTCTTACTATTAAATAAATCATCATAACTGCATTATTATTTAATGAAGCGTGAAATAGGCACACCTTTTTCTGATTATCGTTTGGTAGGAACGTGTGGGGCCGGACGGGGTGCCGTGCTGCATTGATGGTAATGGGGAAATGAGTTATATCGTCATTCACATGTTCTCTTTAGAGTTTTAGACTATTACCCATGCTAAGTTGTTTAGGTACGTCCTAAATATATCACTCATTTCTGCGTGAATATCATTGTTAAACGAAGCACTGAAGTTAATGATGTTATTAATGAATACCATCTTCTGTATCAATACGACAAAGTATGCGTGAAATTGTTCACTGAGTCATTATTTTATTGGTGGTAAGTCTCTGTTGCTGGCGACCGTCCAGGTAGTAGGAGCTAGGAGCTAGGAGCCAGGTAGCTAGGAGTAGTAGTAGTGAAATTACTGATGCAATTAGACTTAAGATCTTATGTCTGAAAGACGAGCAAAATGTGGTATACTGTTTAACCGTCAGGTCAACATTAGGTACCATCTTGCTCATGCTTTGGGAAATAAAAAATATATGTAATTGTTTGATTGATAATGCAAATTAGAAGCTATTTAAGTGCACATCCAGCTGTAGTTACACGACTTAGAAGCTGAAGTATAATCAAGTGACAGTAGTCTTACTATTAATCAACAACTTAAGCTACACCAGTTAAAGTTGGGTAGTTAGACACTCAAAAGTAAGTTATAATGTGATGTATAGAAATGTTCTATATAAACAAGCGTCACACTTAAAATAATTTTTTTCATTTGGACCGGATGTTAAAAGTGAAGAATGCTTTTATTTATCTATTTATATATATATATATATATATCTTCGTCGATATCACTCGTGACAGAGTGATCGTGGTGCTCACTTTAGGTGTTGATCGCAAGCTTAACAAGACGTCTCCATTCCTCTCCGATGACCGCCTTCCTAGTGCATTCATACAGTGGCAACCATGATGAGTTATTTACTGCCGCCTTTATCTGGTTAGTCCATCTCATAGGTGTTCTTCACCGTGCCCTGGTACCTTCCACCTTTCCCTGGACCACAAGTCACTCAACAGCTATCTGCTTTGTGCAGCATATGTCGCCAAAAAAGGTGAGGTTACGAGTCTGTACCAAAGATGATAGACACTACTTGATATATATATAAGAGATTTTCACCTATGTAGAGACTCATCACGATATCTCTGGAACCATGAGGCCTGGAGACTTGAAATTTGGTAGGAATATTCCTTCTCAGGAGTATATCTCAATTAAGGATGGATTTTACAAAATGTTATCCCCAAAAGGGGTTGCGGTGTTCATAACGAGATGTCTTAGTAACGGTGGGTTGCCGCCGGACGGGAATATTTCTGATAAATTTCAAATCTAATTATATATTACGGTTACGAGGAACAGATGGTAATATACCATATTTTTGTTAATTGGTAATACCGTATGAATGAAGGTGAAGATAATGTGAACAGGAACATTGACAATATAAGGTTTCCGTTCGAACCCGCTGAGCCGGAAAGCACAGCGTGACGTAGCGACATTTGCGCGGGCTTTTGTTATCGAAGTTTTTTTTTTTAATGTCACTTTTGTTTGTGATCACCTTCGCCGTTGTGCCACGTTCACATTTAAAGACAATTGTTTTAATGTTGACTTTATCATTATTATAACATGACCGTTGCCGTTATACTGCTGTTTTTTTTTAATTTGTATTGATTTCATTTTATTATCAATGTCAAATGCAACTCATCAAATTATGAGACTAATCAGGGTATGTTGAAAGTTTTTTTTTTTTTTTTATATATAAAATTTATATAATAGTAGTATCCTTTTACTACTAAATAATAATGAATATTTTTTTTAATCAATTAAGCATGAAAAAGTGCGGCATGTTAACTTGATGGTAAGTGATACCCCATCCTATAACCATAGACAAATCATTCCGCGTCGAACGGTCAGTAGCGTTGCGTAGTTTTGCGTGATTGGCGAACAAAGAAGACCCAATTTCATATATATATAAATAAAAATTTTTAGATTAATATATTTCCTTTCAATAAATATTAGTAAATTTAACGTACTGTCATTACTTAAGAGACGAGCTCTCACCACGTCGCGCACAGTGATGCCCCGATGCCAGGGTATCGGTCATCAATTCCCCGCCATCAGATCAGATAAGGCGCCGCCCAAAATGGCGACCGCTCAAATTAGAGTCGCGTCGTGTGTTTAATCAGCGGTCATAACACTGCGGAAATTGATGTCGAAACTTTAATGTCTTTATTCTACAGACCCGAGATTTACAGCGTGTTCCTGATAAGTTCACCGCATTTTAAGTGAATCACGGTCGAACACTTTTCCGGTCACTTTCACTGGTGTTTCTGTCGCCCGACACCGTTTAGGTACAAACTATTGCGGCCGAGAAATAGTACTATGCAAATATTACTGTGTTCCGGTTTAAATGGAGCTGTAGCTAGTGTAATTACTGGAGTAACGAGACTTAACAGCTCAGTGTGAAGAGTGAAATGTGGTGAAGGCGTATCGCTTACCATCACTTGAACGTCCTGCAAGTATCGTCGCTTCGTGGAATAAAAAAAATTAGTTCTTGGTACGATTCCTGAGCCATATGTAATTGATGATGGTAGGGTTCTTTGAATATCGATTGACTATTCACCAGTCTTAACCCGTTGCCATAACAGCGTTGCTGCTTTCCGGATGTCAACAAATTAGATCCTGTGCATCCATAGCACTTTACCGTCTTCAGTCAGATTGTCGTTGCATATAGTTTTAATTAGAAAAGTCTGTTTTTTTAACTATTAAGCTATACAGAATAATTGATGGTTAATTCATTATTGCGGTTCATAAATCACATCGGTCGGTCCTGCGTTGCACGAGAGGTCGTCGTTTATAGAGGTTCAAATGGGGGGATACAAGTTATTTCCCACCCTGCTGGCCCAATGCGGGTTGGTGGGAGCCAGTGCCTCGTTTGATGATTAGCAGGGTGCACCACGAGCAGATGAGCATGGCTTGGATCCCGTCAATTGTTGTGTTATATATTGTTTACATTCTATACAGCATATATTGAAGTCTTCTAGTGATACTAATAGTGACATCCCAAGCCTATGATAGTGTCTAACAATGTTCTGTATTAAAATATCGATTATTTTTATTTCAATAACCGTGAACAATCAATAAATTATAATATTAGTTATATATATATATACATATAAAAAGAAAATCGCTGGAAGCCAAAGGATTCAAACAGCGCAAGACAGTGGTTTGTGTAACATATTACAGAGACCTATGTCCAGCTGTGGACATCTATGATTTAAAATGATGATTAGTTATACAACAAATTGTTTGATATGTAAATAGTTGTTTTTTTTAAGTTACTCTTTAATCTATTTTAACAATTTAGATCAGCCTGTAGCTGATGGTGAGAGAGTAGCCCCATTGTAAGACTTTTTAATTCGGAACAATAAAACGAGCCATAATTTGGCCCCCGGGACGGTGGACCGTCGGGCCGTATAAGGCGCACCATTAAAGGTATCGCCGGAGATAACAATCAACTCGATGCTCTTTCGGGTGGCACTTCACTTCACTTCACGTAAGAAAACAAACAGGCGAGGAGTAGGAGGGGTAGGGAGGGAGAACTGATTTATTACAAATTCATTTTCGTTTTGAATTATTGAAATCTACTTAAATGTAACAACCCCTACTCCTAGTAATTTTTCTAGTAATTTATCTAGTAACATTTTGTAAAATCCATCCTTAATTGAGATATACTCCTGAGAAGGAATATTCCTACCAAATTTCAAGTCTCCAGGCCTTATGGTTCCAGAGATATCGTGATGAGTCTCTACATAGGTGGAAATCTCTTATATAATAGGGGGACCGGAAAGTAATGTCGTTTCTGCGCATGCCAATACTTGATTGTCATTTGTCAGCTCATTGTTTTGTTCAGAGGCGTACCAAAGACATTGTGAGGTTATAGTGATTTCTTTACTTATAGACAATTGAATTACAATTTTTTTTTGTAATTTTGGGTAAAATGGCCAGCCAAATACCAGAAGAGGTACACATCCGGCATTGCATGCTCTTTGAGTTTCGCAAGGGAAATAACGCAACAGTTGCTACCAAAAACATTTGCGATGTTTATCCAAATGCACTGGACATTCGTAAATGCCAAAGGTGGTTTTCCAAGTTCAAATCGGGTAATTTTGATCTTTCCGACTCGTATCGATCAGGAAGACCATCAGCGTTAGACAACGACGTGTTAAGGGCGGAAGTGGAAGCAAATCCGTGTCAGACGATCGAGGAATTGTCAAACAGTCTCAACAAACCTTGGTCGACCATCCAAGAACATTTGAAGCAGATTGGAAAAGTAAGCAGAGCAGGTGTTTGGGTCCCGCATAATCTGTCCGAACAGAATAAGGCTAACCGATCAATCACATGCAACTTATTGCTTCAACGACACAACACAGAAGCGTTTTTTGATCGCTTGATCACAGGAGATGAGAAATGGGTCCTGTATGATAACCCAAAACGCAAAAGGCAGTGGCTCTCTCCAAATGAAATCCCTCGGAGTACTGCTAAGCCAGGTTTACACCCCAAAAAAGCGCTTTTGTGTGTTTGGTGGAGTATTCGCGGCATTGTTCATTTTGAATTACTGAAACCTGGAGAAACTGTTACTGCAGACCTCTACAGCGAACAATTGCAGCGAGTCAATCAATCTTTAATTGAAAAGTGGCCAGCGATTGTCAACCGAAAAGGCGTCATTCTCCAACATGACAATGCAAGACCGCACTGCGCAAGGCGAACTCTAGAAAAAATTAATGAATTGGGGTGGGAGGTGCTGCCTCATCCACCATATTCGCCCGATGTTGCACCATCGGATTTCCACTTATTCCGAGCGCTGCAACACTTTTTAAGTGGCAAAACATTTGCAAATTTGGATGATATCCAAAATGCCATCTCTAGATATTTTGCCGAAAAACCAATTAATTTTTATCGATCAGGGATTGAAAATTTACTCCCTAGATGGCAAAAGGTTATTGACAATGATGGGGAATACATCATTGATTAAAAATAAAGACTCGTTAAAAATGTATGTGTTTGTATTTAGCGTAAGAAAACGACATTACTTTCCGGTCCCCCTAATATTATCATTACTGGGTCTTGTAGCACTCTTCATTAAGGACAGAGTCTATTTCCATCAGGTTCATCTAGATTCTATTGGATTCTTCACGGTGTATTCCACCTATAGATCAGCTTTAGGGACAGGTCAAAATTGAACTATCACGGCTTGACTGTATCTAATTAAAAGTATTGCTATGTGAAGTTACTTTCAAGCACTTTCCTGCTATGATTATACATATCATATACCATCAGATTTATTCTCATTTTGTAGTTTTAAAAAAAGTAAATCTCCGATAAGTTTCATCCAAATCCCTTCAATACAAATGGTACCATCAGAACCTTTGAATTGCAGTCTCAAGACAATCGTTCTTACAATGTTGAAAGATCACGACTAGCAATTTATTTTATAACACTTTGGTGGTAAACGGTCACCGCAGCCTATAATCGGCATTACCACCAGACGTATCACTGGACATGTTACCGACTCTGCAGAAATCTTTTCACACCCTTTTTGAAGAACTTAAACTAGCTATCGTCTTCTTCAAGTTCTTTTTAATGATGGTGTTACCACCATCTTTAACTCACTGAGTATAAGAAATCTTACCTTATGACTAATATCGCTGATCGGTAGAAACTGTTGGTGAGGGTCTGCGGGCGTGTTTTCCCCGTGACTCATGCGACATACACCACGGGCCTAATGTCCGGACAACATTAGCCCACCGCCTAACGAATAAAGTAACAAAATAAAACCAAAACTCACTGATATCCAGTGGCTAATAGACTGACTAATCATTGCTAAGTAAAGTCGTGTGGAAAAGTTTATATCAATATCAAATAAAACTCCATAGTGCAGCGATAAATGCATACAACCTCATGGTTAGGATGTAGGATTTGATTCTGGTTGGTGACATACTGGTCAGCTATCGCGTGATGTAAATCTGCCAACATAACAGTGTTGCTGTGTTCCGGCTATGTAAGAGAGCCCAGAGTAGTCTGGGCGACTATGTTTCACCAACTTTCTTATGTGGCGGAAGATCTTCAAAAGATATCCCTGGGACTAGAGCAATGGCTTATGTGGGATTTGTTAAAACCACTAAAATCCTTTTTATTGATCATCTTCAGTGCGATGCGGACTGAGATCCACTATATACAAGTCTGGAAACTCCCCAGTATCCTTGCTGTGCTAAAATAAACACGAGACCAGCTCGTATTTGTTGCCCACTCCGAGGTCTCTTATTGGGTAAAGATAAAACGTAATTGTTTGAATGAATTACGTCATTATCTTTTTTTTAATACCTACTCTTCTCCATCTCTGCGACTTCACCTCGGCTGCAAAGGGAAGTACAAACCTTCCCTCGCAGCCTATCAGCACACATCCGAGGTGAGCTCACTGAGATAACCTGCAGCGGCCGCCTCGGGCCGGCCGGGCAGGTTCTTCTTACCTTCACTAAGCTACCACGCCTACTAAGCCCCATCACCACGACAAGACGGAAACCTATTCGGGGGGTCATTGTCTTAACGTGAAGATTACTTCTAGCCCAATGTAGATTAAAGAAATCTAGATCTAACATATCCATTCCATTTAAATATCTCCATCAGCTGTGATGATGCTGATGAATATGCCTTCGGCTGTTTCTAACTCTACATCATTTTATTCTCTATATATATTCACTTTCATTATTACATGTAAGATATATGTTAAATAAATATGATAGTTAACGAGTTATGTGTGTGTCTGTACACAATCAGTATAAAAGGCGCACATCGGTACGATCAGGCCTCGGTAAAGGGTGCGCCGAGGTGTGAGGGTCATGAGGAGTGCAGTGGGGAGGAGGTTCATTAGTTCAATATTGACGTCTGTCATTACTCTGTGCTGCAGGTGTGTGTAAATTCTCAAAAGGCTGAGGTGATAAAGGATCACCTCAGCCTTTTGAGACGAGAAAATACTGAAGTGCAGTAATAGTTTACATTGTCGCATTGTGGTTATGATGAACATGAAGGTGGACGTCCACCAGTTTGTCCAGAACGTGTAGGTATACTATCAATGTCGCAATTAAAGCCTTAATGTGTAATGTAGTGGATACATTGCTGGATTAGAGCAAAAGATTGCTGGACTCAAGTGGCAGTAGGACTGACACATATTGATCGAAGGACTGATGGCCGATGGGGCAGTAAGATCCTCGAGTGGCACCCGCGTACCGATAGAAGTGGTATGGGAGGCCTCCCACAAGGTGGACCAACGATCTGGTGAAAGTCGCGGGAACCCACTGGATGCGAGAGACCGATCGATGTGGAGATCTCTGGGGTAGGCCTATATCCAGCAGTGGACCTCTATGGACTGATGATGATGAGTGGATACATTTGTTTTCAAAGGATACAATGAACATAATTAAGTATCACGCATATCTGTTTTGGTCTCAGGCTCGAATCTGCACAAATTAGATATACTTAGAGTGGTCACAAGATCTCGCGGTATACAGGTTGTAAGGCATAGTATCTATCGTTAAAGCGACGCTAGCTATGGAAGAGATTAGTGAGACATTCACCTGATATTAAGTGATACGGCTGCCTATAACAATGTGCGCTAATAAGAATGATATATGCAACAATACATTGTCCTCGTCTTACACATAAGAAGTTAAGTCTTGTCTCCTCAGTAATTTCATTAGCTACAGCGCCTTTAAAACCGGAACACAGTAAGAACACTAACGTTTGCTTACTGCTGTTTGTCAGTAGATATAGCTGCGGTGGTACGTAGACGATCTCCTGCAACATAGTCCTACCACTAGCGGATATATATGTATGAGTCTGTCAAAGCACTGACATCTTGGACATCATGGTGTAGTTAGACGATTTAAATTTATGAGTTCAACATGGCGTTCACATAATTATTCATGGAGTATGAATGGATAACTGATTTTAGGACGTGGAGGATGCTAATGGATTGATGTGGGACTGTTGTGACGCGCACGCGCATGCGCACAATGGCCGAACAAGCATCAATCATACGCCACGCGCACAACTCAATATTAAACAGATTTAAACGTTACGGATTCGAACCCGTCGCGACCGGTAATTATTCATTCTTGAATATCCAATGATTAAAAATAATCTACACTCTCCCTCAAATATTAATTACCACCCTCATTATATATATTTAAATTTGATGCGGTCCGAAGATAGGGCTCGCGCGGAGTTTGCTTACTAAGCAAAGGCACGCCTACAACTTAATAAGATTATCAAGCACTATTCTTTTTCTCCACTTCCAGATCAGACCATGGTCAGAGAGACCAGTAGATATAGTTACCACCAGCGGTATTGAATATATAATACTTATCATATAGCATTGGCAGTCCCCCCACACTAGGTTATCCTACGATCTGGTTAAGGCTGCGGCCAGCGCCTTATCTATCGATGTGAAGATCTATGGGGCAAGTCTATGTCCAGCAGTGGACGTCGTTCGGCTGATGATGATGGTGATGATCTATCACTTAGTAAGCCACCGTTACAAATCTAGCGCCTAACGCCTGAGGAAGTTCGACGAGGCTGAAAACCAGCGTTGATCGGAACTACTGCTCGGGTCAGCATTAGCTGAGCTTTCTTCTCCTGGATTTTTTATTTCTTTATTTTTTTAGAATCGTAGCTTTGATCCACCACGACGTCTGAGATGTACTTGTGATTCAACGGTTTCCTCAACCGGAAGTTCAAGCAACTGAACAAACTCTCGTCTATGAAGTCTTGGTATTACAGTAGCATCTATCGTAGTTCTGTTGCCGATTGGTACTGTGCGAAGGTTACTTCAGATTTAGTGATATTACTGTGATGACGAGACGTATACTGTCTACCAGTATCTTCTTTATATATTCTGTATTAACTCTACACCTTGATTACAGGTAACAACATGGACACACAGCACCGCCAGGTCGATCAGAAGTCGAATCAGTGGTTCGGTGCGACGCTGTCGAGTACGGGTCGCAATGGCCCTATTGTGGTAAGTTTTAATACTAACAACTTTAAGTTACTGGTGGTAGGTCTTTATTGTTGGAGACCGTCTAGGTACCACCGCAGCTTTTTATGCTTCCATACAGTAGTATGCAAACATAAGTTTTCCTGTTTGAAGGGCGCTGTAGCTAATGAAATTGCTAGAGTAAAAAGACTCGACGTCTTATATCTCAAGGCGACGAGCGCAATGCGGTTCAGTGTTTACCATTATAACTATTGCTGTATTTTTATGGGTAGGCGTATCACTTACCATCAGGTGAACGTCCTGCTGGTATTGTAAAAAAAAAACTCGTCCCGTTATAAATTCGCCCGGTGAAAGGACCCCGCGATCCTCCCGCATGAGTTACGGCCGCCGTTCGTCTGTTAACGTTTATGAAAAATGAATTTTGTTTGCCGTTTTAAATTTATCGCCGCGAAATCGTTGTTCGTAACTTAACGACCGGAAAGAGATAAGCTGTAAGTTATATTTTTAAGTTACGATACATCTATACGTATGCTGTTAACGTGTCTCCTTTGTTCGTCGATCACTTGAAAAGTGGTGAACGTATCGACATAGGAACATGGGTATTCGACGCGGAATGATTTGTTTATAGGCAATTTATTTATTGAACCTCATAGATCCTTCACCATTTCATTTCTAATTAACTTTTCATTTGGTATTAAGTATGCGGTTGCTATAGTAACGGTTGTTATGGAAAATCATTTGCGGTTCCTTTCGAGGAATATTTCAGACAAATATCAAGTCTAAATTTATAATACGGCCAGCAAAGCGGGACGGTTAACAGCTAGTCTATTAATTTAAGCTGATGTTAGGTCTCTGTTGCTGAAGACCGTTTATCTAGGTACCATCTCAGCTCCTATTTGTATCCCCAAACAGTAGTATGCAAACATTACTGTGTTCTGGTTTGAAGGGCGATGTAGCTAGTGTAATTACAGGGGTAATGAGATTCGACATCTTGTCTCAAGCGACGATCGCAATGCGGTGTATATCATACTAGCGATACGTTGTTATAGGCAGGTGTATCACTTAACATCAGGTGAACATCCGGCTCGTCCGTCATCCGGATATTTATTGACTCATCACGAGATCTCCGAGAGTATTGAATGTAGACTCACATTGATACAGATAGCAAAACACGAGCTGCGTTGGTATACGTACATCACTAATAAGGATACACACACGTATTATGCAGTGTGTGTATCCTAGACGGTATCGTTAGATAGTTCGGGCAGGTCGTCGCCGGCCCCATAAACTGCTACAGTGACCTATAAAGTTTATGGGGCGAGTGATGGCGCTACACCCTTCCTGTTACACCCACCTTCCGCCGCCGCCGTTACCTACTCCGTGTCACTCCGTCACTCCGTCACACGTCAACGTACAATGGATTTTATCGTTCGAACATATTACTCGGTTTACTTCGCACGACATAAATAGTACACTTTTTATGGTTAGTGGATGTATATAATAGTCTTTTTATTACTATACATCATCATCATTATCAGCCGATAGACGTCCACTGCTGGACGTAGACTTCTAAAGATCCCTACATCGATCCTGCAGTGCCCGCATCGCCAGGCACCAGCCGTCATCTGTAGGGGTTCATGGGGGGATTTGGGCCATTTCCCACCACGCTGGCCCAATGCGGGTTGGTGGGACTATAACTATATACTTACAATTTCTAATTCTATTAGAAGTAAAATTTCTATTAATCATACAACATGTTTATCTACTAGTAATAGATCTGTCTTATTTTTCCTGGCGGTAGGTCTCTTCCTACTGGTGATAGGTCTCTGTTGCTATAGACTTTCTAGATAGGTACCATCGCAGCTACTATTGCAGCCGACAAACAGTACTGTGTAAACATCACTGTATTCCTGTTTGAAGGGCGCTGTAACCAGTGAAATTACTGGGGTAATGGAACTTCAAATATTATCTCTTACAATGTGGCGTTGTGTACATCATCCTAACTAGCGTTACGAGGTTATTAGCAGGCGTATCCCGATGTATCACTTTCTATCATCATCATCAGCTGATAGACGTCCACCGCTGGACATAGGCTTCCCCCAAAGATTCCCACCTCGATCGGGTAAGGATTTATATGAAGGGATTTGGGCCTTGGGCTTTCTCATCTCGTCGCTACTTAATACTTGCTTCACTATTTACGGGATCACCATCACTCAATACTGTGTGAAATTAAGTTCAAGTGTTAGTGCAAAAAAAAAATTATGTATATTTTATACAGTATACAGTTGGGATGGTAAACATAAAAGCGGTGGTGAAGAAAAAATATGGTATTAATAAAATGATGGAGTTGGAGTCATTAATCTACCGGCCCCTTCGAGGAGGCGCAGTGACATTTCCAACAATTGGGACACGGCTGCGGCACCGTCCGATGGGGTTGGCACACCACCAGGTCACGGGGTCAGCTTTACGATTTGTTTGCTCAGGGTTCACCTTCACGGGTAACGGCGTCGGCTATCTAAATCACCAGGTCTATCCTCGGCTTTATTAAAGCTAACGACCAAGGAGGTCAGATAAAAGAGTCTCCGCTAAATTAAACTCTCACACGCACACTGGCCTATATTTGTATTAAATCGCTATATACTACTATTAGCCGTATATTTTATCACCAAGAAATAAGTGATTGGTGTTTAAACATCACTTTATACCTGTTTGAAAGGAGTTGTAGCGTTATAATGAAAAAAATGTATGGTATGTTTAGGCTTGAACATGATGTGGTGTAGTATAAACATCTTAACTAGTATCATGTTTATTATGAGCAGACGTATTACTTACTATTGAGTGAAGCTCTTGCTTGTCTTCTCGCATAGATTCTTTCAAGAAAAGCCACTAAGCACTTTATATTTATTGTTTGAAACTATGGTAAATATCAAAAATCAGTTCACGACAATAGTTCAATGTCTCTCTGGTCACTGTCTGTCTGTTTGGTTATAAATCTATAAAGTGTCTATTTCTGCTGATGAACAGTAGTGAGTAAACATTACAACGTTCCGGTTTGAAGGGCGCTGTAGCTTGTATAAATACTGAGGTAAAGAAACCCGACATCTTGTCTTAGTGACCAATGTAATATGATGCAGTTTATCCATCCTAACTAGCGCCAGTAGTTATGAGCAGGCGCATCACTTAACATCACGTGACAGTCTAGACTTGGCAAGCTAGTATCATTGCGTCATTGAATAAAAAAAAATTTGATTTGAATCTTCTAGTACTGATCTACAAGCACTGAAAATTTTGAGCTATTGGATTATAATATGAATATCCTTCAAGATGCAATACGTTGCTGCCATCGTCATCATCATCAGCCGTTGCTGTAGTGATGTTAAATATGTTAAGTTCGATTACTCACACGAATACCTCCTCGGTTTCAGGGCTGCGTTTTTTTTTTGCACGCCATTTTTAAAATGATCGGGCGGACGCCTTCGCCGAAGTGCTCTCCGCCGCGCTCTGATGCTGCACGGTTTTTGCCTCTCCCTGCGTAAGGAGTCGGAATTTTTATTTCGGTATGCCGAATTGGTGCAAAAAGCTGACTCTCTCAGCGCTGCTGTCCCCGCAATTTGTTTAGCCGTTTTGCTCCATTTGTAGCCGGAGTACAGCGCGCACGGAATTTATTATACGCCTCTAAACGCTACAGGATGTACAGGAACCACACCGTTTCCTTTTCGCCTTTTTTTTTATTTTCAACGATCCCATTTCGTTTATCGCTGCTATGCTGATTGATCTGTTAATCATCATCATTTCTTTATATTCTTACTGCTGATTAAACTGTTAGTGCGTTTAGTAGTTAAAAATATAATTTAGAGTCATCCGTTCAACAACGAATTCCTGTATTATTTCATTTTCATATATACGTTAACCGGAAGACCTGGTGAAGGTTGCAGGAAGCAGCTGGAAGCGGGCAGCGCGAGGATCGATCGATGTGGAGACCTTTGGAGGAGGCCTATGTCTAGCTGTGAACGTCTGTCTGAATGATCATGATGATAAACACAGATTTTTCCATTATCGGTTCTATTATTGTCATCATCGATTCCACTTCAAGTTCATATTGATAATATTATTAGTTAGGGTTATATGTTCTAATATGTTATATCTAAAAATATAGTATAATGGATAGGTACTTCTTTAAGTCTCAAATATAGAGGCTATCTTGTTCTTGCGTGTAGTCTCGGGCTATTAAGAATAGGACTAAGGTACGCCCTCATCATCATCAACAGCTACTAGACTTGTATGCACCGTTACTACTAATATATATGTAATTTTATATTATTCTTCTTCTTCGGTATCATTCTTCATAGAGTGGTCATGATCATCACTTCAGATTTTGGTGGCAAGCTAACTCAAGCTACACTTTTTTCAACAGTTGAACTTTTCGTAGATTGGAACCGAATGCGCTATACTTCGGTTTAGTTTTTAAATAAATAATAGTTTAAAATTAAATCATACTATATGTTAGTTGTATCACTTTAAAAATAGTGTATTGATTTATAATTACTCGCCTGCTGATCGCTGGCTGGGCGCCGGTGTTTTTACTGGAATTATTTATGTAGCAAATTGCTCTCACGAGTCGGCGGCTGCTCGTCGCTAGCTTGCTTTGGTGCGACGTGTAATGTCGTCTCCTATTCAGGCATCGGTATTGTTCAATTTGATTCAATCACCATTTTTATGGTGCTCATCCTTAATGTTGTCGCCAGAGTCGACTCGTCTTAGTGTTGTTATATGATAAACTAATCGTTCGACATCCTCTTTAGGACATTAATAAAACCCTAACGTCTGGTTGGGTACCATGTCGGCGAATATTTTTGTCGACAAACTGTTGTGTGCAAACGGATGCTAAAAAAGCCTTCTAATTGATATCATTAAGATGAGAAGATTTAACATCTTATGTATCAAGGCGACGGGCACAATGATGCGCTGTATATAACAACCTAACTAACACTATATTGCCACAGGCAACATTTCGGATGAAATACGTCTTCATCATCATTATCAGCATTTAATTATCCGCTGCTTGATATAGGATTTTCTTATTTTGTTCATATTCTTCTCCAAACAATGTTCCAAATAGTATCATCATACATTACCTATGTCCTTGTGTAATTCAAAAGATTCCTCTTAAAAGTCTATATTCCTCCTACATTTCCTTATTCCTACCCATAGTGGTCAATTATGTAAAATAAACCCCAATGAAAAGGAAACACAAATTACGGTCTCCAGTACCCGGCAGCTCTGCTATTCCTGGCCAAGGTGGCGATCACGGTTACAGTGGGACAAGGGGTGCTAAGTATCCCCGGAATTAATTACAATTACTTATAATTATTAGCTGTTGGTCTGTCTTGTAGTAGATCATCAACCGCTGTATCTGGAAGTGCTACAGTTAAAAAATTTGCTATATTCAGCGACGTATCAAGACATGTTGAAATATCTTCACTAAGTTTTTGAACTGTCTTATCACGAGCGACCTTATCATCAGGTGACAGTCTTACTTGCCTCGCCTCATTACTGTTAAGAAAATCATTATCTTTGTTCACCAGTCCACTAGACACAACCCTATCTGTGCAACACTTTCTAATTCGAAGTCTCTCTAAACGATCTATTACGATGTTTTTACATATATGGTCGTAGCAAAGTACGTCCAGTTACAATCTGGTCTCGCGCATGCGCTTCCCGCTGTTTACATCTATCTGCAGATTAGGAGTGCGTGTGAGGAATGTTTGTTTTTCGTATTACATAAAATTTCCTTTAGAATTCTATCGGCCATCGAATAGTTATTACAATTGCAAATAAATATCCTGCGATAAATCGTCAGATATCACCAGTACCGCCGTCACTACACGCGGCGCCGGTTGCGTACGCGCATCTACTTAGACCAGCAAAGATGATACAATGAATGCAGTGGAATCTATTATTTAAAATTAGCAGTACCTGATCGATTTGCTAACCATAACATCCTCGTTTTGGAGAAGGAATTTGGAAAATCCATTCTTGGCTGACTCCTAAATGCCAAAAGCAATATCCGAACCTCTAAATAGAAACTATAGATTAGAATAAGCTTATAAACTTTGCTCCTCAAGAGCCACATGATACAATTGGATAGAAACATACGCTGGTAGACTTTTTCAATCTTTCGTTGTTTGTCTATGAAGAAGAATGCTAAATTCATTCTTCTGAAACACGGAATATCGGCACCGCAGGATTGATCGTTAGTTTATACGTCTGATGGTAATAAGGGGATGTTAGTACCAGTTCTGAAGAATATTCTTCGAAATGTATTCGTCAGAACATCTACTCATTATTTCGGTTACAATCAATATGACGATTTGCTGAAGATTCATGATCATTTAAATGAAAATACTTTTTAAAAAAAACTACATCTTCTTTCAGATTTTGCCGTTATGTCTGTTATTTTAAAAAAAATTTGCCCTTATATCGTATATATAACTAAACTTTGAATATCACACGATCTTACTTCATCATCAGCCTTAATCGATCGAGTTCAGGTATTGTTAAAGCATCTAAAGGTAGATGCTATACCTTTAGCTACCTAAACGGTCATACCCCTATCATACATACATATATATCACGCCTCGTTCTCAGTGGGGTAGGCAGAGACCAGCTCTCTCCACTTGCTACGATCCTTGCTCACCTCTCCCGCTTCCTCCACTTTCATGAGCGTCTTCATGCATGCTCGTCGGTTGTGAGTAGTAGTCAGATCATCTGTAATAATAAACGAACTGGTTCATTCCTGATAGTAAACGGAAATATAATCTATGGGCATTCATCTAGTAGAGGCTTCTTCAAATTTCTTTTAGACGGTTGTCGTCAGCGTTATACTAAAAAAATATAGATTTCTATGTAATTGTTCTGGTTCCGTAGCTTAGTCTATGGCCAGTGCATTGCATTTCATTGTGAGATCTGTGCCCAGTCTGTATATGGCATTGGGTTGATTGATTCGACGATATCGCTAGGATTCTAAGTAAGCATTGCATTGTTTCCTTTTGGACTTAGAACGATTTATATGCGAATTATACGTTGCCCATGCGTGGTAAAAGTAGCCCAATGGAAATGGTAATATGATGTTGGCACCGCGTCTATTGGTGAACGTGATGGGTATTTTTTATCGACAGAGAGCCGCATTGGTGCATCGGAAAGTTTTAATATTTATGCTCATGCTGTACCAATTTATATATCTGTATGTTTTGTGGGTGTCTATCGATTGTTGATGATGATGTTCGTGACATGATTTCTGAATTAACTCTCTGGATAATAAAATCATAACATTAAATCAGCAGTTACTAGTAGATTATCAGTTACAGGTAGATTAAGTTACGTTATAAATATTGCCGACGACCTGGTGAGAATAGCGGGAGATCTTTGAGGAAGGCCTATGTCCAGCAGTGGACGTCTATTAGCTATTGATGATGATGATGATGTATGCCTGTTAAAGCTATTGATGACTACATATCATCTCTGATTTTTTATAGTTGATATTGGTATTCCTGTTAATAAGAGTTTTATAACAGAACTTCCGGATTTTTTTTCTTCTTGGTCAATCTTTGTCATCATCTATCTTTGATAGCTCTGTGATGAGTTATCTAAAATTGGTAAAATATGTATTTGTCTCTTTTAATATTGCCAATTAAATATTTAATAACTTTACTAACGCTTCAGATGAATATAAATCACAACTAAAATTAGTTAGGATTTAGAATAGTTTTTTATGGTTATAGGTCTCTGTTGCAGAACATCGTTTAGGTACACTCGTAGCTTCTATTTCTAGACTATAGTTTGCATTACCGTTGTCTGATTTGGAGGGTGTTCTAGCAAGTGAATTTACAGGAGGTAATTAGAATTGTGTCGCTGCGTCGTTTTTAGACGCGTGTGTGGTGTTCTGTTAACTAGCGCTGTTACTTATGAATGTTTCCTTTAGTGTAATAAAAAAATGGTTTTAGTTTTAAGAACACCCTGTGTAAAAATGATTTGAAGTAACAAATTATCCGGCGATTTGTCAGTGGCGAATGTTTTCGTTCTTGCGGGCGCGCTCGATACGGCGGGGCCCGGCGACAGGTACACTCGTCCGATTCGGAAGGCCGGCCCTTATACGGGGCACCGCTTATTGTCTCCTTTCTTAGCGGATATCTCGAATACCTCCCTCGTTGTGATCTGCCGAAAGGGTTAAAAAAACCATACGCACGCGATGATGTGTTGATTTAATGATATTAAACTTAAAGTATAAAGTATTATCGTCGTCCATGTAACAAGTAAAAAGGAAGATACGTATCCCGTAGTGAAGACTCTCACGTGGCTGAATGCAGTTACGAGTTAAGTCTTATGTTTGCCTGATCAGGACAATGACTGGACGTGGTCTCCGATCATTGGTGTAGTAATCGCGAGGCTGGTACGGTCTGCATAAAACAGACCCCGACAACGGCTATCCCAATATAGCGTTAGAGAGGCTTCAGTTGTGTTCCGAACGTAGATGCTGTGACCAATTTAAAAACACCGTAGGTATTCCCAGAGGGTTTTAGTGGGAAAAATCTCCACATAACGCTGACTTCTCCCCAGAAGACAGATTATCTTTTCGAAGATTTTCTCCCCGGGAACAAAAAAAAGAGCTTAAGTTAGAGCTAATCGAAGAAAACCTTGTCTAAGACAGACAATTAAATCTGGAATATAACCTTAAGGTTAACGGTGTAAGGGGTTCCGACCAACATCTTACGGAGCCCGAGCCAACTTCACCTGCACGTGGTTCACCCTGCTGGATAACAGGCAAGGCTCTTACCGTCTACCAACCCGCACTGGGCCAACCTTGGTGGGTTACGACCCAATTCCTTCTCAATGAATTCCAATGTTCTCCACATTCTTTGAAGGGCGCCTGTGTCCAACAGTGAACATCTTTCAGCTGATAATTATGATGATCATAACCTTATATTTATTTTAAAGTACACTTACTTTTATATCGAGTAAATACTTTTGAAAAGCCTCGCAATCTTTGACTCGAATAGACAGATTGAGTATAGATTATTAGTCGAAGATTTGTATTCGACCATGCTATGAAATAACACCTGAAAGCAAGTGAAACTTTCACTCACAACATTATGATGTTAGCAAGACAAACACTACACCAGTTACAGCACATTGATCTCGTTGTGGCGGTAGAAATATAACCAGCGCTAGAAGACCTTTGGGCGAACAGATACCAAACACTAGTTAAAAATTTCAATAACTTGTTCATAATTAATATCATTTAGTGAACCTATTCCCTCCCCCCCGTTGATTATTTTTAATCTTAATATCCTCTCCAATCAGTCACGGGGCAAGTGACCTTACCCCGTTAAATCTATCAAGAGGCTATGAGGTTTTTTTATGACCCTATTCATTAGGCGCCATTCTTCATTTGTCTATTACATTTTTGTCGATTCGATTCGGACTGCGAGGAGTTATTTACAAAGATATTAACAATCGATCTTTTTTTTTTGATCACCTATACACATTTCTGTACCTATAAAGAACTAACATTTGACCTTTTCACGTGGTATTAAGTGAGAATAACGCCGTTGAAGGTAAAGCGGGCATCTAGAATACTGGCTCTTGTATGTATTACAGACGGAACAAGCAATTGTAGGCAGATTTACAATATGAGGTTTGTCGTAAAAGAAAAGGTCTACATCCAACGAAACTCCCACTACAAGTGGCACCGGAATCGAACTAGGGACTACTCACCATTGCGTCATGGAGGCAATGTATTATGATGTATATGATGGCAATAGACAATAGTAATAGTAGTAGTTCGATTCTGAAAACGTTTGAGCTTCAGATATAATATCGAGAGGATTACAATTATTAACAGCGAATGGCTTTGACTATGCCTCTGTGAGAAAAGTTATGTATCCCAGTAGTGGGAACAATGGGCTGTTTATTTATTTTTTTATTTAAATAATTAAGCACATAAATACTAATGAGGTATTAGAACAAGAACAATATTAATTGAATGCGCAATCGCGATGCTTGATGATATTGTTGTGAGACTCGCGCGAAGACCATTACGTTTTCCTGTTGAGGCGTCTGCGCAACAAATAGGCGGGATAAATGGCGCATGAGGTGCACATTTCCTCCGCTTCGTGTTTGGTGTCGATCATAAACTGAAAGCGTTAGATCTACTTAAGGATCATCTCCATTATTGGAGGTTAGCCTGTGTTGGAAAAGTTGCTCAACACTGGTGATACCGGTCCACTCCGTTATGTTTAGCAGCCAGGATTCTCTTCAGCATTCAACGTGTCTTTGACTTTGCCCATCACTATAAGTTGAAGTGATGTCTGTCGTACCGGAACACGTGGCCAAGATAATCAACCTTTCCTTTAGGTCTTAGAAACTTGCAAAGAGGTAGAGGCGGTGATGCATTTTCAATGAAGAGAGTTTAGGTAAAACTCCTACATTATCCCTTCCCCCCACGCCGAGAAAACAGGCTTCAAAAGTATGATGTAAAGTAGTCCGATGAAGCTGTAAAGGTCCTCAAGAAGATTAAAGGTAAGATGTTAATACAGAAGCTGCTTTTACGTTTGGACACATCTCCGTCTGTTACCACATCGTCTCTCAACAAGTTATGGTTTAATCTTAACCAATATCAATTAAATGTTATGACTTAATAACCATAAAGGGCCATTTTAAATGCTATAGTGTTTGTCTTTCTAAAGGAAGGTATTCGCTATATTTGTTTGGTATGAAATGTGGTGAAAACTTGATGACGATGATTCAAAGCTGCTGCCTTTATCCAAACGTTTTTCTCTTTATAGTTACCATTAACAATAGATCAGAAGGAAAGTCGATCAATGATCAAAGATTAGATACACTATGAAAATAATAGGAAATAGTTTTTTTTAGTTAGTTCGTATCATAGTAAAAATACTACAAAAGATTTACATGTTATTTACTTATATTGTAGGCAACCTTAATGTATGAAGTAAGAAATATTGCCTGTTCAAAAAGTTTACTAGTGGTCGGTGTGTTGCGGGAGATCGTCTAGCTACCGCCGTACAGTAATATGTAAATATTGCTGTGTTCCGGTCTGAAGGGTGTTGCTAGTGAAATGACTGGGACAAACAAACCTAAAATATTGTCTCAAGTTGTCGAGCGCAATGTGGGTGATGTGCATGTCGTCCTTGTCGGCGTTAATTTTGTGTCCTACCCGTCTCGTCGCTTCGTCGAAAAAAAAATAGAAGTTTCTTAGATGAGGAACTATTTTAAATATTCCGTTTCTACTAAAGGGATATTCTTCAACGGACATGTTGGTCACACCGAAGGAGTTGGTTCCGGAAGTCGTTTGTTGGAGGATCGCTCGTCGCGTGCACCGGCCGCCGTCCGCCGGCGCTGTCCGCGAGAGAGCAATAAAATAATGCGGCGACGACGGGTCCCGAGCTCCTAATAAATACCCCATTGTCCTCAGCCGGTTAAACGGATAGCCGGGACCACGCCCGGGGCACGGGGCCCGGGGTCCGGAGCCCGGAGTCCGGGCACGGGGCACCTTTGTGCAAAACGTTATAATTAACACAACTCGGAAGCGACGACGCGGGTATAAATATTATAATTTTGCGTTCATACTTTGTATGGAACGGATCGCCTTTTGGGGTGGTGAATAGTCGACTTATTGTGCAAATATGCTGTTCTGACTAACAATATATCTCTAGTGATGTATATAGCTTGCTAGTAATTTTTTACTTAGACTGCTCATATGATAATGGGCTCGCGGGACCGCTGTCCACGGCACTAACGACTGCGTCTTCTACTCTGTAGGACAACAATAAATACTAAGATCAAGTTTTGCCGGAAGACTTGATTAAACTTACTAATACTTGTTACAGAGTAGTTAAATTATGTTTAATGTAATTATAATTGTTTTTATCACATTTTTTTTGATAACAAGCCCGAAAAAGTAAAAGCGTTCTAACCCACAATTGTATAGCTTTTGTATATAACTATGATGGATCATGACAATACTATTATCACGGCAGAATTATCTACAAATTCGTAAAGAAAACAAATACTTTTATCACAGCAAAGTAAGGATATTATATATCCTTACAATAGATCCATAAAAAAATTAGTAACATGAGTCAAACTTTATTAAAATCCACTTCATCTTATTTAACTAATACTTAACTCGAAACTTCTCTCTTTCACGATTGTACGTACTCCAGTAGCTATTAAACAGCAATATAGATATTAATACTACAATTATTGTAAATAATATATTATCGACCTTCAGAAATCCAGCTGTGGTCTCCTATCGGCTGATGATGATGATGATAAATTCTATATTAATAAAGTCAGCAAGACGCTCTCTCTATACAAACCTGATGGACATTATATCTCTTATCGTACTCAGAATATTATTACGAAATTTCTTAAGGAATAAACACCCTGATCGGAGCCGCTGGTGTGTCAGCGTTGCCATGACGACGCGTATTTCCTGTGCCGCCTGTCCAATGGCCCGCTGGGTTATATTTACACGGCACTAAACAGGCGAGCTCTCCTTATGAGCTGAAAGGACCTTATACAAATCGGTATCAGTCTATGTTTGGTTAAGTCATTATTCATCATGGCGATATTATAAAATGGATTTTCACCATCAATCTAATAGCGGAAATAAAAAAATAAATTAAACTAGATATGTCATAATGCCTAAATCAATTTCTTGATAAACGGAACCGGTCGCAGAATAATTACATTCCCTGTAATTGTTACCATCTTAGTCCCCTTTTCCATCAAGTGGATGATGTGAAGGATGGTAGGATATCATAGCCCATGGTTCCGAATTGATTAATATATATTCTCTTACCACTTATTGAACTGGTATGCATTTTCTAACCGAAGTGTACCTGACCGCCGGCTGACCAAGTTTTCCAAGTGTGTGCTTAATGGTCGACCGTAGTGAACGCAGCACTTGGTGCTCCGACCGTACCTCGTGTGCAAACATGTGCTGAACACATACGTAAGATTATTTCTATTTACTCTTTATGTTTTATCTCGATTGCTAGAATCAGATCGTTGTTTCACACATTGGTTTCGAGACATTAATAACTGGTGACCTTGGTATATTAAAGAAGCTTTTATCCAAACGTTTCAGTGCATTAGTTTCGAAGAAATCGTAGCTAGTAACATTGTTAGGTCTTAACGAACGACACGATTTATAGAGTTGTAAAACTTTTCTAGTGAATATACTTATCATATCGCTGTGTCATATAATATAGAGAAGACTCTCGGACAAGTAAAATAAATCAGTTCTTATTATATATTGTTATATACTACTAGGTTTAGGTTCAGGTTCTTTCATATGCGCTTAGTTACCTACCACCTTGATATTGTTAATATGACCACAGGAATCCATTAAAGAACTCCATACCGACTGACCCCGCTGCTTATATACATATAATAAATTAGATAATATTTGTATGTTTATACTATATATTACCATATATATATTACATGTAATTCGTTCATGTAATTGTTTTAAATTACAACAGCAGATCGTGATTATTACGTTGGCGCGCATTGTGAGCGCCGCGCCTGCGCATTACAAAATGGGCGGGGCCAGCGCGAAAACATTGCGCCAGTTGAACAAGGAAATAATATTACTCCTGCAATAACTCATATCATGTTAATACTGCACAATATTCTTATCTACAGTTGGCTACAGTTTCACATGTTATTAAGTGATAATAACGCTGTGGATAATGAAGAGACACAAACCTAAAATACACTGGCTCTGAACTGTTGACAGCCGGAACACAGAACAGTTGTAATGGCGGCAGAATTACAATATGAGTGTATTAGCTATCCGGTTAACCAAATCCTATGACTGGTGGCTCTGTAGCCTAAACAGGGACCTTCTAGATATAAAGTAATAACTTATCCGCTGCTCCATGGGCATAGTTAAATAATCATCTAACTTAAACATGTTTTAAGATGTTAGTATTATAATAAGATACAAATTTTCTATGAAAAGTCTATGGTTCCTAAACCCACTGTTAGATCTTAAAATTCTTAAACTTTATAAAATCTATATTAATGGTATTAATCGGCTAAGCTTGTGGATTAAGTGACGTATTTATGTATTAATATATTCTTAATACTTACTGGTGGTAGATCTCAGACTAGCGTAAAATGGTGCTGTGTATCGGTCCTTTTTACCGCTACGTTTTATATAGACGTATCACTTACTATCAGGTGAACGTCACATTCGTCTGGTCGCTTCATAAAATGAAAAAAAATATATTCTTATTGATTGTTCCCCGCCGACTATGTTGGCTGCAGCAACCTTGCATCTATCTTCTAGAAAGGAATTTGTCAAAATCGATTCTCAGCTGACCTCTAAATGACAGAAGCAATATCTCTATACAACTTTGAGTCCGTGTTTAATATTTCCGGAGATCTCCGGAAGGGTCAATGTATCTGAATGTTTACTTTTGTATAGATAAAGTTAATGTACTAACATAGACAATGACTTTTCAAACGGCGATAAGCAGGACTCCGCCAAGTTGGCAATGGGCTCATTGCGCGGTGGGTCCACATTCCCGATAGCGCGACCCCAGGGTCCCCTACCCTCGGGACGATAACGGCCGAGTAACGACTGATGATTTATTATTAATTTGCTTCGGTCAAAAGCTATAATTATATTACAATTGTCATATTTACAGTTCAACGTGGTATATATACGTTGCTAATTGAACAGTTATACTGCGTATTGTTACTACGTACGAAATACTAGGTACGTTATACTTTTTATGGGAACTCTCAAATTGATAACTTTGGTGATGAAACTAATAACACAGTTAAATTATAACTATGACACTGTTTTGTTTTATAAAAGTAACCATGGTTATATCTAACCTTATCACCTATCAGCCATTGATAGTTCAGTTAAAAACGAGCCAGTCGTTTTAAATATTTAACTTTTTTTTTTGTTTACTCTGCTTCTGGGGGAAGTCAAGGTTACATGAGGTTTTTACTCACAAAAATACCTTCGTGCTCTGCGTTAGTGCATTCTGAGAGGCTCCAGACACACGTGTCTGAGGAGGATCTTAATCCTCTTACGCGGTCCCATGCAGGTTCGCTTGTTGAGCGATAAGGGCTCCTACCCTCTAGACCCGCGAAAATCCTAGACCCTTCTAGTCGCTTTCTACGACGGGCAGGGCTTACCTTAGTCCTATTCTACCCTAACAACCAAACGTTTGAATTTAATTGATTTGTATATATATTATAAGGGTGTAAGTGTTCTCGAAAAAAACTCACGCGATCCAAGCCAACCACACCTACTCGTGGTGCAGCCTGCTAATCAACGAACGAAGCTCTGGCCGCACCAACCCGCATTGGGTCAGCGTGGTAGGAAATGGCCCGAAGCACCCCTTATGAACCCCTACAAACGACAGTTCCTGACGCCCGGCGATGAAGGCAACGCAGAATCGAACGATGGGGAAATCTTTGAGGAGGCTTATATCCAGCAGTAGACGTCTATTGACTGAAGATGTATATAAGTAAAAGTACTAAAATATCTGTAAACTTCGTTAACACTTTATCAGTGACCATAGATATCTGAACTGATACTTTAACTTTATCAAACAACAGTTTAAATTCAAATCTGTCACTTACATAACTTCTTTAACGAGAAACCAACTGGTATCGACTGGTCGAACCATTTAAAGGTCTACCCGTAACAAGTTGCGTACGCCATAATAACTGTCCGCTTCAGAAATGAGACGCAACTCCTAACACAGTACTACAGTTAGCGCTGAACCACAAAAAAACCACACCACCACCAGGTCACCCTTTTACAGAGTTTCCCAGTAAACCTTCGCATAGGTAACGGTGTGGACACCGCGTACAATTAAAGCCGAGGGCCGATGCGGTTCTCAGTAAAAAAAAAAGTAAACTGATAAATGGGATAACTAACAGTTATATCAACCTTACTGGTTCAACTGTAAAGTAGTTGCTTGAATTGGATTAAACGAAACTGGACAGTAGACTTACTCTTAGGTAGTTAGGTCTCTATTGTCGGAGACTGTCCAGGTACCACCAGAGCCTCTATTGCAGTCGACAAACAGTACATTACAAACATTACTGTCTTCCGGTCTGAAAGGAGTTGTTGCTAGTGTAATTAAAGAGACACATGGGGGGATGGTTACACTTATATAGGAAGGTAATGAGTACAATATGGTGCAGGGTATACCATCCTAACTAGCGCCACGTTATTACACGGCGTATTATGGATATCCTAACGAGACCTAAGCTTTTTTTATTAAGCGACGACTACATTACGATAATACATCAGTATATCAAACACAGTATATATGGTGCAGTCACTACATTGTAGTCATTACCTTTGTACGTAAGTGTACTATTTATCAGCCGCATAATGCTTACTGGAGGACATTGACTTCTTTCAAGGATCTGGATGGTGTTCGGTCCTGCGCTGTCCACATCCAGTGTCTTCCCTCGATCACCATATCATCTACTTAGGGGGCTTGCCAGCACTGCATCTACCGATACTGTCGCCGCTCAAGGACCTTATAGTGTCCATATACCAATTTTGAACTTCGTTGGTACCTTCTTTATGCGGATCTCCTCAGTTCTATAGCTTCTAGCGTAGGTGATCTTCTCCATTACTCTCTGTGCGATTTGAAGCTCCTGAACTGTCGGTACCATAGTCCAGAGGTCGTGTAGTCAATAAAGAAGTATATAATAACAGCCGGTTAGAGCTCAAGACTAACGTCACTATTACACACAATTAACTGTCGTAACACATATCCTTACACGCAGCTTTACTCTTAGTTTCGCACCATATCGGCTGTGGTCCCATTCACCAGCTCAGGCGCCTTATACAGCTGTGCAACACAACTGTACAGTCCACTTTTTTTTGTTACAATCCCTAAACAGTAAACCGCTGGATTCTTGAAATTAACTGCACCGGCTAGCGGTTAAGATCCGTGATATATGAGTAAAGGTTGAACGCAATATTTTAACCAAACAAGTAGACGAGCGAGACGTTCACCTGATGGTAAGCGATGGTATATACCTATCTATACCGTGGCGCTACTTAGGATATGTACCCATTGTGATCGACGTAAGGCATAAATGTTAAGTCTGAAATATAACAACAAAATCTCAAGTGTGTTTATTAGATTAATTTCATTTACTATAAAGACCTTCAGACCGGAACAATATTATACAGGCAAATATAGAAGCTTCGGTGGTACCTAGATAGTATCCAGCAATAGAGACAGTTTATGTATATGTAGCTAATGAAGTTTATGTGATGATGAGACTTGACTATGTTTAAGCAAACGAGCCAAGTGTTCTATGTATAACATCAAAACCGGCGTCAAATTGTTATAAGCATGCGTATGATTTACTACCAGGTGAACCTCCCGCTCGCCTCTTTCAATCTTCTTCCTCCAGCTCTTTTCCCAGCTATGTGGGGTCGGCACAGTATGTACTTCCCTTCCATATCCTTCTATCAGCCGTCATATTCGGATTCACACACTTCTTGGGCATGTCGTCTTTCACACAATCCACCCACACTTTCTTAGGTCTTCCTAGAGGAACGCTAGAGCGTTACAACCATCGACTTTCATTCTCATTACTTTCATTGTTTCCGCTCGCCTCTTACAATACAAAATAAAATTCCAGGAGTCAGTTTATCAGAGAGCTTTTTACAGATCGCAATCGGACAGTTACGCATCAAATCAGTTACAAAGTGGCAACATCCAAAGTCGATTAGTTGCGCGTGCGCAGTCAACTACCCTCCTCCTCCTCTACCTCCTCCTCCTCATAAAGTGGAATGCTGTGTACGCGCCGACCCATATTGCCGCGACGCGATTTATATTGAGCAGCGCACAATAGCAGTCTGCTTGTTATCCTATCAGGATACATCAGGTTCCACTATGAATATATCATGTCGGTATTGTTTGTTATTGAAAACCAGATACAGATTTGATCATCACTACGCTTAAGCTTCCGGTGAAAGATAACAACTTGAGGAAAGGAAACGTCTCGTTTTTAGAAGGACAGCTTCCGTGGTTTAACAATACCCACCAATCTGCATTTTTTTTTATTTCACAAGTTGACGAGACAAGCAGATCCTTTACCTGATGGTAAGTGATACTCCTTCCAATGACAACGTGCAGCTAGTTGTAGTATGTACAGCACCACGTTGTACTCATCGCCTAGAGACACAAGATGTTAAGTCTCGTCACCCCAGTAAGTTCACTGACTACAATGCCTTTCAATACGGACCACAGTAATATTTGCATACTGGTTCGCGGTAGTAATGGGTACCTAGACGGTCTTCAGTAACAGATACTTATCCGTAGTAAAGTATTTAATTTATACATGCAGTAAATTTCATATGTTATTGGCAAAACGAAAAAGATACCTTCTAACAGACGAGTCCAGAACATGTAAACGATACCTTGGGTATTAATGCCGTATATAGACTATGGTAACTGTTCAGCTCCAAGCCGAATACCTCATGCTTCATTCCCTCACTGCTGAGGATCGTGACCACAAGCAGTCTCCTTTAACATCAATCTTTCTAATGGTTTCCATCCATTAGCCTTATATAATAGTTTCCTTAGAATAACTTGCCTCTCCATACAGCTCTTTGGTGAATGATCAGACCAAATATCACCTTAGTTGAAGTTAGGGCTCCTTGAAAAACTTTAGCAGCTACTATACTAAAAACATATATATGTACGTATATATTTATATATATATACTCTTTCAATATGTCGGTTTCGTCTTACAAAGAATCGTATGAGGATAATGTTCGGAGATGAAGATGTAGACGGAGATGTAGTAAGAATGAGATTTATATCGAGACTCTTAGTATTTTTTAACGATATCCTATACTTCTAATATCGCCGAGTTAATATATTTTTCCCCAGCAGTGGAGCCGTGGGAATAGCATTATAAACAATACACCCGCTGTCCAATACAAAGACGCAAATTTTTCACTCCTTCATACAATGTTGTTGTAATCGCTGTTTGTGACAATCGCGCATTAAACTAACAAACGAGACACATACTAATGTAAATGTGAAAATGTTTGTCCGTTGCTTCAAAGACCTGATGAGATTGCTGTTAAAGAGGTAGAACCTTCTAGAAATACATATCTTCGAAAATGTAACATAAAGAACTATACACGCAGAGGAATATTTCTACTACTCTCATTTGTCTACAACCTAAAAGACTGAAATAATATATTTTTGTTTGTCTCAGTGGCTCAGTGACTCTATGATTAACTTGCAGAATGACACGGAGGTCCCTGGTTCAATTCCGAAGGTACATGAGTGATTTAGTTAGCTAGCTAATTATTGTTTTCATATTAAATCGACATAATGGGACGACGAACACGTTTTACCATGTATATATAATATAGTATCACCTGATGGTAAGTGACACGCCTGGCCATAGCAACGTGGCGCTAATTAAGATGATTATACTGCACCACATTACGCTGAAGTGTTGTCTGTCGTAACCCCGGTAATTACACTAGCTATAGCGGCTTTCAAACCTGAGAACAGTAAAATTTGTACAATACTGTTGTATACTCTCGGTAATAAACATAGCGAGGTTATTTGTTAGATGTGGGTAGATTATAACGCGGGTGAAGCCGCGGTGATAGCTGGTGGTTAGTATGGTGAAACGTTGGCACATGGAACAGCTGATTTTGACGTGAGCGTTGTTTAGGCACCGGCGGGTAGGTGAGGCCGTGGCATTGTTGTATGATTTACAACGGCGTGACGGACGGACGGCATTGTGAGCCTTATGTGGCCGCTGTGCCAAGTAGGTGAGACATTACAAGTACACAACAACGCTCTTCCTGAACGGCTTTGTCATGACCATGGATTCTGTAACCGCATTCACACATACATCACTGTTCTCTAAACATACTATTCTTTCTATATTTGGTATCAATATTTTATTTATCTCAAAATTTCTTTACCGAAGTAGCAACTCTCCCCTGAACAGAAATAACACGATAATAGATGTTTGTTGATGAAGTGGGTAAGGATTCCCGTAAAATAACTCACGGGATCCAAGCCAACCTCTGGCTTCCACCAACCCACATTGGGCATGGTGGGATATAGCCCAAATTCCGCCACATGATTTCTACCCGATCGTTATTGGAATCTTTGGGAGAAGCCTATATCGAGCAGTGGATCTCTATCACCTGATGATGATAGATGTTTATCTGTGTTACGTTTGAACTGAAAGTTTGGATTTTATTTGTTCTGATAACCAACTAACTAAATTTGTTCTTTTATCATTAGTCGATAGATGTCCACTGCTAGACATGAGCTTCTTCCAAATATCTTTAATTTGATCAGGCTTGCGCTGCTCGCGTCTAGCGTTTTTCCGGGACCTTAATCAGCATGGTCTCTGGTATCGCTGGGCACTGGAGTCCGTCGTTTATAGCTCACATGGGGGGATTTGGGCCATTTGTCCTTACGCTGGCCGAATGCGAGTTGGTAGGAGGAGTGGTGGTTTGATAATAATATCTATCATTAACAACTTGTAATAATCTTTAGAGAATAACAGATACAGCTTTAAAACGAAGGCTCAAAAATCTGTTAAGAATATTCATATTATTTGTTACTTCGAAAGATTTGCTTACAAATTTGTCTAGATTCGGACGTTAATCTTCAACAATAATTATTATAAAGAAGTTAATCTTCTTTCTTTCTGCTAGTTCAGTTCATAGTACTATTGGAAAATAAGGAAGACGTCGAAGATTAATAAATTAAGCCACAAACGGACGTAAACGCGGACGGCGTATTCCGGTCAGATTCACCGACAGCTCATTAAATTGTAAATAGATAAATTTCGACTGAGTTTTATTGTGAGATAGACTACAATGAATGTATAATTTACGCAACCATAACGTTCGTACGATTCTGACACATTTCGGACGGTCAGCGATGGTGCCCGGGCTATTCTGGTATACGAAGTAGGACAGCCTTTACTGTGTCAATTGGTTATATGCAGTACGCTTGAGCAATCTTCGAGCTTTGATTCAACGCTCAATTTTCTTTTGAATCGTATTTAAATCTGTTGATAATAGTGTTTCATTTAATCGAACAGTGCTTAGCTGAATTCTTAACTTATCCTTTACTTCGATACCTTGATCTCTTTGAATTATTAAGTTTCAAAGATATAACTATTAGCTGCTATACTTGACTTTTAAAACTGCACCTTATGATGATGGAGATTTCAATTTTGTTTGTGTTCGTGTCTATATAGAAATATTATTGTAGAGGAGAACTTAAACTTAATACTAAACATAGCTGAAGAACAAGTCTAAACTTTTTAATATAAGTCAATTAATTTTTATCGAAAATTTAGTGAATTTCTTTATATTTATAAAAACTCAAGCAGACGGTTATTTTACAGTCAATGAAACGCAAATCCATGTAAACCATATATCCTTACGGTCCTTTGATATGAAAAGGTAATTTTTCTAGCTGCAGCTCTCTTCTTACAGGTACTTAGTAAGACTTATCGATATCAGGAACTGTAGCTGTTGTACCTATTTAAACCATCTTACTTTTATTTCTCTAGTACTTTGTTTTACCTCTTTTCTTTCTGTCATTACCTCACTGTTGCTATGAGACTGATGAAATACCATGAGAGTGTCTCAAATTCGACTATTTAACGTGTTTCTAGTTAAAATGTAAACAAAAGCTATCTTCCAGTTTTTATCTGGTTAACATACGACTATGAATCAATTTCTTCTATATTAACAACAGGATATTGAGTTATAGCCGTTCAACAGTTTCGCGCAGTTTCACTGTAATTTATGATAAAGTATTCAGCTGAGCGATAATTCATAACTATGGAAGTGAAACGTATTCGGTCCGTTTCTCGGTCAATCTTTACGATTTCCGCTTGTGCGGCAAAGATCGCGTTAACACTGACTCATGTGGCGGCAATGCGTCATGCTGATACAACGCGACTTTGTTTCACCCCGCGAGCATCTTCGAAACTCGACTAATTCATGATGATTTCCGCAATACAGCTGTTTACGAAATCAGTTTTACTTTTGATGATATAGATTAATCCTTTACCGGAATTTCGACTGGTGGTAGGTCTCTTTAACCGTCTAGATCCGACCACTGTAGCGCCTTTTGCAGTTCACAAACAGTAGCGAAATTACTGATGCAACTAGACATAAGATTTTAGATCTCAAAGACTTCCTATGAGCAGTCATTTCACTTACCATCAGTTTCTTATATATTATATCCTACATTAAATATATATTAATTGCCATAAACAAGAAATGAAAATTAAAGCTAAAAACAATAATGTACGGGCGTCAAAACAATTCTTTGTGTTTGTTGAAGCGGTTCTTTGAAAAGGGAGCGTTGGCGTGTCCCGAAGCGTAAAGCGGTAGTTAAAAACGTACGATGGGCAGTTTACACAATTTTTTACGATGTCGACAGTCAATGGGCCGTTAGCATGGGCAGCTTGGCCCCACAAACCGTCACTAATCAATTGAAGATAGCCATCAAATAACAATAAAAAAACTTTAGTCAGTTTAAATAATCCGTGTGTGTTTCGTCGACAACACAAACACTTGACCCTCACATACGACCGGAAATAGTAAAGCGTGTTCGTCTAAAATTTTCTAGATATCCAGAACACAGAAATGTTGTCGTCAACAGATTTACAATGGGAATTGTTAATAGTTACACACGCTTTGTACAGTTCTTATAAATCTAGACATACTAAGCGTAGTTCCTAAATCTACATAAGATTAAGTCACAAAAGCTCTGAACTTTCCATCTAATCCAAATTTTATTACTGTAGCTTTGGAGATGAATAAAGAGCTTCCTTTTGAGGAGACAAAATAAGTCATTGCGCTACAAAGGCAGTTAAATGCTTATGACCGTTTATCTCCAAACCATTAGAGCGCCATAAAATTTGACAGGTACAGGTATCTTTATGTGGTTTTATATTATCTTCAGTGTTGTGACTCATAACCATTGCAGCATATATAACGGTGGATATTAATCATTCATTATTTCGCCTATAATTTTCTCCGCCAAATTAGATCCCTTAATTTCTAGATGAATTTCTGTATTCAACGTGCCTGGTGCGGAGGCTAACGAGGAATAAGCAACTACTCCTTTTACTTGATATACTTCTTCTGTACAACCTTTTATAGGAAACCCAGGGTAGAATGGGAGTGGTGATATTCTAATCTGTCTTGTAAACCACGTCCAATCTACATATTGGATTCTAGTTTCCGATTTATGCTATACATATCATCCCTTGTTACAATGATTTACATTCATAAGGCTTTTAGGAAGGTTCTATAATTAATATAAATCTCAGTTTTAATCTCATTGAAGTTTTAAAATGGCCGCTGTGTACATTAAAAGACTATACATTTCGTGGGGATTTTGAGTTTAAGTTTTGTCTCGAGATGTATTTTATGAAAGTAGGATTAATGCTGTGGAGATGAGAAGCCTGAGAAGTATAACTGGAGTGAAACGGATGGACAAAGTGAGGTACAGTGTGATAAGGAAGCGGTGCGGCGTGGTTGAAGATGTAGTGACAAGGATAGAGAAAGGGATGCTTAGATGGTTCGGCCATGTCGAAAGAATGGATGAAAGAAGATTAACGAAAGAAATATACAAGGTAAGAATGATTGGAAAAATCGGTGCAGGTCGACCTAGGCCTTCCGATCAAATCGGAGATATCCTAAATAAAGGCCGGATCAAAAGCACAAGCAACCGGCGAGCGTGCATGAAGACGCTTATGAAAGTGAAGGAAGCGAGAGAGGTGTGCCAGGATCGTAGCAGGTGGAGAGAGGTGGTCTCTGCCTACCCCGCTGGGAACGAGGCGTGATATATATGTATGTATGTATGTATGTATTTTAGAGGAAATATTCATCATCATCAGATAGATATCAAATACTAGAGACATAGGCCTATGTATAGGTTATTTATTACATTTGCTTATAATTGAACTTAATATAAAATCTGTTTATTATCTTATTGTTTTTATTAATTATTGATCTTATCCTGTCTATATTGAGTGATGTATATTAGGTCTCGTTACTCAACAGATGGTGATGTTACTTTAACGGCTCGCTCGTGAATGGTGTTAGTTTATCCTTTTATTGACTTGACACGACGTTTGCCCTGATGTGGTTGTTTTTGTTCGTTGTTATTCTATTACTAGGGAGAGGGTTGTATCTTTAGAATGTTACAAATTAACACTTCTTCACACCGCTCAACGTTAACGGCTTCATCTTCGAACTGCAGTGTTACACTCGTATTGTGAAGATAATCTTTTGATACATTTGCTGTTACTGGATTTCGTACGAGTTCCTTAAACATGAGATGGGTTGTCGATTAGTCATATTGTATAATATTTACTATATCAGTTGAAAACGCTACTCCTGATAGCCATGTCGCACTAAGACAAGCAAGAATCAGTGGCAGAAATTTGTATGAAATCTTTGATTTTTGTTCCCTACATAACAAACAATCTCAATTTCTAAGTTCAATGTTTAATTCATACAAGCAATATTCTATAATGATGTTTATTTCAAACAATACTTCACTTTTGATGGAAATCAATTAAAGACATGATGTGTACCAAGAATACGTTCCTCCAAAATCTATTATTAGTCTTATGTTAAATAAAATTTTCAAAGCGTCTAAAACTTTTGGTGTATAACATGAAGGGGACGTTGACTTGAGCCACGGTAACCCTCCTTAAGTTATAAATCCCATGGCTCTCGGTATTAATGCATCTATCAAACATGAACTGACGGACGTTTCCCAAGTTCATTCGCGCAGTAATATTTACGTAGAGCTATTCCTGGAGGAGCACGTGCGTTTTGAAGGAATCAGAAGGTGAATCGAGCTGCAGGTTATGAAGGATGTTGTGGCAATAAATTTACACGCTGCGATATTTATATTACTACCGCACAGGCTCATAGAGATTTCGGTTCTTTTAAAATTTCACAATAAACAGAGACTTGGTATATTATCTCTTTGATATGGGAAAATCTAAATTTATTTATCAATATATATTAAGCATTTCTTTGTTTACCATAGACAATCTTCCCTTTAACTACAAACACGTTTTTTTTTATTACTAATAAACGGAAAGCCGAGCGAATCTTTCACCGGATATAAAGTAGCCCGTAACCACATGCCCAAGTTATAATGATATACACAGCACCACCAAACGTAAGATGCTGTTACATTACCCTCGTAATTTCACTAGCTACAGCGCCCTTCAAACCGGAACATAATAACGTTAGTACACCACTGCTTGAGTTATAAAAATACTTAAAATATATATAATGAAAATGGGTTTCTTTACTTCACATATCACGCGAAAGCTAGTGAACGTGTCAACATGGGTAGGTGACCATTAGACGCGGAAATGATCTGTAGATGGTTCCTCTCTTCTTCGTCGCTCGGAGTTCGGAGAGTGACTTTTATAAACAAGTTGCTATAGCAACGGTTGCTATGGAAAGTCGTTTACGGTTGTCTCATTTTATATTACGGCCAGCAAAGCGGACGGGGAACAGCTGGTTATATATATCAACAACAACAGTCGATAGACGTCCCTCTGCTGGGCTTAGGCCTCTCCCAAAGATCTCCACATCGATCGGTTCTGCACTGTCCATATCCAGCGGTTTCTCGTGACCTTCGTTTATAGGAGTCATGAGTCAGCCGTGAGTATCTGTGGGACCCCTTACACCCCCCTTTACTACCCCTATATTAATAATAACTAATCTTGTTTTTCTGTTTACTTGCAGGCTTGTGCTCCTCGCTATGTCTACTACGTTTCAGCGAAACTGAACCTTCGCAACCCTGTCGGTTCCTGCTTCCTCGCGAAGACCCCCGACGCCATCGACGTCACCGAATTTTCACCATGTCGAAACTGTAAGTATCATTCATATTTTACTGAGTTAATATTCCTAATCTAGCATTTAACAACACTAGTTTTAAAACTTAATACTAGGTCATAGCTTTTGTCTTCCACGTAGTAGATTTTCTGTTTTAAACTACTGATTTTACTAGTATTATTGGCTATATACCTAGTACGTCCATGTTGCTGGAGACCGTCTAGCTGCCAAACGGTAGTGTGCACACATGACTGTGTTCCGGATTGTAGGGAGTTGTAGCTAATGAATTTACTGGGGTAATGAGACTTAAAATCTTATATTATATGTTAAGACTACAAGTGCAGTGTGGTGTAGTGTATACCATCCTAACTAGTGCCACGTTATCATGTGCAGGCGTATCACTTACCACCAGATGAACTAATTGCTCGTCTTGTCGCTTCGTTGAATAAAAAAAAGTATCAAGTATTTTCCTAAATACGCTATTATCATGAAGCGGTCGATGGAAAGTTTATATATGTTAATATACATATAATATTATATAGGGCTGTCAAAGAAAATCATTATAAGTGTTACACTGCACGCGTCAACCTAATTTCGTGCTTCCGTCCGCCATTACCGGCGGAAGTGAATGTGGAGTTTTCGCGCGCTTCTACAGCCGTTATTAACGTCCGCCATGATGATTTTGACGTTTTGTTTGTTACGGAAGTGTATTAAAGTTAATAGTAAAATGAAGCATAAGTATAATAAAGTATCCGTTGCTTATTTGACATGATTAGTATAGAACTCATTTTAACGAATATTTAAGAAACTATATATAAGTAACGAAGTAATAAGCATAGATAAAAATAATGCGTTCTTTCTTATTTAAAAATGATTTCTATTATGAAAGCATCATTTATTATATTTATTATCTATATACATCTTACAAGGATCTGTATTTATTTTATATTATTATTAATATTTTGTTATATGTATACGCCTTATATATTTTTTGTTCTCTTAACATTCTCATAAGGTTGACTGGAAGAGAATTCCTATAACATTATGTCCGCCATTTTGTTTAACACTTTATTTCATACATGTTCTTGTTTTTTTTATTATATAAACTTATGAATAAATGATTTTCTTTATTATCTATATAAAATACATAAATACAATTTTACTAAAAAAAAATCATTAATAATCATTTAGACTTTGATGTTAATTATTTTAAATAGCTTGCTAGTTTGTGTGATTGCTTCTTATAGCGTTATTGTGTACAAGTATGTGAAACATATATTTATATAATCTGTTTAGTGTACCGTATTCTGGACGAGGGTGAGTATAAAGTGGTCAATTACAATGATGAAGAAATAGTTCATATTTACAGTATAGCTAAGTACACTCGTCGCCGCAGATTACGTTCGGCTCGACATAGTAACTAGATTAATTATAAATACACTAATCACTTAGCAGCTTAAGGTTTATCGTAGTTTTACACTAAAGCACATATATATATATTTATAAATAGTTATACTGATTATGTTAACTTTAAGTTTTTCTATTCAGTCTTTGTCAATGGAAACTTCTAGAAAAATATCTTGTGTATTAAACACTTTCTATTGAATTGTTCTTCTATGTACAATAAATAAAAAGACTGAGCTACAACTGAGATAGAACATAAAATAAACCTTCATGTTTATATTGATTTTAAGGACAACGTAGAGGATAAATTAGGACCATGTATTTACTGGTAGTATCGCTGAAAATAACTTATTTCATCCTCCAACCGAGGTTGTTTTTTAAAGGATACTGAAGCTAATTAAACTACTGACATAAGGAAATTTATATTTGACAAATGATATACGAAATGTAGTGTCGTGTAAATGTCCTAATTAACGCTTCATTATTATAGTTAATTGTATAACTAAGAATCAGTTGAACATGATTTTCAATTATTATATATACGGAGTAAGAAAAATTACATCGATTGATAATCTTCGTACAACGTACCATTCCAGTAATTGATATTAAGGGTACATGATATAAAGATGGTCAAAATGGCGGCATGTGACGGGTCATCAACTAGAGGCTTTAATATCGATATATCGGACACTCCAAAAACGTAACAATAACTTATTGTCCGACGTAAGCATCGTAAAAATATATCGGTTTGAAATGACGTCCATTGTGCGCCAGTGACGCACCGACACTGCATCATATTATCTATAGTTTCCGCACTTTACATACATATATATATATATATATTATAACAAATATTTTATCCTTATATAATGCTAAATTAGTTTGTTTATACTTAAAGATGATTATAACATATTTATATATATGCAATTGCAATAAAAACACATGTTCGTACAAGTAACTGCAATGATGAATATTTTGTACGATAGCTTCGACTGAAAACCATGACACATTTTTTTTCTTTTAAATGCCGTGTAAAAGCGATATCGTGTAATAGGAGGGACAAGCTTATTAGCCTTTTTCCTATTGTTTTTGTTAATAATTATTTATATAATTTGATTTTTTCCAGCGAGTAACGACCAACGAAAAACTGGCATGTGCCAGGCCGGGTTCTCGGCAGCTTTATCAAAGGTATGTGCGAATTTTATATTAATTACCATAATTAAGGACCTTAATATTCATTACCTGGTATTAATACTATATTTACCTGCTGTTATTGAGCCAAAGAAATAACCCAGCAGAGTCAATTTCTTAGGCTCAATCAAAAACAATTACAAAAAGCTAGTGTCTCTATTGAGACCGTCTAGGTAACCAGCGCAACTCCTATTGCAGCCGACAAACATTACTGTGTTCCTGCTTGAAGGGTGTTGTAGTATAATTACCGAGGTAACGAGATTCAACATCGTATGTCTCAGGCGACTAGCGCAATTAGATGTATTATATATCATCCTAATCAGCGCCACGATGTTATGAGCAGGTCTATCACTTACCATCAGGTGAACATCCTGTTCGTCTTCTCATTTCGTATAAAAAAAATTATACGTTTTTTCTACCATTATCAATTTTAGTCAATATTCTTATACTTAGGCTTTCTAGATTAAGTTTGATCTAATGATTAAAAATCACTATCATACCTAGCGGGAGATATTTCATAAGATGACTTCGTTAAGTTAATCATTAAAAGGTTTAAATTGTTATTTTAGATATTATCAAGTTATTTTAGTTAGTTATCTATTACTAGTAAGTAGTGCGAGCTGTTAGCAAGCTTTAAGCAAAAAGAACTGTCGCTTTAAAGCTTCGTATATCTTAAGTATGACGAGTTCTTTACTCTCCAATGATCAATATCTCATGGCTTTGCATTATTTAGTTCAAAATTTAACTGCGCAACTTATTACTAATCAGATCTTATAATAGAGGAGTGATAACTCTTTAAGTCGAGAGGTACAGGTTCGATTCCCATTCAGCTTATATTTCCGGTAAAGAAAACATTTCAAAACCGAACTGTTAACTCTAAGTTGGTTAGCATTGTGGATAAATGGCCCAGACCTTTTTAAAACCGAATCCCAACAGTGGGAATGTCCAGTAGGCAATTTATTTATTTATTACTATTTCATATTGATAATGAAATGTTATATTTGTCATATATTATTATGTTTTTTTTTATAAAACAAAAAACTTAACGCACCCCGAATCTGTCTGAAGTCTTGAAAGCAGTTCAAATGACTACAGATAAAGACTTGAGATCTTGTTGCAGATAGAAGCTGAGATTTGATCTCCGTATCGCTCGCGGCTATGCTTTCTAACGTTCCGATTGATGACGCTGATACAGATATAGAAATTAGGAACTGTATAATTTAAAATAATTAAAAAAATAACTGTTAATCATAATTTGATAACGATAACAGATGCTTTCCTAATAAATACTATAGTGCTTTTTTTAATTTTATAAGGAAACGGATGTTTAATAATTGAAAGCTTTTACTCAAGGATAAAAGGAACTATATATATATAGCTTGTTGAACTTATACCAGACATTCCTCTGGAAAGTGTATATACATAGCATGCTAAGGTCCAAAATATATACCAATGACGTGAATAAGAGACCCCATTATACTCACGGTCACGCACATTTCGGATTGGACATCGTTTTCGTGAAATGAATCTCGAACGATTTTGGGGCCTTATGGACCTTATGCGGACCTTATTATATTAATCTTACGGGGCCTTAATTCAATTTTAATTCTCGGAAGCACCGTTACGAGTCCGCCGGGCGCGCTCACCAGTTGGGGCAATTGCTGCGTTTAAATAATGATGGACGTGTAATCATTGATCTTTTATTACTTTAAAAATATCACTCAAGAGTTAATTATGAAAGGGCATTAATTACGAGTAATATAATCACCATTTTTTTTTTAATTTTGACAATTTAAAGTATGTATGTATTATAATTTAAAGGTGTTTTCGCATGTTTCATGTGTTTTGTTAACAAATCAATTGCTGATATTATCATTCGCATATTGATGGTGAATACCGTTCAATATTCATCACCATCAGCTGATAGACGTCCACTGCTGGACATAGGCCTTCCCAAAGATCTCCACATACAATCACCATGGGTACGGTGTCGCTGGAACTACGAGCTGTCGTATGTAAGGGTTCATATGAGGGGATTTGAGCAATTTCCTACCACGCTAGCTCAATGTAGGTTGGTGGCAGCCAGAGCTTCGTTTGTTCATTAGCAGGGTGCGCCAGCGGGTGAGGTTGGCTTGGGTCCAACTTTTTGTATAATTATTTGGCAGTTAGAATTGAATGTAAAGAGTGTGCGTACGATGTGATATTGTGTGTGATTGTTGCGGTCGTTCCATCGCTTCTAACGATGAATAAGAAAAAGAAGGAAGCGGAAAGCGCCTAATCCAAATAAAGTAATCCCATAAAACAACGATAAGACAATCGACAATATTGAGTACTATTTTCGGAATAGAAGCTCGCCGTCGGGCCCGGGCTTATTTTTTGCGATGTGCACAATAAAAGCTTTCAATAATTCATAAGGCGCGGCGCGGGCGCAGTCGGCTCACGTGCCCGCCACTTCTGTACGCCCAACGTTGTACTGTTCCCACGATCGCAAAATCACGATGTTTTACGTGAACACCGGGTTTTTTTGTGCACAACGTATGTGTCACGCGAATCACATTACATCAGATATGATAGATCATAACTCTATGCAAAAGAATACCGGTGCCCAAGGAAACAAAAAAAAAAAAACATCAAAATATTTCCACCGTTCCCGTGGCATTTTGTAATTGGATTTTTTTTTAATTTGAGATATAGAGATATTGATTAAAGATGTCGAGTCTCGTTACCCCAGTAATTATCCTAGCTACAACGCCCTTCAAACCGGCACACAATAATGTTTGACACTACTGTTTGGCGCCAGAAAAGATCGCTGCATTGATACCCACCTAGACGGTCTCCAACAAGAGTGACCTACCACCATTATTGGTATCCCACTTCTAATAAAATTATATTAGACATCAAGCATACCGAAAGACAACTTCAGGACACAGCTCGTACTGTCTAGATCGAACTGCAAATAGTATTAAAGTGTTGTAGGTACACCGTGATGAACTAACACGTCAGGACATGTCTCCACAGTCCTGTTGCAACCATAGCTGCTTTACGAATTGAAAACTTCGGGATAACAAACAAATAAGTAATATATGTGGGATGAAATCCATAAAATCCTTTGTAAATAAAGCTTTTATTAAAAAGCATATCTTCTACTAAAACTATCATATAGATAATAAAATACTACATATAAACATTATCTATACTAAAGCTACAAATGAATCCGTGTACAGTATGGCTCCGATGTTTTCACACATTTGATATAAGATTAATAATAATTTAAATTCAAATCACGGCCGCCTCTCCTTCAGGTCTGTGAGATATCATTATCAGATCTGGCAACACCGAGGTGTCGTTATTAACCCGCAGCGCCTCGACATTGCCACATTAAACTATTAAAAAAATGGTGCGTAGTTTTTAACCTTATAGAGACAGATTATAAAAACAGATACATGTCGTTTTCATGTTTTAATTTGAACGAACCTTTTTAATGTATTTTTACCGCGCTTTTTCTAGGTTTTTTTTTTTAATTAATTTTGTGTTTAATATTCTCCATGACATTTGTTCTTTGAGCCAATAAAATATCAACAAAATTAGGTTAGCTGCTGCCAGAGACTGTTTAGGTACCAACTCAGCGCCTAATTCTATCGCCAAAGAGGACTACAAACATTATTGTATGATGGTTTGAAGGGCGTTGTAGCTAGCGAAATTACTGAGGTGTTTAACACGTTATATGTCAAGGCGAAGAACACGAGGTAGACTGTTTATAATCGTAACAAACTTCCTTGTTATGAGAGAGTTATACATTTACAGTTAAACGTTCAGCTGGTCTCTTTGTTTCTTTAAAAAAGATATGCGTAAGATTTATCCTTAAAGAAAATTAATCTACGCTTCAGTACAGTAAAATCAGCAAAATGATATTATCTTTTAGAATAATGGTGAGCACAAATGATAAATCATCACGCGGCTCGCCGGCAGTAAGCTGTACGTGCGTTCGTTCCTAATCAGATAAGGAACAGTTTATCGTAACACGATACGTACGAAAGCTTCGCCAAAAAAAAGCTCTTCATTATTCATAGCACACTGTTTTGATTTAAATTTGCTCCGACACGTTGCTGAAGAGTTCTCACCGCGACTACTAAATATTAACGATTGAAATAAGGGTTTAAAGTATATGCAATGGGATCGTTACCATTCATTGATATAGCTCCATATGTAGTCTATTGAATTTCAATAAGCTTATTGCATAAAATCATTGCAATAAATAAAGTTCGTCATGTTTATCTAGGCCGTGATAGCTTAGTTTGTAGAGTTCGAACCTAACTGAAATTTAGTATGTGTGTGGGAAACCATCGTCAGGAAACCAACATGTTTTAAAATTGGCCAACTACCACTTGGCTGTCAAAGTAAATAATGTTCACTTTCCTGGCGATAATATAAAAATTAGACTTGAAATTTGTCTGAAATATTCCTTGAGAGCAGCCGTTACTATAGCAACCGCATAAATAATACAAAAAAAAATGTTTATAAAAGTTATTTAGTAATAAAACGATGAAGGATCTATGAAATTCAAAAAATAAATAGCTTCTAACTATCTACGAATCATTCCGCGTTGAATGATCAGGTTTACATGTCGTTGCGTTCACTTGTTTTCCCATGATCGGTGAACAAATAAAACCTAATATATACACATATTTTTTTATATATATAGATTTTGTCAAGTCCATGGATTCAGTGGTGGCTCCATACGTTCGGCTCCTTTGTGACATAAAAGGGTGTAGTTTACATAAAGTAAAAAGTTAAATTTTCAGTTTATTTTTAACCGCTGTACCTTTTCGCTATGCAAAATAAAATTCCTTGTCATCGCGACGTCTTAAACATTCTTCGCGGACTTACAAACATGGCTCCCGAACGCGGCGGCCATTTGCAGACAATGGCGTTGGCGGGAAAAGCGACGCGAGCGCCATTGCGAAATTGAAACAGAGACATTTAGGGATTTGTCCGAGTAATTGTTTTATTGTCGAAGGCTGCCTCCTTTTATTTACGGCGCTGGTTTTGAATCGCAATTTTTTTTATAACTACTATTATTAAAAGCAGCACAACAGGAGTCGATATGGAGATCTTTAAAGAAGGACTAAATCCTACTGGTCATAATGATTAAAACAATTATGCAATTTGTTTAAATTAAAGTGTTTTTTAAACGTAAAGGCTTGAATTAGGTGTTAACGATTAATCTATGTACTGTAGTATTATGATTTCCAGTTAAATTTAAGTGTTTAATAAAGATACTACTCGCCTTTATTAACCGCTTATTTTACAGGTGATAGATTTCTGTTGTCGCACTGTCTAAATAAGTACCACCGCAGCGCCTGTTTCTGCTTCCAAATTTTACTGTGTTCCGAATTGAAGGGTGTTGTAGATGGTGTAATTACTGCGGTAACGAGATTCGATATTTCTGTATCGAGGCGACGAGCACAATGTGGTGCAGCAGGGTAGACGTATCATTTTAACATCAAATGATCGTACTGCTGGTCTCGTCACTTCGTTGGATAAAAAAAGAATATACACCACTGTTTTTCGACGGAAATAGATAGCGTGGTGGTGGTACGGACCAAGACCGGTCGACGGTAACAGAGACCACCATTATAACACTTTGCTAACTATAGTTTTAATACTATTGTAATTTTCATCACATTCATATTCAACAGTTGAGAACAATGCATGAGAGCTGATGCGGGTACTTGGTGGATGCTGTGAGACTAGCTTCTAATATTCACGAGCCGTTTATTGAATATTCAACTATTCGGACGTCACGGTGGCTGGTGGTGATTATCGCTTACTATCGCCGCTGTTAAATATCCATATAGTATTGCTGAGCATGATTCACGCTGAGGACATTAACAGGGAGACAGGCTCACGACAAATCTGCATTGATCTTTCGACAAATTCTTTGCTACAAATAAAACGTTAAACTTATGATACCTGAAGACATGAGTTTTCACTGGCGGTAGGTCTCTGTTGTCGGAGACTGTCTAAGTACCACCACAGCTGCTATTTCTACCGTCAATTAGTAATGTGCAAACATTACTGTGTGGTAGTAGCTACTGTAATTATAAGGTTATTGAGACTCGGCATCTTATGTCTCAGGCAACAAGCACAATTTAGTGCATTGTGCAATGTGCATCATGATCCTAACAAGCGCCACATTTTTATGGGCGAGCGTGTCACTTACCATCAGGTGGACGTACCGCTCGTATCGTTGGTTAATTTCTTCATCATCATCAGCCGATAGACGTCTACTGCTAGACACAGGCCTCTCCCAAAGATCTCCATATCGATCGATCTCGCATTGCCTGTATCGCCGGGCACTAGGGCCGTCGTTAGTGGGGGTTCATATGGGGGATTTGGCCCATTTCACACTACGCTGGCCCAATGCGGGTCAGTGGAAACCAGAGCTTCGTTTGTTGATTAGCAGGGTCCACCATGAGTAGATGAGGTTAGCTTGGGTTTCGTGAGTTGTTGTACAGGATAAAAAAATTACAATTTCAGCTTCGAGAAAGTGGTGTAAGGTGTCCCGCAAAACCAACAATACGGGACCCATACCAACCTCACCTGCTCGTGGTGCACCCTGCTAATCAACAAACGAGGCTCTGCCTCCCACCAACCCGCATTGGACCAGCGTTGTAGGAAATGGCCAAAGTCACCCCATATGCACCCCAACAAACGGCTCCTGTTGCCCGGCGATACGGGTTGCCCAGGACTAAACAATGTGAAGATCTTTGCGGGAGGCCTATGTCCAGCAGTGGACGTCTATCGGCTGGTGATGATGATGAATGAGCGTGGAGAAAAGTAAACTTGGAGAAGACGTATAAATCTTTTGTCTGTCTACTCATATATATATAAATGTCGTCGCCAGCAGCGCTCGCGCAATATTCGCCGTATTTCCTTATTTTCATTCAAAACACCATTCGCAGAAATGATTTTGCACATAACTATGGTCGTAAAGGGGTTATGTCGCAATGAAAAGCGCCGCCGGACGCGACAAAGGACCGGCCGGGTAAGATGGCTGCTGATATCCGTTAAATTACGTCACCGCCGCGTTTTCAGTTACGCTCACTACGGCGATCAGGAATAATACGATTTACGTAGCCTTCACTGAAAAATTAATACTAAGTGACTAGACGAGTGTTCACTCGATAATAAGTGATACACTAGTTAGTATGTTATATAATGCATAAGATGTTGAGTCTTTTTACCCCATTAATTTTACTAGCTACAGCACCTTTCAAACCATAACACAGTAATGTTTATACATTACTGTTCTGCGATAGAAATAGGCGCTGAGGAGAGGCGCCTACCACCAGTACATTATAATTACCACCATACATTACTGTATTCCGGTTAAAGAATGTCGTAGCTAATGTAATTACTGCGGTAACAGGACTCAACATCTTACGTCTCAGGCGATGAGCGTAATGTGGGTATGCGTATCAATTACCATCAGATGAACGTCTTACCTGTCCCATCGCTTCATCGAATAAAAAAAAATATTTTTGATATTCTGCGGTCCAGTTTGAAAGAACTCTATCAACGTGTCTCCGGAATCGAACTAAGTACATTCGTAGTAACAAGCAGTAAACTACTAAGCCACAGAGGCGGTTGAATGTTCTTATATGATTTCTTTTCGAAGCCGTTGGAGTCAGATCAACGATCACGAGTTAAGATCATACAAACAGCACCAGTGCCGTCTTCTAAGGTATAAGGCATTAAACCTCGTTACCCCAGTAATTTTACTAGCTACAGCTCCCTTCAAACCGGAGCATAATAATGTGGTCACAGGACTGTTCAGCAACAGAAATAGGAGCTGCTTAAACAGTCTCCGATGACAAAGACCTACAACGAATGAATGATTCTAAATATATTAAGAAGTTAAAATGATTTTTTTTAATCATCATCATCATTTGGTGCTGTCATCAAACTAAAGTTTGGCGATCAGATTGAGAAATACTGTCATCAGCTATTCCTTTAATACCAAACTAAATCATTGGCGTCTTGGCGACGGTGGCCATTGATAATGTAGCAATGGTCATCAGCAATTTGCTTTTTGTCCGCTGTGTAAGGTCCGCATCCGCTTTTATATTTATTCGTAGACGGCGAGAGCCTCGGTTTACCATGAAGCTATGGAAGTCAGATGTTCCTGTATCTTTTTTTTATCTTATTTTCATCTTTGAATGAAGATTCATGAGTAAGTTTAATCGTCAGATATATATCTATCGATTTCAACATAAGATACACAGCTTTTCTATTACAGATTATTACATAAATAGTTGTGCTTTGTATGTGAGAGATAAGTAAATTTTTCTTAATGTATATACGTACATACATCATCATCATAATCAGCCTATAGACGTCCACTGCTGGACATAGACTTCCCAGAAAGATTCCCGGAGAGAAGAAGTTATTTGAGGAACACGTTGCTATACAAAATAGTATTGAAACATTTTAAATCAATAATGCTATCAACATTGCAACATAACGCCCACTGCTGGGATGGTCGTGTGCTTGCTACTTCCAGAGGTTTCTTCGTACTGGTAGCAGATCGATAAAATGTCATAAACTTAGATTCTTCTTTCTTTTCTCTTCAATCTTCCGAGAGTAGTCATAGTCATCATATTCTAGTAAATTGGGTATCAGACAGTATTCTCCGCTTGTATAAATAACTTACATTATAATGTATAATAAACAACCTTGTTACTCTTCCCACTGCTGGGATCTTCTCCCACAAGGAGAGAGGTAAAGCCATCTTGAAAGAATCTTCAACGACAACATAGTGGCGATCGGCGGATGTCAAATATCCACGAAAGCAGTCATTCTTTGAACATCTCGGTTTCGTAATATATTTACCGGAAGCCCAGGCTCAACCGGAATCGAATCCGCGTCCTCTAGAGATTTACAGCTCTTATGACAAACTGATCTATCAGAAATTGAAAATTGATTAAAAACAATTTCTACGGGTGGTAGGTCTTTGTTTTTGCTGTACATCCACAGCTCTTATAATTGCCATAGAACACTAGTAAACAAATTTTACTGTGTTCTGGTTTGAAGGGTGAAGGGTGAAGGGTGTAGCTTGAAACATTACTAGGGTAATGAATCTTAACATGTCTTAAGGCGACGCGTACATTGTGATCTTGTCTATATTATCGTTAGGTGAACTTCAATATATCATCGTTTGTTAATATAAACTATAGTCTATTTTGGTTATCAATAAAGGACTATTTTTATTTATATTAAGTTAGTTAAAATAAGGACATAAGTTAACGATGTTAACATTTCCCAATCTAACGCGATACGTTAAAGCCCGACAAGTGGCCGTTGTTTTTGTGGCCGCCACCCCATCCGGGAGTTATCTCGCATGTTCACACGAGCGCCGATTTGTTGAGACGTCTGCTCTGTGTCTGCAGTTAATTGAGAACAATACATAAGATGCAAGCAATTTAAACGACCAAAAGATGTGAAGTTCACACCTCGCATATGTTGAATCACCATCATCAGCCGATAGACGTCCACAGCTGGACGTAGGCCTCTCACAAAGATCTCCACAGCGATCGGTCCAGCGTTGCTCTGACCCAACGTCCGTCACAGTTTAGTGCTTATAAGGGGATTTCAGCCATTTTCCACCACGCTGGCTCAATGCAGGTCAAGTCAAGGTGGGAGCCAGACCCTCGTTTGTTGATTAGCAGGATGCACCACGAGCAGGTTAGGTTGGCTTGAGTCCCGCGAGTTGTTGTGTGGGTACCCTTACATCTCTATATAGTGAATCATGCCATAACTTATTACAAGGGATACTCTGAAAATTATCCTATTGAATTAGTATATATATAATTAAACCTTTCTTTAATTTTTCTGTTAGAAACGTATCATTAAAAATAAAATAAAAATCTCCAAAGATATAATCCAAATATCAGATGATTATCCATCGTTTCTTTGGAATCAACTTAAAATCGCTTACTTCAAAAATCCAATTCTAAGACAAAAAAAAATTTTTTTTTCAATAAAAAATGTATATAACAAGTGTCACCGCTTCCGGTTATGCCTTACGCCGCATCTTTATTCTAGTGTCATACGACAGCCTCCCCGCTAAAAAATAATAAACAGCACAACGAAAGGGATTTGTTAGTCATCGAAACGGATGATAACTAAGTCACAGTGCTCTGGACTAAGTTTGTAACACATGGAGATGATTCACAGGAATATTTTAAACAGATTTGAACCTTGGGAGTACAAATTTTTTTTTTATGTAGACGAAGGCTAGACAGGTGGTTGTACTTGCACCGACTAAAACATCGATGAAGTTCCTTGTGTGTTTAATTACCACGCCAGTGCCCGCGGTCAGTCCTGTCTTATAAGGGTTACTATCCTGCTCCTCTTCAAGGCAATACCATCACCCTTCCATGGCACACCCTACCTATGGGTTATATTACGAGCAACTCCTCCAAAGCACACTACTTGTATCGTACCCTGCCCTCATAGCACACATACAACGAGGTCATTGAAGTCGCTTGTCAAAGGTGGCCATGCTACAACCAAGTTGTCTTACCTTGCTATAAGCTAATCTATTAATACTTCAATTATTATTAATTAATTATCCAACACAAATGAATGTTTTTAAGACTATTTATAGCATTAAAGATGACGGCATATTGAAAAAGAAAATTAAAAAAAAAACTTAACACGTCCAGATGTGGGATCGTTAACAATTTGTAAAGTATTGATAACCCCCACCCTCGCCCACTTACCGCGTTCCCTTATCAACCCGCTGACTGCAATTGGGGCCCGTCGCCCCACGTCACCGTAAGTGCCACCATAAAATCGTAACTGCCTCTCCGCTCGCCTTCAATCGTAAAACTCTTTATCTTGTGTCTTTTGACAGCTGTAGTGTACTATTTAGATATACAAAAGAATCACTGTACATCCTATATATTGAAGTATTTTTTGTATATATATAGATCATATTATCACCCGTGGGTATCCGTTTAAAATATCCACACCGTAACAGAAGTGACTATCAAGAAACTACTCCAGAAAAAGGGTACTAGCTTATCCTATGACATTTACCAACAAGCAGTATGCTAACACCAGCAAAGAGTAGTAATCACCGCCAAATTGAGAGAGGGAAGTTTACTCCTAAACAAGCAATTAACTTTAATATGGTAAAGTAACAATGGTATACAACCAATTGATTTGAACAGGATGAGGAACCGATAGCAAGTGATACGGCTGTGTTTAACAATGAACCAGTAAACATCTTTAAAAAATTCAACGAATTCGTTGCCCAAAGATATAAGATCTCATCTTAAGACATAAGCCTCGCTACTATAGAAAATTTATAAGCTACATCGCCTTTCATACCGGAACTCAATAATATTAACATTTAGTAAACGGCAGTAACAGACGCCGCATTTGTAGACTAGGGGTAGTTATTTAAGTATTTACCTAATTTAAATATTTTTTTTTATATTGTCACGCCTTTTTCCCAGTAGGGGTAGGCAGAGGTGAATAAACCACCCACGTTTCGCCAGATGTGGTCAGATTGGGTCTCATGTAACAGGGGGCGAGCCTGTTGCCACTTTATTGGGACCACCACACGCACACACACAAAGATAATATCAGTGTGCGGGTTTCCTCACGATGTTTTCCTTCACCGTTTTTGTATCTCGCTGTTGTAACTAAAGTTCACAAATGTATATAACTTAAATATTAAGTCATTTGGTACATGCCGAGGTTTGAACCCGCGACCTTCGGAATGAAAGCCGCACGCTCCAACCATTAGGCCAGCGAGCTACTTTAATTTAAATATAAACGTATGTTAGTAAATCGTTTAATAATTTCAGGATGGCGAGAGATTATTTTTGGGTGCGCCCGGCAGCTTTTACTGGCAAGGTGAGGATAAACAGAACCTGTATAAACTACTTTAAAAGAAACAAACCAAGACCAAACTCTGGTTGCCTGAATTTTCCTGGCTTGATTGTTCATTACCTGTAATTGCTTCGTCACTTCTCTTGGCTTTGTTTCTTTTAAAGTCCAATTGTTTTCCGATGGAAAATATTGAAGAATTTTAATGATTTCAAACTTGTACGACTGTCACGTATTTTTAAGTATAACTTTCGTGTCTATGAAGCGTTGATAAATGTTTACGTTAAGCTCTTAATACTAAATCGTTCGACACGAGTTCCGTCACCCGCAGTTGCTATGCAAACGATTTAGACCCAAAAGTTATACTTGAAAGGAAAAGTATTTAAGTATGTGTAAGTGTATGTGTAAAATTGAATTTGTAATACCAATCCACAGGGCAACCAATATCAATTCACACTAGCGCAAGGTTCCACTACTATATGCCGTCGGAAGGTAAACAAAGTCCTAGATGAATCGATCACGTAACCTATTTAACTTGAATAACATAGAGCGAGGCTTCCGTTCGCCTAATCCCATGAAATTACAAACATACGCAGATTTTTCAGCTGTAATTTCGAGTGCGCGTGATAATAGACTCTTACTTTGGTTATTAACATAAGATCATAAAATCAATAACGTTGAATCCTTGAAACAAAATACAAAAATATTCATGAGTTCATAGTTGTCTTGAATAAAAGTAAAATCAACACTGTTATACAATTACAATTTAAAACTACAACAATCTCTGTTTGTTTGAAGCAAATCGAAGAAAGTTGTGTGAAAATAAATAATATAACACCTTACATTTACTTTGAGATGATTACAACAATTTTGAATAATTAAGAGAACACATAATCTAAAACTAGAGTCTTTAAATCCATAATAACTCGAAATTTAAGAGAATCTGTACATAGACGCTCATCCGAACTCATCCATCATTGGCGTGACGCGCCTAAATATCGCTTACAACTAACGTGAAAATACGCCGATGTCATTACCTGTCGCCCACCCATTCGCCCCATGTGCCCCGTATGCCTCATACAACATGTAGATGGATGTTATGCGGTATGGATGCACGTACTCTCATCATAATTCAGCCCTGCCCATGTCATGACTGTGCTAACTTAATGTCTAAATGTATAAACAATTGAGAGCAACATTCTCCGGCTACTCCACTCCGTATGTTTTACCAAAACAAAAACTACGCTTACAAAAGGCTTTAACGGTGAATAATATCCAGTGCTGCTGAAAGTATAAATACGTTTATTTATAATTCAGCCCGATTTGTTTCTGAAGGGTGGTACAAAATCCAAAATAGAAAGCTTTCGGTGTTCATTAACTGCTAACGAACTTTCGAAATGATCGCGAGCGCTTTGAACTACGTTTGGTTTCATCTAACGATTAATTATAATTAATGTTACTATTTTTGGTTGTGTTCCTCCTTTCGGCATCATCTCAATAAGCAGCAGGAGGAGATACCTTTAATCGACAGTACGACCAATTGTTTGTGATGTCAGTGAGATCTTGTCTATCTTAAATTTAAGGTCTCTCAAAATCTATAATCCATATCTACAGTCCACACGTGATGGTTATATTGGTTATTTATCCGCTTCATTTAAACGGGATCCATGCTTTGAACTAATTCGTTGATAAACAATTTAATTATATTGCTTAAACTTTGTAACAAAGGAATTGGTTTAAATAACATATAAAACGCTATCCGTTTGAACTTAAACCCCGGGGAGGGTCAGTAATATTTATGGAGTTATAAGAACTTGTAAATCTATAATACATTTTATATTTGGTTTGATTTGGTGATTTATCTTTAATACATAATAATGGTTTGTGCATAAATATGAACTCTGTAAAGTGTACATAAGTAGAAAACGGGTATATATCAATTATTATAATTAACATATCAGCATCATGTTTTTGGTATTATACAAACGATAATAATATAAATAAATATAACAGCAGAACTGGTTTTAGACAATCAATAAAAGTGCATTTCGACAGTTTTAAAAGTAAATATAAAGATCAGAGTTTAAAAAGAAATAATAATGTAACAAAAGAAACCCAGAACATATTCCATGGCATCTTCTGTTCAGGTCAACTCAAAATTCATATGACGAATGGAAAGAGGAGTCTCATCTCTACTCCCGAAGCTAGTTCGAAATACGACGACTCCTATATGGGCTATTCGGTGACTGTTGGAGATTTCGCTGCCCAGGGTGAACAGAGCGTTGCTGTGGGTGTACCGAGGGGAGCAAACCTGAAAGGATTGGTTAGTAATTTAATCCTGATATCAATTAGCTATCTATAAATCGACAATTTGTATTGTGTTATATTTATTTACACAATATCTTTATGCACTATTATCACGTGCAGATTGTTTAAGGACTACATTTTGCTCAGCTCCAAGATTTAAGACATTATTGTTTGGATTTGTCTGGTCGATTTTCGACGGGAATGTCCTATAAACAGTTTTCAGAGGCCGAATAAGCTATTTCATATTGGTCAACTTCAAAATCTGTTTATTTAGGTTGTCCTCTATACTTGGGACTTGATAAATATCAAAAACATCAGCGGTTCACAAATCGGCGCGTACTTCGGCTACAGCCTCGCTTCCGGTGATATCGACGGTGACGGCACCGATGATGTCATCGTCGGCGCTCCCATGTTTACTAAGCCCAAGAGCAATGGATACGAACACGGAAGAATCTATGTCATCTATCAAGGAAAGGATAGGGTAAGTAGAATCATTATGTGTTTTCATATTATTTATCAAAAAAACTTATCTTGTAACAGTTAACCACTTTTACTTTGTCATCGTTAACATCAACCAATAGACGTTTACTGCAGGACAAGGTGTACAGGCAGGTCTCCACAGCAATCTTTCATATACATTCAGTTTGGTTTGTAAGATATTTAAATGATAGAATAGAATTTACGGCTAGATCTAACAAAAAAAATAAAATTCCTACTGTAGTATTATCAGGAACCAAGTAGTATGATTTTTAAAGTTGTGTTTAGATTAAACTTAAGGAGAGAAAGCATAAATTTTTGAAAATTTCTTTTAGTCATTCTCAAAGAACCACGCACGGACTGGAGAAGTTTCCAGGGGCAGATTTGGGTTAGCCGTCACTTCATTGGGAGACATCAACTACGATGGCTTCGGAGGTATGTTTCTAATAAAATAAAGAAGACTATGATAAAATTTTAGAACAACCTACACGCAACACCAGATACAGATTTTTTTTTCTGGAAATCTTCCTCATACTAACCCTGAATAATGAGCTATAAAAGATCATAATTAGGTTAAGGCGTTGGTTTCGACGATACTCCCGTCTCCACTTCCCATTGGTCTCGAAAATCTTGTTTCTATTATCAATCTGTAGAATTCAATATACCTTCAATTACAAATTCAGAAACTAATGACTACAAATTCGTGATCAATATTATTGATCCTTTACATTAAATACAATAAAAATTTCAATGATTTTTATGATATTCTAGATATCGCTGTGGGTGCACCTTACGGCGGTGACAACGGCAATGGAGTTGTTTACATCTATCACGGAGGTGAAAATGGTATAGCAGAGAAATACTCTCAAGCTATAACTGCTGAGGAGATTAGTCCTTCACTCAGCACCTTCGGATTTTCCTTGTCCGGTGGAGTCGACTTGGACGACAATCATTACACGGACTTAGCTGTAGGCGCATATAAATCTGACAGCGTTGTCTTTCTAAAGTAAGTCTGCGAAATTTATTAAAGTAAACTACAATGTATTTTCCACGAATTTGATCTTACTACGTTTGGTTGTAATTTTTACGCAAATTTTCTGAGGATCAGAATGTTTTATGTACATTATCATCAGATGCCTTCTTTAAACTGAAGCTGATTATGTTATTATCATATGTTAAAGTCATATATTGTAAGTAATAATTGTAAGTTAAATTCTTGCACCTGTTAAGTAATATAAAACATTTTCATGGATACTTTTTTAAGGAAATATTTTTGTAACACTCATTTGTATCAACTTATTTGTCCACGCTCAGGTCGCGACCCGTGGTGAAAGTGATGGCAGCGGTGAAATTCATGGAGGCTTCGAAGCTGATCTCGATGTCGGACAAGAACTGCCGCCTGGGCAACGGCAGCGAGGTCGCCTGCGCGCACCTTATGTACTGCCTCTCGTACGACGGCATCAACGTCGACCAGCAGATCAGTGAGTATCCCTAATAATAGATGATAATCATCATGTTAGTCATCATTTTCAAGACTATTATTTTATAAATAATCAGTTATTTAGCTAAGACTTTTATTATTGTCTTTTAATCTCTTATGTATAGCTAAATATTTCATGATAACTGTCAAAACTGCGTTATTAACCTGTTGAGATTACTATGTAACGCTATACTTTTCTCTTAAAAAATGATAGTATTATTACTATACTTACGACCTATGACTATTTTATAGCAATATTCATGTCATTAATAGTGCATATAGTTCAGATGAGAATTTACAACAGTTCTTACCTATACAGTACGTAATATATATAAATATTACGTGCTATATGGGTAAATCGAGACAAATCAATTATACGTGCCGTATACGTGTAAGAGAAGAGTGGGTTCGATCCCCTCGGACTTCAAGCTTTCGGTGAATAAAAACCCATCGTGAAGAAATCGATATGATTCGAGAACAAGTGTCAGTGGAAATTTGGTATCACCCAAACAGCAATTAAGTCACCGTTTCCTGATACTCCCTGTGTGTGATGTTTCCGAGTCCCATCTGAGAGGATATGTTTATTCATTTATTAAATATTTATGTATGCGTAATATGTTATTTGTATTTCTATTCCAAGCGGAAGGATATATCTGCTACTTCGGTGAGTGGTGTGTTTAGCGAACGCTCCTCGTACCTATCTCCAAAGTTATCATTGACGTTTAAGCAGTAATTTCATTATTAATAAGTTTTTATAAAAAAACTCCTGTACCGGAATAAACATTGTTATTGGTTCTTGTTGTAATTACAGAAGATCATCATTAATAGTTTTTTATGAACAATGATTCAAGTAAAGAAGATATTACAATTAATTGTAAATTTTGGTAAAGATATAATGAAATTATGTTTTGTAAATAGCATTAGATGTTAGCATTGCACCCACCCCCACCAACCTGCATAGGGCCAGCGTGGTGCTAAATGTCCCAAATCCCCTCTGTATGCCCTACTCGTGTGATATGGGAATCTTTGGGGAAGCTTATGTCCAGCTGTGGACGTCTAACAGCTGATGATGATGATGTTACGATTATTGCACCCACTAGCTGTTTGAAATCTGTGTTAAAGAATCTCCTACAGACCGGAGCTTTTATATTTTCATGTATATAAATATGTACATAATATATATATAGTACGATATACTTTAGATGTCTTAAAGAATAATCAAAAGAATGTTCTTATATTTTGAAGCCTTTTCTGTAACCATAAATAATAGATAACACATTAAGATTAAGACTGATTAGTCTGTATTTATAATCACTGGCATTTCGAATTCATAGTTTTCAAAATAAATTTATACAATATACAATCTCGTGTAGATTTCGAGGTTACCATCGAGCTGGACTCGCGACAGAAGACCAGCAAAAGAATGTTCGTATTCGACACCCGGCAGAGTATCTACACCGCACACATTTTACTCATGAAGGGTCAAGAAGAATGTCGTGAAATGGTGGTCTATCTAGACGTACGTATCATCAGTTTAAGTACTATTGGTAGGTAGATTTCGACATTAATTTAATTAATCAGAGTAATGTCCAATGATCTGAGTTCTTAGCTGGATGAAAGGTATTTAGATAATTTAACCATGAAATTAGCTACAATAGAAGATTCATTTTCTAGTATAAAATAATGCCAGATGCAATCTAAAATCTTAGCTAGATTTTTTTTGGAAAAAAAAAAGTTAGCGTTATTTTCGAAGATACAATGAAAGTAGATGACATGCTGTTATTAAAGACTAATGTAGTATACGAATTGGTTTCAACACTCTTACAATATAATCGACCATTACATATGAATATCATCGCAGGAAGAGATCCGCGACAAGTTGAGCCCTATCGAGGTGAAGATGAGCTACGAGCTGGTGACGCAGTCGTCGGGCGAGGTAGTCCCGCCGGTTTTAGATCGCACCAAGAGCATCGTCCAAACCGATTCCCTCAACATACAGAAAAACTGCGGCCCCGATAACGTTTGCATACCTGACCTCAGCATGGCAGTCACCACGTGAGTTTTTGTTTCCCAAAGATTTAGGTGAGTTATTCGTTTCTATGGTGGAAGAACTGTCTTTAAAGTAGGTGTCACATTACAGACCAACGACGAACTTCGTGCTAGGCACGGGCGAAAATCTGAACATCGACGTAAAGATCTACAACTACGCTGAGGATGCGTACGAGGCGGCGTACTACTTGCAGTTGCCCGCCGGAGTTAACTACACGAAGATGGAGCGCTTGGACCGCGAGAACGCGGATACGGCGCCCGTCTACTGCACCCTGAAGGACAAGGCCGCCGGCAGAAGCGTGCTCAAGTGCGACCTGGGCAACCCCATGGCCAGTGATCAAAAGGTAAGTAGTAGGCAACGCTTTGGTGTAATTTTTAATTATCTATCTCTTGCAGACTGCGAAGAATTCCTCCATGTTTTTATAACAATGAGTAATCAGTAGCCAGAGTCTAATGATTTTAGTATCTTTACTTTCTAATCAAAATATTTCCTTGCATTCTTAACTATTTGTGCTCGCAGGTCAACTTCCGTGTGGTTCTCGAAGTGGACTCTCAGGTCACTGATCTCGTATTCGACATGGAGGTAAACTCAACCAATCCAGAACCGCAAGAGACCAGCAAGGACAACAAGGCGCATCTAGCCATTGGTGTTGTAATCAAAGCCGAACTCTCTATCTTAGGGTGAGTTACTTAAAATCGTCATCATCATTATCAGCCGATAAACATCCACTGCTGGACATAGGCCTCCCCCAAAGATTCCCACACGATCGGGTAGGGATACATATAGGGGAATTGGGCCAATTCGCACCACGCTAGCCCAATACAGGTTGGTGTGAGCTAGAACCTCGTTTGTTGATTAGTAGGGTGCATCACGAGCAGATGAGGTTGACTTGGATCCCATGAGTTGTTCTGCGGAAATCCTTACATCTCCTAAAAAAATGACTATTCTAAAATTAAAAAAAAAAAACTAATTATTATATCCTGTAATACTCAGGACGGCCGATCCGCCAGAACTCCACTATAATGCGTCGCTGTACGAGGCACAGAACCTGAAGAACGACTCCGGGCTCGGGCCGCAGATTATTTACAAGTACAATATCAAAAACGAAGGTCCTTTCCCCGTGGATGAAGCGGAGATCTACATCATGTGGCCGTACCAAACACTCACAGGTAACATCACCTTCATCTTTTCAACCATCAACGGAGAGTGGTGTTAGAAGTATATCTCATCCGTGTCTACTTTTGGTTTGCCCAATAATTTTTAATGCTAAACTGTAACAATATGATATCAGTTAAAGTTCTTTACATAACGTTACATTACACTCCTCGTCGACATCAGATAACAAACCAATATACAATAATTTTGACACTTTGTAGTATAAAAACCTACATTTCCATTCCAGGCGAAAATCTGATGTACATGCTGGTGCAGCCACAATGGCTCGGCGATATGGTATGCGATGTGGCGCGGCAGATTAACCCGGAGAACCTCTTCATCGCGAACCCTTACACCTTCATGCTCTCCAAAGAGAAGGATGGTAAACAATTTATTGCAGTTATTTTGTGCTTTCTTGATAACTTTAACATGGTCAGTTCTCGTGCAAACTTACATATTTAAGTGTGCTAAATTTTATCTACATTATACAATCTGCCTAAACACAATAATATTTAGTATTAAAAAAGTGTAACAAGAATTTATGGAAAACATAGATTTCATAAACTTACATGGACAAGGTTAAAAACTATAATTGAGAACTAATAAAACTAAGCCACAAAGCTTTTTAACTACGAGGTTGTAGTAAGAAGTTAAATTTTTTGTATAATAGTATTATTCATATAAATAAAAACTATTTTCAGCAATGTTAAGCAGTGGCATGTACGCAGCCGCCCAGCTGTCCGGAGGAAGCGGATATTATGGACAACGTAAGTATAATTTCTATATGTACAAATCTTTTTTTTGCGTCTTCATGAGGAATATCTTTGCAGCGCAATTCTGGCTATAGTGAGCGGGTTACAAAATAAATTAAACAACTTCATTATGCTTCACAGAGTACTGGGAGCAACAAACTTTTACGAATGGCAACACACAAACTGGTCAAGTCTCCAGTGGTACATCAGGAGGGGCTCTTAACTCTGGTGGTCAATTCGCAAATGGTGGAGTTTTATCTGGACATTCCCAAAGTGGACAAGTTTACACTCATTATGGTAATGGTGGCCAAATGATAAGCGGTGGTCAAGTTCACACCCAACATAGTGGTGGACAAGCATCCAACGGCCAATACGGAGGTGTACAAGCGTCCGGCGGCCAATATGGAGGTGTACAGACTTCCAGTGGCCAATATGAAGGTGCACAAGCTTCCGTTAATCACTATGGAACCGGTAGCGGCAGACAAATTAACACAGCTACTGCAGGAGGTAGTGGTAACGCGGGAGGTACTTACTTTTACAACAAAACCTGGACAAGTAGTGACGAATTCGGAGAGGGACTTACCGCGGAACAACAAGAACAGATACGAAAGGGTCTACTAGCGGCTGCGTCCAACCCGAACTACCAGGGATCAGTCGAGAGAACATTCTCACAAGGCAGTTACAATCAGAACGGAGGTCAAGGTCAAGTTACATCCGGGAGCCGAGTCAACTATGGAAACAGCCAAGGAACTTACACACAGGAAAACCACAATCAAGGTCAAATGCACGGAGGAAGCTTCGAAGGGGGACAAAGCGGTTACGGCAGCCATGGCTTCGTTCAAGGTCATGCCGCAATCGACAATGGCGGCGCGTACGGGCAGGGTCAAGTGGTCAGGGTGAGGAATAAGACTGTGCTGTACGATGAGAATCACAACATCATTTCTCAGTCCGAAACCAGCACCGAGTACGGATCATTGGGCCACGAAGGTGAAGCTGGCAGTTCTTTTAATACGTAAGTGACTTTATTGTTATCACTTTATTAGTTTTACTTATTGTGGTTATTAACTTTAGTTTCAAATCAAGCCAAGATAATGTTCTGGTGAAGTTTATAATTATTAAAACATTACATTTTAACAATAATCACACTGTATCCAAATATTGTTTGTTATCCAATCTAGATTTGTGAAGTATTTTAATTTATTGCAAAAGTGTAGGCCCTTAACTTTAATGTTAATAATATAACTGCATTTTTCAGTTACGTGAACCGTCAAGCCGGCGGTCAGAACCAAGGCTCCGGGCAAAGCTTCGTCCACGGCTCGTGGGGCACCACCGAGACGGTGAACCCTGATATCATGAAAGCCGGCTCCAGCAGGTTTAGGGGAGAGTCCAGTGTCACAGTCGTAGGCGACGAGGAGGACGAAATAGGAGGCTTCGGCGCCTACGCGGCGAGGAATCCTAACAACGAATTCAAATTTGGAATCGCCGATGTCTCCGGAAGCCAAAGCGGTCAGAGCTCAGGTTCACAGGGAGGTTCTAGTGGTTTCTCGAACGCCGGCAGTTATCAAGCTAATTATGGAAATGCACAAGGATCTGGATACCGAGGCGGCGCAGCTGGTTACCAGGGCGGGCACCAAGGAGGCGCCTCGTACAGCACCAGCGGTGGTGGGAGCTATTCGTATTCTTCACGATCTGGTAAGAATTCTTTTACTAAAACCAACAAAAATAATGATAATTAATACTTGATATTATGTAATAACGGTTATCCAAAACTAAATCTAGAAAAATCTTAACTTTTTATAGCTTTTTCGATATTCTGTTTCTAGAGTTGCTACATTAACATTAAAAAATCCTCAAGTTGCCCTCTAATATCAAGTATAGATCTTATTAATAATGCACTGCCAGGTAGTTAGGTGACTTATGGATGTCTACCTCCTCACTAAGTTCCATTGAGTATGTGTGAAATAAGTTGTGGTTAAGTGAAATAATCCCTGGTTTATTTTAGGCGGACAGAGCAGCTACAGCTCGCACGCGGGCGGCAGCTTCAGTGCGCAGTCGGACCAGCGCCGCGAGAACACCAGGCGACGCCGGCAAGATCAGGTGACCCATCCAATCTATTTTTTCCATGTAATATTTTTATTTATTACTGGAGCTTCTATTTAGTTCAAAGTCTCATCTTTATTATTATCACCGTCATACAGTGATATTAGTGTGATTTATGTTAAAACAAACTTGCAACTTCCAGGTGGATTTGGAGCTGAAGGGGATACTGCAAAAGTGCGAGGAGAAGTACAAGTGCGAGGTGGTGCGCTGTAGGACCGGCCGCCTCGCGAAAGGTCAGGAGGTCTGGATCGCGCTGAGGTCCAGAGTCAATGCATCGGTACTGAACGAGGTAACTACTTCATTGCATCTCCTTGTTAAGATTACTCGATGGCCAAGATAGTACAATAATGGTGATAGTTTCTCTTGTATGAGACCGTCTGGGTAAGTACCTGCACAACAAATACTGTGGTCCGGATTACAAGGTGTTGTAATTATTGAAATTACCAGAAGTAACTAGACATCTTAAACGTCATGACGATGAGCAAAGTGTGGTGTTATCTATACCATTCTAACTAGCGCCGTGTTATTAGAGCAGACTTATCACTTGTTATCAGGTGAACGTTCCATTTATGTCGACGTTTCGCCAAAATAAAGCAATATAAATTTATACTAACATTAGAGGCGCAGGGGCCAATCCCCATTGACTCTGATTATTCGGTGAAGGTAAACATTGAGAGGAAACCGACATGTTCCAAAAACGGGCAAACAAGCATACGGCCTGCCTGATGGTAAGCTATTACGGTAGCCTGTAGATGCCAGTAAAACGGGAGGCATCAAACGCACGTTGCCAAGTTCGACGTGGTGGATAAAAATGCCTTTGTGAAACAAGGCTTTGACTCCCAGCAGAACATTAAATGAGTTGTTTATTATTATACTGACATGACAACGGAATTAACCTGACTGTTAGAATCAAATATTAAAAAAGAGAAATTGAAGGAATCAAAATCTTAGAGGTACTGCAACACACGGGACCCAAGTCAAATTCACCTGCTCGTGGTGCGACTCGCTAATCAACGAACGAGGCTCTGGCTCCTACCAACTCGATTTGGTCCAGAGTGGTGGGAAATGGCCAAATTCCCCTCTGACAATACTGGAGGCCAGGTTGACCGTAACGTCGCGGATAATCACTGGATGCGTGCGGCGCGGAGCCGAGCGATGCGGGGATCTCTGTGAGAGGTCTATGTCCAACAGTGGACGTGTTTCGGTTGACGATGAAAATTCTTGTCATTTCCAAATAAAGAGTTAATTAGACAGTTGATAATTGTAAATGTTTATGTTCAGATGTCGTCGGAGCGCACCGTGGAGCTGTCGACGCTGGGCGCGGCGCGCGTGTCGCGCGTGGCCGGCGGGCGCGCGGTGGACGGCGGCTGGCGCACGGCGGAGGTGAACGCGACGCTCAGCCCGCAGCTGCACGCGCTCGCCGGCGGCGGCGTGCCGCTGTGGCTGATCGTGCTCGCGGCGGTGCTCGGCGCGCTGCTGCTGCTGCTGCTCGTATACGCGCTCTACAAGGTGACCCGATATTTCTCTCTATTATTTAACAGACCAACGCAACCATTGTTTACCACTTGATGGTAAATGATACGTCTGTATACATTTGTCGAGCGTGTCTGGTAGACTCTAATGTTCAACGAATGACTTGAACTGATAATATTGTCTTCTTAACGGACGCTTTACTGGTTGCAAGTCTGTTGCCGAAGACCATCTAGCAGTAGTGTGCAAACAATACTGTGTTTAATTTTAAAGGTAAGTAGTGAAATTTGTGGAGTAACGAGACTTAATATCTGATGTCTCCAAGCGACGAGCACAATGTGGTCCATGTATGCTATCCTAAATAGTGCCACGTTGTTACGGGCAGGCAATTAACTTACCATCAGGTGAACGTTTTGCTCAATTTGCAGCTTCATTGAATAAAAAAAAATACTGTTATTACATATGTGGTAAATAATATCACCATATATACCCTAAACACAATATACTCAGCTTATTATGACCACGAGTTTCTTCCTCAGTGCGGTTTCTTCAAGCGCAACCGTCCATCTGACCACACCGAGCGACAACCGCTGAACGGTCGCGACGAGCACCTCTGATATCGGACCACCGACCTCGGCGTGTCCAGCGACACGCCCGACACCCTGGACACCGCTGACACCGCCGACACGGCCGACACGGCCGACACCAGCACGTCCAGCTCGTCCACCGACGCCGCCAGTGACGTCACCAGCCGAGACTCCTCCAGCGGCAAGTACTGACGTCGCGCCAACAGACAAGTGCTTGTCTACAAGTTTTAAACAACGCAAGCCGTTTCGTGCGGGACTTTAAGCGAATATAAAATCTCAGCACTGAATAAAGTGTGAATAGTTGTATCGTAAATGGTTTTAGCGATGTAAAGAGATGCCTAAATCGTCGATAAGAGATTAAATGAGATAACTGGAGAGTAATGGTGGTGACTTCTTCCAATGTAGCGGTTGTAATGTGTACGTAACTGAGAGACAGAATAACGATATTAGTATGCGCGGTATATACAGTAATTATATAGATTTATCGAGTTATTTTGTCTCTTCTTTACGTACTATTGTTTTAAATGGTTGAAAGAGATTAATGTTAGGATTAACTTGCAATAATAAGCTGCGCAAGAGTATTTTGCCATTTGTAAATAATCCTCCTGCCGTCGTACGAATGATCTGCGCCGAGCCTTGGACGATTTTATATAGAAAACTGTACCAAGGCACGGACGGAGCGCCGCGTTCATATCTATATATATTATGTAAATTATTAACTAGTCACTTCAATAAAATATATAAAAAAAAACAAATATTACACAATAATAGAAAGTTTGTAGTTTACTAGAAAAAATTTAAAAATTAAAAAAAAATGTATCGATATCACGAATGTTTGGTGTAGAGAATTGTGATCTATTGTTATATATAGTAAGTTGTATTATTAATTCACATTAAGCGTATTGCGGATCGTCTGGATCTTTCATGTAATAGTTCTTCTGTACGCAGTCACGTGGGATTGTGGTGACAGCTTGAAGCAGTGTCAAAGAAAATTTAGATCATTTATAATTTGTATTCGAAACATCTAGAATATAATTCTTTGGAACAGTTTTAGGTCTTATTAACGATAAAATTTTTGATCGCACAAATCCTAGAAACGTTTGCGGTTAAATAAATTTTCTTAATAATTCATATATATACTGAAGTCTAACAAATAGAATTTGGTTATTGTTTCAAACAACTTTATTAAACTTTTATCATCTGTTAAAAAAAATATGTACAAAATATAATAAAACATTTCTTTTTATGAAAGCGCCATCTGTTGACGGAACATTAAAACTAATTTATATTACACGGGGGAAAAAAATATAGATTTATTTACAAACATTACAAATTTTGTATATTAATAAAAGTATGCTATTTATTCATTTTGATTATAAATTGTAAAGTTATTGTCATAATATATGAATATTAAAATTCATTTGACCGCATTCTGGCTGCTGGATGACTAATATCTTAGGACTATTTAATATCTGAAAACTCCCACACATATCCAATATATCTGTCAATTATAATGTTCATATCATTTTAAGCTAGATCTTTGCTTAGGTGAGTTAGCGGTGTATTTTGCTACCATTTTATTGTACATACTCGAGCTTGAAATTTGCATAGTTAGAGAACAATTTAGAAATCAATTATTATATAAAAAAAATATCTCGTTATATGTAGTAACAAACTTTATAGTCATATCATTTTAAAAGTACAAGTGTTAGAAAATTCCGTTTTATTTAGATTAAAAAAATCTTTGAAGAATATTTCTTAACAGAATAAAAAATGTAGTGTCCGGAATAATGTAGTTAAAAGTAAAATTTCACCTTTTCTCTGGATTACAGTTCAGATTAAAGTATTTCAAACATAATTGAAAGATATTTAGAATATTAAAGAACTAGGATCATGTGCCTTCTAACAACTGCCAGTTACTAATAATTTTTATATTTAATGTAAATAAGACTTCATTGTTTGAATAAATTGTTCGATGCGTTTTTTCACAGAATTTACTTTCATTGCGAAAAGGTTTTTTTTCACAAGAAAATCCTTTGGATATTAACAAAAATGTACTTAATATTTATGTATAGGAGGCAAACAGTTACTTCTACAGCTAAATATTGATTAGGAAATGTGCACAATGTTTTTTTTTTTTCTTTTCAACATAGGAAATGCAAAGGATTATAGTCCGTAGAGCCAATGCATCACATTTTTTGCGATCGATAAAATTTAAATAAATGTGTTCTATTTTTTTTTTTTTTTTCCTATTATGGAGCAAATTCTGCGAGAAAATGTCGTCGTGCCTTACTTAGAACATTGTGAGCGTTGACCGCGCTTTTGTTACATTTTAATTTTAATAATTTATTTCTCATAATTATATTAATGAATAATAATTCCGCTTCTACTTATAAGTTAATCGAACTAAAATAGAATTTTAGATGCCATAATAATGGAGCGAAACGTTCATTTTGGTTGTTTGTCTGGGTAATATTTTTTTTTTTTGCATTTACCAAAAAAGTAAAATCGTAATAAATTTTTTTTTGTTTAAAACATTTTTTTTTTTTTTTATTACCATTCACGCACCGTATAATTTTTTTTTTGTATCAGCGATACAAAAATAAAATAACGAGGAAGAGAATATGAAAACGAAATATAACAATAAACTTTGATCAAATAATAGTAAAGTGGGCTAGCAAGTGTTGCCAGGCTTAAGATAAAATGGCGTTTCATGATATACGAAGAACAATAAAATAAATTGGATGGTAGCGGCGAGCCGGCCCCATCGGCCATCTATTGCGTTCAGTAATGCTGCCGAATGGTCCCGCCTCATACATCCAAACGGAGAGAGAGAGCAGAAATAACAAAATTCCATTTATTATAATACAATGAGGATTTCGTATCATAGAAGGATATAAAAATCCACCGTTCTCTTTATACGTATATACCAGATGAAACAAAATGTTAGACTTACAAATAAATACTAATAAATGCTATTCTTAAAGTGAATAAACGTTGAAAATATGTAAATTCTACAGTATGAGGTTTCTACTATATTATAATGAGGATACTTACTTAGGATCAGAATCCCGTTATTAATAAAATCAAGCACATAATAGTTAAATAACTGAAAGTAATCCTTAAAAGTTAGTGAAGATACAGGTAGTATAATTTAGTTTGAAAAAAATTTTTCTAGTAGGGGTAGGCGAACTATGTCAGCTGAGTTACATACTCTCACCCTTTACTGTTGTTTACTATTGCGATGTTCTTTTCACTGATTTAGAACTGATTTAAAGTAATGAGAAATATCTCAAACCTACTTTCTCTATTTATAAAGACGGTGAGCTTAAAATATTACAAATGAGCAGAAAGACGCTTACAAAAGACCGGATTGCTTTTCACTGAAGTTTTTAATAGAACTGATGTTTTTAAATAATTGTAATCTTTTAAAGTATACTTTAAATGTAAATAGGAAACCGATATAAAAAATACTTGGATTTCCTATAATTATAGCTTCGTGGTGTACTAAAGTAGTTACACTGGCCTAGTGGTTAGAGTGTGCGGTCTTCATCCCGCAGGTCGCGGGTTTGAATCTCGGTATGTACCAATGACTCTAATATTTAAGTTAACAAGTAACATTTGTGAACTTTGGTAACAACAGCGAAGGAAAACATCGCGAGGAAACCTGCACAAGAATTAGAATTTATTCTAAAGTGTGTGAAGTCATCAATTCGCACTGTGCCCACGTGGTGACTATTGGCCCATCGCCCTCATATTGAGGGTAGGCCTGTGCCCCAACAGTGGGGACATAAATTGGCTGTTATGGTTACCTTGGTTTTTTTTTCTTTTAGTAACCATAAGTATTTAATATAAAATTTCCAATGGTTCGAGGGGCAATCAAAAAGTAATGATAATGAACATGTTCATAAAATAAAATATATTTTTCGATATAGTCTCCTAACAAGTCGATAACCTCACATCTTTTCTGAACTGAAAATACTCTTCAAAAATATCAGAACCAGACCTGGAGAAGAAAGTGGGTATTCGAGCAATTCAAAGCTTGCTTCTCGAATGGCAGCCGATGCCTCATATAAAAGGATACATTTGCTATAAGTAAATAAGTCGCGATCCTCTATGGCAACTAATACAGACACTATCATGCAGAACTGAAAGAACACGTTTGTCTGTATTTTCCATATTTATGTCAAATTATCCGCAGGCTTAGGCTCAGGCTGAAATCGAGACGTCTAATATTTAAAGATTTAACCTAAATTTAGTCAAATCGATGTGTAAGTCTAGAATATTCGATTCCAACCTGACGAGTGCTCGGTGCTGAATTAAAATACCTTTCCAGTATACGCTGATTGTGATTCGAAGAGTCGGGACGAGGTTTTAATGTTCCACCTCATAGGTGGCGGGGCGAGAATGAATTATTCATACAACAGGGAGAGCGACGAACGCGCCGATTACTGGATTTATGCAGCAACCCGAGCCCCTGTCCCGGCACACGCTTGACAAATTAACGTACGATATGTTACAAACATGAGAATTATCTTGTCTATAAGCAACCAGCGATATGATGTTGTTTTTGGTATAAATAGAGAATTCTCTGCAAAGATACCTGGCCTTGTGTGGATAAGTCAAAGATTATGTGGAGATTTTACGCATTGGAACCCCCACGGTAGGCACCTTTAATGTCACCTATATGTGTATACTCTGTCTCGGGGACTGCTTTATGCGGCCCTCAACGCTCGCAGGTACTACCACAACGGCTGGAGAACATGTCCAGTCATCTCAGATTACTGTGAGAGCGATAAATACGACTTTTCAAAAGAGTTTGTGAATTTAGAGGGCAATTATTAGTCGGCGAGACGACTCTGTCTCCGAACGGGATGTCCTTTCTTGACACTGCTCTGCAGCCTCCTTACCTTTAGTTTCACAAAAGGAAGCTACGGCTGTTTATGCCGGGCAATGTTATTCTATGATAGCTGATAAAGAAAAAAATAATCCCGAATAACAACATAATTTCACTTTCAGACAAAAGAAAAAAGGAAACTGGAACTTTTTTTTAGGAAATTTGAGCAAACATACGAATAGTCTACCGCAACACCAGAAAAGTTTTATCTGTGTTGTCGACCCTTAAGGAAACGGTTCGCTCTTTTCTTGTTCTGGTTAAGAAGAATCATTTACAGTTTTCCCTTTTTCCATATTAACTTGATTCTATTGAAATTTAACATAGTACCGTGCCTTGGTCATTCACGGTGAAAAGGAACGGAGGTATTGAGCTAGCTTGATGTGGCCGTTCCAGATGGACTCTGACAATAGCAAGCTGTATAAATTCCAATTCAGCGACCATGTTATAAATAATAATAAGTAGTGATAAGGATAAATAAATACATAATAAATCAAAACATACGCAGGCCAATTTGTAAAGTAATTCGATTAATATAAGTTATCAGCTCGCGTCAGGTTTACATGAGAATTGATAGCTTCATCGCAGCGCCAGCGCCGCGCCCGCAACACCGGATATTGATTGATGGTGTACCACATTTCAAATTAGTGCAACTTGCTGTTTGAGATGATAGTTATTTATTGCATACACGTAAAATTAAGTAATCAGATACTACACATTGATAATAAAAACATTGTTTAATCAGGTGAACGCAAAAACCAAGAGATGTTTATCCTTCTGTTCTTTCCATATTCAGGTTGTGTTGGAATTCTATTTGTAAATCTTGCTATCAATACTACAATAACTTCAACAACCACAGTTCCAAGAGTATAACGATGATGAAGGAGAAGAAAGCTAGACTGTCTGCCTGTACTAGAACTAAATATGACATATAGAGACTATATATCTGATATTGCGATGCTACTTCACCTACCACTAAATCTCCCACATCCTAGGTTGAATGGTAGAAAAGGCCCATAGGCAATAAGTCCGCCTATTGAACCCTAAATTAAGCCTCAGGGAGAATCATAGCATTGTTTAACATCCACGCTGTTCTACTTGACTCCTTTCATACTTGCCATCGTTCTTAGATTTGCGACGGGTTGACCCACCTTCAAAACTAGAAGATACTTTAAATTTCATTGAACTATATAACTTTTCCGCATTGGTAATATGAACATCATCATTATCATCGTCATCACTATCATAGCCTTTGTTTATCCACTGCTGGATAGGCCTTCTCCAATGTCTTCTGAAGCTGAGGATCGCATTTGGCGGAAGACATTAGGGAAAGCCTAATGTAAGTTTCTTATATTTGTAATGTAAATAAAAAGATGTTGTTGTTAAGAAATTTCTACTTTAAAAGCGATTATTTAATATATAATATTAAGTTGAAATATCAAAATAAGAGTTCGTAACCGTCGCAATCTCTTAGCACTTACAAAAGTTCCGCTTAACTTCCGGAAGTGCTCCTTAACTTGGGTAAGTTGGTGGCGCGATCTGCGGGACCATTTGTCATGCGCCGCGCGATGCCGGCTCAAGCGACAACTTCGGAAAACTTGGACTATACAAACTTGCGTACTTCATATTTCCTTTTAAGGTATCATACATTGCTTCTCCTCAAATCGTATGCCTCATGTACCTGCACTCATCACTATTATCTTCATGATCTCCGGCTATTCAGAGAGCATCGTAGACTATGGAGCCGTGTGTTGCGGATTTGGTCAGACCAACGCATTCTGTTGCCAATCCGCGGTCTTTTCCTTCAGCCTTGCCACAAGTTTTTCAACGTGGTCTCCGACTTTCATGGCAGTGTCCAAAGTACTACAGTAGAAGAAAGTCTTGTTTCTGCTTTCATCGGCAGCACCAATTTCTCGAGCACCACATTTCGAAAGCAATACCTTAGATCATACCTTAGTTTTCAAGGAAGTCGTAAGCACTATACATGACGATGAGGCTTAAGTTTTATCCTAAATGAGCTTGGGTTTACGATGAAGAAAAACATTTAAGAAACAGGCATGTTTCAGGAAACAGCTATCGCCGCTATATAACATTCGCCAAGCTGAAAGGCGTTGTAGCATCTGAAATTAATGAGGTAAGGGAATTTAAAGTCATAAGTCACATGGCGACAAGCAAAGTATAGTGTAGTGTATATATTCTTAACTATATAGTCCATCATCGTTAGGTAAATATCTTTATGTCTATATATAACTATATATCTTTCCCGAAAGCCTGGATACGACTACAACAAAAGTAACTAAGAACTATTTGTCATTCATTAAAACGAGAATATTCTAATGAGGTCTAATGCTTTATTGGTGTTGCTGTATACCAATATATTAGACTTATAGCGCTCCAAACTTTAGGTACCCTAACCAGGCAGCACTAATAGCGCATTAGGAACTCCTGCTATGCGAGAGATTCGAGAGCAGCTCGTAAATAATTCGGCGACGTGGAGCGGCTGCGGCGGGAGACCACTGCGCACACAACTCGCTCGGTTATAATGGTATATCACACGCTATTTTAGGTGATAGACGCAAACAACTCACAATCATTATCATCAACAATCTATTGATGAACATATTTAGTATTCTCTTTTACTATTGCATGCGTTAAATCATTACAAATCATGCGTTTTATTAGTGATTGGTCTTCTCGGAGACCGTCTAAGTAGGTGCCGCTGTAATGCCTTTTTCTTCCACCTGCTCAGTATTTAATAAGCATTCTAATTAATGAAATTACTGAGGTATGATATGATATCTCCTAACTAAAACCGACGGGCATAATATGATGCAGTGTATATCCTAGATTCCTGTTCTCGTTAGTTCGACGGTTAAAAAAAGTCTAGAGGTATATTTATCAAGCTGAGTTAAGTTATAAATATAATAACTATCTGTTCCCCGTCCGCTTTTCTGGGGGTAATACACCCGCTAAACGTTTAAGGGGTATTATTTCGCAAAATCCATCATCAAAAAAAGAATATTCCTATCAAATTTCAAGTCTCTATCTAAGCCTTATGTTTGCAGAAGTATATATATATATATAGTGATTGTTACTTTAATTTATATAACGTCAACTTAAGTCTATTTCGCAAAGTAGATTTGTAAGCTCTATTAAGTAGGCATATTTGTATGCAAGTATTCGAAGTGATTTACTCGGAATATTCCCTCTGTGAAAGTATTTTCAATTCTCAAATCGTTTATTCTATTTATCCTTGAACATCGTTCGCTATTTGCTGGGTAGAGTGCACCAGGGTACGGAGAGGGAGGGAGGACGGAGGCTCTTACACGCGATGCATTTTAACTGAAGCCTCTTACAAGCAAGCGGAGTGGATGCGCCGCGTATTCCTTCAATAATATCTGAATAATTGAATTGTAAGTAATGCGGAGAATATTTTCCATAACATCTTCGTTACCGAGTGCACAGTGAGGGGAATTACACCAATGGTGAATTTGACTCCTTTCTGTATGACGGCCGGAACAGACAGATTTATAATTTGATGGTGGTACCTAACAAAGTGTATTGTACAACAACCTTACTACTAACCAAAATAACTAGCCAATAGCAACTTAACCGCCGCTGCGGAGGAAGTCTATTCTCTAGCATTTAAGCTAAACAAAACTACTCGACAAAAACGCCTCGCCGATGTATCTCTAAAAATAATTAATAAGTACTAATTATCATTATCATTTGGTTGATAATAAATGGCCTATATCCAATAGTGAATGATAATATACTAAACTAATGATAACGATGAAACTAATGATATTTAAATTGTTTATAACTTGATTAGTTGCATCGATATCTGGTGAGGAATGACCATAATTGTGTTAGACAATCAATAATTTCATCTCATGTTGTGGTGCTCACCTATAATAACGTGCCGATATTTAAGAGTATATATAATATAATCTCTTTAGTTCAGTAATTCCACTGGCATATATATAAATTATGAAATACTTCAACTCTCTCATTAGCTCAGAATTTATTAATGTTTCTCATTATGACGACACCAATGGACCGTTTTGCTCCGTCTTCCTTTCTGAATAGTATTATACATAAGATTGACTACACAACGATAATAAACTTTATAATTGCAGTATGTTTTTTATAATAATGCGAATAAAAATCTATTGGAGAAACTAATTATTGTATAAAAGACATTTTTCTGTATTATCCATCTCTTATACGATATATTTATTGAAGTATAAGAGCACGAAGTAGATTTAGAGACTTTATATTTACCAAAGTCAACGCGAAATACTTGCGATATGAACAGTTTATTTTAAATGTAGTGTAAGTACAAATAGATATAAAGTAATTTATACATAACTTAATGCTGGAATTTTGTCATTTATAGTATTAATTATTGCATATATTTTCTATTCATTATATAATACATTAGTAGTAACATATAACATTTAAAGGGATCATTGAAACTACTGTAATTGTCCATTACAAATAACATCGTTAAGAACATTGAAATACAGCTATAAAAGAACTTGAAAGTTATTAACTAATTACCATCAAAGTAATCATTAATTAGTATACAATTTGTCATTAAGATTGAAATATTTTATCTGAGTATAAATAGTGATTGCAAACTTGTTACAAACTTCAGTTGTAACATTGAAGTACCCCTGTGAATATAACACAAGAGAACAGCATCATGGAACCAGTTGTTAATAACGGAACTACCTTCTCTTTACCGGAAACGGACCCCATAGAGGATATGCAACTAAGTGAACTTTATGATCAAATAGAATCTGAAAATTTTTACAATTCACTTTACGATGAGCAGTTGTACAATATCGGTGTTGCGGCTGACGAAGTCATCAAGTAAGTGCAACCAGGTTAATTTTGTGTATTTTAGTTATTTGTTGATTTCGTCATCAATATCAACAATTTGTATCTAAGCTGTAATATCTAAGTTTTATATACGATGGAATTAAGTGTCCCACTTTTGGAGAGGATCCTTTCCATAGCATTTAAGCTCCAATGGAGGATGCCGGAAAATCAACATGTTCTAAGTCAAATATACAACAAACATACTTAATAATAACCTGTATTTCATTTAGTTAATAGATTATGGCTTTGCCTTTCTCAAAAAGAGTGAAGACAACAGCACTCGATTGCTCTGTTATCCAATGAGTTAAAATTTACAGACTATCCTCGCAAAATAGAGAAAAAGCAATCAAGAGAACTCACAATGGGGAAGATATTACAAATATTCTGGACACTAAAAGACAGAGAAACGAAGAAGAACCTTCCACTTCACCAGTAACGTCTTTTGAAGATGTTGATAAGGTAAATTGTAGTGTTTGTCGAATTACTATCAGAAGAAAAAATCTCACCAACCATTCAAACAGTAACCTTCACAAAATTAATTCTCTTAAATCAGAGAGCATTATTCAAAATGTTTCTGTTATTCAATCTGCTTTTGGGAGTAAAATAATCAAGTATAGAATTAATAGTAAAACAGATCCCGCGTCTGATTTTAGCTTTGAAACACCAAAACAATTTTTAACATCGATCAAAGATGACATTTTGAATATAGCAAGAAATTCCGTTATGAACCATACTATTTGTAAAGTTTATCTAGCATTGCATGCTAATTTTGTGCGCCAAACTAAATACATATCAAATACATTTGATTTTCAAACTGACAACTACATCATTTCTCAAGGAGACGACTTAAACATTCTCTTTACATCTTTTTGTGACGCAATTATTAATAAATTTGATAGCTTCGAAAAGAAAGATAGTGGCTGGAGTCTAACGGAAATAAAATTTTTAGACATGAACATCAATAAATTTAATCCTTTACGAGGTACGTCATATCTCGATTTACCTATAGATATCAAAAATAAGAAAGCTATTATTAATGTTAAAAATTCTGATAATTCATGTTTTAAATGGGCTCTACTCTCCGCTTTATATCCTGCTAATAAAAATCTAAACCGAGTATCGTCTTACAAAGAACATTCTGATAAACTGAATTTCAACGGTGTACCATTTCCCGTCAAATTAACGGATATAGCTAAAGTAGAAAAATTAAATAATATTAGTATAAATGTTTATGGATTAGAATTTGATATAGAAACAAAAAGACATAGTATCGTGGGCCCTCTTTATTTTACAAAACATCGTACAAACCGTCACGTGAATTTATTGTATATATCCAATGGCACAATTCATCATTATTGTTTTATCAAAAACTTACCAAGACTAGTAAGTAAACAAATTTCAAATCAAGAGCATGCTATTCACATATGTGACGGGTGCTTACTTCACTTTCCGACCTCTGAAAGATTAGGCGATCACCAACAAAATGATTGCTTCCACATAACAACAGAATTACCAAGTAGTAACAAAACTTCAAAAAATTGGTTCGATGAAACAGTATCAAACGATAAATTGAGATTTGATAAATTTCAAAGAAAGTTGAAATTACCTTTTGTTATCTACGCTGACTTTATGACATTTTTAAATTCAAGCGCATCGTTTTCAAACGATCCTTCTAATCCATTCGTTAACCACGTTATCATTAATGATGTATACAGTTTCGGATATTATATCAAGTGTTCCTACGATGAAAGTTTGTCAAAGTATGAAGCGTATAGTGGATTAGACTGCGCCCAAGTATTTATGCATCGTTTATACGACGATTTAAATAATATAACGAAAATTAATAATTACCAAAAAAGCCCTAAAACGCTAAAGACAGAAGATAATAATATGAAAAAAATTTATCAATGCCACATTTGTGAAACCGATTTAAACGGAGACGATGTTCTTGATTTCGATTGGAATACAGGCAAATTCAGAGGCGTTGCTCATGAAATATGCGTAAAAAAGTTTCAAACCCCGCGATACATTCCAGTGATTCTTTACAATCTCACAAACTATGATGCTAATTTTATTATTCACGCCTTATATTTTCATGAAAGTGGATTCGACATTATTCCACATACCACGGATGGATATATTTCACTTTCGAAAACATTAAAAGTTAACAACAACTTGGTGACATTAAGATTTATAGATGCTTTTAATTTTTTACCGTATAACTTCGATTTATTAACTAATAATCTTAAAAGCGATCAATTTCATACATTAAGACGAATATTTCCCGATGATAAACATTTTAAAAACCTTATAAAACGAAATGTGTATCCACATGAATTTATGACATCATACCATTGTTTAAAGTTAACAACTTTACCTAAACAAGATAAGTTTTATAATTCTTTATCCGATTCCAAAGTTTCTGACGATGAATATAAACGTGCTCAAGATATCTGGGAATGCTTTAAATGCCGCAACATGTCTGATTACTCTAATCTTTACTTAAAAACTAATGTTTTGCTTTTAACTGATATGTTTGAAAATTTTAGAAACATTTGCCTTTCAAGTTACGGATTAGATCCCACTCATTATTTTACAGCACCCGGTTTAAGTTGGGATGCTATGTTAAAATACACTAAAATTGAACTTGAGCTTTTAACTGATGTTGACAAGATTACATTTATTAAGGCGGGCATAAGTGGAGGTATTACTCAATGTAGTCATAGGTATGCTAAGGCAAACAATCATTATTTAAACGATTATGATAAACATGAACCAAAATCGTATTTAGCGTATTTCGATGCTAACAATCTTTACGGGTGGGCCATGTCGCAATACCTCCCCGAAGGTGGTTTTGAATGGGTTAGCCCTGAAACTAACTTTCAAGAACTCGATACAAATGAGTATGGATATATTTTAGAAGTCGACTTACACTACCCAACTAAACTTCATAATTTACATTCAGACTTACTTCTGTGCACAGAAAATATATCTGTAGATAATTGTAAGAGGACAGAGTTAATATCAAATCTTTGTAATAAAATTAAATACAAGATCCATTACAAAAAACTGAAGAAGTGCCTCGAATTGGGAATGCATTTGATCAAAATTCACAGAATTTTAAAATTTAAACAAAGTCCATGGCTCAAAAAATATATAGAGTTAAATACTCGACTAAGAACCAACGCCGAGTCGGATATTGAAAAAGATTTTTATAAATTAATGATTAATTCCGTATTCGGTAAAACTATAGAGAATGTTGAAAAACGGGTCAATGTAAAGTTGTCGACTCGTTGGCGAAATCAGGGCAAAAGTCTAGGTGCACAAGACTTGATTGCAAAACCAGAATTTCAGAGTTTAACTATTTTTTCAGAAAATTCAATTGCGATTCAATTACGAAAAGCCAAATTGTTTTATAACAAACCCGTGTACTTAGGATTTTGTATTTTAGACATTTCTAAAACCTTTATGTATGACTTTCATTACAATTACATGTTAAATAAATTTGGGGAGCACACGAAGCTGCTGTACATCGACACCGACAGTTTAATTTATCAAATATTCACGAAAGATTTCTACGAAGACATCAAACCTGATCTTGCGGCCCGATTTGATACTTCTAATTATTCTTCCGCCAATGTATTTGGTTTCCCACGAATGAATAAAAATAAATTAGGTTATTTCAAAGATGAAACTAATGGTAAAATTATTAAAGAATTTGTTGGAATGGGATCAAGAATGTATGCCCTTCATATTGAAGATACCTTTAGGACGCAAACATGTGTCACTAATAATATAGAAACTGACTATCAGTCGAGTATCTTAAACAAAAATATTAACCACTGTAATATGCATAGATTCAGTACTATGAAAAATGCTTTACTCAGCCAACAAACTGACGAAGCTTGTCCATCTTTTCATGATTCCAATATTTTACCCAAAAACATCGATACTTTGACTTGAGTCATCACAAATTGATATAAACGATATTTTTATTTATTTCGATACTTAACAGCTTGTCATAAATAACACCTACTTGTCAATACTGTAATATTTAGTACATTCCGATTAGTTTTGAATTATCGCTGTGTAGAAGAGGCTTGTATATCAAAATTGTATGGTTTTGTTGGTTCTATATATATTTCAATGTTCAATGTATAATAAATTGTAATAATGTATAAATAAAGTTAATGACATAAAGAATATTAGTTTCTTTATTTACTTTTCGTTCATTTTAGATTTCCATAACGATATTTTTTGAATAAGTTAATTTTAATACGTGTGCACAGTTTTTAGAACAGAAAGTCGTCAAAATTTTTTATGTCAACAAACACATCTCAAGACATTGCATTGTCAAAATATAAATAAATTCAAAAACTATAATTTTAATATTGCAACATTACACGTACAACGACTCTTATGTTTTTTCCCAAATAGGTTATATCAACAAAATTATTTATTTAAATATCTATAACAGAGATATTAATAAAACTAGTATACATATTAAATAATGGTAGCTCGCTGGCCTAATGGTTAGAGCGTGCGGCTTTCATTCCGAAGGTCGCGGGTTCGAATCTCGGCATGTACCGATGACTTAATATTTAAGTTATGTACATTTGTGAACTTTAGTTACAACAGCGAGATACAAACGGTGAATGAAAACATCGTGAGGAAACCCACTGAAATCATCTTTGTGTGTGTGTGCGTGTGGTGGCTCCAATAAAGTGGCAACAGGCTCGCCCCCTGTTACATGGGACCTAATCAGACCACATCTGGCGAAATGTGGGTGTGAATAAACACCCACATTTCGCCAGCATGTGAGAGGTGAATAAACCTCTGCCTACCCCTACTGGGAAAAAGGCGTGATGATATAAAAAAAAATATTTATATTTTTACACGCAATATAGTGTAAAATAATATAGCACCATTTAATACAACGCCGCTCGAATTAAACGAGCGCATACGATTTGGGCAGTGTCGTGGGCTCGAATGAGCTCGAATGCACAAGTTAAGTGTTTAATCAAACAATTAACTGCAAAAAAATCACAGTTATCATCGAAAGTCATTACGGTTATTATTTTACTTAAATATAGAAATAGTAATAAAAAGATAAAAGCATTACAAATGAATGAACTCGAACGTATCTAATAAGCAATAGAAAACCAGACACATAGCTGAGCTCACGTTTGAACGTTGATTACTACAGTTGAGGAAATAAACCCAACAAATACAACTAGAAATAATATAAGTAGATTAAAAAAAAAGTCTAGATTTCATTCTGTGTTAAGTACTACTTAATGTGCATCATCAAAGAGTAGTTTTGTAAAAATATTTAATTATTTTACTGAACGAAGCTTAAACCCACTGTCGATTAATACATTTTTTAAATGTTTACCTTAAGTTTTTTTTTGCTCTTAGTTCATACAAATACGTTGCAGAAAAAAATGTAATTAAATATAACAGGTTAATGAGAGAAATTTAATTAGGTTTAAGTGGTTAATTATAAATAAATTATGAATATAAGAACAGCTTCTCTTCCAACATCACCCTCATTTCAGCTCACTACTGCAGAACGAAGGCTTCTACAATCATTTCCAAAGCGACGGGTCTGATGCCACCTGGATCAATAAAATTCTTGCTTACTTCACCATGCCATCGGTTCGACTGGTTGGAGGATGTCACAAAACCTAGTCATAATACTCTTTTAGGGATTGAGCCTATAACCTAAAATTTGCATTCATAATCATAAGAAATTTCGTAAACCTATAAATCTGGATCTGCATTCGTTTCATACCCATCTGAACCGTCGTAGTCATTAAGTATTATCTAATTTCTAGGAATTAATTATACAATTACACGGTCTATCTTTTGTTGTGGATACTTCAGGTTACTATAGATACAGAGACAAAGCGGTTTGCTGTTCGGGTCTTATTTCATTTCCGTTTCAGAGTTCCGCCCGATCAAGCAGACGACTAGGAAAGTCGGGTTGGGATAAGATTTACTGATCTCTTCAAGTGAAATACGGACAAGAACACAGTTAAAAGATTTCGAAAATATTTATTGAAACTGATTTTATATCTTATATTTTAAGTTTCATAGCCAGCGCTTAATACTTTGGATCATATGCTAACGATACGTTAACTTCTGAGAGAACTATCTTTACATGTAGAAGAATATCATCCTGTAGATTTGGTCACATTACTTTCATGAATTTAATTATATTATATTCAAGTTGCAATAGACTGAATTAATCATGGTGATGCTATATATGATGATTTTTTTTTTTTTTTTTATATTGTCACGCCTTTTTCCCAGTAGGGGTAGGCAGAGGTGAATAAACCACCCATGTTTCGCCAGATGTGGTCAGATTAGGTCCCATGTAACAGGGGGCGAGCCTGTTGCCACTTTATTGGGACCACCACACCCACACACACAAAGATGATATCAGTGTGCGGGTTTCCTCACGATGTTTTCCTTCACCGTTTGTATCTCGCTGTTGTAACTAAAGTTCACAAATGTACATAACTTAAATATTAAGTCATCGGTACATGCCGAGGTTTAAACCCGCGACCTTCGGAATGAAAGCTGCACGCTCTAACCATTAGGCCAGCGAGCTACTTACACATATATGATGATATATGTGTAATTACAAAGTAAAATCATTTCTTTTTAGCAAACGTTACCAAATTGCGGGACCAAATTTCATCGGTAATAGCCAGACATCGTTCCTTTAAAATGTTTCGCAAGTGGGCAATAAATACCTAATGTTGTAAAGATAAAATGGGGGTAAGCACTGGACTAGAAAATTCTGGAAATAATGTAAATATTTCACTACCCGCCCGTGGATAAATCTTCATTGTAATCATTTGTGTAGCTCTTTATGTAACTTTTACGCATCTTAATTATAGCAAATTGTTGATTAATTCTATTCATAACTAGAATTTGTAGTATTATATTAATCCCAAATTCCTCATCATCGTAACTGTTTTTTAGATTGAAATACTTAGATTTAGTGCTCCTTTGATCATTTATTAGTGGACTACAAATAATTTAGTATCCAAATCACCAACCTACTTTTTAATGTACATGTTTTTTATTATTATATTAAGAATACATTATTAGTAATTTGTACAGGTTAGTAACAGAGCTAGATTAGTAACTCGCACCTGTATATTAAACCCTGAGTACCGTTCCTTTTTTTTTAATTATTTACACGAGCTTATTTTAAATCGAATTATAGAGCTTTTACACATTTACATACCAGTGAGCTTACGCTCGCGATTGTGAAAGTGCATTAATAATTCCCACCATCTCCTGGATTTGCGCAGATGCTCTCACTAGGATGCGCTAGGTTTCGAATACAAAATTACTTTAGGTAAAGTCAGCTCCATACTGTTATTTACAACATTTATTCGTAATTATGTTACAGATAAGTATACTTCAAAACAGTGCATTTACTTAAGAAGTGTCGAGTTACAAACCATTATAGATATTCAGCAATCTAAAAGAAATATTAAATTACCAACAAAAGACTCATCTGTAATTGGAAAATAGTATTCATAATACTCTGGAAACATATATGAGTGAAAGATTTAAGTCTTACTATTCTTAATGAAAGCAATTTTAGTCGAAGAAAGTTCTCTGAAAAAAGTTTTGAAGAAAAATCGATCTGTCTTTATGTATATATTAAATTCTCCGGACTTCTGCGTAATGCAGAGAGAGCACCGGTACTATTAGCAGGAGATGAGATCTCACAACGCTACGAGAGTATTTAGGGGACAGATTTCTCTTCACTAAAACATCCTACAACACACTGAATTCTTTACAAAAATAGGAATCGTTTAAAGATTTCTCTTCGACAACTAAAACAGCTTACAACTAATTACCTAACTCATAACCTAGCTGGGATATTTCGCTGAATATATTATTTGTAGGAAACAACTTATGTAGGAAAACATAGAAACTTTCTAGAAAAAAAATTCTAAATATATTTAATGGTTTAGATTCTGAAGGTTTACAGCATAATTGAATGAACAGCATCTTTATGAAGTTAACTGAGGCGTAGTTGAATGTGTATACTCGTAGTTTGGTAACAAGCCGAACTTGGCAGCTTATAATAAAGCCCCGCAAACTCCGCGGAGATACCTTATTACCGTCTGACAGATTTCCAACTTACAATAGATGTTTCGGGAAACTTTGTTGTCGCAACTTACGTCGAACTCACGACTACACTACACTATACAACTTTGCAGTTGGTATGTTTGGAAGTTTTCACTGGAAACAGCGTCCGTCAATCACGCTGTAATGTTTACACACTATTATTTTGTCAAAGATAGCCGGAAGTAAATTGTCCTTGATAACTGAAACTGAAGTATTTTTCAAATCGTCGACCTGATAATTGAAACTATTATTTTTATTTCCCAACACTATTTTCTATCTTTATTCGTCCACAAGTAAATGAATTATTTAGTTCTCGAAAACAGTTCCTTACAACATAATTACCTGCGTAACAGATTTTCCATTCACCAAATATCAAAGAATACTAAATCCAATACAAGTACTGTGTCGCAAACAGGATAGATCTCTTCACCGCTGTTCTATCCCTAGCGTTTCATAAAAGACGATTAATTCTAGAGAAAACCGAATTTGTCAAATAGCCCTAGAAAGCTACAAGACTAGAACTAACTATAGTGTAACTAGAAAGTTGAACAGTGCATCAATATGCTAGAATTGTGATGAACATCTGACTCAAGCAATGAACGTTTATAGAAAATAAAAACTAGAAAAAGTAGAAGGCGTTTAGACGATAAATACAAATACATTTTGTCATGTAATATCAAGCGAAAGTTCTGCCGCTGAATATAAATGTGAGCAGATGCGGTGATAAATTGCGCGAGCAACTTGTGCTGCCCTGTGGGAGATAATAAGAGATATCGTGACGGGATGCTGTAGAGAACAGGACGTGACGTGGAGCCGCACATGCTGAATATTAACGACATACAATGTAATACTAAATGAGCATTTTTTTGAATAAAGAATTTACATTTATTGTTTAAAGGAGCGACGGAACAAGGTTTTCCAGCGATAATCCTAATTTTGTCTCAGTAATTGCTTATAAAATACATACAAATATCGGACAGATTAAATAAACAGAATAACACAATTCTTTGTTGTAAGTTCGATTGGAATGAAGTGTTTTAACAATAAGGTACAAAATTCCATCTTTGTTGAAAAACCAAGGTCTCCCTAAACGAACCGAAGAAGAAGTTTAGAGTGATAGCAAATCTATCTTTCCCCAAAAAATTCTCTAGATTCGTCAAAACCACCAAAAAAGATATACATCATCTTCAAGTTGTTAAAGAGAAGGATTCTAATTCTTTACCAAGGAAACTCTTTGATCATCCAGACGCTTTCAGTTTTATAAAGGAAATACAATAATTGTAAAAACAGCAGTTCATTGAGATAAAGATATCTCAATTTTCTCAACCGTCGTAAACTTACCTTCAATGGATATATAGGATAATAATAACCATTGTTATCCAATAATTCTGAATACCAGATGTTACTAGATGGATGCCAGATGTAAAAAAGTGATTAATATCTGAAGTATTTATATGGTTTTTTTTTCATAATATTTCACAAACGGCTGAACCGATATCAATCATATTGGTTTCGTCACCAAGACTAACAATTGGGTACTAGAAAAAAAAGGTACATCGATTTTCAACCTTTTAATAATTTTCGAACCTTTTCAAATAAAATTCTAGCGGTCTTAAATACCGTTAAAGTTTTTTTAAGTTATATTTAGGATACAAATAATATAATAATAAGGGGTGTATGGGGTCCCGCGCAATAACTTACCGGACCCTTTTTTTTTTTTTTTTTTTTTTTTTTTTTTTTTTTTTTTTTTTTTTTTTTTGATATCGGTGGTGGAAATGCTGTTAACGCATACCCAGCGTCCTTTTCGAGGGGGGGGACGCCGGGTTATGTGGGGCTCGGGGCCACTGAGATGTTGTGCGTGACCCCCATACCCACTAAAACCACCACCGCTTGTCCCGCCACACGCATACTGGAGACGCCCGGGTTTCAGCCAAGCAACTCTCCGGGCGCCTCCGCGTATAAAACTCCTCTTGGTGGGTACCCGCGGGGAGCAAAGGCACCCACCTGCCGTCCCGTACCGGCCCCTCGCGGGACCGGCACGTTGGGGCCCCCCGACCCCACAGACGACCGCGCGCGCCCACGACGGAGCGCATGCTCGGCCGCCGCCCTCCCGTGAAGGAATTAGGCGGCGGCTTCCTCCCTCCAGACTCCCCCCCTCGTCGAAGTGGGAGGGGGGGGACAAAAACCAAGACTCCCCCGGGGGACGCACCCCCAGGGGAAACACGACAAAAGGCCCAAAGGGCCACGCCCAACGGCCCGAACGCCCCATCACACCGTGCCCGGCTAGGGGCCCATCGCTCACGGCGGGAGGAAGCGGACGGCGTGGTTCTGCCGCCGCGCTCTCCCGCCGGCCCGCCGCCGCCTGCAAGGTGCGGCAGCGGCGTCGGCCTCCCTCGTGCGCTCGGCGGCCTCCTTCTGACGCATCACTGCGCCGCAGAAGGAGGCTACCGCCCTCCAAGACCTCTCGCTGCTCAACATACGATCGATTACAGTCGGCAGCGAGAGGTCACTGCCGACTTGCGCGACGAGGGCGTGGCGTTGCGGCCCCCATGCCGGGCACTCCGCCAGAGTGTGGTGCGCCGTGTCAATCGGCGCACCACACTCGACGCATTCCTGCGTCATCTCTCTACGAGCCACCTGGTGCAGGTACTTGCCGAAACATCCATGGCCTGTCAGCACCTGCACCAGGTGGAACGTCAAGGCCCCGTACCGCCGGCTCATCCACCGGGACAGGTGGGGCCTGATGGCCTCCACCGTGTCCCGGCCGGCGGCAGGGTTACCTAACTCCGTCTCCCACCGCCGGATCAGGGCGTCATGGGCAACGCGCCTGATCCGGCGAACTTACCGGACCCAAGCCAACCTAACTTGCTCCCTGCTAACAACAAACGAGGCTTTGCCTCCCACCAACAAGTATTAGGCCAGCGTAGTGGGAAATGGCCCAAATCCCCCCATATGAACCCCAACAAACGGTAGCTCCTGTTGCACTTTGTTGAGGGCAGCGCAGGACCGATCCATGTAAAGATCCTTGGGGAATACCTATGTCCAGTAGTAGACGTTTAAAGGCTGATGATGATGATGATGATATAAATAATAATATTTGTAAATTTAAAAAAGGAACCGTGTGAGATGGACAAAACATTATTTATATAAGGAAACCTTTTAGTAGGTAAATTTCTCTCACAGATTTCGATGGAATTTGTCACGTGGAAGTTAGCTTCGAAACTTCTTACAACTTCTGCAAACAGTTATATTTCATCAACTTTCCCAAACACCTTCAGTTTTCTAACACGATCGCTGCAATTGATAACTCCTATTAGTCTCGAAGATTTGAAATCTTCAACATTTGGAGATTACCAAAGTTATGTATTTACACTGTATATACCTGTACCTATATTGTAAATATTAGTCAGATTTAAAGCTGGAGCAGGACAACACTGTGTTCCAACAATTATGAGTACCACGAAGTATCCGTGCGAGGTAGAAAATTATAATTTTTTTAAGATGGCAGATAAGTCACTATTCCGTGTTCGCTTCGCCGCCGTTAGTGACAAAGCGATACTTTGTATATTTCGCAGTCGCTATCTCAACTTCAGTACCAGTCGACGACGTCACATTTGTTACGTGTTCGGAAAATTGTTACCCTCACCATCGACAAAAGTTGGAATATGGCATCGTTTTATAATAAAACTAGCGCCTTACTGCAAAATTCCTTATTGTAAATAGTGAGGAGGTCTCCTCAGATGGATAGTTACCATAAAGTAGTCGTGGTGATGGTACATACAGAATAGTTGTTGTCATCATCAATCTCTAGGGATGCGGAAGACACTACGCTTGCACACTATCTATATAATACTATCTAAATATCCTGTATGTGGAGCATAACCAAGGACTACAATCAAACATGCAGAGTTCGTTTTAGCTCTATGTCTATTATTATGCCTCTATGTCCATCAGTAGACAAATCGGCTGATGATGATGATATTGTATATCACATTTCTTATTGAAATAGATCTTGTTAAGAATTCGGAATTCCTTATCATACTCTACAATTGCTATCAACTTAAATATCAAGGAGTTACTCCTCGAATTTCAAATTAAAAACACCTTAAGGGTGGTTCTATTTACCGAATTATCGTGGAGTCATCTCCTTCAATAGATCCATTAGTCGAAACAAGGGTTTATACATTAACTGGGTAAGATATTGGTGCAGACAATGATTCTGCTTTATCATACTTGTGATAGCGAAGATCTCTTACAATACTAATGACCTATCTGCCGATTCATACCTTACTTTCTCTAGATATAGGTCGAAAAATAAACTATCTTCTGGGGGAAGTTGATATTTTGTTAAGATTTTTGCCCACGTAATCCTCGTCAGTGCTCGTCTTGAGCTTTTCGATAATCCATCTTATCTGCATTGGAATAACACAGTAACCGTATATTGCTATAACATTCTCTTTTATTTTCTATGCAATAACATTTTTTACGAAGATAATAACGACTATTTAAAATATTTGTTCCATATATGAGGAGATATATTGCATCACCCAACTCACAACACATATCCCAATCCCACGTACATCATGCATATCCCAAAATATGTATGGAAAAAGCCACATCTCCTTTTCCTTTTGCATACATAAATATTCAACATTACATAGTATAGATACAAAATAAAACAAGCGCCCGAAGATTGATTGATTGTCAAGACCGTGCCGGCTTTGTAAAGAGGATCTCATTAATCAATTTGATATGTCAATTATATTACGAAATTTGACTCTGCTAAGTGGCTATGCTTAGATTCAAGTAGGTTACCGGTGCCTACCAGTATTAATTTTAATATATAAACTCCCCTTAACATTCCCAAAGGGTTTCTCTCGCAAAGAGATATATACCCACCACGCTAACAAAGTACGAGCTGATGGAAATGGAATGTCCATAACTGTTAAAACTCAAGCTCATCGATGAACGGATCTGGACCTTTTATCACAAGAAAATCGCATAACTAATTTATTTAATAGCTTTTAAATCATAATTAAGTTATAGTGCCATTTTAAATAGGTAATATATCTAATGTAACTTGAACTATTGAAGACAGCACTAAGTAATAGAAGTTATTTTTATTCCCTTTATCTAAACGAGAAGCTGAACATCAATAATTTCTCAGGCGTCTGCTCGCTTTAAAGGATTTCCAAATGCGAGGTCATATGGGAGAATTTTATATTCATTCGACGCGAGATTGCATCCACAGTGTCTATGTGCATCCGGTTTGCAACTATTCAGTTTTGCTCTTGCTCGATATAGGAATTTATTTAAATTAAAATATTTTTTCATACTGAAAAAAAATAATAATTATATTAAAAACAATAATTACTCAATAAATATTAAATGAAGGTCATAAATAAACAACCCTCTTAATGATCCCACCACTAGGAGTCAGCCATACCTGATAATGAGAGGAAAGATCATTAAACTACCACACTGGCTAAGTGCAGTTGGATGACGCATGTCCTCGAAATCCATTGCATCCTTACAGTTTTTTCCTTTACCAAGCTTAACAGGAATAGAATCCAAGCCGCAACGAGAACGATAGCCCGTATTACCATCTAACGAGAGTTATTATGACATTGATTTTGTTTAATAAAGAAATCATAACATCATCATCAGCCGAGAGATGTCCACAGCTGGACAATAACCTCCACCAAAAGTCCTCACATCGATCGGGTAGCGATTCATATAGGGAGATTGGACTATTACTCACCACGCTGGTCTAGTGCGGGTAGGTGGGAGCCAGAGCTTCGTTTATTGATTAGCAGGGTGCACCGCGAGCAGGTGAGGTTGGCTTGAGTCCCGTGAGTTGTTGTAGGTTATCCTCCATTTTTACAAATAATAGATGGTAAGGATTTCATTTACAATACTCTTGAAACCATTTAAAACTAATTATCGAAGCTTTCTTCTAGCTAATACCCCGATGCTTCGCGACAGACCGACATCATTTTTGTTCGAACGTCCATGTTTTAAATGTTGCCAAATTATAATAAATAACTTAAATAAAACACAATACATTTTATTAGTTTTTTGATAACACTAACAATATATTAAATGAACACAGGCAGCACGGCCGAAAGAGTTCGTTGGGACACTGTGTGCTGCGCCGTGTACTCGGCCCCTCACAAACAGCTTGAAGTTTAGGCCGGTAAGTGCATAACTCTTCCATAGCCCTCTCAGCGGAAGAGTAACCCGTGTATGATTTTCACACAAAAAAAAGGCAGTCCACCGTACTCCGGATTCAACTAGTCCGATAATAAATATGTTTACCGCGAACGATACAACGTTCGCACCGCGACGGGCTCGGAATAACCTATGAGCAGTAACAGACACGCTGATAATTTGCGCGAAAAACTTGTGTCCCGACCCTCGGGAGATAATAAAGGATATAACGCAATAACTGGGGGAAACCGGCGACCGACGTGCAGCGAAACCTTCGCTGAATACTAACGAGAACTTTTCGAGGGAACTGTCCCACATTACGCTTTTTATATGCTGTTATATAAATGCTATTAAAATCAGTGTTAATTTAAATATCATTTCATCACTAATTTTAAGTCTTTGTCATACGGTCTTTTTATTGGTACCACAAGTGGATTGAGAGCTTCTCTCTCAAGTAGAGGCTCAATATTTAGTTGATAAATAATTTACAATCGAAACAATGAAAAAATCATCCGAAACTATCTATGTATGGATATTCATATATGAAGATGGTTTAAAATTTGATTTATTTGGACTTTATGGATTTATTTGATTTATTTGAAACTTTTGGGATCCTTTTGTTTGGTGTAAGACTTACTGAACTTCCTAGATATTATGACGCTCAATTAAAATTATTAGTTAACTAATTCTTCCTTGAGGAAAATTAGATTTTTTAAACTAATTAAATAGATGCCACCCAGCGAACACACAGCACATACATATTTTGTTACTCATGCCGGGACTATGTACCTTCAAAATTTAGGGTCCGGAGATACGAGCTTTGTTTAGTTTGGGACCCGCGAGATGCGAGATATCATGTAAAAATCTGAATAAATAATAATAAATTTATTTCTTTGTTTTTTTTTTTTTTTTTGATTTCCGATAGATATTTTTTTTAATTCTCCCAGTTCACGTCAACTTAATACTTTCATCCTCTAACCTGTTTGTAAAAGAACTGTTGCCTGTTATATTGAATATATATATATATAGGAAAAATAAATTTAATCTAAATTTTAATACAGTAGTGGTAATCATTTTTCATAGCAACATGTCGTACAGCATTGGGCGATAACTCGGGACCAGTTTTCATTTATCATCACTAATACAGTTCAAAGCTTCGCTCAGCGATTGTGTGATTTATTTTGATAGCAATAAAGCATATTTTAGAATAACGGATGCTGTTTAGTTGATAAATTGTTTCAAGAGCTGATACGCTGCAACTGGTGAAAGGAAGTAAGAATATTTCATAATACTGTCCGTTTGTATTATCGCATAAAACTGCAAACGTTTTGAGTTTAGCAAATATGTAACAACACAAAGCAAAAAAAAAAACGCAATCACTCCACCTTCTAGTTATTTGCACAATACAAAGGAAACCAAATAAAACTCGACGAATTTCCAATAAAAAGGTAATCACAGGACGAAATAAGGATAAAGTAAAATCAAAAGAATTCCTTGAGGCTTTCCGACGTGAACACTTTCAATGCCATCGAAAAGAATGCGACAGTAAAAGATAAAAGGAACTAAGCAATAAAGTCAAATATAATGGATTTACTGGTACTCCTCGGATAGGACCTTCCATGTGCGAGCCATCGCAGCTTGTGTTATTGATTGTAGTAAAATATTATCATCATCACCATCAGCCGATAGACATCAAATGATGGACAAAGACCTCCACTAAAGTATTCCACATCGATCGATCCTGTGTAACTGTTGGCATCCTGCGGGTTCCCGCAACCTTACAGTCATCATGGCTCCGGTACCTCCGAGCACTAGGGGTCGTAGTTTGTAGGGGTTCACAGAAAGGTGGGCTATTTCCAACCACGCTCGCCCTACACTCATTGGGTCAGCGTTGTGGGAAATAACCCAAATCCCCTCATATGAACCCCGACAAACAACAGCCCCCAGCGGTACCGGAGGCCATGCTAACTGTATGGGAGGCTTATGTCGAGCAGTGGATGTCTATCGTCAGATGATGATGATTATTCCCATACTCTTGTATGGGCGGTATAAATAGGTTCTGCGGTGATACCTACCTAGACAGCCTCCGGCAACAGATAACAGGTAAATATTTATGATACCTCTAAATTCAATCAAATATTCCAATTGTTTAGCGAGTACTGTTACTGAGTAGAAGTTACTTTAAAAAGCAGATGATATATAAACATTTACAGATAACGGAAGGTACTTTTAAAATTGTCCGTATTATTTTAAATTTAAAGTCTAAGGGAATTAGTTGTTTTAACGACGGAACTCTATAGTTTAGGTTTGTAGAAAATTATTATACATATAAAAATATAATTTAATCCGATTTTTTCGGTCGTCAACCCTCGAAGAGTTTTCAGATACATTAACGAGCGTCTTCACGAATTGTCGACTGTCAAAGCAGCATCAGGACAAGTTTACACAACTTGAGAAATTTAAAGGTAATTTCGAATTTCGTTTATCCATAAATTCACCTTCATATCTCAAATCGTTTACTGTATTTATCCGTGAACACGGTTCCCTGTTTGCTGTGCAAAGTGTGGAGGTGCTCCGAGTTAGGGTGGGAGAGAAGAAGGGGTGGCTCTTACACGCAAAGCGTTTTAACTCAAGTCTCCTAGAAGAAAACAGATTCAATCATACTGTATATATGCCTTACGCTATTCACATGTACTACACATAATATTGTGAGCAATCTTGCCTTAAATGATATTTAAATAATTCTGTCTCATCATCATCAGCCGATTGACGTCCACTGCTGGACATAGGCCTCCTCCTAAGATTCTCACACTATGCGGTAGGGATTCATATATTAATTTTGTTTAATATTATTAATTTCTCGAGAACCTATAAATGAGTATAGTTTACTGGTGGTAGGTCTCGGTTGCCGAGTCACCTTCAGGCTGATTTAGGTAATCATCCGACACGTGTGTTTTGGTGAGTATCCGAATAGGATTGGACGCGAATTGAATACGCAATGCCCACATTGTGGCGGGGACCTGGATACCGCTCAGCATACACTCGCAGAATGCTCTACGTGGAAATCCGAACGGCGAATCCTGGTCCACAGGATCGGACATGATCTTTCTTAGCCAGCAACGATATCGGTTGCACTGGCAAAGAAAAACGGTTGGATAGCGTTGGTTTCCTTCTGACAAACCGTCATGGTTCAGGAGTCCGCTAAGCGGAGTCGGTGGAGGGCCGACTCCGTTCATAGACGAAGACGTCGGATTATTAAGAATAGGACTAGGGTTTTCTCTGCCTGTCGTATAAGGCGACTAAAAGGTTCCAAAGGTTCTAGAGGTTTGAGGATGGAGGCCCACAGAGCTCAATAAGCGAGCCATAGGAGGACGACAAATGCATGGTGGTCTTGCATTAGCCGTAACACAGCATAGGTGCTAAGGAGGGCTTCGCACTTCCGTGGAGTGTTTTACCCTAAGTGCAGGGGCGCACCGGTGTGTTCCGTAGGAGATCCCGGAGCCCCTCCTAATATACTGACGGACACCACCAAAGGGGTTTTAATGAGTAGAAGCCCCATAACCTTGTCTTCTCCCCAGAAGCAAGGATCCTTTAAGATTTCTCTGCAATAAAAAAAATTGTTTAATTACTGGAGTAACGAGACATAACATCTTATGTGTTAGGCGACGAGCGCTATGTGGTGCTGTATATACCGAACTAGCGCCACGTTGTTATGGGAATCGTTGAACGTTCCACTCTTCTCGTCGCTTCAATAAAAAAGAAACACAAATTAAATATAATATGATTTGTGTCAAATGTTCTGATCAAGTTCGCGTTGACGGATGTCGCGTGGCAGCCACGTTAACCACGGAAGTAGAAACATTAAATGTATGTATAAATATATAGCCTGCAAATATATATGTCGGCATGAACGTTCGTGCTGCAAAGAAAGTTCTCCATACCGTCGCGACATTGTCATTTCGTTTTCCGGTTCCTTGTAACATATACGAGACTCACGTCCTCGCCATTGTGTCACCGTACCAGGGTGCGACCTCCCCACCCTGAACTTACACCAGAACTAACTTGTTACACTTCACTATTGTGATGTCAACTGTTACGTGTTTAAACAACTTTTCTACTGTTCCACTTGTCTCGGTTTTAAAAGAAACTTTATATATTTTTTATTAATTTAGTAATAAGACGAACGTGACATTCACTTTATGGTAAGTTATACGCCTGCCCGTAACAATATGGCGATAGTTAGGATATGGACTGCACGACATTACGCTTGTCGCCTGAGACGTAAGATGTCGAGTCTTGTTACTCCAGTAGTCACACTAACTACAACGCTCTTCAAACCGGAACACGGTAATGTTTGTTGGCTGCTATAAGCACTGCGGTGGTAACTACCTAAACGGTTTCCGGCAAAAGAGACATTACCACCAGTAAATAAAGGAATTCTGAAATACAATGAAATATTAAGTTAACATCAATGTATTAAGGTGGAGAGGGTCCTGCACACAAAACCCCAGGATCCTCTCCATATTGATCGGTCCTGCGTTGCTTACATCCAGTGGGTTCTCGCGATTCTCACCAGATCGTGGGTCCACCTTGTAGAAGGTCTCCTACAAGATGGACCGTAGTGCAACAGGACGGGTGGACCGGGTGGGATGCAAGGAGTCTCCCACAACAACCCACGAAGCTTTAGCCAAGTTCACCTACTGATGATGAATCCTGCTTATGAACAAACGAGGCTCTTGGTTACCTGATGGACAATGATTACATCGTAAATATAAGGTTGTCTAATATCTCCCTTCCGCTTTTTTGCTCTTTATTCAATGCTTTATAAAAAGTGTTACAGTGATCGGATTTAGTTCAAATATGCGCCGTTTTGTTCGATAATCTGTTTCCATCTAGACGGCAACTTCATAATGCCTCCCTCGTAGAAGCCCCCCTCCTTATTTGCGAAGAACTCGGACAGACACTTTTCACAAGCCTCTTTTGAGTTCAACTTTACACCACCAAGGGCGTTCACCATGGACAGGAACAGGTGGTAATCACTTGGCGCTATGTCCGGGCTATATGGTGGATGCGATAAAACCTCCCATCCGAGCTCCCGTAGCTTCTGACGAGTCATCAACGAAGTGTGTGGTCTGGCGTTGTCCTGGTGGAACACTACACCCTTCCTGTTGGCCAATTCTGGACGCTTCTGGTCGATCGCCTGCTTCAAGCGGTCCAGTTGTTCGCAGTAGATGGTAGAATTAAGCGTCTGGCCATATGGGAGCAGCTCATAGTGGATGATTCCCTTCCAATCCCACCAAACACACAGCAAAACCTTCCTGGCCGTCAATCCCGGCTTGGCCACTGTTTGGGACGATTCACCGGCCTTCGACCACGACCGTTTTCGCTTGATATTGTCGTATGTGATCCATTTTTCGTCGCCAGTCACCATCCGCTTCAAGAATGGGTCGAGTTCGTTCCGTTTCAGCAGCATATCGCAGGCGTTGATTCGGTCCAGAAGGTTTTTTTGCGTCAAATCATGCGGCACCCAAACATCAAGCATTTTTTTGTATCCAGCCTTCTGCAGATGGTTTAAAATGGTTTGGTGACTAACTCCCATCTCCTGGGCGATGTCACGAGATGCCACATGCCGGTCTAACTCGATGTAGTCCATGATTTGATCGGTATTTGTCGTCACAGGTCTTCCGCCGGCTGGCTTATCCATGGTGTCGTTTTCACCGGCTCTGAATCGTCGAAACCATTCCTCCGCGGTTCGAAGTGATAGAGTACCATCCCCCAAAACACCATTAATCTCACGGAACGTTTCTCTAGCAGATTTGCCTTTAACGAAGGAAAACTTTAAAATAGCGCGAATTTCGGCGTTAGTGAACTCCATGTTTACACGTCTATAACTGTTGAACGCAATATCCAAACTAATTATGCATAGCGTCGTTTTGTAGGTTATGTCAAGACCTTTCAAATTATGTATAGTATTGCCAGATACGAGCTCTGTAGCGCTTTGTACATAGCCGCGAAATTTAAAAGACAAAAAGGCGGAATTTTCGACAATCGGATATTTGACAACCTATTATAAAGTATGTTATATTGTTTTTTTTTTTTATTATTTTATTGTTTCTTTTTAAGATTTTCTCTTGTATACTCTATATACTTTTTTTACTATTATATACTGTCAAAGAAGGTTTATGAACACTTCAATTGGTCTTTTTTTGATGGATTATGTTCAAATTAATCCCTGATTAAAAAGCGAACCATGAGCGCAAATATGGAGAACAGTCAATTTCGCTATTTGACTCGAAGAGTTTATGATAGACGAGTCGTTTGAGATTGTTCTTAGAAATAACTCATCCATCATCAGCTGATAGATGTCCACGGCTGGACATAGGCCTTCCCTAAAAATCTCCACATCGATCGGTTCCGTGTTGTTCGCATCCAGTGGGTTCTCGCGACTCTCACCAGTTCGTCGGTCCACCTTGTGGAAGGCCTCCCAACACCACGGCTACCGGTACGCGGGCGCCACTCGAGGAACTTACTGCCCCATCGACCGTCGGTTCTTCGACAAGTGTGCCCTGCCCACTGCCTCTTAAGCTATTTAGAAATCTTTTGGGCTATGTCGGTGACCTTAGCTCTTCTGCGGATCTTCACATTTCTGGTTGGATCGCGCAGAGAAACTCCGTACATGGCCCTCTCCATTGCTTTTTGGGTGACTTTGAGCCTTTTTACAAGGCCGATAGTAAGTGGCTTCACAAGAAATAACTCATCATCATTATATTAATTTTAACCTACCACTGCCCATTGGCTTTCCTTACTGATTCCCAGCACGGTCTTATGTTACTCATCCAGATTCCTCTCATTTTCAGCACGTCGTCTGTCCAAATGGAATCATCTCATCCCATTACTTCGCTTTAATAATCAGAGAGATTATAAGCTCTGTTTTAATTTTATCTCATCTTCTTGAGATACTTCATGATTTTGTTTGCCGTTTGAGGGATGGATATATTCCTATATAGCCTGTGGAGATCTTTCGGGGAAGCGTATGTCCAGCAGCGGACGTCTATCGGTTGATGATGATAGCCTGTGATAAATTTGTATTCACATCCGGACTGTGAGCTGACGCGCCATGGAAGTCAACTGTGTTAATAATACATCCCTCTTCTGTGTCCTAAATAGCATACTAGCTCAAATTGACAATCTGTTAATAGCTGTTACTGACTAACTAGTATAACAAACTTTAGTCATTACCGCTGTAATAATATAATTACTGTGTTCTGGTTCATAAACCAATTTAGCTTGTAGTATATTAATGCAATAAACATATACTGTTGCTATGCAATTTTAATTATCTGTGACGCAGTGGATAATCGCTTACCTCATCACACAAAGGTTAGATTCTGAAGCCACATAATCCTTTAGGATGATTGAAGGTAGGATTGTGTCCAACCTACTTGCTTAGCTACCTACCTTATGTTGTAAACCTGCTCCTGTTAAAGCATTGGAGTCTTCCGCCTGTCTACTTATCAATATTAAAATATTCTAGGCGCGTACTCCTTACCATCAACGACAGTGTCCTTCAATACCGTGTGAAATTATGGTGAAGTGTTAGTTCATGTTAGATAAAAAGAAAGTGTAACCTCTAAGCTAAGTTTACCGACTGATACAATGCCAACAACTCGTTGCTACTAAAGAAATATCATGTTATAAATACTTAGTATTATATAACATTTAAACACTATAATTAGAAAGTCTATATTACATTTGATTCTACATTATCTTGAGCATATCAATAGAATTTACTCTCCGTAATTGATTGCTGTTACCAATTACCTGTAATCTCATCTTGTTAGTAATATTAAATTTAAAATGTATAGTTTATACCGTTTTCTTTTTAAATCAAACGGATATAATTATTTTATAAGCGGTGATATCTTACCATACGTCTTGAAGAGACGTGGGTTCTATTCCCACGATACTTGACCTCGGAACAACATGGATATATGACATCTATTCGTATCGGGTCAGTGCAATGGATATACAACCTTATCTCTTTATTTGGGATATGAGATGCTAATGCTTATTACCGTTGTATATAGTATGTAGTAGCTCGCTGGCCTAATGGTTAGAGCGTGCGGCTTTCATTCCGAAGGTCGCGGGTTCAAACCTCGGCATGTACCGATGACTTAATATTTAAGTTATGTACATTTATGAACTTTAGTTACAACAGCGAGATACAAAAACGGTGAAGGAAAACATCGTGAGGAAACCCGCACACTGATATCATCTTTATGTGTGTGTGTGGTGGTCCCAATAAAGTGGCAACAGGCTCGCCCCCTGTTACACTGGACCTAATCTGACCACATCTGGCGAAATGTGGGTGTTTATTCACCTCTGCCTACCCCTACTGGGAAAAAGGCGTGACTATATAAAAAAAAAAAATAAATAATGCTTATTACCACTATATGCCTTAGAATGTTCACCTAATGGTAAGTGATGGAAGAAGAAGAAGGACGAGAAGGAAGAGGAGAATGAGACAACAATAACCACCTTACAATACTTTTAATTAAAAACATTCGTGGTAACATTAAAGTTTGGGGGTGTTTTTCCGGATGTGGAGTTGGACCCGTTCGGAAGATTGTAGATACAATGGATCAAAGGCAATACAAAAGTATCTCTTCAGGATCTTTCAACGTGACAATGACTCTAAACACACGGTCAATAGCGTCAAATGTTTCCTTGGGGAACAGCGTATATCCGTTTTAGACTGGCCACAATAATCCCGATTTAAACCCGATAGAAACCCGATCTCAGGTATATTATTGAAAAGAATGTCTCAAACGAACATAACACCAACACCAGTCAAAACGAACTATATGAAGCATTTGTTGAAGGTTCGAATTCAGCAAATGCTTCTCCATATAAAAATGTATGGAAATCTATTGAATCAATTCAGTCATCACGTCGTTGCGTTTATTGAAAATAAGGGATACCACTACCACTGAATATTAATTATCACTATTGTGGGTAGTACCTATTTCGTAATAAACAATACTAACTACTAATACTTAAAAAAAAAATGTTTTTTATACGTGTTATAGTTGACCATTATTGTTCATACTTTAAAACTGATTTAAATGTTTGTCCATAATGAATAATAATATTGGAGCTACACTTGCGTAATGGGGTTTATATTGTTTTTCTTATAAATAATAAATAGTTGAACATACTGTGCTCTTATTTATTATTTAATTTCAAAATAAAAACGATCACCAAAGCATTGATACGACCAGCACTAGACCCCCTCGTCGTCGTTCATCCCGGGCTCGCTTAGTGGACAATCAGGCCTCCTATCTTCAAAGCCCACGAGCTCGAAACCCCTTTTAATCGCCTTCTAGGTAGATAGGCATAGTTTACCTTGCTACTAATCTTAACAGAAGTAAATCGGCAGCAGAGACACCATCAGTTCTAATTCCAGCGCCAAAAAAAAACACTGAAATCCGTCCAATTCCTTTCCATTGTACTTAAACGCCCTCGTTATAAGTCAACGAGACTCTCCCCTGTAGGGATGTCTGTTGGAGACATTTTATTTGTGATCGCTCGCTCCCCCGCTCCGGTCCTTTCGTCCTGAGCACAGGATATACTCCGCGAATACGAAATAACAATGCAATTTAAAGGAAATTTGCTTCGTTTTTCTCTAGTGGTTATTACGTCTGAATATTACTTCTCATTTCCTCACAAATAAACTGTTACGTAGAGGCTTTCCTTTTAAAGTATAAAGTAAGATAAGCGGCTGAACTTAAACGTTCACTGGTGGTAGGTCTCTGATGCTGGTGTCCGTCTAGCTAGGTACTACCGCAGCGCCTATTTCTGCAGTCAAAACAATGCTATAGAAGGGTGTTGTAGATAGTGAAATTACTGGGGTAACAAGACTTAATCTTGACTTCAGACAGCGAGCATAGTGTGGTGCAATGTATAATATCCTAAAAAGCGTCACATCAGCCGATAGTCGTCCACAGCTGGACATAAGCCTTTTCCAAAGATCTCCATATATGGGTTCATTTGGAAGCATTTGGGCCATTTCCCACCACGCTGGCCCAACGCGGGTTGATGGGAACCAGAGCCTTGTTTGTTAATTAGCAGGGTGCACCACGAACAGGTGAGGTTGGTTAGGGTCTCGTTCATTGTTGTGCAGGGTCTCTTACACCCCATTATTATGCGTACCACTTACGATCGGGTGAATTTCTTACCCGTCTCGTTACATCGTAGTATAAAAAAGAAACGTTATCATCATTATCATTATGCTTTTTTTGTTTATACAACGAAGCAACGAGACGAGCGGGATGTTCACCGGATTGTAAGTGACACGCCTGCCGATAACAATGCGGCGCTAGTTACGATGACATAAACAGTACCACATTGCGCTCTCGCTTGAGACTTATGATATTCATTCCACTAGGTACAACTGGAGACGCTAATGTGATACCTACCTCGACGGTCTACGCAGAGACCTTCCACCGGTATATAATAGGAAAGCTTTCATCTGACAGCAATCTTTGGTTATTGAACTGATATGAAAGGCTATGTATTAATGATGAGTTTAGTGATGGAAACATCGGTTAAGATACTTAAACTTATGAATATTAAGTACATTTAACAGGGTGCACCGTGAGGAGTGAAAATCAGCCTGACCGGCGGTTGGCTTCGGCTACATAAGATGTTGGTGGGAACTCCTTACACCCCACTATGTTACATATAGTTATGCAATAGCGGATAAGGTTATTCCTAAATCTATTATCTGTGTACTTAGGTTATAACAAACTTTTCCATCACGAATTTTATAAACGATGTAATCACCCAGTTCAACGTCATGTAGTACACTAAGCCACGGTGACGTGAACTTCTGTTTGAACTTCCGAAGGAATTAAGTTGGGAAGGAAGTTGGGCACTTCGTTTCCCGGCGACGAGGATTGTATGGAAACTTTTTACTTAAGTACTTCAGATTCGTCCCTTCTGTGAAACAATGTGTCCACGTCAATGCTAAGTTTATAAGTTATTAAGAACTTGCGGAAGAGAATTAGTTTATTAATGTTGGCAGTCTCAATTTCCGAGGACTGTAGAAGGTACTGCAGCCCAACAGTAAAGTGCTAACATTACTGTATTCCGTTTTAAAGAGCATCGGTACGAAAGACCTTTCTGCGCAATCGGCAGTCGGTTCTTCGAGCAGATATGCAAGGGCATAGCAATAGTGAAATTACTTAGGTAATGAGACTTAACAGTTTATGTACATAGGCGACGATCACTATTAGGTGTTCATTTTTAATTCAAGGAAGCTGTGACACGAGCGGGACGTTCAACTTATAAGTGATAAGCCTACCCATAACAATATGGCGCTCGTTAGGATATTATACACTGTATCACATTGTGCGTATCATCTTGAGACATAAGATGTCGAATCTCGTTACCCCAGTTATCACACTAGCTACAACGTTCTTTAAACCGGACCACAGTAATGTTCTTCGGCTGCAATAGGAGCTGCGGTGGTACCTACCTAGACGATCTTCGGCAATAGAGACCTACCACGAGTAGTATCACTTACAGCAAGTGTCTATTTTTAAAATCACAATGTCCATTTCTCCCGCAATGAAGTAGTGGGTAAACAATACTATAGTATGATTGAAAGAACGTGGGTAACCAGTAAGTTACTGATGGGTAAGGAAACCTCATTATTATGAAAGTCATATTAGCTGTAGTCATAGATAGAGCTTGATTATTGTCGAAACCAGCACGATATGTTCCTGGTGCATAGATTAGAGACAGTTACTCTTCTCCTCGAATAATTTAATCTCTAAATCCTCGCACAAAAAAAAATCTTCTAATACTAGTTAAAATAGATAAAAATGTCCTTTTGGATCTTGATTATGAAACAATCCTTTACCGTCAGAGTAAATCGCTTTTGATTCATTCATAAGCCAATAGATGTCCATTGCTGGACATAGGCCTCTCCCAAAGATCTCTACAACGGGTAGCAATTCATGTGGGGGAATATTAGCCATTGCCCACCACGCTGGCCCATTACGGTTTGGTGGGAAATAGAGCTTCGTTGTTTAATTAGTAGAGTGCAAACGAGGAGGTGAGGTAGGCTTGTATCCTTTGAGTTGTCTTATTGCACTTATTTGTTTACTTTCAAGTTATTAATAAACATTTTAATACTATTAATAAGAATGATCCACCAACCACTTTCATTTCACGATTATATTATTTCTACGTGCATTTGAATATTAAATTGAAATTCATATATAACTATCATCATCATCAGTCTATAGAGATTCATCACTAGACGTAGGAAGCTGGTAAATATAACAAAGGATTTTTTTTTATATTTTAATTCCCACCCTATGTCAAATGTATTCAACTCAAACAAAGAAACCAAACAAAGGTGATTTAACGGTAGGAGAGCTTCATTCGTACAGACAGGTACGTGCATTAATTTTGTAACAATCCTTAATAAACAGATATTTTCTCATCAGGTAAGCTCTGATAGCTGAATACCAATAAGTGAAAACGTGCGATGATCGTGTATGGTGAGGACTGCGGAGGAGGCGCACGGGAGGTAATAAAGAGTGTCGTAACGTAATAACGGGCCCGCTTCTCGCGTCCGCCGCTGAATATTAAAAAGGCAGGCAAACCTGAGGGAGCCACCGCACCAGGGACCGTGGAAATTAATATTGCATAAATGATGAACTTGAACCAAATACAGACAGATAATATTTTTTCAGTATCCATAATTAAATTACTTGAATGTGCTTAGGTAGTTATTATCTCTAATCATACTTCTCCATTCTAAGTAAGGAGGTCATAATGGCGATGAAATGGTTACAAGTTGGGAGATGAGAATTAATTTATTTAAGGACTCCAACGAAGCGACGATACGAGCGGATCGTTCACCTGATAGTAAGTGATACGCCTACCCATAACACCGTGGCGCTTGTGAAGATGATATACACGTAAGATGTTGAATGAAAGATGTTTTTGTAAATTTTCGTTACCCCAGTAACTTTACTGGCTACAGCGCTTTTCAAACCGGATCACAGTACATAGAAGGCTACACTACCTAGAAGGTCTCCGACAGAACATTATAACCAGGTTCTTTGGCAGAAATTGCTTACTAAGCAATGAGACCGTCCATTGCAAATTTTTGTTTATATAATGAATTTATGTAATTGGTGTATAATAAAGAATCACCATCATCATCATCATCAGCCGATAGACGTCCACGTCCACTGCTAGACATAGGCCTTCTCCAAAGATGTCAATCTCCGTCAAAATCGGTCCTGCGCTGCAGTCAGCATTGCTCCCCCGGACACTAAAGGCCGGCATTTGTAGTTGTTCATATGTAAGGGGTTCCACACAATAACTCACGGGTCCCAAGCCAACCTCACCTGCTCGCGGTGCACTGGCTCCCACCAACCCGCATGGGGTCAGCATGGTGACAAATGGTCGGAATCCCCTCATATGAACGAATGTTATTAATTAACCACGATTTATTGGAAGTACATAACAATTGCAAGGCGCTTCCTATACCTTGAAATGCCCATGATATCAAAGTCTTCCATTTATACCTAATCATAAAATAAATTAGTCTCTAAATCGAGGGTCCAAAGCTAATAACCGCTTATAATTAAGCTCGAAATTAAACAATTCGCATTAAGGCCCTTCTCTTCAATTTGTAGGATTAATGAATGTTTACCTACATTCCGGAAATCATTAACATACATTTCATCGTCACGTTCAGCACCATGATTCCGGTTTAATTTATTTTACACCAAGTTAAAGCGTTCATTGTTTTCATCGTTTTAACTTAATTGTAACTTTGCTCGCGAATGATTCTCCTTCAATACAGTATAAAAATCGTTTAAAACATAATGGGAATCGTTTAAAATACAGCCTTTGAATTAAACTGTTGTTCCATGCCTATGGTTATTTTATTACCAGCATGGACCTCTATCGAATGATGAAAATGATGATGATAGTAGTTATTTTTACCTGATTCCTTATCGACATTTTTATATGAATTAAGCATCATCAGCTGATAGATGTCCACACATCTATAGGTCCTGCGTCGCCGGACACTAGAGGCTATCGTTTATAGGGTTTCATATGGGGGGATTTAGGCCATTCCCCACCATGCTCGACCAATGCGAGTAGGTGCCAGAGCCTGGTTTGTTGGTTAGCCGGGAGCACCACGAGCAAGTGAGGTTGGCCTGGGTCCCGTGAGTTGTTGTACGGGACCCCTTACACCCCTATGATTAACCAATATTTACAACACACATGTGTACATGTATGTGGTTATTTTTGCTTATCGTTAAAGGCACCTGCTGATCATCCAAAAGATTATTTGATATATTTAAATGAATTTATCGTTTCACTTCAATTGTTATTCGAATTTCACTATCACTTATATGTATATTCGGAATATCTTATAATATGGCCAAAATATGTATTAATCCAGACATTGTTAAGGCATATCATCATTAGTCGATAGACGTCCTCTGCTCGACGTAGGCCTCCTCCAAAACTCACCACATCGATCGGTCCCGCGTTGCCCGCATCCGAAGGCTTCATGCGACTCTCACCAGATCGTCAGTCCACCTTGGGGAAGACCTTTTAGCACTACGTCTACCGGTACGCGGCCACCACTCGAGGTGCTTACCGCCCCATCGGCCGGCAGTCCATCGCACTGTTACTTAAGTCTAGCAATCTTTTGGTCTATGTCGGTGACTTTAGTTCTTCTGCGAATCTTAACATTTCTGATTCGATTGCATAGAGACACTCCGAGCATTCAGAGCATTCAATCTAATTTCAAAACGTAAGCAAATAAAAAATACTTGACTGCTTTCATGGCATATAGGTCCAAAGCCTCTTTTGTAATACGGAGTAACCTGGTTCGATTCTGGGGCCACATGCTAGGGTTGTTTGTTTTTTTTTTATATAAGCGTTCACCCCTAGTTAAATTGAACTAGGGCCCGGTTTTACCTTTTCTTTGGTAATTGTATTTAATTGTACAGTCTCATTCCTTTCTTCTTATTCTTTACTTCTTTCCCTTCTTTCTTTCCTATCCGTCTATCACACCTTACTTTCTGTCACTCTTCACTTCTTCTTCTATCACTCTCCATCCTATTTCCTTTCATCCATCTCTCATAAATGAGGACAACACTAATACCATTTTTTATCGTTTACATTAAATTAAAATATTTCTAGTTTCACACAGTACAATAACATTTCTCCTCCTTATTTTTTCTCTCTATCTTTTTATCTATTCTTTACACTATCACAATTTTTATGCATCACAGTTTTTTCTTATAGGTAATATCTATATGTCTATCCTATCCTTATTCCTGTCTATTATTTTACTTATTATTCTTCTTCTAAATTTTAGGAATATAAGCCGACTGCTGTCCTCACTCATCAGAGAGGCGATACTACCAGCACTTATCCTTCTTTCCGGCTCAGCTTCCCATGCACATGCTAGGGTTACCGGCTAGCTAACAAGCCCCAAATATCATAAACTTGTTACTAAACCAATATTACTGCATTCCAGCTGTCCCACTCACATCGCTCTCCGTGTCTTCATCATTACTTAAAATTTTATAAAATTGTTGTCAAATGTGGACCCATTACAAAACCATACAGATAAGGGTGAAATATTTAAAAGTACGAATTTATTAAAAAAATATCACATTTTATTATCAAATACAATGATATGTTAAAAGATATAAGAACGTACGCAGTAAACAATTTGTGATGTTAAGACTAACAATAAACTTATATCAAATAACAATATACTTAAGTATAACATAGAAGCAAATAAAGTTAAGTAAGCTCATTGTAAAAGCATGATTAATTAAGTTATCATACAAAAATGAAATATTAATCTGTACGTAGATTTTTGTAAAGCTTCCCTTTTTTTCTTATATCTCTATAATGTATTTGTTACTGTATCTCTTATCTATTCCCTCTCCTCTTCCTTTCGCTAACGTCTACTACTCTCCTAAAATATTCCTACAGCATTGTCAAAATAAGCAATTAACTCATTGACCAATTGAAGAAACGTCTCGTTTGAGCTTAAAATGACTAGTGGATCCCGGTTACTGCCGAAAGTAACTTCATACTGAAGAAGTGATGCTCATCACTTTAGTACATCATACAAATGTAGCTATTTGAAAGTAAATCGTTTACAAGGAATTTAGTTGATAATTCAGTCGGAGCCACGGTTTGAAGGTAGATGGATAAAAAAGAGACTAATACATTTATAATGCATAAAAACAATAACATAGCGCTAGTAGTTGCGAAGATGCAGACAGGTGAGCATCAGCTCATGTACGCGTTAGGGTAGAACAGCTGATGTTGTCAGCTAGAGATCTTCCCGCGCGGGAGCTGTTGCTGGGGCGAGCGCACGGTCGTCCCGCAGGAACCAGACAGTGTACAGCCGCAGCGGGTCAGGTGCGTGCCGGTGAAAGGAAACAGGCCGGCCGCGGGCCAGCGCCTCGCGGCTGTAGTCCTGCGGCCGCGCCTGTTCGCAGCAGCACACAAGACACGCTTCAATAAGCGAAACCTCGAGATGAATAAGGCCTTTACCTTATAGTTATCAATACGCCCATAAAAATTTATCACTCATCATCATCAGTAATAATTGGTCCTTATTGTTTAGCTGCAGCATCAGACGTTACGGTTATACTTATACTAGACGGTCTCCGACAATATAGACTTGCCGTCAGCCTAGTACATAACACATCTGACACATTGTCTTCTTAACCTTTAGATTTAAAACAGTTTTCCTCCTGCCCATTCCCCAGCTACGTGGGATCGGCACGGTATGTACAATGACCCATATCCCTCTATCAACCGTCATATCAGAATTCACACTCTTCTCACACATGTCCATCTTTCACACAATCCATCCACACTTTTTTGGGTCTTCCTCTACCCTTATAACCATCCACGTTATAAAAAAGTTAGATATAGAACAGTATGTACGTTTACTTCAGTAGTTTTACTATAATACCTGGTGGAAGAGCGGCGAGTGTGTGAGCGTGAGGCCGCGCCTCCGCGCGCACGCGCCGATAGTCATGTCGTCAGGCGCGGCGGCCGCTGCGCATGCGCACCCGCTCAAGATACGCGCCGCGCCTACACTTAGTGCCATTCCGCCGCCGCCAGTTATGTAGTCGTAACCTTTTCGAGTAAGATAATCATTTATTTTAATATAATCTTTTTATGACCGTTTCCTTAATTTCCAACGAAAACTAGCTTAGTAAATCTACTACTACTACTACTCCTCTGGGACAACGACCCAAAGTGAGTCTTAGCCTCCGATCCAAGAGACCGTACGACCTCCGCAAGCTCCTCTGCTTGGAGCTCGCGGAGATCGTACTCTACAGCATCCTTCCAGCGATATCTGGATTGATGACCAATTGTAGTTCCGAGCAACGCTTTTTTGATTCTACGATCGTCTCCCATCCTTAGCAAGAGACCCAGCCAGCGAAGTCTTGAGGCTTTGGCATCCCCTATGATGTTCTGTTCGCCAAAATAAAATTGCCAAAGTAAATCTATGAATTATTACAAAATATTTTATTACAAATCTAACAATGACAATAAAGAAACGACTCTCCCAACGTTCCCAAAGCTGGGACTGGGGCTCTTATCAAAGGCATAGTCAGGTCGAAATTTTGTAATGTAATGATAAATATCCTCGCGATAGAGGTGTGCCAGGATCGAAGCAAGTGGAGAGAGGTGGTCTCTGCCTACTCCACTAGGAACGACGCGTGATATATATATATAGGTTGGAGAAAAAGAAATCTATTATTTTTTCGGTAGATGGCTGTAGTGATAAATTTCTCGTAAAGTATCGATCAAACAGTTTCAGATTTATGCTCGTTGGAAAGGTGACATTTCGCAGTAAAAAAATTCTTTTGCTGTTTTTTGTTTGGTGCATTCAATTGTGAGTTACAGGGTGTTAAAAATGGAAGTGAACAAAGAGAAAATTCGGTACATTTTACAGTTTTTCTTTGACAAATGCGAAAATGCAAGCCAGGCGGCTAAAATTGAGAATGGTGTTTATGGACCCGATACTGTAACAGTCAATTATGTGCAATTTTGGTTTCGTAGATTCCGTTCAGGAATTTTTGATGTTAAAGATGCACCTCGCACAGGTAGGCCTGTCGCCGAAAATGTCGATAAAATCGGAGAAATGATCGAAGTTGACCGGCATGTTAGCAGTCGTAACATCGCCCAGGAGCTAAAAATGGACCACAAAACAGTTTTAAACCATTTACACAAAGCTGGATTCAAAAAGAAGCTCGATGTTTGGGTGCCACACCAATTAACAGAAAAAAACATGATGGATCGAATTTCCATCTGCGAAGCCTTGGCCAAACGGAATGAGATAGACCCATTTCTTAAACGGATGGTGACTGGAGATGAGAAATGGATCACATACGATAACCCTGTGCGAAAACGATCATGGTCAAAGAGCGGTGAAGCACCTCAAACGGTGGCCAAACCAGGACTAACGGCCAGGAAGGTTCTGCTGTGCATTTGGTGGGACTGGAAGGGGATTATTTATTATGAGTTGTTTCCATATGGCCAAGCATTAAATTCTGATCTCTACTGTCAACAACTGGACCGTTTGAAGATAGCAATTGACCAGAAACGGCCAGAATTGGCCAACAGGAGAGGTATCGTGTTCCACCAGGACAACGCTAGGCCACACACGTCTACAGTGACTCGCCAGAAACTTCGGGAGCTTGGTTGGGAAGTTTTAATGCATCCGCCATACAGTCCGGACTTGGCACCAAGCGATTACCATCTTTTTCTTGCATTACAAAATTTCTTTAGTGATAAAAAATGGGCATCTAGGGAAGATTGTGAAAATCGGCTACTAGAGTATTTTGCAAATAGAGACCAGGACTTCTACGAGAGAGGCATTATGAAGTTGCCTTTAAAATGGCAACAAATCATAGAACAAAACGGTGCATATTTGACACAAATCGGACAATCCGAAGCATGTTAAATAAAGTCCTGAAGTTCATATAAAAATAATGGATTTCTTTTTCCCCAACCTATTATATAATAATAGGTGGACCGGAAAGTAATGTCGTTTCTGCGCATGCCAATACTTGATTGTCATTTGTCAGCTCATTGTTTTGTTCAGAGGCGTACCAAAGACATTGTGAGGTTATAGTGATTTCTTTACTTATAGACAATTGAATTACAATTTTTTTTTTGTAATTTAGGGTAAAATGGCCAGCCAAATACCAGAAGAGGTACACATCCGGCATTGCATGCTCTTTGAGTTTCGCAAGGGAAATAACGCAACAGTTGCTACCAAAAACATTTGCGATGTTTATCCAAATGCACTGGACATTCGTAAATGCCAAAGGTGGTTTTCCAAGTTCAAATCGGGTAATTTTGATCTTTCCGACTCGTATCGATCAGGAAGACCATCAGCGTTAGACAACGACGTGTTAAGGGCGGAAGTGGAAGCAAATCCGTGTCAGACGATCGAGGAATTGTCAAACAGTCTCAACAAACCTTGGTCGACCATCCAAGAACATTTGAAGCAGATTGGAAAAGTAAGCAGAGCAGGTGTTTGGGTCCCGCATAATCTGTCCGAACAGAATAAGGCTAACCGATCAATCACATGCAACTTATTGCTTCAACGACACAACACAGAAGCGTTTTTTGATCGCTTGATCACAGGAGATGAGAAATGGGTCCTGTATGATAACCCAAAACGCAAAAGGCAGTGGCTCTCTCCAAATGAAATCCCTCGGAGTACTGCTAAGCCAGGTTTACACCCCAAAAAAGCGCTTTTGTGTGTTTGGTGGAGTATTCGCGGCATTGTTCATTTTGAATTACTGAAACCTGGAGAAACTGTTACTGCAGACCTCTACAGCGAACAATTGCAGCGAGTCAATCAATCTTTAATTGAAAAGTGGCCAGCGATTGTCAACCGAAAAGGCGTCATTCTCCAACATGACAATGCAAGACCGCACTGCGCAAGGCGAACTCTAGAAAAAATTAATGAATTGGGGTGGGAGGTGCTGCCTCATCCACCATATTCGCCCGATGTTGCACCATCGGATTTCCACTTATTCCGAGCGCTGCAACACTTTTTAAGTGGCAAAACATTTGCAAATTTGGATGATATCCAAAATGCCATATCTAGATATTTTGCCGAAAAACCAATTAATTTTTATCGATCAGGGATTGAAAATTTACTCACTAGATGGCAAAAGGTTATTGACAATGATGGGGAATACATCATTGATTAAAAATAAAGACTCGTTAAAAATGTATGTGTTTGTATTTAGCGTAAGAAAACGACATTACTTTCCGGTCCCCCTAATATATGTATGTAAATATCCTCGCTTTATACTTATACAACTGTCTTGAATACGATCCCATTAGTATAATAAGAGAAAAATACCTTTAGCAGTTGTCTCCCTCTTTCCGTATCCGTAGCCGTACCTCTCGCCGAGGACTGTGAGGTCAGCGCCGCCGCGGTAACAGCCGAGCACCTCGCGCAACCTTTGTACTCTGCATAATAAAACAAATCTCTTTAACGAAATCACTTTAAAATTAATTTATACATACAGTCATATAATTAAAGTTTTATATCAACTATAATATTTGGCAGCAGAATAAATACAGCATAAGTGTTTACTATCTAGATTGTCTCCGACATCAGTCTTACCTAGGTAATAAGTTTTTAAACTAAGCCACGAGTCAAGCGGGACGTTCATATGATGGTAAGTGATAACCCTGACTATAACAATGAGCTAGTTAGTATGTTATATCATATACTGCATCACTTTGTGCTCGCCGTCTTGAGACATAAGATGTTGAGTCTCCTTACCCCAATAATTACATTAGCAGCGCCCTACAAACCAGAACACATCAATGTTTGCATATTACTGTTTGGCGGTAGAAATAGGCGCTGCGGTAGTAGCTACCTTAACGGTCTCCGGGTCTCGTAAAAATAGTATTATTATTTTAATAATAAACCTACTGATCCAGTTTTTCATCCTTATTCTACACAAAATTAACACCCTGTTGAAAAAAAAACACCTAATATCCTTTACTCACCCCAAAATGGTATCGTCGTCCGCTAAAAAGATCCATTGGATGTGCGGCATCCGTTCTACCATTTGCACGGCTCGTTTCAATATGGCCATGGTCTTCGCGCAGTGTCCGGTTTTGGTGTTGAGGACACCAGTATCTATAGTTGGTATGGAATCATCTGCAAATGTCACAAATCATCATCACCAGCCGATATAAGCTCACTTGCTATGTTAACTGTAAAAATACAGTAAACTCCACAAAAAAATCTCACCTGCTTTATCACTGAAGAAGTACAAATTGGTGACGTATTTGCCCCAAGTCTTCTTCACCACTTGCACCCTCGACGAGTGAAAGCCGCTCCAGGTCTTAACCGCGAAGAATATCGTCTCTTCAGGTATGGCACTACCCTACCGAATTTTCAACATTTTTAATAATCGCAATAATCACGATTGTAATTGTATTTCCGGTAAAACCTTTATCTTTTCTTACCATCATCCGTGTGGACTAGAATATCCTCACCACCACTATCTAGTGTCATAAAAGGTGACTAACAAGGAACTACTCGGGTGTCTTCAAGATACTATACTGCGTTTTAGCAGCGCAAGCCACACCACCAAAAAAAAGCAGGAACAAGTATAAGCTTCACTACGGTAAGCGATTACAGCAGTTACCTCCATCTGATGAGGCTTACGATTTTCAGTGGATGTCAATAGACTGAAGGGTTAATAATCCCTATCGATCGATGTGGGTAACAAAACTATAACACTCACACATAAATCTAAAGGCCGAGGGTAGGTGGCGCAGTTGTCTCCAGAGACAACACAGAACCTCAACTCTGGAGTGAGCAGCGGTCCCGGGTTTCTCATATCCCCGTAGATCAGCTGCGCAAGCTCAAACGCAGCATCAATAGAGAAATCCGCTTCCAACTTCCTCTCGCCGCTTTCTATATCTTTCAGTAGTCTAATAAATAAAAACAAAAATCTCTGAAAAGTTTAACTAATCATTGGACACCAACTTCATGATGATACAGTTCAAAACTCTTCAGATTATAATCCACAGCATCTTCTATTTCCACCGCCAAAACGAATTTCAGGTTCCGGTTTAAAGGGCGATGTAACATGTGACATTACTGATATATATCTTACAAAGACGTCATAGAATGGCGTATAGTATCATCAGGTTAACTTCTGGAGATAACATGTTCCTTACTTGTTCATGAGCGTCATCCTCATAGCAAATCCGCTGGCGAAATGGGGGTAAACGAAACCACCGTCCTCTTCCAACTCCTCGTAGAACATGAAGTGGTGGATGATGGTCGGTTCTTCATCGCTTAGAGGATAGCCTATCCACATTGTATCCTAAAAATTATATTACATGAGAGAGAGAAGTATCATATATTACTGGAGACTGCGAAACTGGAGTTAGGAATGATGGTGTGGAGTACTCTTAAACCGGATCAGCATCAGCACTCATTGTGCAAACAGTATTAACGTTGAAGTGGTAATACAGATTACGTAAAATTTTTATAATTACCGTTTGACTGTCGGCATCCGCCAACGCCTCTACAAGCTTGGCGCATCTGACTGCCGTGTGCGGCTCCAGGAACATCACCCATCGCACATCGCTGCCTCTGTACTTGGTGGTGATGGGCCGTAACAGTGGTAGGATCGTCCACGCACCAGACACGGGGAAGTCTTCGTGTGTTATGTGAACTTTAGGACGCGGCTAAAGGGGTGAAATGAGAACGGGAAATGACGAGGACATTACTGCAGATGTGCTGATGATATACAGCACCACATTGTTCCTGTCGACTTGAGGCATAAGTCTCGAGACCTAATTTCTCTAGCTATAGGTCTCGTTAAAAACACTACTGCTTGGCGGCAGATAGGGCAGCTGCGATGGTAGCTAACTGGCAAATGGTAATCGATACCTATCACTAGAATCTTACCGAAGAACCCAGTTCCAGGAACTACCTGTACCAGTCGAAACGTCAGAGATACTACTGGAATTCATTTATGTTTCGAAAGATACATTCCCAGTAAGACAGATTTATGGCTGTGGACTGTATATACAATTAGCACAGACAGACGATATATGCCCGTGGAGCTGGACGTGTGGTGGATACTAAGTCTCAGCTCCTAGCGTGAAAGCTAGAATCTAAATATATTTTCAACAAAAACAAGGCAATAGAAGGTTTAAACTCCTTAGGGTTGTGCTAATTACATAGTTACATTATTTTTATTCAGTTCTAGTATTTTAATATAAAAAATTTACTATATATAATAATATTTTTTTTAATTCTTCGACATATATGTCGCCCCATAACAATGCAGCGCTACTGGGAATGATATCATCATCATCAGCCGATAGACGTATACTGCTAGACAAAGGCCTCCCCCAAAGATCTCCACATCCATTGGTCCGGTGTTGCTCACATTCAGTAGATTCTCGGGATTTTCACCAGATCGTAGGTCCACCTTGTTGGAAATTCGTAAGGTGTGGGGTGTAAGGGGTTTCGCACAAAAACTCACGGGACCCAAACCAACTTCACCCGCTCGCGGTGCACCCTGTTAATCAACAAACGAGGCCCTGGCTCCCACCAACCCGCATTAGGCCAGCGTGGGGGATTGACCAAAATCCCCTCAAATGAGAATGATATACTGCACTAAATTGTGATTATCGCCTAAAAGTCATTATATCAAAGTTGCAGTTCGTTAATTAATCTAGACCACCGCCGCACTTACTTGCCCCAATTCCAAAATCTGTTCCTCTATATCTAGTTTCAGTCTGCTGGCGACGCTGGCATGGTATGGCTCCTGCTGGCTGACTATCGTGAAAACCACATTCCTCGAGTCTACAACATTTAAACCAAACATAGATTATGCAGGATATATAAATACCCTATACTGTGATATGCAATTAATAGACTAAGCTCTTAATAACAAAAAGCTATAGCTTCACCAGCTTCTGTTATATACATAATACGGCTCGGCTATGAACATATCAAGAAAAAAAAGAAGCTATTTTTATTGCAGTCATTTTTAAAAATTCTAATTTTCTTAAAAAAATATCTGATAAGTATAGGGTAAGAGGATCCGCCCAACATCTTACGGCCCTCAAGTCAACCGGACTCAGCTGCACGCGGTGCACCCTGCTGAATAACAGACAAAGCTCTGACTACCCACCAATTCGCACTGGGCCAGCGTAGTGGGTTACGGCCCCATTACCCTCAATGAACTCTACGATGTGGAGATCTTTGGAGGAGGCCTATGTCCAGCTGTGGACGCCTATCAACTGATAATTATGATACTGATGTATATAAAAAGTTTAAAAAAAGCTTACTTAACATTTTGAACCCTCCACCTATTTAACTATAACATAAACCTCCCCACTTCACATTCAGTAAGTTGCCGCAGAAACAAAAGCACTTCATAAAAACTTCTCTCAATCTGATCGCTATAAAACAAAGTGGGGGAACTTTCTCCCACCCACTTACATTAACTTAGTATAATGTAAGTTCCAAAGTTCTCGACACAATGCCAGTTATTTGCATAAGTTAATAAGTAACCACACAGTTTCATTTAACCGGAGTGGAAGAAGTTAGAGGTTAAGACTGATTTATTGAATTGAGAGCTTTGAGAAAGCTTCAGATAGTATTCAGTTAGGAGATTGAGGGTATAAAATTATTTACTATGTTTACTATCCAAACATATCTTACTATAGAAATAAAAAAAAACTCATAGGATCCAAGCCAACCTCACCTGCTCGTGGTGCACCCTGCTAATCAACAAACGCGGCTTTGGTATCCAGCAACCCGCATTCGGCGAACATGGTGGGATATGGCTCCATTCCCCCATACGAATCCCTACCAATCGCGTGGAATTCTTAGGAGAAGGCTATGCCCAGCAGTGGACATCCATAGGCTGATGATGATGATGAATTATAAGTAATACAATTTTCAATAATTATTATGATATTAAAAAATTCATTTATTCGATTGACTGATGCGGAGACCGTCTAGGTAGGCATCACCGCGGTACCTATTGCAGCCGACAAACAGTACAGTGCAAACATTACTGTGTTCCGGTTTGAAGGGTGTTGTAGCTAGTGAAATTACTGGTGTAACGAGGCTCAACATCATGTGCTGCAAGGCGATGAACGCAATGTCTATCATCTTAACTAGCGCCGCGTTGTTATGGGAAGACGTATCACTTACCATCAGGTGAAAGTAAGGTGATAAGCCTGCCCGTAACAACGCGGCGCTAGTTAGAATGCCATACATTGCACCACATTGTTCTCGTCACATGACATATGATAAGTCTCATCAGTCCAGTAATTACACCAGCTACAACTCCCTTCAATCCGGATCATAATAATGTTTGCACAGTACCGTTTATCGGCTGCAATAAGCGCACTGATGGTAATAACCTGTACGGTCTCCGGGAACAGAGAACTACCGTCAGTAAATTAAAGTATAGTATTATTATATATTAGTTTCTTATCATTAATAATATACTAGTTATTACATATATTACGAGCGTTTTTAACTATTAATAATATACAATTTTTTAGATATATTACGAGCGTTTTTTACCATTAATAATATATTAGTTAATACATATATTACGAGAGTTTTTTATCATTAGTAATATACTAGTTATTACATATATTACGAGAGTTTTTTATTATTAATAATATAGTATTTTTGTTAATGATATACTAGTTTTTAGATATATCACTACAGTTTAAACACATGAAGTTAACTAAAAGTAAAATATAAATTACTGATTTTAATATTAAATATAATCTAGATTTACTCACCAAAGCAAGCCACGCAGTCGACGAATATGAAAATCAGCACAAATAGCATGACTGTAACAATATAAAAGGAAAGTTTAATATTGAAGTAACGTTTGTTATAACTTCCGGTTTAAATATATCACATTAGCCAATACATATTCTGCATTGTTAACGTATGAATCTATGAATAGTTTTGGCGGGAAAATACGAGAGTTCAGCTGGAGGTGGCAAGCGTGCTCCTCCCCAAACGTCCCGAACGGTACTGAGAACTGCCTGCTATCATCCCCTTTGATTGTTCAACTTTATTCGTACAAGTTGCTTCATCTTATGCTTTACTTAAACTATAATGAAAAAAAAAAATAACTGGTGAACGTCCCTCTCGTCTCATGTTCGTACAATAAAAAAAATGTTAATCTCTAAAGAGCAACAACAGGTTAACTATTGAACTCGACGTTACATTATGTTAAGTGCATTCAAGTAATTGATAAAAATTTATGTGTAAATATTACCTGGTTCCGGTTTGACGTGCACTGTTGCTAATAATTAATGAGATAAGGACTTTTTTGGATAATGCGAGTTGTGAGCTTTTATTTTACAATTTCATTTGTCATCAGTTAAGTTTCTTATGTTACATACTCTGCTCATCTTACACACTTCTTTTCTCGGGGAGTATGGACTTAACATGTTATCATCTCAAGGCGATGAGCACATGGTGCTGTATACATATAATATAAATTCTAAATAGAGCCACGTTGTTATTGTCAGGCGTGTCACCGTCAGGTGAACGTCTCATTTTCCTAAGTTTCGTCAAGTAATAAATAAGCTGAAGCCGCTCGTACAGAAAGCTTCAAACGTACTTTTACGATATGATGATAGTAACCAGCTTTTTGTTTTAACTTTTGATCTACGTATACGTAAAGATAAGATAAAAGTTGCTAGACTTAAGTGGCAGTGGGCAGGGCACATTGCTAGAAGAACCGACGGCCGATGGGGCAGTTAGGTCCTGGAGTGGCACCCGCGTACCGGTAGACGTGGTGTTGGGAGGCTTTCCACGAGATGTACCGACGATCTGGTGAAAATTACGGGAACCCAGTGGATGCGACCAACGCGTGACCTATCGATGTGGAGATCTTTGGGCATCTATCGTCTGATGATGATAACAATATAAAAACATTAAAATTGTAAATGGTAAGTAAACAAACTCAACAAACAATTATTTTTTTTCATCAATTTAGCTGCAAACAGAAACAGCCCCGTTCGGAAAGCGGGATAAGGCTCGTTGATATATTCTTTATTGTATACAAAAGATGACCAAAAAATATAAAATTATACGTGAAGTATACATATGCGAGTTTAACCCTGATAGTAAGTGATGAACGTGGATAGTTGTAAGGGTAGACGAAGACCGAAGAAAGTGAGGATGGATTGTGTGAAAGATGACGTGTAAGAAGAGTGGAATTCAGATACGACGGCTGATAGAGGGATATGGAAGAGAAGTGCATACTGTGCCGACCCCACATAGCTGGGAAAAGGTCAGGAGGAAAAAGAAGAAAGTAATACGCCTGTCTATGACAATATGTATCTAGTTAGGAGGGTAAATTATTACTCACATTACCACAAAGCGCTCGTCGCCTTAAGACATAAAGTCTCGTTGCTCCAGTAATTTTTAAATTTTCTAATATATATATACATTAGAATGAGCGTGTATATGGAACGTCTAATGAAAAGCTATTTAATTACGGATAATCGAAGTCAATTAGCACAGACTAGCACCAAGCTGCAATTTCATTAATAGAATCTTAGATACAGCTTTAATGCGAACCATTGGTTTTTAATTATTATTTTTAACGAAACATTTTGTTTTATTTTTTGTAGTACAAATTACGTCCATTTAAAGACGTTCAAAATTCTCAACTCTTACTCAAGTGTTTTAGAACTAGGTAGGTATCACCGCAGCGCCTATTGCAGCCGACATTTAGTACTTTTCAAATATTACGTTCGTCATCCGGTTTAGAGGGCACTGTAGCTAATGTAACGACTGACGTAACGATACTTATATCTCAAGACGACGAGCATAATGCGGTGCTGTGTGTCATCCTAAATAGCGCCACGTTGCTGTGGGCAAGCTTACGATCAGGTTAATTCATTGAGAAAAAAATAGGTATAATATTTATACCACGTAATGAAGAACACAAAGTTCGACCTGCTACAGCTTATCGTACAAATAAAATGGTAAATTAGACAAAGTGTAGGCTAAAGTATTCTTTACCTGGCTAAAGAACCTATGCCAGTGGTTGGTGCTGGGCTACGGTATCGAAAGTCCAAATTGCCAATAGGTTGCTGAACTTCGAAAGAAAATGGAACTTAGAGAAGATAGAAAAATTAGTCATTTTAAGCTTGATAAATCTGATGCGAAATCCATCAAATCACCATCGGCTGAATAACTAATGTTATACTGAAAGAACTTCCCCTGAATTTTTTAATTTTAATTTGTTTCTGTATCACAGCATCTAGGCCCTTCATTTATAAGTCCCCAAAACGATTTCAGTCATTAGCGCAATTTGAATAACTACCACCTTTACATAGTGTTATAAACCTGAGTTTATATCACCATTGCTGTATATCAACTGTTAATATATAAATGAGAAAATAAAAACCTTTGTGTTCATTGTCACTTAAGGCTTTTTGAAATTGAGAACAAATGTCCTAATATAAAAAAAACTGTCATAAACTATCTGATGGTACAAGCATCAATTAATGAGTTTAGGATCATTATGAAATTGTGAGTAAAATTAATAATATCTCTCATTGCATATACCAAAATGCAATGATTAATAGTACATTATATGTATTCTCTTTCTTATTACATCTTTTCCCCCATTTTTTATAAATATTGTCCAATGATAGTAATTTCTTCCGCTCCACAGGTACCATAAGTTCACCGCAATGGTATTTAAACGAATTAATATTTTGTATATAATTTATTTTACTGTGGGACATTATGGACAAGGATCGGACTTAATGGCAATTCTTGAGAAGGCTCATGAATAACAGTGAAATTTTAACTAAAATCTGATGTTGATAAAAGCAAGACTCCCTAGCTCCATAGTTAACATAACCTATTGTATAGACACTTCTTTGAACACATACTATAACTTTGCATCCTAATCAGTTTTGCAGGATTTTTTTAGATTTATGTTTATTTGTATCGGTTGAAGGAATATGTAAATATTAGTGTGTCCACAGAAAATCGAGCTCAGTTGCATATATATAAAATTATAAACAACAATTACAGAAATGTGAAATATATTTAGTCTTTTCCCAAAGTTTTAAATGGAATAAAGTTTATAATGTGTGGCATAATAATATTCCTAAAGATAAGTAGAACTTACCAAAATACTCACATTGTAAATTAAGTTTATCTGTAATAACCAAGATTTAAAATCGATTACAAAAAATTTTCGAATTCCTAGTTTTTTTTTAATATATTCCTTTTTATGATTTTTTTTAATAATGCTTGATTTATCTTATGATCGTATGATCAACGGTCTTAAAATAATAAATTTTATTTTAACAGTATAACAGTTGTTACTTTACAATTATTCTATTTTATATCTTTGTTATATTCGTTAATTAACGTTTCAAACAGTAAAATGCAAAATAAGTCAAACAGAGTAGTTTCTTACCTTTAAGCGTATATTTATTAATACTTAATACATTAGGAGGCCTTTTTTAATACCTTTATACTAAAATTTAATAATGAAACTAAAATGAAAAACAAAAATAATAAACGAACTTTCAATATTTGACAACTACAACCGAAACTTTATTGTTACTTTTTTAAAACAATAAATATAACATCATACAGCCCTATAGTTAAAAAAGCATTAATTCTACTAAAATGTCCTTCAAATATGAAGCATTGAAAACGTTAGAGAAAATAGTTCTATTCCTTAAAAAAATTGTATATATTTAGAACCTTTAAAAATGCATCGTTAATTTATTAAAGTAGTAATAGATGGCAATTTTAAACCCTATTTAAGTGTTTATATGTAATACATCGAGGACTAGTAACTGTCATTATTAAATAGAACATAGCGTATATTGTAACGTTGTCATTGAATCTCAAATATACAAAATAAACAAAACGAACTTTGTAAGTGTACAATAAAATTGAAATTTGATAAATGAGATAATAATGTGAACTTATTGTATATGATAAGTATCATTTGGAGTTTTATTACAGTTTTGTTTTGGTGGAGTTGCGCTCGTCTATAGTCGTTTTTAAACTTATTGCGGAAAACATTGCTCGAAAACGACAAATAACGTTACTATTAATTTATTTTATATAGATACGGCTTATCTTGTTGATAAAATTATCTTTTGTTGTTTTCGATATAAGTTATTTGTGTAGACTTTGACCAAATAACTGCAAAAAGAAATTTAAATCTAAAAATATGACGTTAAACGAAAGTGAACTTGTTACGGACGATCAACTTCGTGAATTATTTCCGGATTTGCCTTCGGGTCCATTGGATGTATACAGAAAGAAAGCGACATTTGATTGGCGCCGTATGAAACTTGTGTATGATAACTTGACCACTTTAAAATTAAAAGTAAGTGTTTATTTGTTTGCTTCTATTTTTTCTATTAATGTGTTATTTCTATTACTTTTTATATATAAATGATATGTATTAAATATTATGCTAGAAGATTAATTTTTAAGTTTAAAATTATTTAACTTGCTTGTATTAAGTAGCAGCGTATGTACAGGATATGATTTTTATTTATTCTTTCATTGAACAAAGGGAAGAGACAGAACTTTCACCTGATGGAAATACCCTTGTTCAGAACATGGCACTTGTTAGAATAGTATATTATGCTTGTTGCCTTGATAGATAAGTTTTGTTATCTCAGTAATTTCACTGGCTACAACTCTCTCTAATCTGGAACATAGTAATGTTTGCACACACTATTTGATGTAATAATATATGAACCTATATGGATAATAACCAATCATTCTTCATTTATAAATTTTTGAATTTATATCTGGTCTTTAGTTATACTTAATCCAAATTAAGGTTAGTAATAAACGCTATATATACCAAAGTTACTAGTGTTAATAGAGCTGGTAAAATCTTAGTTGTCTATAAGTTATATATAAAAATGCAAGGAATGATTATATTGTTACTCATTCAAGGTGTTTTACGACTGCATATCACATTACTGCTTAACATGAGGTAGGATTGTGATCTAGCGCTAACCATGTTGATTTAAAAAAATCTTAACTACGCTTATTATGATATAAAAATAACACTTTCAATATAATGTATTTTATTTTACAAGTGGAAATAATATAGAATAAAATTAACAGTACATTTTGTTAATATTTTTTTTATAAGAAATTAGCAGTAACGTAAGTTCTATCATTGCTATTCTTTGTAACCTATACCAAAATTGAACATTAAAATATTGTGCAGTAATTTATAAGATAGTATATAAAACATTAACAATAATGTTAAGTTCATAGAAGAGAGTAAAAACAAAATTATCTAACATGTTGCCTTCATTTTATTTCCTTTGGCTTACAAATTAAAACTATTAGATTTGATTGAAGTTTTCTTATAAGTACACAGATGCTCATGCCTAATGTAATGAATTTAGGAGTGTTGTCAGTATTGTAATTGGGAACCTCTGTGGGTAAAATCTCACATGGCAAGCCTTCTCTTGCTTAAGAAGATTCTTGAGAGTGTTAACAGTTGTGGTCTATCAGTGTTACCATACCATCTCCTTTGAAGCATTGTTATTTAGTGGGATCCATTGGATCTATAATCGGAGTTTCTAACGACCTAGAATATATGGAGCACAGTTTGGCCAGCCACATTTAACTTCAAACTCGGTGACAACAGCTTTCATCAAAAGAATGGTCTGTGAGGAGAGTATACACCTTGCATCCAAGGATTTAACTATGGGAGAGCAATTGTTGGGACTATATTCCCAGTCTTGAATGATTGGTTAAACAGGTGTAATGCGATAACTAGATTCTACCTCCGGTCACTGAAAGGACTGATATCCTTCACATCAAGACACACCATTTTTTCATCAGAAAAAACTACTAAAAATACCACGAGTCACCATCACATAGGAAACATTTCTAGAGAACAAAAAGGTCTAGCTCCACCATTTTGACAGGAACAGCAAAGGAATGGAGAAATAGATCTCTCCAGCATCGGTGTTCCCATCCAAATATGATGAAAGTGATCTTCAAGAAAAGAATTATTAACTTGTTACATCACCACTTACATCCTGGTGGAATGATAGTCAAGCATTTTTTTCTTTATATTTAAAAAAAAGGTCATACGTTTTATAAACATATTATTATACCTCAAACATATTTCGATGTATTTATTACTTATATATCTAGTGAGATTTTCAAGCCAAATGTTACTAGGACAGATAATATTTAAACTGTTATCACTTTCCTGGAAGTAGTCATAACATACTTCAATCAATCAATAAATCATAACATACTTATACTTTATAAATTACTGGTGCTAGTGACTCTGTTGCCGGAGAGTGTCTAGGTACTATCGACGCAGCACCTTTTAAAGCCGACAAACTAATGTTTGTCGGCTTTAAAAGGCATAACCGGAGCACAGAAGATATTGCATACTACTGTATGCAATATCTTCTGTGCTCCGGTTTAAAGGGTGCTGTAGCAAGTGAAATTACTGAAATAACGACACTTATGTCTTATGTCTCAAAGCGACGAGCACAGTGTGGTGCAGTATATACTATCCTAACGAGCGCTACGTCGTTACGGACAGGCGTATCATTTACCATCAGGTGAACGTCCCGCTCGTCTTGTCGCTTCGTAGAATAAAAAAATCTGAACATGTTTATTAAAAGCTAACATAGTAACCTATTACTGGGACTAGGGACTTACTCCCACAAGAAGACTCAAGACCATCCATCCTCCAGTCCGGCCAAGTGTGAGTTGCCGGATGGAATATAACCGATAACAGTTCATAACATAAGCTATAATAATAAATTTCAAGATATATAATACAAGTACGTTTGTAAGGAAACATATATATATTAAAAATAGGTCTCATCTGTTCACCAATCACGTGAAAACTAGTGAATGTATCAACATGGGAACATGAGCATTGGTCGCGGAATGTTATATAGATTATAGGCTATTTATTTTTTGAATTTCATAGATCCTTCATCATTTAATTTTTAATTAAACGTTATAAATTTTTCATTTGGTATTATTTATGCGGTTGCTATAGTAACGGTTGCTATAGAAAGTCATTTGCGATTGCACTCGAGGACTGTTTGAGACAAAGTTCAAGTCTATTTTAATATTACGTCCAGCAAAGTGGCGGGGAACAGCTAGTATTTACATTTCTTCTTCTTTTGCCTTTCCAACTGATGAAGATTGGAGACCAGTTCAGGAAATCCCATTCTGTTGCGCGCGCTAGGTGGATCAGTTGCAGCTCTGTAGTCTCGGCCTATTAAGAATAGGACTAAGGTTTTCGCTGAATGTCATACAGAGTGATTGAAACGGTCCTCGGGTACGTGACACTTGATGGTAGGAGGCCTCAGAGCTTAATAAGCAAGCCTTTTGGGGACGGCAAATGCATGGTGGTCTTGTATTTGTCGTAGCACAGCGTGGGTGCTAAGGAGAGCTTTGCCCTTCCGTGGGATGTTTTGGCCAGAGTGCAAGGGGGCGCCGGTGCGTTCCGTAGGAGATCTCGAAGCCCTTCCTAATGCACTGACGTAGATCACTGAGGGGGTTTTAGTATATAGAAGCCCCACATAACCTTTTTTTCACCCCAGAAGCAGGGTATCTTTTAAGAAGATTTCCCCCGCGATAAAAAATGGTGGATCAGAAGCGCGGCGCTCTTAATGTCGATCCACTCCATGTTACCTAGCCATGACCTGTTTCTGCGACCGGTCTTTCGTTTTCCGGTTACTTCCTTCATTATTCCTATATATAAGTGTTTATTATATAAAAACAATTGTTCAACACAATATTACTACATAACAGTTAGATAAGTATCTCCGTAACAGAATAAAAATTGGTTTATCTACTAATAAATTCTTAAGACGTATCGGCCGTTACTCGTAATTATCTTAATTATATCAGTTTATTATCTTCACTACATACGTATTAATAAACAGAGTAAATTATTTTTTTTTATTCTACGAAGTAATGAGACGAATGGAATGTTGATGCCTGATGGTAAGTTATACTGCCCATGTTTTTTTTTATTTTAGTTTTACGTGGAGGAAATGCCGTGGTGGTAGTTACGATGATATACAGTCAGCCCTGTAGTATCTGGCTAGTTAGAATAGAATTAAGGTAAGCCTTGCCTGTTGTAGAAGGCGACTAAAAGGGTCTTGGAGTTTCGTGGGCCTTGAGGGCGGGGGACCTTATCGCTCAATGCGTAGAACAGCGTTTCAGGCCGTGGATCCGGGTCCACGAGCCCAGTGTCAGATGAGCTGTAAGAGCCGCTGTGGCTTCCAGCCCGCTCAAAACAAGAATATAGAACAGCGTATGGCTCAGCGATGGTGCCTAAGAGGGTTTGGCCCTTCCTCAGAGACGTCTTAACACAAAGTGTAGAGGGGTACCGGCCTGTTCTGTACTCTTACACGGGATCTGTATCCCAGGACCTCTACAAATGCACTGATGCAGACTACCGAGGGGTTTTAATCGTCATCAACATTATCAGCCTTTGTTTATCCACTGCTGGTTATAAGCCTTCCCCAATATCTTCCACCTAATGCGATCCTCAGCTTCTCGCATCCACCCACTTCCGACCGCTCTAATAATGTCATCTGGAGGGAGTGCGTTCTATACTTCTGCGACCTGTACGCGGCCTCCACTCCAAGACTTTCCTCCCCCATCAGCCGTCACTGACACGACAGACAGCCGACCCGCTGCCACTTCTGCTTGCAGATTTTGAGAGTTACGTCGACAACTTCAGTTCTCTGTTGAACTTCTTCGTTCCGGATGTTGTCCCTTAGAAAAATACGAAGCATAGCTCTCTTCCTCGCTCGCTGCGAACGTACGTAGAGCGTACTTTGAATCGGTGGACCAGCCCAATAGTCAGATGCCATGTCTCTGTGCCGTAAGCCCGCCTACCTAACGTACCTACTACCTAAACCCGCGTAAAGTTGTCGCCTTAAGAAAAGATATCGAGTCCCATTACCCCAGTAATTACACTAGCTACTCGTAGACGACTGAAATACACTTTTGAGACTAGGGCTTATTATATTTACTTATATTGTACAAATTTTAGGTTTTGTGTGATTTAATAATAATAATTATATTAACAAATCTAGAAATAAGAAGAGACGAGTACTCATTCACTTTAATTGTAGTTTTTATCAAGAAATTGCTGAACCTGTTAGTAATATAGGCGGACCGGAAAGTAATGTCGTTTTCTTACGCTAAATACAAACACATACATTTTTAACGAGTCTTTATTTTTAATCAATGATGTATTCCCCATCATTGTCAATAACCTTTTGCCATCTAGTGAGTAAATTTTCAATCCCTGATCGATAAAAATTAATTGGTTTTTCGGCAAAATATCTAGAGATGGCATTTTGGATATCATCCAAATTTGCAAATGTTTTGCCACTTAAAAAGTGTTGCAGCGCTCGGAATAAGTGGAAATCCGATGGTGCAACATCGGGCGAATATGGTGGATGAGGCAGCACCTCCCACCCCAATTCATTAATTTTTTCTAGAGTTCGCCTTGCGCAGTGCGGTCTTGCATTGTCATGTTGGAGAATGACGCCTTTTCGGTTGACAATCGCTGGCCACTTTTCAATTAAAGATTGATTGACTCGCTGCAATTGTTCGCTGTAGAGGTCTGCAGTAACAGTTTCTCCAGGTTTCAGTAATTCAAAATGAACAATGCCGCGAATACTCCACCAAATACACAAAAGCGCTTTTTTGGGGTGTAAACCTGGCTTAGCAGTACTCCGAGGGATTTCATTTGGAGAGAGCCACTGCCTTTTGCGTTTTGGGTTATCATACAGGACCCATTTCTCATCTCCTGTGATCAAGCGATCAAAAAACGCTTCTGTGTTGTGTCGTTGAAGCAATAAGTTGCATGTGATTGATCGGTTAGCCTTATTCTGTTCGGACAGATTATGCGGGACCCAAACACCTGCTCTGCTTACTTTTCCAATCCGCTTCAAATGTTCTTGGATGGTCGACCAAGGTTTGTTGAGACTGTTTGACAATTCCTCGATCGTCTGACACGGATTTGCTTCCACTTCCGCCCTTAACACGTCGTTGTCTAACGCTGATGGTCTTCCTGATCGATACGAGTCGGAAAGATCAAAATTACCCGATTTGAACTTGGAAAACCACCTTTGGCATTTACGAATGTCCAGTGCATTTGGATAAACATCGCAAATGTTTTTGGTAGCAACTGTTGCGTTATTTCCCTTGCGAAACTCAAAGAGCATGCAATGCCGGATGTGTACCTCTTCTGGTATTTGGCTGGCCATTTTACCCAAAATTACAAAAAAAAATTGTAATTCAATTGTCTATAAGTAAAGAAATCACTATAACCTCACAATGTCTTTGGTACGCCTCTGAACAAAACAATGAGCTGACAAATGACAATCAAGTATTGGCATGCGCAGAAATGACATTACTTTCCGGTCCCCCTATTATAAAAACAGTGCCGTCGTTTTTGCTTCACAACCCAAAATTTACCTCCATTATTAATGAAATGTTAATAATAATTAAAATAAATTAAGACAATGGCTTCATTTAAATAGTAATAATGTTGAACTGGACTGAACTCGAACTTGAACTGAACTTTGGTCCCGCACAACAACTCACGGAGCTCAAGAAAACTTCACCTCCTTGTGGTGCAGCCTGCTAATCAACAAACGAGGCTCTGGCTCTCACCGACCCGCATTGGCCCAGCGCGGTGGGAACTGGCCCATAAACCCCCATATGAATCCCTAAAAACGACAGCCTTTGGTGCCCGGCGGTACCGGAGATCATACCGACTGTATGTAGAAATATTTGGGGAGGCCTGTGTCCAGGAGTGGACGTCTATCGGCTGATGATGATGAATGTTGAACTGTGATGCCTGTTTTTCTATTTTTGACGAGCGAGACGTTCATCTGATATGCGATACACCTGCTCATAACAGTGGCGGTAGTAAGATATTACATACAGCACCACTATGCGCTTGTCTAGAGTTTGTCTTGTATCTCGTTACCCCAGTAATTTCACTACCAACAACTCCCTTACCGGAACACAGTAATTTTTATGCAAAGCTGTATGGCGGCGGATATGGCTGCTGTGATACCTAGACGGTTTCCAGCAACAGAGACCTACCACCAGTGAAATCAGTTATGCATCTCTATTTTTATTTTATTTTTCATTGAAATATGTTGGTATTGTGTTTAATATGCGAGGTCATCAGACCGATTCACGTCAGCAGTGAATGGTAAGGTTTTTAGGAATAATTAAGTATTTGAATAAATTTGCATTGTAGTGTATTATTGTAAGTACTGATAAGCTTTTCTTGCTGGAGACCGTCTACGTAAGTACCAAACAGTAGTGTGCAAACATTACTGTGTTCCTGTTTGAAGGACGCTGTAGCTAGTGATATCGATAGGGTAACGAAACTTAACGTCTTATGTTTCAAAGCGACGAGCATAGTGCTGTATGCATCATTCTAACTAGCGCCACATTATTGCAAGTGTATCACTTACCATCAGGTTAATATCCCAATCATCTCGTCGTTTCATAAAAGAAAAAAACCTATATTGAAATATTAAAAGTATTTTGAGTATGTTACTGGTGGTAACTTAGACGAGACGTCAGTGTCATGTTTCTCTATGGCATATAGCTCATTTCTCTGTATACATATAGCTCGTTTCTCAAACCGCAGTGTGGAAACATTACTGTGCTTCAGTTAGAAGGGCGTTAGTAGTTAGTAAAGTAACAGTAGTTTCGTTAGACTATGTTATCCTATTTGGTCGTATTGCCATGTTAGATGTGGTATAGTGTATATAACTCTAGCGCCAGATTGTTTTAGGCGTACAACTAACCATCACGTTATTAACCCTACTCTTGTATCTATTGAATAATTGAGTTAGGTTAAAGTTATAAAAAGGAGTAGCAGGGTTCATGCGGTAAGGAGGGATACGACTGTTATTAAGTAAGATGTTTGTTAGGATCTTAACACATTACATTATGCCCGTTGTTTTGAGATGTTAAGTCTCCTATCCTGGTGATAACTGTGTTTGTGTGATAATGAATGTCTTTGAATACAGAATGATATTTGGGACTTCATGTGCGACCATCCGCTGTTCAAACACAGGGAGGCCACCGCATCCCTGGACGAGCAACGGCACATAACCACGAAGCGAATGTACGTCATGTACGGTCAGAACTTCGTACCGATGGAGATGGTGAGATTATTCAACTAACATTTTATCTAACTGATAAATATCTATTGATATTTTGTTTATCTTTAAAATGATGAAGAAAATCAAATATATTGAATTTTTACTTTTCAGCTAGGAATCGAACCGAAAGCATTCCAAGCGGAAACCGAGGCATTATTCATGTTCGACAGCTCACTTGCCGTGAAGATTTCATTAACGTTCCGTATGTTCTCCAACGTGATCCAAGGTAGCGGGCAACAGCACCACTACCATTATATAAAGAAAGCTCAGAAGGGCACGATCGGCGGCTGCTTCGCTTTGACGGAAGTGTCTCACGGGTCCAACGCTAAAGGAATGAGGACGACCGCGACTTACTGCCCGGAGAGGAAACAGTTTATTCTGAACACTCCAGACTTTGAAGCGGCCAAGTTCTGGATTGGGTCGTTAGGTATGGTTCTGATCAACGAATTTAATCTGAGAGAGTCTCAGAGAAAGCAATGCCTTTCTCTGGGAGAATCTTGAATATTATAACAATATAATACATTAGTGCTTCTGTTGGAATTTGGGCCCCTCATAACAAATCCTTCAGAACCTTCATTGGAGGAAGCATTTCTTGCAAAGATTCTCTCTTTCAATATCAAAGGCTATTTTTGTTTAATAACATGAATTTGTTAGACAGGAAATCGAGCAACACATCATCTGACCATATCTTTTAGGTTTAATTTTATTATACCAAGAAACTCACTTCAATGCGTACTAAAAACTATTTTCCTGTTTAGTTTTATCAACATTTACCCTTTAAAAATACAAATGGGGTTAAAATTTACAATTGTAAAAAGAAGTACAACGGTTAATCAAATTCAGCTTTTAAAATTACAATTCATTGAACCTTGGAAATGTTTATTAATGCGCACTGACCATTGGGGGTATGTGAAAAAGTTTTTATTAATATAAGCTATTGTTAAGTAGAAATTGTTTTAAAATATGTAAAAAAGAAAAAATAATTCATTCTAGTTATACTAAGTAGGATGTAAGGTCGGCGCCGGAAACACTGTTGCTAAAAATTCACAATGGTTTGCCGTCAAATCATTTTCATCCTTACAAGGATCTAAGGAAAGTCGCGGGTATCTGCTGGATGCGGTCAGCGGAGCTTTTGGTGTGACTTTATTAAAGGAGTCCTACGTCGAGCAATGATCGATGCCAATACTTTGCCCAGAAGATAGATCCCTCTTTCCGTTAACCGTTTAAACCAGAGATTCCCTAACTTTTATACTCGAAGAACCACTTTCAAAATTTAGCTGGTTCTGGTGGACCTCTTCCAGTTAGATTTCTACCATTTTCTCAAAACTAACACAAATATATGACATTAGAGACAACTTAGATCCCCGAGTTCGATTTTGGGTTAAGCTATTGTATTTTTCAGTTAAAAGTTCTGGTGGTAATAAAGTTATTAGTAACTTAAACGTGTTAGAAATTCTATATTTTTTCTTTTTCAGGTAAATGTGCGACCCACGCCATAGTATACGCGATCTTGATGTCTAAAGGCGAGAACCACGGCTTGCACACGTTCCTAGTGCCCATCAGGGATCCGAAGACGTTGAAACCTTTCCCCGGCGTCACCGTTGGTGACATAGGCGAGAAGATTGGCCTCAATGGAATTGATAACGGGTAACCCCCCCGATTTACTTACTGAACAAATTTCGTTTGTACTTACTGCAGCACCTATTGACTATTCCACTGAGTAGTAATATTTGTATATTCCTGTGTTATAGTGTGATCTTATAGATACAGAGAGTATCAAGACGGTCTTTTATCAACAATAAGTCGAAACTTGACGACAATAAATATGATAATGTTGTAGAATATATTGAAGCGAACTCGTCCTGGTTAGTGGTCAGGGGATTGGTAGTTAGACAAACAACAAACCTTAAAATCGACCTAGGGATCTCCGTAAGCGCTTATCCAGGAAGCATAGGCAGTTAAATACAAACCCAAGACCACCACACCGTTTTTACATCTAAGTATTAAACATAATATGGTAGTGCTGCTTTTTATACTAATGTTTGCGGGCGTTCAAAATGGCTTAACTGCTTTCCGGTATTACAGGTTTGATCTGAGATCATCATTCTCACGTACACTTACTTTAACAGACTAAAAACTTAGGTTCAAATTAACTATTACGTTCTAACATGTCAATTAATTTGGCATTATAACTAAGACTGCTGGTGTACAGGTTTGTGATGTTCAACAACTACCACCTGCCGAAGGAGGCGGCGCTGGACAAGCTAGGCGGCGTGGACGACAACGGAGACTACAAGACACCCTTCCGTGATCCGAGTAAGAGGTTCGGTGCCTCCTTGGGAATCCTATCAGGTATGTCCCAAATGATTACATACACTGATCTACTGATAACATTACTACATCTTGCGATATATGATAATTGATTTGATATATGATATAAAGATTGTTGATGGATGCTAATGATGATGAAATCATGGTAATTGTTCGGCCGACTCCGATGCTTCGTACTACTTGATTTTAACGTATACCTCATTTGTCATTTAGGAGGGCGAGTCCACATCACTTCTATCTCGACCAGCTACCTGCAGAAGGCGATAGTAATCGCGATCCGATATTCGGCGGTGAGGAGGCAGTTCGGTCCGGAGAATTCCAATGAGGAGATGCCGGTTTTAGAATACCAGCAGCAGGTCAGTTTAGAACATCTTTTTACCAACGGAAGATTTGCTATTATATCTTCTAAGAATTACGTCTTGGTATGGTATGGTAACAACTAAACTGTTGTGTGGAAATGTGGACAATAACTGCCAGAGAGAGACAAAGGATTGATGATTTCGAGATGTGGTGCTAGAAATGTATGTTAAGGATACCTTGGATAGAGTAACGCACTAATGCATCGTTCCTGACTCGGCTCCGAATAAAAACTCGTTTGTCCATCTTATGCCAGTAATACATCCTTATGTGTTTCGGCGACACAATGAGCAGAGGCGACGTTTGTCTGAAAATTGATTGTCGTTGGAAACACCTAAGATAAAAAATCCATTAGGTCGTGCACCAACCTAATGGACCGGTCAGATTAAAGACTCGTCGTCTTCTAAATTTTACACGGTGGTAAGAGATGCGCTTTACAGGAATCGATGGAAGCAGATCGTCCGCTCCAGACAGCAACCCCAGCACTAACCACGATCCTCGGACATGAGGGCAAGACCCTAGAAAGAGAGAGCATCGATTACTTAGAATACTGTTATATTATCATACCACTTTCTATTCTATTGTTTCCGGGGCATGGAACTTCATCGTTTCGTATATTAATCGTCTGGTATCCTTCCCAGCAAATCCGTTTGCTGCCGTACTTGGCGGCCACGTACGCGCTGCGGGTGTTCTGCACCTGGTTTGGCGCGGTCCATGTTACTATGGCAATAGATAGCATCATGGGTGCGTATCAATAATTTTCATCGATGTTTGTAATATTCTAATTTAATTTCATTTAAAAAGCAATGAAATTATAAATCTGGGTAAAGGGTTCCACCCAACATCTTACGGAGCCCAAGTCAACCTCACCTGCACGCGGTGCACCCTTCTGAATAACAGCCGAGGCTCTGACCACCAACCAACCCGCACTGGACCAGCGTGGTGGTCTAAGGCCCAATACCTCTCAATGAATATTTCAATGTGGAGATCTATGTCTATGATCTATGTACAAAGGAGGCCTATGTCTAGCAGTAGACGTTTATCGGTTGATGATGATGAATTATGGAAGTACCTTCCAGGTTTACTGTAATTTATGTATGTTTTGTAATTATTAATGGAACTGATAACATAACAGGACAGAATGACAATGCAGCAAATAGAGGTATAGAGATGCACGCGCTGTCGTCCGCAGCGAAGCCTGTGTGCGGGTGGACCGCACGCGACGGTATACAGAACTGCAGGGAAGCTTGCGGGGGGCACGGCTACTTGAAAGGTTACCCATTACTATAAAGTGCCCCATATTTTTTTTTAACTCCACTAAGCACCGACACCTATAATGTTCATCTGATAATAAGTAATACGTCTGCCCATCATGAGGCGCTGTGGTTATCTTATTTGGTCCGTGCAGCCCTATGACATACCCTCCAAAGGTTGCATATTGTAATCGATAGGCACAACAGTGCCTACAGCCCTAAGCACTCCTTTATTGTTTTACGTGAGAGAAATGCCTTCGAATACCTGCGTCCGTAGGGGCAAACACAAATTATTTCGGATGTGCACCAAATAAAACCCACATGATGTTTTACCTTCTTCGCTATACGGCGGAGCCACAGGAACGCTTTTTCATCCATATCCGCCATCCCGCCAGCACCGGCTACACAATACAGCTCCATCTCGTGGGGAGGAGAGAAATCTATTCCCCCTCCCTTTCCCCCTGTACGGTTGCGCCGGATCACAGGGCATACCCACCTCCCGGACTCTTATCGTCACATAGGTAACAGATCAGCACTATGAACCATTAATCCAAATAAGTTTTATTAATTAAACTGCAAGGAGAAAATAAAACGATTATGGTTAGGATAACATACACTACACCATAACGTCCATCACTTTAAGACGTTGTCCAGTTACCTCAGTAATTTCATCAGCTAGGAGGAAATATTTTTGTTTATAAATTCTTTGGAGGCAGAAATAGACCCTGCGGTGGTACGTACGTGGACAGTCACTACTGGCTACAAAAAGTTGGATAAAAATAACACTAGTTTTTTCTAATCAGCTTCAGCCATTGGCGATCTTCGTAACGACAACGACGCAAACTGCACGTACGAGGGAGAAAACAGCCTGCTGGTGCAGCAGGCCAGCAACTGGCTGCTTGGTGTATGGCCGCGTCGTCACCAGCTGACCACCGCGGATGCACCGCTCGGCTCACTGGAGTTCCTTGTGGAAGCTGACAAGCTCCTAGCCGAGACCTGCCGGTTGAGCAGCATCGAAGATATGATGGACCCGACAAGTAATAAATCCTTTCAGAGCATCTATCAATTATATACGCGAACTGTTTTGAGGTAAACGACCTGATCGTTGTAATGTATTGGATTTTTTTATTGAGACACACAACACGTCAGAACAGAGTCATTTATTGAACTGCCATATTTAATGTATCTTTTTTTTGTTTCGGCGGGGGATCTTCGAAAGGTACCGATTCTTACTCACTAAAACCCCTCGTTGGTCTGCATCAGTGCATTCGGAGAGGCTCCGGGATCTCTCATAGAACGCCCTGGTGCCCCTCTACACTTTGTGTTATACGTCTCTGAGGAGGAGCCTAACCCTCATAAGCATCATCGCTGAACCATACATTGTCCACACAGGTTCGCTTGTTGAGTGATAAAGACCCCCACCCTCAAGGCCTGCAAAGCCTTTTAGTCGCCTTCTACGACACGCAGGGCTTACCTTAGTCCTATCCTTACTAACCCGAGACTACAGGACTGGTATTGAATGCATCTACCGACGCACATTTCATCATGTTAGATGCATATGCCCTAAGCAAAAAATAATACAGAAAATATTGATGAAAAGAACAGTCAATTGTGGTAGAAATTTACTTGTCGAAGACTAAATAGTGAACAGTAGATGTAATAGACCAGTTCTGAAGATGTAATGGAGAAGGAAAAATGAAATTTAATAGAATAACAATAATGAAAGAAGAATTGTAGCGAAGGATGAGAGGCGATTAGTGGTAGAGAAACAACAGTATATGGAAAGGTATGTTAGAGAACGTAATGGAGAAAAGAATGAAAGAATAAAAAAACATTTCATGCTGCTCTTTTCCCAAAAAAAAAAAAGAATAAAAAAACTGCGATGAATAAAAACGAGAATTGGAATGAGAAAAGAAATAATAAAGAAACGCGTGGAAAGATTATTTAAAAGCCTTGCCTCTCAAAACAGACGAAGGGGTTTTATTTTAAAAAAAAAAATAATGAACAGTAGTATGGCAAGCGTTGCTGTGCTGCGGTTTTATTTTTAATTCAACGAAGGGGCGAGACGAGCAAGACGTTCACCTGGTAGTATATACATGGATACGTTGTACTACATTAGCAACAACGCCTTGCAAACCGGAATTTTGTTTGGCTGCAGAATTAGGCGCTGCGGTGGTACCTACTTACACGGTCTCCGGCAAAAAAGACTGCACTAAAACGCAATTATTTTGTTTCATAGTGACACACACTAGTTAGTGCCGTGTATGTCATCCTAAATAGCATTACATTGTTACATGAGGACATATTTACCATCAGGTGAACGCCTTCCTCATTTCGTCATTCGGTCGAAATAAAAAAAAATATATTTTCCTTCTGCAGACTTAGTCCACATCTACAAATGGCTGACTGCGTACACATTAAAATCCACTTACGAGAAAGTGAACAGATTGAAGAATGATGGCAGGGACAACTTCCAAGCTAAGAATGAGTCGCAGTCCTACAACGCGGTGACACTCTCCGTCATCTACAGCGAGGTGGGTTAAACAAATCAAGAATAAAGACTACTTAACCCATGACAATGAGGAGGTATTCGACTCTACCCATTTTAGTTTTGATCTTGTATAACTATAATAGGCCTATTTATGGTTATCCAAGTCAACCTCGCCTGCTCATGGTGCATCCTGCTAATCAACGAACTAGGCTCTGACTCCCACCAACCTGCATTGGGCCAGCGTGGTTTCGGAAATGGCCCAAGTGCTCCCATATAAATCTCTACCCGTTAGGAGGATCTTGGAGTAGGCCTATATCCAGCAATGGACATCTATTGGCTGATGATGATGATACCTGAAGAGATCTCTCATAAAATAATATAAGGCTTCATGGGTTTTCCATCAGTTCATACTATGTGCAATATGCTGATACAGACTAATTCCATTTTTGGGAATTATATATATAAGTTGCCAAATATCTCCCTTCCGCTTTTTTGCTCTTTATTCAATGCTTTATAAAAAGTGTTATAGTGATCGGATTTAGTTCAAATATGCGCCGTTTTGTTCGATAATCTGTTTCCATCTAGACGGCAACTTCATAATACCTCCCTCGTAGAAGCCCCCCTCCTTATTTGCGAAGAACTCGGACAGCCACTTTTCACAAGCCTCTTTTGAGTTCAACTTTACACCACTAAGGGCGTTCACCATGGACAGGAACAGGTGGTAATCACTTGGCGCTATGTCCGGACTATATGGTGGATGCGATAAAACCTCCCATCCGAGCTCTCGTAGCTTCTGACGAGTCATCAACGAAGTGTGTGGTCTGGCGTTGTCCTGGTGGAACACTACACCCTTCCTGTTGGCCAATTCTGGACGCTTCTGGTCGATCGCCTGCTTCAAGCGGTCCAGTTGTTCGCAGTAGATGGTAGAATTAAGCGTCTGGCCATATGGGAGCAGCTCATAGTGGATGATTCCCTTCCAATCCCACCAAACACACAGCAAAACCTTCCTGGCCGTCAATCCCGGCTTGGCCACTGTTTGGCACGATTCACCGGCCTTCGACCACGACCGTTTTCGCTTGATATTGTCGTATGTGATCCATTTTTGGTCGCCAGTCACCATCCGCTTCAAGAATGGGTCGAGTTCGTTCCGTTTCAGCAGCATATCGCAGGCGTTGATTCGGTCCAGAAGGTTTTTTTGCGTCAAATCATGCGGCACCCAAACATCAAGCTTTTTTTTGTATCCAGCCTTCTGCGGATGGTTTAAAATGGTTTGGTGACTAACTCCCATCTCCTGGGCGATGTCACGAGATGCCACATGCCGGTCTAACTCGATGTAGTCCATGATTTGATCGGTATTTGTCGTCACAGATCTTCCGCCGGCTGGCTTATCCATGGTGTCGTTTTCACCGGCTCTGAATCGTCGAAACCATTCCTCCGCGGTTCGAAGTGATAGTGTACCATCCCCCAAAACACCATTAATCTCACGGAACGTTTCTCTAGCGGATTTGCCTTTAACGAAGGAAAACTTTAAAATAGCGCGAATTTCGGCGTTAGTGAACTATATGTTTACACGTCTATAACTGTTGAACGCAATATCTAAACTAATTATGCATAGTGTCGTTTTGTAGGTTATGTCAAGACCTTTCAAATTATGTATAGTATTGCCAGATACGAGCTCTGTAGCGCTTTGTACATAGCCGCGAAATTCAAAAGACAAAAAGGCGGAAGGGAGATATTTGCCAAACTATTATTATATTATATATATAAACTAAAAAAAACTAAACATCTCTGAAGTCATCTCCTCAGTGCTGATAGTTGTGACACTGTTATTATTACTCCAGCTGTTCCTATTCTTGTCAATCTCATGTAAGCGACGTAAGTAATAATATTGAATTATTAATTTTTTTTCAGAATTTCATATTAGGTCATTTTTATAAGAGCGCGGAACAATTCCACGACGCACAGTGCAAGCGCGTGCTGATGCAACTGGTCGCGCTGTACGGGGCGTTCCTACTGGAGAAACACATGGCGACGCTGTACATTGTTAGTATTATTTTAATATAAAATCAAAAGTATATATATATATGTAATGTATAAAATGAGGTTTTAGCTTTAAATTTTTTTTTAGTTTACTGCAAATTTTACTGGTCGCAGGTGTATTACTTTGCTCTACTATGTCGGTTCCCATGTTAATATTAACCATAATAAACGTAGAAAAAAAAAAGTTTATTATTTTTGTCTATGCCCATTAACAGCTGTGCAGATTTTTTGTGGTTTATTGTTTTTGAACAAAATAAAAGTATTATATTGCATTTATTGTTTGTAGGGAGGTTACTTTGCGGGTGGTCAGGGCACGCTGGTGAGGGAGGCGGTGCTGCAGCTTTGCGCGGCGCTCGCCCCGCAGGCGCCGAGCCTTGTCGACTCCCTGGCGCCTCCGGACTGGTGCCTCAACTCCGTATTAGGAAACGCGGATGGAGAGGTGATAGAAAAGTTGAAAGAGGACGAGATGAGAGATACGTCTTACAAGATGTAACCAGTATTATATCAATATTCACAGGTATACAAGCATATACAGAGCAACGTGCTGACCTACCCTGGTGCGGTGTCGCGACCCGAGTGGTGGAGGGATGTCGTCCACTGGAACACCTACGCGCAGTCCAAACTATGACATGTGTCTATTAAATAAACTATTACATTTTAAAAGTACCCTCAAAAAAAATTGGACTCAAACCTGAAAAAAGCACTTATTGAAAAAATATTTTAATATGTTTTTTAATTATTATTTTTGTTATTTATATAGTTAACCGGTAGACGTGACGTTGGTAGGCCTCCCACAAGGTGGACCGATTGATGTGGTGATCTTTGGGGGAGGCCTATGTCCAGTAGTGGACGTCTGTCGGCTGATGATGATGATGATATACTTAACTATAATGGAAGTCAAATCAACACTTGCTTTCAAATGACTGGATCGACATTCTTAACTGGCAAAGGGCGAATAATACTTAAAGGCAAGGATGTTGCCAACTACAAACGATAAACTTACCACATCCGCTTTAATATATATTTTTTTTATCAATAAATTTATTTTTTATGTGATGGGAAATTTTATATGCTATAAGATAAAAATATTTACAATTGTTATCATTAATATATTTTTATAATATATCACTTTTTATTATATTAGAGCTTTATTGTTTTTGTTTCCTGTATCTATAGGTAAAGCCTGATTTTTTTTCATAGATAGCGATTCACTATGTTCCTGTATAGAAGTAAGTCCGTTGATAAAACGCACTAGATAAAAATAATCTTATTTAATATTCAATTAAAAGTACAATAAAATATAGAAGTGAATCCTTGCTTAAGAAGAATGCAAACCGAACATTACAAATAATATTAAACTAAAAGAACACAGAAAACAAGATTTTATATATGCGCAATTCTTCTTCTTCTTAAGGTGCCTCTCCGACTAGCGAAGGTTGGCGGTCAGTTCTCCAAATTTAACTTTGTCTCTTGCGAGGCGAAATAGTAGACTACAATCCTTTGGCCAAATTAAAAACTTTGTATTTTATCGTGTATTCAATTTGGATTGTATCGTTTTCATCATCATCCACTGATAGACTTACACCGCTCGATATAAGCTTTATTGCACTATATATACGATGTTTATACAATTATTATCAAATAACCTATCATCACCGTCAGCCGATAGACGTCCACTGCTGGACTTAGGCCTCCCCCAAAGATTTTTATATGGGTTCAGATGGAGGATTTGGGTCATATCCTCTCCAATGCGGGTTGGTGGGAATCGGATCCTCGTTTGTTGAATATCACGGTGCACCACGAGCAAGTGAGGTTGGCTTGGGTTCCGTGAGTTGTGCGAACATAATGAAAATTTAAGACCTGGAAGCTTGCGTTCAACTACAATAAGCCGATGTGATGATGATGAACCACATGAAACAAATTCAGCCGAACGCTAATCAATAAGTCTAAATGGCGAATAAATTAATAAAGAAACCAATTTGTTTCCATAATGGAGTTTGCATACGTAATGCGGTACGTCAATCAGTCTGTCTGTACGCTGACAGACAGGAGAACTACGAACAAAAAGTAGCCGAGTGTCCCATCGGCAACATGTTTATACTGATATTCGTTTACGCTTATTTAATAACGTAAGTATATACATTTTTTTACTACGAAATAATATTCAAAATAACGTGATGATCGAAGGAAGACGTTGGATGCGAGCAACGCAGGATCTCGATGAGGACATTGTTGAGAGACCTATGTCTAGTAGTGAACGTCTTACGGCTTATAATATTGATTCAGAATAATTAAGATATTTTATCAAAACACAAAGTTCATGATATACGTCCACTGCTGTATATAGGCATCCAAAAAAGATCCTTACATCGATCGGTCCTGCTCTGCCCGCATCGCTGAGCACCAGGGGCTGTCGTATGTAGGGGTTCATACAGGGGCCGTTTCCCACCACGCTGGTTCAATGCGGGTTGGTGGGAGCCAGAGCCTCGTTTGTTGATTAGTAGGTTGCACCACGAGCAAGTGAAATTGGATTGGATCCCGTGAGTTGTGTAGGACCCTTTACACCCCAAACCTCTCAAAGTGCTGTCAAGTTACTAAGTATATGCAAAATCATCATGTAGTCTTTATTCACCAAGTATTATACATTCAGCCAAGGCTAATTATATATAAAATAAACAGCCTTCCTAACATTCCCACAATTAGGATAAGGAGCTTTCTCTCATAAAAACTAATGGTGGTAGGTCTCTGTTGCTAGAGACCGCATAGGTGAGTACACCTTTTTCCGGCACCAAACAAGCATTACTGTGTGCCGGTCTGCAGGCAGTAGCTAGTGAAATTAGTGGGGTAGAGAGACTTAACACGTCTGAAGGCGATGAGAACAATGTGATAAATATGGAATCATCGTAACTAACACCACGTTGTTATGGGCAATCGCATCACTTATCATCAGGTTAACATTTCGCTGGTCTCGTCGGTGTAAAAAATAGACTAACCTCCATGCCTCCACATCACATGCCCATGAAAGCATTTGAAACATGTCGGGCTTCAAAATGTTTGTTTAACCGGAAGCTCAGTGCAGATTGAACCGGAGCCTTTTTAAAATGTACATATACCACCGCCTTACAAAACTGAGCTATCACGGCTTCATTCGTATTAAATAACTGAAAATCTACTTTTAGTTGCTAGTCTTAAAAAATTGCAGAGCTAACGCAGATTTAGATTACATGATGAAATACGTGAAAAAGAAGAAGGACTTGGAGTACGTCATCGTGGACTTGCTGGACGGTATCGCACGACAGAATGACGTCGCCTGCGCGGCCATCTTGTGCGACTCCGTTTACTTCAATCTAATTGATGATGCACTATTTCGGAGGTTTTCCACCGTACCATCTGTTATTGTAAGTGGTTTAAGCAGGGGTTAATTTCAATAATGATTAAAGGTCTACAGCTCTTACATTTTTAATGATTCGTCAACACAAATTTTATATAAACATTATCGGCTCGCAACAGACCACTGTTGAACAACACACAACAGACCAATGTAAACTATCATCATCATAGGCCGATAGAAGTCGACTGTTGGACAGTGCTCACCCCAAGATTTTAGGTCTATTTCACATTGATAGGATATGGATTCATGTGGGGAATTTGAGTTATTTCTCACCGCGTTGGCTCAATGCGTGTTGGTGAGCCAGAGCCTCGTTTGTTGATTAACAGGGTGCGCCACGAGCAGTTGAGGTTTGCTTGGATCCCCTGTGAGTTGTTTTGCGGAACTCTTATACCGCAATAAGCCATACGTAATAAATATTAATTTATATATTTTAATAAATAAATATTTTTTTAGATTGTTGTATCTGAAAATGAGGATCTACTTTCACCGAATTTTCATACCTTACAAGCATTGAGACGGGCAAAGAAAGACGGGTGCGGCGTCTATGTAATAATCCTAGCTAACGGGATACAAGCAGGGCGTTTATTACGATTCGGTGACAGGTATTTAATTACATCATCATCATCAGCCTGTAGACGTCCACAGCTGGACATAAGCCTCCTCAAATATCTCGTCATCGATCGGACCCGTGTTGCTTAGTAATTACGCTAGCTAATGCACCCTTCAATTCGGAACACAGTACTGTCTGGCGGCTGAAATCGAAGCTGTGGTGGTGCTTACAGACCATCTGCGACAACTGAGACTTTCCACAATCAGTGGTTTAAGATTTCATTGTTATAAAGTTTTAGAATAAAGCTTACGGAAACTATTTTCTTACAGACATCGTCTCATTGACACAAGAGCTAAATATATAATGCTACATGACATCAGATTGTTTGTAAACAAATTGCATTATCTATGGAACCGCATTGTTAACGTAGTGTTTCTCCGACGTCACAGTAAAACTGTTCAGAATATTACCTGGTACGATCTTTCCACCGTTCCTTTTCCATATCCCACTGGACAAGAGTTCACAACGAGGAGAATCGACGTGTGGAGAAATGGGAAATTTCATTACAACAGAAATCTATTCGCGGATAAAACACAGAACTTGTACGGAAAAATTCTCAACGTGGTGTACATGGAGCACATGCCGTCGGTGGTGATTGCAAAGGATAACGAGACGGATAACGTCGGTGGAGTTGAAGTTGAGGTACGAAATTTGTAAAAACATCTTACCGGTTCAAAGGACCAAATTTAACCCTAACATACAATTATAAATTTTAATAAATGTTATGTCCCGCAGCGGACGTCTGTCGGCTGATAATGATATATGTTAAGTAAAAATCTATATTCAAAGTACCATAATTGGTATCCTTATCCAATCCAATCCAATCCAATCAGCCGGAAGACGTCCACTGCTGGACAAAGGCCTCCCCCAAAGATTTCCACTTAGACCGGTCCTGGGCCACCCGCATCCAATGGTTGCCAGCGACCTTGACCAGGTCGTCGGTCCAGGTAGGTCCTCGTCGCTCAAGACAAAAGTCTTTGACCAGTGTGTGTTGCCAGCGATGACATACGGAGCAGAGACGTAGCTGCTTACTGTGGGCCTTGTCCGCAAGCTTAAGATTGCCGAGAGGGCGATGGAGCGAGCTATGCTCGGAGTTTCCCTGCGAGATCGAATCAGAAATGAGGAGATCCGCAGGAGAACCAAGGTCACCGACATAGCTCGAAGGGTCGCCGTCGCAAAGTGGCAATGGGCAGGGCACATAGCTCGCAGAACCGACGGCCGTTGGTATCCTTATGGATCTCATAATTTAATATTTGAAATTATAGTAGAAATTATTTTTTTATATCGACGTTTAGTTTTTATTCTCACAACAAGGTTATAATTAAAATCTTATATATATAAAATATCATGTCAAAAATACTATCTTCTCGCTAGATCTTGACCCATCTATACTTGGGATCGGTCCTGGTCATTCTTCTAAAGCTATCTCTATTTTGTGTTATAGCTTCTGTCAATTTGTTATTCTTTAGATCTTTATTGATCTTCGTCGATAAAGTAGTCGGGGGTCTCCCAAGAACTCCCTCTTTTTTATGTCAAAAATTAATTAAAACAGTTGTTCATGGCCCATGTTTTATACAATAGACACCGTTTTCAGATATTGAACACGATCGCTTCAAAAATGAACTTCAGAACGAAATTGTACCAACCGGTGAACTCTAAATCTACCAAGTGGGGCCAAATACAAGCGAATGGTTCTTTCGACGGTCTGCTCGGCGAAATGATTTCTGGTAGAGCAGACATGGCCGTCGGCAACTTGCAGTACACGTCCTACTACCAGGAACCGACGGACCTGAGCATGCCGTACACGGCCCAGTGTTGGACGTTTCTCACTCCGGAAGCAGCGACGGACAACTCTTGGAAAACTTTGATTTTGCCGTTCAAGTCGGTGTCTCTTTTGGCAACCGGAACGAGTGGCCCATGTCATGATAAGTTATCACCGCTGACTAAAATACGTTGAGACAGGACAAGAATATTTCTGTAATTAGTTAAAATAGGTTTTAAACTTGGCAACAATCCCATGACGTTCAGTAATAATGAGGCTGTTCATGGTGAATGATGTTTGCCAAAAATCCTTAAGATCTAATTTGTATAACTGCTTCATTAGCAATAGTATTATTATATAGCAGATTGGCAATAAGTTGGCAACAGCATCTAGAACTAAAATTGAAAAAGTTACGTTTAATCATATAACAATTTTTTTATTACAGGTTGTATATGTGGATAGCAGTTCTATTGGTTTTACTGGTGACTGGTTCTATTTTCTTTGGGTTAGCGAAATACTACATGCATCTAATGGATTATAGTACGCAAATCTCTGAAGAGAACTCATTGGCAACGCAGAAACAAGAACTGCAAATAGGTTTTTATCTTTGTTCTAACTACAGTGAAGTTTATACCAAAGTCACATCCTTTCCTTGAGATTTAAGTTGGATATGACGGAAGTCATCAGGGATAAAAAGTGGTACAGGTTTATGCGTTGTAAAAGTTCAAAGACACCAGAACACTGCGAACGAGACTGCAAAATAAACAAAGCCTTCTTACATGTTAATCACATAAACAAACTCCAGACGAGGGATTATTTGCTTTCCAGACTCGGAACCGGTCGGCTTGTACTTATTTCGCGAAATAACAAACAGCATACTTTACACGTACGGGATGTTACTGGTCGTGTCCTTACCAAGGCTACCGTCCGGATGGTCCATCAGAATGCTCACGGGGTGGTACTGGCTCTATTGCATTCTTCTAGTGGTATCTTACAGAGCCAGCATGACCGCTATACTGGCCAATCCAACTCCTCGAGTAACCGTAGATACTTTGAAAGAGCTGGCCGACAGTAAACTGAAATGCGGCGGCTGGGGACTTGAGACGAAACGGTTCTTCGAAAAGTCATTGGACGATATCGGCCAAAAGCTCGGCCAGAGATTTGAAGTCATCGAAGACCCGGACGCGGCGACCAAACGTATCATACGCGGAGAACTGGCTTATTACGACAGCAAACACTTTTTAAAATATCTAAGTTTTAAAAGTAATCTCGAAGAACATAATTCAACTTTGAACGGCGCTGAGCAGCCGATGACGCAGATGGAGAGAAACCTGCACATCATGTCGGACTGTGTGGTGAACATTCCTATATCGATCGGTTTCCACAGAAACTCGCCATTGAAACCGTTAGCGGATGTGTACTTGAGAAGAATTGTCGAAGTCGGACTCGTGGAGAAATGGTTGAACGACGTCATGTACGACATAAAATCGGCGGAGAGAAACGATGAAGAGATCAAGGCTCTGATGAATTTGAAGAAACTACATGGAGCATTCCTTGCTTTAGCCCTTGGATACGCTGTGAGCGCGGTGTGCCTGCTCGGGGAGTTCATGCACTGGCAGTTCGTTGTTAAGAGGGATCCACAATTCGACATCTACAATATAGATTTGTACTATAGAAACAAAAATAAAAAAAAATGAAATTTAATTAGGGTTATATTATTGAATATTAACATGTCTTATAAAAATTACAAATAAATAATTACAAGTTAATTAATGATATTTATCAGCATTTTCATATTAGTTGTACATGGTCATTATATAAAAGAAATGTGAATAGTTCAATAAATGCTAAATTTAAGTTAGACAATGAAATCATCCATCATCATCATTTCAACCGATGGACATCCACAGCTGGACATCATTTGTAAGATGTTCCACAAAGCATAGTCTTGTGCTGTCTGAATCCAGTGGTTCCGAGCGATATTTTTGATATCCTCTGTCCACCTAGTGAGAGTTCTGCGAACACTGCGCTTTCCGCTGCTTGGTCACCATTCCAGCACCTTCATACCCAATCATCCATCAGTTCTACGAGCTGTGTCCATTGCCACATGTTTGCCACTATTGGGCGTCTAACATGTTTACTATAAACTATATATTTAACTTCAGTCACTTTGTAGAATAAGTACACACAAAATAATTAACATAACATCACATAAAATATTTTACTACCTTCAACATTTTTTTGGAGACATCTTATCAGTCATTGGCATTTACTATGATCTTGCTGAATGTGAAATAGTAAATACAATATAACACAGGTATGCATTGAACGAAGCTAATTCCATCAGTAATACAACAATGAGGTAAAGTTACCACTTAAAATTGTTTGTGGCCGATAGATGTACCTTTTATTTCATAAGTAAGATAAATGGAGAATTTAGAACGAAGGACCAATAGTTTCACTGGATAAAGATTAGCATGAAAATAAATGTATGTTGTCAAATGGGTTTGTAGATTTTCATTTCAGCTCGTTAACACATTCCGTACCAAGCCATTTTTGCCCGACTTGTGGTTCAGGCTATTCGACATTTTGACTACAAATATATCATCACACAATATATACAATTAAATACACTTGTATGTTTTATTCTATACTGTATCTTGTATGCTTCATTGTTCTGGTGGAAGTACAGTATATAGAATTATATTTGTAATGCAATATAGGTTTTTAGCACATTAAATAAATATGACTGCGTGTACCACCGGCGGTACACATGGCACCGAATGTGATAATAATGTAACTTAATTTAGAAGCTACGGTAGCTAAAAAAATTATTAACCTAATAAATTATTATATCCCAGTTGCATAAAAAGAACATTTAAACAAATATTCACTAAAATACTAGATATCTACTTTTAATAACTAGGAAAATCTATTACCATTGTACCATGTGTAAAAACCTTAAATTACAAAATAAATGCAAAATCTTTGTTCAAAAAAATTTTTTTTCTTGTTTTTTAATTGTCTAATAGTTAAATTAAAAAATTGCCTAAGTTAATAACCCTATTAAATTCCAAATATTTACATATATACAAAATTTTCTATTCTTCGGTCAATTTTATATAATAAATCAAAGATACCATAATTAACAGTATGAGAAAAAAGCGAAAATAGTTTTTTTATACAATTATGCAAAGAGACGAGAGGATCATTCACCTCAAGGTAAGTGATATGCTACCCTAATCAATGTGGCACTGGCTAGGATGTTATACACGGCACTAAATCACACTTGTTGCCTAAGACATAAGATGTTGAGTTTTGTTACCACAGTAGTTATATTTTAAAAAATCACTTCGAACAGGATTAGAAATTTTAATGTTATTTCATTTATTTCTGCTCCATATTACAAAACATAGGTTTAGCACTTTCAGGAGCATTTTGTAGTATCCAAGGATGTTGTAGGACTTGTGTCAATGGGAGTCTCTGTTCTGGATTAATAACTAGAAGTTTTCCCATCAAATCCTTTGCTTTGTCAGATATGAAATCTGGGTACTTGATAATGACATATCTAATTTTTCTATATGTTTGTTGTGAATCTTTAGCTTCAAATGGGGGCAAACCCACCAGGAGTTCGTAACAAAGCACCCCAAGACTCCAAATATCCACTGTGTAATTATGAGGTTTACCTTCTATCATCTCTGGTGATAAGTAATCAAGGGTACCACAAAGTGTCATACGTCTTGAAGATGGTGAATGCACTGACCAACCAAAATCGGCAATTTTAAGCTGATAGTTGTGACCAATCAATAAGTTCTCTGGTTTGATGTCACGGTGAATAACTTTTTTTGAATGACAATATATCAAAGCTTTGGTTAAATCTCTTACATATATAGCGGCAGTCTTTTCATCTAGCCTTTGGTGATCTTTTAGCAGCTTATACAACGCACCATGCTTTGCATACTCTAAAATTAAATATATTCTCTTCTCATCGTGGAAGTAGCCGTACATTCGTAAAATATTTGGGTGACGTAAACGACACTGAATTTCTACTTCACGGCGGACTTGATGCTCAATGTCAGAATCCATGATCTGACTTTTAAAAAGCACTTTTAAAGCTACAACATAAAGCGATTCTTTTTCACGCGCTAAATATACGTTGCCAAATTTACCTTTACCCAGGGGCCTGCCCAAATCAAAATCTGATAATAACCATGATTTTTTCTTTTCTTCTTTTTTGAGCTCAGATTTACCCGCTTCCTTTTCATTGTTTTTAGTGTTTTGTTGAGGACGAGAATGTGGTAAAGCTGGAACTTTAAACTGATCTGCAGCCATTCTTTGATGACTTGTGGAACACGTACAATTTCGCTGAGAATTAGGTGAATGATTTTCTTTACACGAACACTTTTGATTGTTCATGATAATATTTCAAAATGAGTCTTCGCGTAGAAAATTACCACTTGGAAAATGTATAATCTTTGTCCAAATGATCTTCTACTTACAACATACATGTAGTGTCAGAAGATTTTTAAATCGAATAACGTATTTCATGTATTGTCTAAAAGACTTGCCAGTTATTGGAAAATTTTCCCATAACTCATGACCATTCTATGTATAATCATACCTCTCTCCTTCAGATACATTAAATTTAGCTTTCGGTAAACTATAAAAATAGAAAGTAATAAATTATCAAGAAGGAAAATATTATTAGATAAAACGTTCATTACAATTAATATTGCTGTATGTATAATACAAAATACAGCGAAATGAATACATAATATGTAAAAAAAATGGTTACACTATCATCTTACTCGTTCTTTGTATAATTAATGGGTACAAAAATTAAAAAATGTATTTTACTATTCTTTTGAATATTTTTTTTCATTTTAATAAGTTTATACGACTTTTTGTGTTTTATCTGGTAACACTTTTTTTAATTTTCTTTGTGTATGATAACAGCTGACAATCACCTGCCAACAGTTTCGTTCTGTCAATTTGAGGCACATAACCTATAACGATATGAGTCGAAAATCAAATATTCAAATAATATATAATTAAAAGTGACAGTGAAAGAAATTAATATTTATTTGTATATCTCTTTCAGTAAGTTGAATTCACATCATAGTGATTATTTATATTTTGCACTTCAGAACCCGTTTTTTTCTTGTACGTTCAAGTTTTTGCGCTGATTATATTAAGATTTTATATATATTTTATTTATGTAACTTTTACAAAAAAATCTCTTTTGTAACTAATATAAAAGACTTGGGCTTAAAATTAATATTAATGGTCGTCCAGTTATATTAGTTGTCACTACACTAATGTTTGTTGGAGTAACTTTTTTTTGGAGTAATACAGGGAGACATATCTCCGAAACTGTTCACCGCTGCATTGGAAGATGTCTTCAAGCTTCTGGATTGGGGAGGATATGGCATCAATATCAACGGCGAGTACATCACGCACCTTAGATTTGCCGACGATATCGTGGTTTTGGCTGAGACCATGGATGACATCAACACAATGCTCGATTATCTATGTAGAGTTTCACAACGAGTGGGTCTTAAAATGAATATGGACAAGACCAAAATCATGGCAAATGTCCATATTGTACCCACTCCAGTAACAGTTGGAAGCTCTACACTTGAAGTTGTTGACAGATATGTCTACCTCGGACATACTATCCAACTAGGTAGGTTCAACTTCAAGAAAGAGATCTCTTGTTGAATCCAACTCGGATGGGCAGCATTCGGGAAGCTAAGACATATCTTCTCGTCCAATATACCGCAGTGTCTCAAGACAAAAGTCTTTGACCAGTGTGTGTTGCCAGTGATGACATACGGAGCAGAGACGTGGCCGTTTACTCTGGGCCTTGTCCGCAAGCTTAAGATTGCCGAGAGGGCGATGGAGCGAGCTATGCTCGGAGTTTCCCTGCGAGATTGAATCAGAAATGAGGAGATCCGCAGGAGAACCAAGGTCACCGACATAGCTCGAAGGGTCGCCGTCGCAAAGTGGCAATGGGCAGGGCACATAGCTCGCAGAACCGACGGCCGTTGGGGCAGAAAGGTTCTCGAGTGGCGGCCACGTACCAGAAGACGTAGCGTGGGCAGACCCCACACAAGGTGGACCGACGACCTGGTCAAGGTCGATGGCAACCATTGGATGCGGGTGGCCCAGGACCGGTCTAAGTGGAAATCTTTGGGGGAGGCCTTTGTCCAGCAGTGGACGTCTTCCGGCTGATTGGATGATGATGATGATGAATGTTTGTTATACATATAAATTTATAAACTTATACTCATTTATTTTTTATCTGCTTGCTTTCAGCGTAATACGTGACAATGTCAGATGATGCAGAGCAACAAGCAGAAGAGATTGAAGTGTTAAAGTCTATCTATGAAGGAGATGAAAACTTTAAACAAGTAGACTCAACCACATATCAGTATAAGGTATTAATGTGTTATTTTAGTTGGTAATGGAAGCTATACGATTTTTTTTTTAATTTGAAGTTTCTTTTTCCAATAATAAATATTTGCTCTCAAAATGCATTTAAAATCAAAATTAAATCAATAAAAATTTTAAACAGTCAATGTAATATCTTGTAATAATTCTGGTTTGTTTATATATTAATTTTAATAATATAAATCATTTCTACAAAGTAAACAGACAATAAAAAGAGCATAAGGACTAGACAGCCAAAAAAAAGTTAATGTAGTGCCAAATGGGGCATATTTTCTGCTATATTTAAATAGCTACTAATTCTCAAGACTCCAGGTGTTTTAAAATATTACGTCCATAAACAACTTCTTGAGGCAATTATGGTATATAAATTTGTTATTTCTCTTTTTTCAGTACACAGAGGGTGAAAAGTCTTTTATATTAGAAATTAAATGGGGCCCCACATATCCAACAGAGAAACCCAAAATCAATTTAGATATATTCTATAATCAACATCTGTAAGTATTTTATGGTGACTGAACTTTAAGAAGAGTTTTTATAAATCACCATCCCTAAATTGTTTAATGTCTTATAATTTACTGGTGATCTGTGTTCCTATAGTCAATTTTTATTCACACTTCATATCATTTACTATTAGGACAATGATATGAAGCGGACAAATAGTGCAATGATGTAGCATTATACTAACTAGAACCTTATTATTCTCCACACTTAGCATCATTGTGTCTTTGGACACAATGAAAAATTTTTTTTAAAAAGAGAGATAAGTAGCTAGCTGTTTAGTCATCGAGGCTTTAATTTTGATTTATAGTTACTTCATGTTTGTGTGAAGATGTTACTTAAATAATTTTGTTTAATATGATTATAGTTTGCAATCGGTGAAAGATAAAATTTTGGCGATTGTGGATCCCGAAGCAGAGCAATGGGTAGGCTGTGCCATGACATATACTCTATTTGAGTGTTTAAAGGAAAAGGTGGCAGAAATACTTGCAGAGCAAACAGAGGAAGCAGTCATTGCAAGGGTAGAGAAGATAGTTATTGAAGATCAGGTATGTTTCCATAACGAAGAGCAGCATCCTCATTAAGTACAAACTTCAGAAGTGATAGTAAATTGTGTGCCAAAGTTATTGTGTTCCGGTTTGAAAGCACTAGTGAAATCTTTAGTGCCTACCATACTGTGACAAGTGCTATGTGGTGTAGAGTAAACTTCCAAAAGGTACATTATTATGGACAAGTGTATCACTTATTTTACTTATTAAGATAAATGATATCAGCAATAAAATTTAAATTGTAAATTATTATTTATTTTTTTAAAGCAATTGATTTTTTCAGTTTAGTTTAACATTTAACTACATTTTCCATTTCAGAATGAAACATCTAAAAAACCTGAGAAGAAGGAGCAGTTGACAAAGGCACAGAAGAGACGAGCGTGGGACAGAGCTGAGATTGGTCGCGCCGGGGAAAAGCCACGCGGCTGGGACTGGGTGGACATAGTCAAGCATCTGTCTCAGGCACCACACCAGCCGGCCTCGTGACACATGCGCGCATGATGTCCTTATGTATAACACTAACATGCTCCATACCACATGAGATGTAAAAATACCATGTCTACAATGAAACTCTCAGTATATTCTAAACATTGCCTTCACTATAAATATTACTATAGACTTAAATATCTTATAAAAATTTTGCAGCTTCTTTCCTAAAACAAAAACCTTCTTTAATTGAAACTGAAAAAGAGGTTATAATTTTTAATATATTTGAATTCTAGCTGAGCCTTACGAAAGCTGTTGATATGCTGGTGGAATCAGCACCAATATTGAGCAAATAATGTTACAAAATCCCAAGCACAGATTGAATCTCGACATTTGCTCGACGAAGGTAATCAATAATTTTTTAGAGAAAGCTGCTGTTCATTTCGAGGCATCACTCCTTATCAAATCATGGAAAGAGCAGCGGCTCACTCTTTTGACCATTGCCAGCATGTAGCACCAAGAGTGATGGGTCATGAAAGGATACATGTCGACCGGTGAAAAACCAGTAGACTGCAATTATGAAGACAGCATTGGGGATAGTATTTAAATGAAGCTCTGATAAGGAACATGTTAAACTGATAGAACTCATAGTCGGTAGATATAATTATTAGGTTAGTAGTTTACATATTATGTAGAGCTTTTCCAGCAAGAAGATCACTTGATAACCAGAACAACCTGGCTCTAGTAAGGATGGTATATAGCATCCATCTCGGCTGGGCAGCGTTCGGAAGGCCACGCAGCATATTCTCGTCCCAACTATCAGTGTCTAAAGACAAAGCTCTTTACTTCGTGCATGTTGCCAGTGATGACTTATGGCACCGAGCTGTGGCTGCTTAGTGCGCCGCGTGAAAAGGCTTCAGGTCGCACAGAGAGCAATGAAAAAGGCTATGCTCGGGTTTTTCCGTGCGTGATCGAAACAGAAAGGAGTAGTTCCGCAGGAGAACTAAGGTCACCGACATAGTCTAAATGATTGTTAGCCTCGAGTGGCAATGGGCAGGACCCATCGCTCGAAGGACATGCAACCGATGGGGCATCAAGGTCCTCGAGTGGCGATCCACCAAGCGGTCCGATGATCTGGTTCTGGATCTGGAAGGTTGCGGGCAGCGCAGGTTCGATCAATGTGGAGATCTTTGGCCAATGTCCAGCAGTGGACGTCTGTCTGCTGATAACGATTCAGCATCCAATTATGCTCGTCGCCTTGTAAGTCTCAGCACCCTCACCCTCTTTTATTGACTTCAGCGCCGTTTAAAATGAAATACAGTAATGATTGCGTAATACCGTTTGGTAGTAAAAAACACTATATCTAGTATGTATCAGACATGTACCTAGGACAGGACACTGTATTCTGTATTTTTAGATCGAATGGCCTATTATTAATTTGATTTTTAAATTTTTATATATATACCGTTGAAAGTAGTACCAATGAATAAATAATATCAAATCTCACAAGTGGGTAAAATATGATAGATTATTTAGTCTGTTTCTTAATAGACTAAAGTATTCCTTAAAATTGATCCGGTAAAAAACAAGTTCAACCTTATGGATAGGAGGTTCTGATTAAACTGTTCAATTTCTTATTATTATTAACATCTTATGACCCTAGGATAGGGCAAAGGGCGTCCACAGTGATTCTCCATCGCGATCGGGCTCGCGCTTCACCCTCAAGTTCATTCCACGTCTTTCCGTTCTCCGCCTCGTCTGCAATCAAGAACCTGCTTGGGCATATGGTTGGAATCTCTTTGTGAAGTGTGACCAATCCACTTCCATATGCAACGCCTGATTTATAAATCTATTGGAGATTCGTCCAGAGCTCCAGATTCTCATTGGAGATTCTTTCGGGCCAGTGAATATCGAGAATTCGGCGAGGACAACGGTTGACAAAGATCTGAAGCTGGTGCGAAATGTTTCATCTGTTTATAATATATCTTATTTCTTTTGTAATCATTTAGTCTACATCAAAACTAGTCGATGTTTATCTCTGACAAATTAACTATGATTTATTTAACTACACCAACTAATCTAAACCTTTTCTACTAACTAACTTAAACATTTGCTAATTGACGACGGTTAAAGCAGATTGCTAATGCTGAATTTTAGGAACCTGATTTGTTAATTATATGACTTTAAAGACAAATTTTTTGATTTTTTTTTATAATACTAAGCATCGAGTTTTTATGGCAATGACGATGACAATGGAGCAATATTATCGCTTTCGATTGTGTTAATAATAAAGTACCGATCTCTTTAAAATTTCGTCTTATTTTAAATAAAAGAAAAATTACCAAAAAACACCCCCAAATCATGAAATCAAAAAATAAAAACAGTGGCTACTTCTTAAATCTGTATTGCTAATTGCGAAGAATACAAGTCACGTAAATATGAATGTTAAATTATACAAAATTTGTCTAAGAGCACACCGAGTTGCTATTCTCATATGATCATCATCAGCCGATAGACGTCCACTGCTAGACATAGGTCTCCCCTAAATATTTCCACATACAGTCAGCATGGCCTGCGATACCGCTGGGCACTAGGGGCTGTCGTATGTAGGGGTTGATATGGAGGGATTTGGGCCATTTCCTACCACGCTGGCCCAATGCAGGTTGATAGGAGCTGAAGCCTCGTTTGTTGATTAGCAGGGTGCACCACGAGCAAGTGAGGTTGGCTATAGTCCCGTGAGTTGTTATATCAATTACTCATATTAAATACTAAAGCAAAAAAGATAATTTGCTGACTTCAATGTTTCCATTTAAAATAAGACGTGGGTTTCTTCATTAGTCGTCATCAAATCACCATTTTATATTAGGCGAATAATATTATATTATATACATAGATATCACACTAAAATGATAATCACTACCACTATATCAAGTGATACCGACTAAGAAGAACAAGACAACGAGAACTCTATCAAAGAGCGTCGTGTAAATGTGATTGTTGTCTATCAGGTAGTTCAAGAGTTAATGTAATTTTATTAACACACGATGATGATGAGTTTTGATTGGATTTAAACAAAAATATTTATTTATAACTCTGTAAAAAAACCCTGGTCAAAATATTGTAGAAACCAGTAATACATTTAGCCGTTAGTCCATATAACCTAACCTCTAAGCGATTGTTTTTATTAAAAAAAAATAACTGTCAAAAAATGTGATAATATTGTTCAGTACATGAATTTTTTTTAGCATTTTGTAAATAATTACGTTTACACAATGATATATACAAAACCGGAATATTATACTCCGGCCGAAGTGGCCGTGCACAACATGGCGAACGACTGTTGGGTGTCGCTCAACGGTAAAGTGTTGAACCTGACGACGTGGATGGAGCAGCAGCTTAAGTTTTGCAAGTGCACCAAGGCCTGCACCTGCCCGATCAAGAACTGGTACTGTGACGACGACTGTATAGAGTACTGCGCATGCTTCAAAAGGGGTTTCACTTATTGCGATTTTAAAAGAGTAGGTGGTTTTTTATTGGTGTCACGCATTACAGTGTTCAGTCAATGATGATGGATGAAAGGTGTAGCTCTGTTAGTAAGCTACAGTATAATCCCACGGAGCTGGAGTTTTAGCTGAACGGAAATACTGGAATACTGGCATGTTTCATGAGCTACAGCTTTCGTGATACAAGACTTTCGCTTACATCCTCTTAGCCAGCCTGGTGGGTGAACGATATTAAGTCTATCTAGCCTGAGAGATGGCTCCAAGTTCCAGCTGTAACATTAAGCGGGCAGTTCAGGTTTCTTTATTTATATTATTTTAGTGGGATATAAGCCGTTAATCTCATTAACATCATGTGTTAATAAAAATACATTAGTTCTTGGACACATTTACACGACACACTTTGAAAGAGTTCTCGTTGTCTTAGTCGGTATTACTCTTTACAGAGTGGTCGTGGTCATCACTTTAGTGTAATGTGTTTATATATATTATGAATGAGAGTTTGGTACAAACTCACCTAATATTAAGTGGTGGTTGGATGATGACTTGAAGAAACCCACGTCGTATTTAAAATGGAAAAATCATCGGCCTATGGACGGCCACTGCTGGTCATGGGCCTCCCCCAAAGATCTCCATACAGTTCTTTGACGGGAATTGGGCCTTAGCACACCACGCTGGCCCAGTACGATATGGTGGGTTTTTTTTTTTTTTTTTTTTTTTTTTATTTACGTGTGTAACAAAATGCTAACGGAAATGCACACCCCGTCGCCAAATTGGGCCGGCGACGGTGGTAGTGTCGGACTCCAACCGACTAAAAAGCTTCACACGGTATTCCACTCTCATCCACGTGTTCGTGGGGTCGCGGGATAAAGTATTGCAGTTCATCCACGACCCCTCGAACGGCGCCCGAATGACCGGGCCCGCCTCGAGGAGGGGTGTGAAGCACCCCTCCTGTTAAAAAATCCCTACGTGGCGACGCGTCGGAATACGAGACGCATCACCATATCCACCCCAGGAACCCTCTCCAAGGGGGGCACCGGCCCGACGGCCCTTGTCGGTCGCGGCGCCACGATATGGTGGGTGGGCAGCGCCACGTCTAAAGTAAGGTTAACTTGGGCTCAGTAAGATGTTGGGCGGAACCCCTTACAACCCTAATGGAAACACAAAGTAAGCTAATTGTTTCTCTCTTTAACTTGAGTATTGAATATGAGGAATTGATATGAGAATAGCAACTCACTTTGCTCTTAGACAAATTTTGTATAATTTAACACTGATATTTACGTGACATGTACGTTTCGCAGTTAGCCATGACGATACTAGCGTACGCCGGTAAAGACATTAGCCACTGGTTCAACGGTGAAGACTGGATTAAGTATGTGCATCCTATAGTAGGATCTGGCATCCCGTTCAAACGTCACGGGCACGGATTTAGGGAGCCAGTGGTGCCGTCGACGCGATGGAGACCGATTACCAAACCCTGGTGGCTGGACAGCGACATTGTGGTCGGAAAGTTGACTGCAAGAACCCGCCCGATTCGTATTACAAACACTTTGACAAGTAAAATAAATTCATTTGTTATTATTTTAGTATTGCTTTATTATAGTATAGATATGTAAATACTTCGGGTATATTTGCAGGCTCTTCAGTGACTTTGGAGGTGTGCTCTGAAGAGACGATTTATCAGATTATGATGCGGTACATGCCGCACAACTCTCACCTCCACTCGTACACGTGGCGTCATCTCGGCAAGGCCCTGGACTACGACTGTACGCTGGAGCAAAACAACGTGATCGACGAAAGGGACCGCTTCAGCGAGGTAGCCCTGCCCGAGAACATCTACGTACCTGATCTTCTGCTATATTACAACGACGATCTCACTGAGGATATGGTGGTTGATCGTAAGTAAACCTATCTAATAGCATCCAGCTAGCGCAATCAGGACTTTACGGTTTTCAATAACTACAAGCTAAACTTGTATGGATTGTAGTCATACGAATACCTTAACATGTGATTTACGATATTCTAAACACAAATGCAAACGAGGGTCATCATCATCATCAGCCAAGAGACATCCACTGCACATAGATCTCTACAACGATCGGCTCAGCGCTACCCTGGTTCCTGCACCAACGTCCGACACCAATCATTATAGCCTCCGGTATCACCTGGAACCAGGGACCGTCGTTTGTAGGGGTTCATATGGAGGGGATTTGGGCTATTTTCCACCCAATGAGGGTTGGTGGAAGAAATGAGGGTGGGATGGAATAAACTTAGCGACTTCTACTAACTCCTAGCAGATAAATCTTTGTATGAGCTTATCACAACACCTGTCGGTTACCCCAATGGTTAAACCATCATGGTATCTGGTAACTCATTCCACTGGATAGATAGGATAAACATGATGAAGTGGTAATCCTCTGCTGTATAGATGGTTACTAATCCAGCAAAGAGTGGAAGTATTAGTTAGTTATCACTTCGTTTCAGGTTCACCACCAGAGGAATGCTACTGCCGCGTTGTGGAGTGCAGGGTGATGCCGGAAAGATGTCTCGATGTATAATAGCTTTTGATACTTTCAAAACAATAAAATTTATAAAATATATTGAGGTCATACTTCCAGCATAAATTCCAACAGAATAATCCTGTCTCATCATCATCATCATCATCAGCCGATATACGTTCACTGCTGGTTATAGGCCGCCCTCAAAGACATAGCTTTTCTCAGTTTTAAAAATTTCTTTCTCCTCTAAACAGTACTATTCTAAAGTTATACATTACTGTCTTCCGGTTTGAAGTGCGCTATAGCTAGTGTAATTACCGGGGTAACGAGATTCAACATCTTATGTCTCATGGCGTCGAGCGCAATGTGATGTCATGTATTTCTAAGTACCACCACATATGGCCGGCGTATCATTTACCATCAGGTGAACGTCTCATTCGTCTCGTCACTAAATGAAATAAAAAAAAAAGGATTGAAAGCATTGAACTGTGGTCTTTATGTACTTAACGTAATAAAGGGTCCGTAAAGAGTTATTACCGGTAATAGATGCAAGATGAAAAAAATAATAGTCTGTACGGACGCGTGGCTATTGTTATCGTTTGAGGATAAAAACTGGTGTGGAGCTCGCGCCGACACGCTCTTGACCCTTGTTAGGGTTAAAGCGGAAAATTAATGCATTAGGGGTTACATATTAAAAAGGTTAACAACAGTTTTTACCTTTATATAGACTGTTCTAATATGATTCTTAGAGTTTTTTTGTTGTTCCCCTGCATGTGTCAGGGCCTTTATTTTTCATTTCATTAACCATCACATGGTTTATATTTAGTTTTCCTAATACCAGTCTTTCATTCTTTATTATTGTTCACTCTCTTCTCTTCTTACACATTTCATTTCTTCTATCATTCTACATCCCAACTCCTTTTTTCATTCCTCTCCTGAGACTGTCGTCTCATCCGTGTTTTCGATCTGAAATAAACCTGAAATACATATAACTTTTTCTGCATTACTTCATTCTTTTTCTCTTCTTATTCTTATTTCTTACTTGGCTATACTTAATCTAATATCACAAGATTCTTGGGGTTTCATCATCAGCCGATAGACGTCCACTGCTGAATATACGCCTCCTCCAAAGATCTCCATTTTTGTAGGAGCTCATTTGGGGGATATAGGCTATTTTCGACCACGCTGGCTGCATTGCGGGTTGGTGGGAACCAGAGCCTCACGAGGCCGGTGAGGTCTGCATAAATCCGACCCCGGGAGTAGCTACCCCAGCGTGGCGTTGGCAAGGCCGTGGTTGTGTTCCGAACGGAGATCCCGTGACCTCCCCCCAACGTTGAAAGTGACCATCGATGGAGTTTTAGTGGGTAAAAATCTCCATATAACTATGACTTATCTCCAGAAAGAGTACTTTTTCGAAGATTTACGACCCGATACCAAAGAAAAAAAAGGGTCTCGTGAGTTGTGCGGAACCCGTTACAAGCTACCACATTTAAAAATGCTTCCGTAAATTTCTTATTAACATTAACTAAAACTTAATTGAAACGGTTTTAAGTTACATTAAGTTACCGCTCTTCTTATAACATAACTCCGAAGTAAAATGATCTATTATTATTTTTGCCATCACGCAATAGTATCTAAACATACTCTGTTCGAGCGAGTCGCTCACCTGATAGTGAGTGATACGCACTGTCATAACAGCATGGCTACTTAGGATTGATATACACTGCACCGCATTGTGCTCGTCACCTTTAGACTTAAAATGTGAAGACTCGTTGTCCCGGTAATTTCACTTGTTATAGCGCCTTTCAAACCAGAACATGGTATTATTTATAGGCTGCAATAGGCGCTGCGGTGGTACTTATCTAGAGAGTCTCCGACAATAGAAACCTAACACTTAATAGCAATGTTATATCTTGATTTAACAACAATACGGTATTGTGTAAACATTCTAACTAGCGCTTCTTATTTGGGACATGCACCAAGTTTTATTTTAAGTTCTAGCTTGCTGGTTCTAGTATTAGCTTTTTCCTTACAAATACACAATAATTTCTTGTCTTCGCGCTGCAGCTGTGATGCTTAAGCTTTAAACGGACAGGTCTGTAGTCTCCGGCTAGTAAGAATAGAACATAGGTAAGCCCTGCCTGTCAAAGAAGGCGACTAAAAGGGTGTAGGAGTTTCGCGGGCCGTGAGGGTTGAGGCTCTCACTCAACACGCGGACCTGCGTGGTCTAGAAGGATTAGGCCGCTCCTCAGAGACATGTTGACACAAAGTATAGAGGGAAATTGGTGCGTTCTATAATATATCCCGGATCCTCTCCGAATGCACTGATGCGTACCACCGAAGGAGTTTTAATGAGTAAGAATCTCGCATAACCTTGACTTCCCTCCAGAAGTAAGGTATCTTTCGATGATAAAAGATATAAATATTCCTTATACGGAACGCAGTCATTACTTAAACTATAACACGTAATAACTCGTGGAGTTGTTAACGGATTGATTAATAAAGACAGGAAATAAAATGGACGAACAAAAAAGGAAGAGGTTTAGTAATATACTTACAATACATTTTTGCAGATTAAATATATTGGTATAGGATACTAGCATGGCATACTGCAGCACTCGTCTCCTGCAGCCAAGCAGTAGTGTGCATATCTTAAGGTAACGAACACAATGTCGTGTATTGTAAACATTCCAACTTTATTTTTATGGCAGGACCTTACCCTCAAATGGAGATTATGGTTGTTTTTTTTATCTGCAATACGATAAGATTTGACCACAATCTTATATGTTATTATAATAAGGGTAGGCATGTATAAACGTACTCCCCTAATAAATACATTTTTTTTTTTAAATTTTGTATTATCGTTCCCCCAGCTTGTGTTGGACCGGAGTATATCTTTATCTTCTTTATTTGTCTTTATTTCCATTCTTTCTTTTTTTTCCCCCTACTTACATTATATTCTTTTCTTCTTCCATACTTCCTCTCTTTCACTCTTAGAACTTATCGTTTATCCCCTAAAATATTGTGGATCCCATATTTATGAGTTCGGTAACACAGCAATGTTGTTATGGCTACTGATAAAGAACATGATAGCTACATAGACATATTTTTATATCAGACCACGATCCCACATGATGTTGAGTGATGGTGATCTGTGGTGGCACTAAACTAATAGCAGCCTATTCACTCTTTATTTGACGTCACCCACGTCGTATTTGGACGGGAAAACCGACGCCGGCAACTTGTTCTACTCACTTTTTTTTTTTTTTTTTTATGGTGATGTTCTCGCCGTAGTTTTATTGACAACTATAGCGGCTTCATCGGACTCAGGGCTCGCGGATCCGGTATCCGCGAGCTAAACTAAATAATTTGATATATACACATCTACTCACTTGTTGTTCTCATGAAGGATGAGGAGCTGAACCTCTTCATTCGATAACAGCAAATTGGTGGTATAAAGGCCTATATTTCGAAAGTACTTGATTTGTCAAACATCAGGTAATCTGTAACAAAGTATGAGGGTTAGCCGCTGCGTCGCGGAGGCGGTGAGGTCGCCGCATTGCAGTACAAAAAGAGCACCAGTATTAGTTGGAACACGCGCTGGAGTAATTGCATGTGTTGCCGCTATTATTCTTAATTTCTTACGTCGGGTTCTTGCGAGGGCTCGTCGCGCTCGGTGAAGCGCACATCCTGCCGGCTCCAGCACCAGCGGGCCTCGGCGCAGTGCCGCCTGCCGCGTTACCTATTCCATGCGTACAATACTAGCGAACAATTTCATTTGATGAGTTCATTGTGAGCAACGTTCATATCAACACTATTCCAGCCTTTTTTTCTTCTATAAAGCGACGAGTCAAGTAGGATGTTCACCCGATGGTAAGTAATACGTCCGTTCACAACAACGCGGCGCTAGTTAGGCTGTTATAAACTACACCACATAGATCTCGCCGCCTGAGATATAGAGTATCATTACCTCAGTTGATTAGCTACAGCGCCCTTCAAACTGGAATATAGTTTTGTTTGTCACCTGCATTAGGCGCTGCAGTGGTACCTACTTAGACGATCTCCAGCAACAGAGAACTACCACCAGTATACCAAGAAAGGGAGAAACAGTCCTATATCATTCATTTTGGCTTCTTGATGAACATTAAATAGATATAACTGGAAAGGTATAAATAAAAAGTTATGAGTATAATAAACAATTAAAATTTACACTCTTATAACATTATTAATGATGATACTAATATTAATGGCTTAATGATTGTAATTAATAATTTAATCAATAATTTGTTTATAACAATCATTGACATTGATGACGTTAAAGTTAATTCAGATCAATGTTGCTTAACTTTTTAAATACATTTTTTTATAATTGAACAACACTAATTACATAGCTAATTAAAACAAATAATCAGTATGTAATAAAAGAAATTTAAATTTAGTTATTTTTTTTAATTAGCTGACAAATGTACTTAAAAAATGATGCGTTAATTTTCTTATTTATATCCATAAATAAAGTTTCATCTCGTGCAGATCTAATATCTCATTGCATTATTCGCCCCCACGCGAAATTGCTATTTCTAGTGGGGTACTAGAAAAGTACGGGGCGACCACCGCGCATGCGCGGATCGGATAATTCACATGTTACCCTAAATTATATCGCTCGCCGCCCCATGCAGAGACCCATTAAAAATAACCGAGTTAAATAAACCGTCGGCCATTTTGGCCCATAGACAAGTGAGTGACGGAGCGCGCGCACGTGTGACGTAAACGTTGAAAAAATTTGGCGCGAACTTGTTATTTTTTTTATTCATTCATTTTACAAACTGTTATTGATTTAGTTTTATTTTAAGTTTTGAACTTTTTGGTAAATACCACTATTAATGTAATGACTAAAACATCATAAAATTTGAGTGATAGTTGTGCTATGGAGTGTGCAATTTCAAACATCGAAAAAGTGTTAAATTAAAGGATATAGGGGGGTGAGTAAAATAAATAAACAGCTTATTTTTTATTATCATCACTTGGCACCAATGCCAAAGGATTCAAATCCTTTTGTTACAAAGAGAGCGTGCCAGTTCGGATTGGTGGATATCATGTGAGCATAGAGGCTGTTGTTCTTAGAACATGTGAGTTTCCTTGCATTGTTTTCCTTCACTCTCACACTCACAGGGAATTGTACCTGCGCTTGCTGAATATACTATTTTAAACTATTATTTTCTCTTTATAAAAGCCAGAATTTTTTGTGCACATTATCGTAAGTCATAGAAATATATTTGTTTCGCACAATTTAAATTTATGTACACAAACCCTGTGTTTGATCTTCAACAATTTGTTTACTAACGGTTATAAGTTAGATGTCTGATATCGATGAGGTGATTTACACCCTTGTTTATATAAGTGAGTCACGGGGGTGCGTTTTAATGTAAAAAAAAGGTTGGGATGTTTACAGATTTGAAAGCATTTTTAAAATTGATCAGAATTATTGATTTTTGCTCCCTCCCGAGCGAACGTTCAACCTCACCCTATTTCTCTGAACATTAATGCTTTGTCAATTACTTTCCAAATTGACAATGGATGTATAAAGCGTAATTGTGTTAATACTACTAGTGATTGCTTCAGACGATTTTTTTTTGCGATTTCTAATTATTTTCAACTGTTTTGACTTTAATTTTTTACCAGAATTATGTTATATATACTATAAATTTCCATTACAGTACAAGACTTTCTTCTTCTTCCTACCCCTTTCCCAGCTATGTGGGGTCGGCACAGTATTTCTCATCCATATCCCTCTATCAGCCGATATATCTAAATTTTATCATATAATATTGCTAAATAAGTATAGAGCTCGATGCCTCTTTCTTCAGTTTGACGACATTGACTTTGTTGCTTATAAAAAGAGTACCTGTTTTTCTACCAATTTCAGAGCTTTGTTTCAGTTCCAATTTCCCAAGGAGAAAATCAGATTATTTCTGTTTTATAGTTGTATACATTGATTCTATTGGCTCCCAGCGATTCTATTGATACATCCTATGTCCATCTATTATGGGGTCTGACTATTCTGCGCTTTCTCTGTTTTATGAACCTTACAAGAAACCTATGTCCAACGGGGGATGTCTATCGATTTAGATGGTGATAATATTAAAATTCGCTTATTTACAGTGTACTAACAATAGCCTAGGCTATCAGGGTAGGAACACTTTCTTATCACTGTTTGTCTGAAATATCTGTTGCAAACATTTCCGGTTGACAAGTCAACAATTGCCCCACGATTGATCTGCTATCTAACAGATATAAAAACTTCGCGCCATTGTGATTGCTGACTCGGAACTATAAAAAAAGCTTAACGAATCTTTCCATTGTATATGCTGACCATAGATACGACTTCCTGTCAACCTGAACTTATGGCGTCAAGTTGTCATCGATAAAGTTATTTCTTTTCACATAGCTGTCGAATATTTATTCAGTGTTCTTCTATTTAAATCTTTTTCTTTGTCATTTCCTCTAGCTTGTCTAATAGCTTCTAAGTTGACACCATTGCAACGTCTATTTATACCATCAAGCAGAAGTCAATTATTACCAGCTGTAGTGTGGGCAGATATTATTTGTTTATCCGCAAATAATATCTTATGCCTTAACAAGTCTAACGTAAATGGAGTATATTGTATTGTTTAAAGAAAAAAACTAGTTAGTGCAGAGATTCTTGTATAATATTATCTTTTGTAGCAACACGATAAAATTTAATCACATATTAATGGTATGATCTCGTGTTATCATTAATCAATATAGCAAAAAATGTTTCGCGCCGTTGATCATTGCGTTAGATCGGAGCGTACGATAACTTTGAATTCTCCATACAGTTTCATTTAATGCTGGTTATTAATTTATTAAAGTGATAGCAAATTTGAATTTGAGACCGTGTACAATCAATATTATACGCAATTTCTCTTTGGATCAAAATTTTATGAACGATAGAAAGTTCATCTATTATTGTAACCTGATATAGAGGTGTTTATATATTTTGATTACTAGCTGTTCCCTGTCCGCTTTGCTGGACGGACCTCCCAAGCATTCTCTTTTGGGGGTGATATTTTTTAAAATCCGTTCTTAGTTGCTCTACACTTGGCAAAAGGAATACTACTACCAAATTTCAAGTCTCTAGACCTTACGGTTCCAGAGATATCGTGCAGTCTCTACGTAGGTGGAAATCTTTATGTATATATTGGTGTCATAGCAAAAAGATATTAAAACACTATATGTTGTATTGTTTAATAATTGACTAGAACATTAATATGTTAATTTATACCATAATCAGTATAATATTTGAAATATCAGTGGCGATACAAAGTGATATTTAAGAAGAGACAGACAAAAATATTGCTCTATTCATAATCCACATATAGATTAACACAATATTTATACATAAAACCATAAGCAATTCATACTATATTTTGACAGTTATATATAGATATATAAATATTAATATAAGTTAAAATCAATCTAATATAATAAGTAGTATAATTAGTACATTAATAAGTATAATACCAACCTGTGTAAAGGAATAAAGAATATCTAGAGAAATCTTATCAAGGCTAGTCTGAAATGTGATGTGTTGTTTTTTTTTATTTGTTTTTTGTTATTAACAGTTGTTATTATAATTTTGTCATATTAAATAAAAAAAATTGAGTATAATAAAGTATTTAACCGGTTATAAATATTTGCTTTTGGCCTTAATTTCAGATTGTTCCGAGGATGGCTACATTACCCATCTATGTTTCTTTAAGCAGGTAACAGTTATTTTATAATTTCCTTTAATGTTACTATTTCAGTCTATTGAAGTCTAGTACTGGATGTAGACTTACCACAGTATACTGATAATGATGTAATAGAATGCTGCAGAGCTGTTACTGGTATTACTGCGATACGCTGATATAATACTCATGATGATATTCTAATCTGTCTCAATGTAATAAGTTCTACTGGTATAAGTTTGGATTCTTTACATTCACTTTTAACTGATGTTAGAAAGGTAGGTACTTTTTTCCGGTTTGAAGAGTGTTGTGACTAGTGAAATAACTGTGGTCCATATCAAGAGACAACTCTCCAATCTCCCATAGATTCACCGACCTAATCTCATACGGAAAAAATCGCAGGGGAGGGTGAACTGTCTACCCTCTTGTCTATTGGATTTCACGTACCCTTTGTTGACTGTCTACAAATTATTTATTCTCTGTCCTTGTCCCTATATTTTCAATTCATTACACTAACCAATTACTGGGGTAACGATACTTAATATACATTAGTTGTACACGTTGTCGGGATCTTCAAAGTTAGTACCACCGCAGCTCCTATTTCTGCTGTCAAGGAGTAATGTGAAAATATTATTGTTTTCCAGTTTCAAGGGCGCTGTAGCTGAAATTACTGGGGCAATTATGGATATTTCTAACATCTTATGTCTCAAGGCGACGAGCACGATGTGGTGCTGTATCATAATTACCAATGTTACTGTTATGGGCAGGCTTACATCAGGTTAACATCTCGCTCGTCTCATCGTTTTGAATAAAAAAAAAAACAAAGAATATAACTTTAGTGCAGGGATATTGCAATTTGTAATAATGGGGTACTTCAGCACGTCGTAAATGCTCTCATTGACTCCACAATAATAAGTTATAACTTAACCTTACTTTAACGACTCTCGGCGCGCCATCGCGAGTCATGAGATCGAGCGGTGACTTAATGCCCGGGAAGTGAATTCGTCAAATAAAATGGTACACGTGTCGCAGGGGAGATAATTAGTACAGTTTATTGTGTAACTTTACGATATATTTAATGTGCGACCGACATTTTGTCGTTGCCGACATACAAGATGGCCGCCGTTGACATTTATATGACAGTTTTATTACCCAACCGTAAAGTTTAAAGAATCTTTAGATTTTATGACACCGTCTTATTATTATGCTCTCGCTGTACCAATGGATATTTTTTTTATCGGAAAATGGTACTAGTGTTAGTGTCTCTGTTGCCGGAGAAAATCTAGACCATCGCAGCGCCTATTGCTGCTTACAAACAGTACTGTACAAACATTACCGTTTAATTACTGGGGTATCGAACCTAAATATGTTGTCTTAAGGCGCGAGCGCAATTTAGTGCTGTGTATATCATCCTAACTAGCGCCACGTTATGAGCAAGCGTATAACTTACCATCAGGTAAAAGTCCCGGTCAACGGTAACGAGCCTCAACATCTTTTGCCTTAGGCGACGAGCGCAATGTGATACAGTATATAACGTCTTAACTAACGCCACGTTGTTATGGGTAAGCGTATCACGTACCATCAGGTGAACGTCCCGCTCGTCTCAACGCTTAATTAAAATAAGAAATGTGACGAACCAACTTATCATTTGATGGAAAATTTATTCCCATTGAGCTTCACATCTCAAAATAATAAGCGTAATGTTTTTTTTTACAAAGAAGGAGACGAGCGGGATGTTCACCTAATGGTAAACAATACGCCTGCCCATAACAACGTGGCGCTAGTTAAAACGGTATTCATAACACCACCTTGCGCCTGTCGCCATAAGATTTACGATGTTGTCTCAATATTCCAGTCATTTTAATAGCTATAACGCTCTTCAAACCGGAACACAGTAATGTTTGCACCGTACTATTTGGCGGCGGAAATTGGCTCTGTAATGAGATATAAGTAGATGGTCTCCGGTAGCAGAGACCTATCACCTATGGAGTTGTGTGAAGATCTTTATTAGTGGTGGCTAATGGGCAGGCATATTATTTACCACGATATTGGTGAAAAAAAATTACACTCGGAAGCTCTTCCTCATGACTTCATGGTGAGGTTGTGTGTGTTTTTGTTATGTTTAAAAATGTGCAAATATAATGAAACAGTTTCTATTCAACGCGACGATCATATTTGAGGCTTCGACGGGGACTCGAACAATAACTGTACGGGCAATAAACAATATAAATTATGTATAGAGCTTGCGGGAGCTTTCGTCGTGTCCGCCGCCGCTTCCTGTCTCCGGTTAAGGAAGTAAATACCGCGACGTGCGTTCTCTTATGGCTGTCAACGCGACAGTTTTACTACACCTGCTTGAATTAAGTTACTTACATATATATTTATATCATCGTTAGTCTTTCACTACTGGACACAGGTCTCCCCCAAAGATTCCTACAACGGGTAGGGATTCATAAGTGGTTTTGGAGTCATTTCCCACCACTTTGGCTCAATGCAGGTTGGTGGTAGCCAGAGTCTTGTTTGTAGCAGGCTGCACCACGAGCAGGTGAGTTTTGCTTGGATCTCGTCAGTTGTGCGGGACCTCTTACAACCCTCTATATATATTAATGCGCTTTTACCACCACAAATGATGTTGCAAATCTCAAGCAGCAGCTTCTAATCTATAATTAAATAATTATCCAACCAGGAATAAGAAGCTTGGACGGTTACTGGTAATTCACTATATGTGGTTACTATCACCTTAAGGGTTTATGTTACGATATCTTAAAGCGGAAATAGCGAATGGTTTTAAAAGCAGCTCAATCTATTTAGAGTAACATAATTAGTAGTAACTGAAGTAATATTTGTTTTTTTTATTTCGATTAAGCAACGAGACGAGTAGGAAGTTCATCTGATGGTAAGTGATACGCCTACCCATAACAACGTGGCGCTAGTCAGGATGATATATACTGAACCATATCGCGCTCGTCGCCTGAAGCATAAGATGTCTCGTTACCCTTGTACACAGTACGACGAGACGAACCAGGATGTTCACCTGATGGTGAGTGATACGCGATAAGCGATACGGTATTTGGCGGTAGAAATAGACGCTGCTGTAGTACCTACCTAGACGGTCTGCAGCAACAGAGACCTAACACTAACTAAGAGTTGCTCTTATATATTTTCTGTTCCCACTTCACTATTAGAATTTATACAGAAGCGTTAAAAGTATTCTTAACATGTCCTTCTAACTTGGCATCGTAATAAGTTCTCGCTAAGTAACCTAAGTACACTGGTACTTTAGCATAGAAATAGACACCGCGGTGGTATCCAGGTTCAGTATTATTTCTAGATGCTCCCACGCAGTACAAACTTTAGATCAAGAAAACTTATAACTCTCTATAAGTTGTGTAAATGGTTTTTGCAAGACAGTCCGTGGTTCGATTATCGTCATCATCAGCCGATCGAAGTCCACTGCTGGACATAGGCCTCTCTCAAAGATCCCCACTCTTACTCTGTCCGTATCATTGGGTACCGGGGGCCGTCGTTTGTTGGGGATCATGTGTGGGTTTGGAGTTATTTCCCACCACGCTGATCCAATGCGGGTTGGTCGGAGCCAGAACGTCGTTTGTTGATTAGCAGGGTGCACCACGAGCAGGTGAGGTTGGCTTGGATCCCCTGAGTTGTTGTGCGGGACCTCTTACACCTCTTGGTTCAAAGCTAGTGTTAAAACATTGACCCCACGAACCTTACCGGACCAATTTCCTCCTCCAATCCGAGTCTGTATCTTATGTTCTGTTACTATAAGACATAAAGGTTAAGACAAAAACTATCTGCAGTAAAACTGACACATGTTTATTTATAAATTATTTTTCTTGTCCTTCGAAGCGACGACAGGGACTTGATATTCTCCACATGATCCTACATTGCGTTTGTTGCGTGAGAAATAAGATATCAAATCTTATCAACCCAGTAGCTTCACTATCTACAACACACTTTAAACTGCAATACGATAATGTCTGCACACTACCTGGTATCTAGACGGTTTCCAGCATCAGTGAGATACCATTTATACCATTTACAGTAACTATTTATATCAAGGTATTAAAAAATTACCTGTCATGTGCCAACCCTACGACATTGTATCAGTCGTTTAATAATACTCCATTGCCGCCATATTGCCATTACCTTTTTGGTCAGTGAACGAAATACTTCTCACATACTAATACCATCCGGCAAAACAGCATACAAATATATATATATATATATATATATATATATATACATGTGGAGACGTGTAGTTATTTCTAGGAATCGACTTTTGATATTCTCTGATAGGAAGAGGAGGTTCAGTTATGGTCTAGATAGTATCAAGACCGTAGTGTTCAAACTTTATTTTGTTTCTCATTGAAACTCGTTGTAGCAATATCATGGCTATGGTATATAAAAATTATTTTGTGGGCAACTTCATTAATAATATGTCATCATCATCATCATCATCAGCCTATAGACGTCCACTCCTGGACATAAGACTTTCCCAATTCCTACAACGGGTAGGGATTCATATAGAAGGATTTGAGCCATTTTTTCCTACGCAGGCCCAAAGCGGGGATTGGTGGAAACCAGAGCTTCGTTTGCTGATTAGCAGGGTGCACCAGCAGGTGAGGTTGGCTTGGATCCCGTGAGTTATTGTGCGGGAACTCTTACACATATGTGATTGGTTAAATTTTGCACTTTAATAATACAGTACATTTAAAAAAAAGTATTTTGGTTAAAATAAAATGAAGCATTCATATAAGATACTAGCAGTGGATATCTATCAGCTGATGATGATAATATACTAGCTGTTCCCGGCTGCTTTGCTAGCCGTAACATAATATTATATTTGAAAAACCTCTGATATTCCTTGAGAGCAACAACGGCTGCATATGACTTCTTATAGCAACCGTTACTATAGTAACCGCATAAATACCAAGGAAAATGTTTATACAAGTTAATTAGAAATAAAATGATGAAGGATCTATGAAATTCGATAATTAAACAGCTCATCATCATCTGCAAATTGTTCAGCGACGAATGGTTAAGTTCACACGTCGATACGTTCACTAGTTTTCATGTGATTGGCGAACAAAAATAACCTGGTTGTAGAGATATGAGAGATTTCTGTTTATGTAGAGACTCATCACAATATCCTTCGAACAATAAGGCTTCTTCTTAAAGTGCCTCTCCAACTAGTGAAGCTTGACGAGCAGCGCGGTACAAGCCTTTCTGGTCCTCTAGTTCACTGGAACAATACGGACGATGTAGTTATGCCAGTCCATTCCCTGATATTCCTCAATCATGACTTTTTCCTTCTCTCTACTATTCGTTTTCCTACTTTACCCATAATAATCAGCTGCAGATCATATCGCTAATGACGGAGTACATGACCAAGGTAGGAGATAGATAATAAGATTTGGGGGCAATTTGGTGGGAATGTTTCTTTTTTCCGAGTATGAGGTAGTGAGGTAGTGATGGCTTTAACATAATTTGAACCCAACGGGAATCGCGGGAGTGTTACGGACAGCAAAACAGGAATAGCTAGATTCTAATAACACTTGTTTTCATTTATATGTGAAACTGCAGCTTAGTTAACCAATACAAAATGATCGCTGTCTCTTTTCACCGATCCATTCATCTTAGTTAGTTTTACTTAACTAAATAACATTCTATTACTTGGCTAACAGCTAATTAATGTCCGCAAATACCTGCTCGACAGGCGCTGCTGCAATAAACAAGCTAGATTTATGCGCCTTTTGTTTTACGAGCTGTATCATTATCTTCACGATAGCCATGTGAAGAACGTGAAAGAATCGCAACCACCGCCTGAATGCCGGACCGTTTGATGCAATGAGAATATAACCAATAATTAGCTAATTAAACGTTATTTAATTATCTGTGCGAAAAATTAAGCACATCCATTATACTATCATGATTCCTTTCTGATGGTTAAAGGATATTGGTATAGGAGCATATTCTTATTCTAAAGACGTCTACGTTCGTAAGGACGGAAACACTGACCCAGTTCCCATCGTTCAATATAAATCAATCTAAAAGCTGATGAGAAGATGGTGAAATATATCCATTTTGCATCTTCCTGGTCCAGCAGAAGATCGCTTCGTAAATAGTTTACAATTGAACGAATTTTTTTGTTAGTTCTCAGGACGACAGGACATTGATATGTTCTGTCAAAATACGAGAAAGTATTCTTGATGATGAAGCACCATCGTCAGTCTGTCACATCATATATTCACACGTTCGTGATTTGTTTGATTAATATGATGTATTATCTAATAACTGCCGTTTTTCTCAAAGGCAGTTAATAAATGAAAAATGAGGATATCAGCTAATTATGTGGTATAGAAGTGTTAATTATTTCATGGTACGTCGACAAGACTTTCTCCGCCATCCATCACACATCGCTTCCACTGGCTCGTACTAACTGTCAGAATGGGTTATTAATGTTTTCCTTAGTGCCTCATTATCATCAGCCGACAGACGTTCACTGCTGGACACAGGCCTCCACCAAAGATTCCCACATCGATGGGGATTTTGGGCTAATTCCCACCACTCTGGGCCATTCGGAGCTAGAGGATCTTGGCTATTGATTAGTAGGGTGCATCATGAGCAAAAGCCGTTGGCTTCGCTCCCGTGCGTTACTGTGTGGGACCCCTTACCCCCACCCCTTTATGAGATTATTAAGTATATATTATAATATAAGACATACTGACTTTTCACGAGAAACAATATGAAAGTGTATTTTTATTAACCAACTAAACTAGTTAGTGTTAAGCAGAAAATAAATTACTTCGGTTAAAACATTTCTATAACGAGACGTTAATTTCATACTTAATTTAACGCAGTCCGACTTTAATGTTGACGGATTCGTTCTAGTCTTAGAAAAGTTAATAGATGTTTAGACATCTTAAGTATTCTAAATTACTTCTATAAGTTATAGACATCTGGTTTTTATGTTAAAGTGTTAGATATCAGCTAAGCCGCCGCCGTGAGGCTACAGCCAGTAAGAGTCCGAAATAACCCATCAGTTGCTATTGCAGCGGAAGGATAACCCATGTAGCATTTCTCCAACAAACAAACCGCTTGTTTACGACATTGACATTCCAGATTCCGTGGTCATATTAGTGGAGATTAAACGGCTATTTACTGGTCAGGATTACCATCGTATTGTAACATAGCATGGCTATTTTCTGACTATTCAAGATCGTCGAATTCTCAGCGCGCGTGCTGCAATGTCTTCAGCCCTATTGGGACTTAACATCATGTGATATTAGAATACGAATTAAAAAAAAAAACGTTAACGACGAGTAGTTAACTAGTGAATTTATGTTATTCGATAATTACGAGCCCCTCAGCTGTGAGCATGTGGCTTCAGCGCCGTCGTACGTACACTGCGCACGCGCACGTCAAACGCGGCGCCGTCCTTCAAAGTCGCTTCGTATTAAGCGAGAGTGAGCCCAGGCTCTTTAACTACAGTGTCTCCTCACTTACATGCTGTAAGTTATAACCAACATCGATTAACAAGATATTACACGTAATTATTTTTAGATTAATAGAATAAGATTATATCTGTTACTAGTAATATATTAAGTAATAGTGTTAATCATGCTAACAATAATGCGGACGGAAATTTTATCTTTTTATCAGTCGGAGAACGGCCACTGAACGTATAGCCCTCTGTGAAGAACCTCCACGCCGATCGAAGTTATGGTGCCTGCATCCAGCAACTTTCCAAGACCTTTATTAGATCATTGGTAAATTAGTGGGGGGCCTGCCAGCACTGTAGGACCTTCCAGTACGTTGTTGCCAATTGAGTACTTTGCTGCCAAATCGACCGTCAGTTCTTCGAGTGATGTCTGTTCATTGCCAGTTAAGATTAGCGATCTTTCATCATCATCAGCCAATAGACGTCCATTGCTGGACATAGACCTCCCCCAAAGATACTCACGTTTGTTGGGGATTTATAAAGGCGGAATTGGGCTATTTCTAATCCCGCTGACCCAATGCGGGTTGATGGGAGCCAGAGCATCGTTTGTTGATTAGCAGGGTGCACCGCGAGCAGGTGTGGTTAGTTTAGGTTCCTTTAGTTGTCGGGCGGAACCCGTTACACCCCTTTCTTTCTCAGCGATGTAGAGTATAATGACCGAATAAGTTAGAACGTCCGTTTAACTGGAACATAGTAGAATTTGAATACTGCTTTAAATATGATGATCAGTTTTCACATAGTTTTACAGTGCGTAAGAATTTGCTACTACGCTAAATTACTGGTGTTGAGTGCACTATAAAGTTGTATAAAACTTACCTGCAGGTGAAAAAAAAATCGCAATATAATGATCTCTTAGAAGGCAGGTTCACGGTAAGTGGACGCAATTAAAAAAATTACCGAAGTATAGTTGGTGAAGTTCCAAAGTATACCGTGCAAGCAAGAGCTGAACACGTTCGCACTTCCGCTGCTTACCTCCATCCGGCGCGGACTCTTATTACCGAGTTCCGTCCTCTTCCTGTTCAACTTGTTTACCTACATAATAATTACGAGTACAGTGGAACGTAATCATAACCTTGTTCATATTTGTTTTTGCATAATAGCTGTTAGATTATCTTTCATCTCTTAACTTGAATTCCAAAGGTTGTGTCATCATTTGACTAACAGCATTTTATCTATATTGTGTAAATAGTTTACTTATTATACATAAGTAATAAAATAATTGTAGTGAAATAAGTTAGTACATCCCCACTGCAGCTTACACTTGACCTGTCAAAGTCGATTGAGGAGAAACAGTTCTAGTAGAGCAGCTAGCTAGCAGCAGCTATATCTAACTCACATGACAGGAGTTGTAGTTACCTATAACATTGAGGAGATGTATTTAACAATGGACTTCAATAGGGTGAAATAATGGTCACATTCCAAGGTAGCTGCAGTATATATTTCATAATCTATATGTCAATTGCATACTATTATATTAATGCATTTATTAGGAATGACATCTGAGAACTTTTATTGATGTATGTGGTTACAGTTTACGGCGCAGCTATATTAGCATTTGTACTTTTTAAAGTAATTAAAAGCCTTATCACTTAATGTAATAAAGTTTACAATCGCTTGTACCAATGTCTTCGTAAATATGGACGTCCGTACGTTGCGGTGAACAAGTCAACGCACTTGCAGACCCGGCCCTTGTCCACCCACTCAGGTATTATATTTATTACAAAGCCAATTAAAGGACCTCTTCTATAATAAATCTGTGAAGTAACCGATGATATATGCAAACGTACATTGTGATCATTAACTGTAGTTCTCGATGATGAATTGCATCGCCATTGCATTGGAAACTTCCGGTACTTGAAAACAGAATTGAGAATGATAAATTTCATTAAATGATTAAACAATTTTTTTTAGTTGTTTAGTACAAGGGATGTAAGTCCCGCAGAACAACTCACGGGATCCAAGCAAATCATACCTGCTCGTGGTGTTCCTTCGAAACCGCATTGGGCCAGCGTGGTGGGAAATAGTCCAATTCCCCCCTTATGAATTCCGTCTGGTGTGGGAATCTTTGAAGGAGACTTATGTCCAGCTGTGGATGTCTATTGCTGTTGTTGTTGATGATGATGCTATAGTACAATAGTGTGTCTAACTACAGTTGTTAAGAGGATAACTGTGGTGCAGTTAGGAACCCCGATACCCAGACGTAAATAAACAAAATAAGAGTCAAGAGTTTTCCTACTCTTTTTTTACATCAACAGTTTTATATGGTCCATGATCCAAGTTTATTCTCCATTCTTTTTATATGGTCATCAATACAAGTAAAACAAATGTCGCCACAAACGCTGAAATGATACAATCGGAACTGGACAAGAAACTTCGCCACAACATGAAGAATATTTTCAAGAAAATGTCTCTAGAATATTTTTCAATGGGACCATAGTAATATTCATCATTAACCGATCGACGTCCACAGCTGGACATAGACCCACATGGATCGGTCCAGCAGATTCCCGCGACTTTATACTCAGAATGACCTCCGGTACTGCCAGCCACCAGGGAATGTCGTTTGCAGCGGTCATATGGGCTGGTTTTGGGTCATTTACTATCACACTGGCCCATTTGAATTGACCGGAAATAGTAATTAAACGGGACATTAAAAAAGTGTTTAAGGTTTGTCCGTCTAGGTTTGATCACTAATGATCTAAGCTAGCGATGTATGTACACCTGATCATCTGCCTCCATCGTCTTCCAGCTCGTCTTTTACAACCTTTAAGGTCTCTAATTATGCAGTTAATTATTATCTATGGTAAAATGATTAGTCTAATGAATTATCCATTAACGTAGTTCAAAATGTTGGATGAGACGTGGACACGCGAAGTAATCCTGCCTTGAAGCTTATAATTAGAAATTAGCATGCCATATCATCATTAGGTCTGGAATGCAGTTTCACTTGCGAAGAAATGTATCCTTATTTTTTTATTTAATTAGGCGACATTACAGGCAGGACTTTCACACTACATCACACTGTCCTGATAGCGTAGAATGATTAGTTGTTAAATCTAACTACTCCACTATATCAGAGTAGTGATATCTTCTTATACCTGTATAGCGCTTCTAAACAGGAAAATACTATGCAGACTATTGTTTAGAAAAGTATTAGAATTTTTTTTTTTTTGGTTATATCATTTAGTCTGTCTGGAGGGGAGGCGTTTTACACTTCAGATAGACCGACGATATAATTAGAAAGGTCCGAAGTGGGTGGATGCGAGCACTGAGGATCGCTGGTAGAAAACATTGGGGAAGATCTATATCCAGCAGTGGGTAAACAATAATGATGAGTCGCTTTGGAATACATATTGAAGGTTTATCATTTCTACAATTAGCGACTTTCACATTACCATCAGCATCCCCAATCGCCATGGACCGCTTAATTAAATCTACAAGCGTCGCGTGAATGCGACCAACGGAAAATCCGTTTGTTCTACTGCATTAGAGACTGCGCTTTAGTCAGTTGTCTCGAGTTTACTCGGTCGTGAAATATAGGTTACGTTTTATTTGCATGTCTACTGTCTACTGCAACACGCCAGGTAACATAGAGTAGTTGGGAATAATAGTATAATCTACTAGTATTTTATTGATACACTCATCAGAAAGTAAACAATCACAAGGAGCCCGAAAAAAAGTCAGTATGTTAGACAAAACGATTCTTTGTCTACATACGATGCATGTTCAGGGAAATTACGATATTAGATGTATTTTTATAGGATTTAATGAACGTAAAATGCTTTGATATTGTTATAATTGATAAGGGGATTGTTTAAGGGGTCGCATACAACAACTCACGGGACCCAACCCAACTTCACGTGCTCGTGGTGCACTCTGCTAAACAAACGAGGCTCTAGCTCCCACTTACCCGCATTGAGCCAGCGTGGTGGGAAATCCCATATGAATCCCTACATACTGCGGTCCCTAGTACCCGGGCACCGGAAGCCATACTTTGTATGTGGAGATTTTTGGTGGAGGCTTATGTCAAGCAGTGGAAGTCTATCGGCTGATAATAATGGTGATGATTGTGATACTTCTAATTTAAATGAAATGACCTCAATATTCAAGTATTTTCAAGAAAATCTTTGTATTGTTCAAGTCGTCGTAATTTGTGGAATTCGTGACAAACTGTGATAATTGATAAATAATAAACCATTAGAATAATATATATATATATATATATATATACATACATCTATTCATCATTAAACAACGATCTATATTCGGCACTATATGTAGACACATAAGCTAGACGTAAGTCTTTTCCAAAGATCTCTTCCTATATCAGTCTCACGCTGCCCGCATTCAGCGGTTTTCCACTACCTGACCAGGTTCACCCTTTACATATTATACTGCAGAAGCGGAGAAACCTTAGACATATATATAATCATATAATACATTCAAAATTCTAACCCTCGCGTTGTGAATATAACATGTCACCTAGTAGGTCCCTAATCGTCCGCTCTATAATTGGGGAAGCAAGGGGAGGCTGAAAACCAGCTCCAATCGGAGTTGCTGTTCCGATCAGCATTGGCTGAGCCGTCTCCATTTGCCTTAGCAATAGTTTATAAAAAAATATATGTAATGTAAGGAAAAATATTATTTTTTTTTATTTTATTTATGGACTATGTTTAGTGAAATATTTGTGTATGGTCTTTAAAAATAACTAGTATCCTCCGCTGCAAGACATTTACATCATCATCAGCCGATAGACGTTGGATATAGGCCTCACCCAAAGATCTTCACATCGATTGATCCAGCCTTGCATAGACATTTACATAGCTTCATATAAAGCTAAAGAAATACCTTCGCTTTTCATATGCAACCTTATTTGTACTAATGTGGGGGGAATTCCGGCCATCCAGACATCTAGTCGCGGCTGTATATGTCAGATCCATTAGTTATCGGTTCGTTTACCTTTTAAATTACAGTCTAACTCCATTTCGATTCGGAAAATCTAAATGATATGGTGCCAATGCCTTCCACGAAGCCTAAAGCTGCGCCTACGCACCGTATCCACCGGCAGCGAGAACGGACCACCTTCAGCCTTATATAGAATGTTGAATATACGAATTGTAATTAATTTTCGTGAAGATTTTATCAGTATAAGAGATATAATAAAATTAAGTAAACCTACATTGCCTCTTACGTTAGTTATTAAAGGCTAGTACTGTGCCGCGACGATACCCACTCATTAATTAAAAAGTTACAGGAGTATTATAGCTATGTGATTGATCTATCTGCAGACTACCTGGTGTTGTAGTTTTATTTCTACCACTGATGTGGTAAGAAAGCATACCTACCAAGTAAGCATACAGTAGTCTAAGGACGTCTGTAATGGGTCTACATAAAACAGCCTTACTAAGGCTTCTCCTGGCCTCTCCAAATGCCGAAGTTGACCATCAAGTGGGTTTAATAGGTAGAAATCTCCACATTACTCTGACTTCCCCGCAGAAGACAGACTATCTTTTCGATGATTTCCACCCCCGACGTCTGTTATACCGGAAGCGTCACTAACCTGTTGTCGATCCCTGATAATATTATCACGCCCCTTTCGAAGAACAGACCACAGGTCGTTGGGAAAACCCCAACGGGAAGTTCAATCGATAAGCTGATGGTATAAAAATATGTTAAGTATAATAAGAATGTAACTTTAAATGAATATTTGATATTAGATTCAACTTATATTATTACTACTTTTGGTGGTAGTGTCTCTGTTGCCGGAGACCGTTCAGGTACCACCGCAGCGCCCATTGCAGCCGACAGTATTGTACAAACACTACTGTGATTCGGTTTAAAGGACGTTATAGCTAGTGGAATTACTGTAACGAGACTCAACATTTTGTCTCAAGGCGTCGAGCGCAATGTGGTGCAGTGTATACCAATATAATTAGCGCCATGTTGTTATGGGCAGGAGTATCACTGAACTCCTTGATCATCTTATCGTTTAGTACAATATGAGAGATATCGATGTCTTCATTAAAGCAAAATTTCCATTGACTTATAAAATTTCAGTTTATCCAATAGTGTTTAGTCTTACTCCTCCTTTTCTCCCTACCTTTCTACATCTCCCTTTGTTCTTTCTCTATAACATGGATTTAATAAAACAGCTGCATGCAGAACCTCATGGTGGGGATCCGTCTTTCCTCAGGTAGAGTCCGTTGGTGGATACGGAAAGACTGCATTAAGAGGGAACGCATTGGCGATATGTATATATCCACCGATGAACAGATACAGACATCTTAGAGTTATATGTATGGTATTATGTCGTATATATATTGTTACTCTTACTATACTTTAAGTTAGTAAGTTATCATCTACCACAACATCTCACCGATGTCTGGTAGAGAATGCCAACAGACACAAAGCATGCCTTTTGTAAAGCTTCTCTGTAAGGTTTTACAATAGAGAGAGAAAAAAAATGTGCATCCATTTTTGTACACCGTCAACCTTGAAATTAATGTCTGAATAGACTACTTTAAACTACTTAGTCATCACTTTAAAGTTATCAGCTTACGCGATATATCATTTTTGTATAAAATTAATATAAATTTCAAGGACATTTTTTATATCATATGTCTAATATGAACTGCCTACATCGTTTGCAAAATGGGACAGTGAAGTCATATATTACTGGTAACTACTTTAGGGTACAACAAACAAGTTGCAATATTAAATAAATAAACACCCTACTTAATGTTCCCACGCCTGGGACTCGGTTTTGTATCAAAAGGAGAGCGTCAAAGCTATTTATTCAACACACTAAGTGCGGATATTCTCAGTATTAGGATATTTCTATCTATAGGGTTAAAAAAAAATTCGACTGGGGTTAAGAAACTTTGGGGGTGGAAGTTCTCATCAATCGACATTGATCATGATGCTGCTGTAACATACATTCATCATGATTATCATCAGCCGATAGAAGTCCACTGCTGGGTATAGGCCTCCACCAAAGATCTCCATATCGATCGATCCTGCGCTGTCCACATCCAGCTTTTACCCGCAACCTTCACCAGATCATCGGATCACCTGATAGGATGGCCTTGCTAACTACGTCTACTGGTACGCGTTCACCATTCGAGGACCTTAGTGCCCCATCAGCTGTTAGTCATACATTATCTCCAGTATATTCCATCTGTGTAGAGACTACTAACAATATCTTTGGAACTATAAGAGCTGGAGATTTGAAATTTAAGGTATGGTTATGGATATTCACGATCAGGGAATCGACTGGTATATTTGACAGAAAGGACTGTACCACGCTGATCGCCAATCTTCACTAGTTGAAGAGGTACTTTAAGAAGAGGATACTATGGCCAGCATAACGGACGGTGAACAGTTAGTTATTTATAACACACGCTATACTGCTGTACTATTTTATATACTCATTCTTCTCGACTCGTCTCATCTCTGTTACCTGTAAATTATCTTTATTAATTAAACTACTTAGCGAATAAACAATAGCTATGTTATTATTTTTAAGCAATCAGAAAAACAGTCAATGGAGAATATAATTATAATACAAAAAATGGCCACACCATTGGTAACGAGGCGTGATATATATATAGATATATATATATATGTATGTGCAAAAAATGGCTGACGATGAGTAGAAACCAACAAAATATTAATTCAATACCGAGGCCATAGGAATAATTTGGAATCGAATGGTTTAAGGTTTTTCTGAATGTAACTCTAGTATGGTTCACCACAATATGGATGGTATAGTACTTTGAGCGAATGCACATGACCGTCTTGACTTCACAGTAACTTAACATGTTAATTTCTATTACTACCTTATGATTGTAGACTCTGAGCACTTCCGGGATATAGATATGAAAATATTAGAACCTCTACATCATAGGTATTACCACAGTAATATTAAGGAAGATGCGATATCCGGACACAAATGATTCTAATCCTACGTTATCGGTTCTTCTTAGTTGGGTACTTTACTGGTGGTGTTAATAGTAGTTATCTTTTGCTAGAAATCACCTTACTGCCTCGAAACGGTACTGTGCAAACATTACTATAACTGGGGTGACGAGATTTGATATGTTGTATCTCAGGCATCGATTGCATAATGGTGAAGTACATATCATCATGACTACCTGCGTACTGTTATGGACTATCAGGTGAACTTTCCGCTCGTCACATCACTTAATTAAATAAAAAAAAAAATATATTATATAAATCTAACTGCACACATGTTAGTCGTCTATTCAAAATGTATATAAGACAACTGAGGATATATACAGCAGATAAGATCAGCAGTCACGTGGTCGAGGAGGTCAGAAGATTTACGTCGGTAATTAAGTTGGCTGCGCATGAGTCGCGCGGGAACGCATGCCGCCGGCGCAGTGGAGCGCGGCGCCCGGCCGACGCCTGACCTGCGTTCGAATACACAACACTGTACACTTGTCTCATAAATTTGATAGTAAATATGTTTTTTTTTTATACAACGAAGCTATGTCACCAGCGATACGTTCACTCGATGTCAAGTGATACACCCGCCGATGACAACGTGGCGCTAGTTAGATTAGTATATACTCCAACACATTGCTCTCATCGCTTTGAGACAGGATGATAAATCTCATTACCCTAGTAATTTCATTAGCTACAACTCCCTTCAATCCGGAACACAGTAATGATTGCATGCTGCTCTTTGTCGGCTGTAATTGACACTGCGGTGGTACCTCGACGGAGATCTACCACCAGATATACTCAACTCATTTAACTTATTAATAATCTTCATCAGCCCAAAGACGTCCACTGCTGGACATAGGTGATAAATATCTCCACTTCGTCGGTTCAGCGTTGACTGCACCCAGCGGCTTCCAACACACTGGCCTAATACGGGTTGATGGAAGCCAGAGCCTCGTTTGTTTATAATAAGGGTGCACCAGCAGGTGAGGTTGGCTCGGATTCCATGAGTTGTGCAAGACCCCTTACACCTGCAGACCTAGTAATATTATTACAATTTCCATCTATATGGACTTATCACAATATCTCTGGAGCCATAAGACCTGGAGACTTGAAATTTGGTAGGAATATTCTTTACTAAGTATAGGTCAGCTAAGAAGGGATTTTATAAAATGTTACAGCCCCATAAAGATTTTCAGGGTTGTTACAGCCAGCGGAGACGGCGGGGAACTGATAGTATTATACAAATGGAGTCCGTATTAACTAAGACTTTAAAACTTTTTGATGATTCTGAACGATTGATGATTTAATGATTAATTTCTTTGTATGAAGTAGATAATAGATATAGCTCTCATGAATCTCTCTTACATTGTTTCCATGGAGACTATTATTGATTCATTGTCATCATCGATTTCTCTACACAAGTTCAAGTGCATTGTTACACGAGTAGAATGGCTTAGAGTTACTTCAGTTCAGTAATACTTAAGTGAAATTACACTTAAGTATTAACAATCATTATCAGTCGACAGATGTCCTCTGCTGGACATAGGCCTCCACCAAAAATCTCCACATCGATCGATCCTATGCTGCTCACCAGATCATCGGATCATCTAGGATGTAAAGGATTCCGCCCAACGTCTTACAGAGCCCAAGTTAACCTCACGAGCACGCGGTGCACCCTGCTGAATAACAGACGAAGCTCTGACCACCCAACAACCCGCGCTGGGCTAGCGTGGTGGGTTCACCGCTCATTTCCCCTCAATGAACCTTAACTTAAGTATTACTGCAATAGTAATATTTGCAGTTAAACACCTTTTGTTTTCTTTTTTGGTTTCAAGGGGGAAATCAAAAGATACCATTACGGGGGGAAGTCAGGGTTATTCTTGTTATGAGCGGGCTGGAAGCCACAGCGGCTCTTACAGCTCATCTGACACTGGGCTCGTGGACCCGGATCCACGGCCTGAACCCAGGGTTATATGAGATTCTTACTCACTAAAATTACCTCGGTGGTCTGCATCAGTGCTTTCTTGGAGGCTCCGGAGTCTCTTATAGAATGCACCAGTACCGCTCTACGCTGTGTTACAAGTTTTTGAGGAGGAGCCTAACCCTCCTAACATGCAGGTGCGATAAGGGTCCTCACCGTCAAGGCCCACGAAACTCCTAGACCCTTTCAGTCGCCTTCTACGACTTTCAAGGCCTTACCCTAGTCCTATTCTTACTAGCCCGACACTACAGGGCTGTGCAGTTAAACACCTAGTAAACTTGGAGAGTTGGTGAACGGAGATTTTCTTGGTTATGAGATGAAAAATCGCCACATCCGACGTTTCTGAATTTACAAATCAAAAATCTACATCTACCTCGATCAGTGTCATGAACAAGTGTCTGACCCTATTTCGCATTTGAAGAGACAGTCTCACAACCCATCACACAATGGGTCATCAGTAATGACTGATGTAAAGACTGTCATTATGATGGCGAGGGCTTCGTTTACAAAAGCTGTTCTTACAGTTATCGTTGCGTGCTTCCTCTCCTCGCGAATTCCTCGGAGACCACATAAACAATGAACTTTAAAATACTCTTACATTTCATTTAATTTATTATCTATGATTATCATCGACAGTCATCTGCAGATTTTAAACCCTTGACTGAACTAGAATCATCTCTGCCTTAGTTAAGGTTAAGCCTGAAAGAAGATTAATACCTTCTTCTGAAGTCTGAAAGAAGAAAAATCATGCTTGAAGAATATCAGGGAATGGACTGGTATATCTGGAGTGTCCGAATTGTTCCTCCGAACCCAAGACAGAAAGGACTGTACCACGCTGATCGCCAACCATCACTAGTTGGAGACGTACTTTAAGAAGAAGAAGAAAGTGATTAAATTTTATATAACAGACTGAAACAAATCCAAAATTAGCCATGATGAAATGTCCGCCAATATTGGAGACAATCGCTTATGCTTTAGATGTAGCCATTTTTAAAGACAGCTAAGGCATTGGAGACCTATTATATATCGTAACCGTCAATGGTACCTAAACGATCTCTCATTTTTTAATTAACCATTCAATCCCACTGAAAGCATGAAACATATACGTACATATCTCTGGCAGACACTGCTTCTCGTACAGAAGGAGAGGACACGATTTTGATGTTGCACCAATTGAAATACTTTTAGGAGATGCTTTAGATATCATAAAGCACTGAAAGATTTGAGTATAGTATCTTCAAAAGAAGACAAATTGATAAACGGTCAAACTATATACTAATTCAAAATCCTGATGTGAAGAACTACTCCAATATTGGAGGACAAATGGATGATAGAAACATTTAGAGCTTTGGTATTATTCGTGTTTGAATAGTTGTACAAGTTCGAAGCTTTTGTTGTTGCATCGAACATCGGCAGGACGGCATTCGTGCGATCCTCCTCTCAAATTAAAGGGCCCGGACCTCAGAAGCCTCTTACACGGGAATGTGCGGATTGTTCACCGGTTGTTATGAAGCCGTCACGGTTCTGAATATCCGATGAAATGATTTATCCGTGATTTTTTTTTTTAAACAACAGAACTATAAGAGAAAGACGTTCACCTGATAGTAAGTGATACATCCGCCTGTAACAACGTGACAGTTAGGTTACTATACACATCATCACATTAGATTGGCGCTTTGAGACATGAGATGTTGTCTCGTTACTAAATAATTTCACTACCTACGGCGCCCTTCAAACCGGAACACAGTTATGTTTAGCAGTTGCCATAGCAGCTGCGGTGGCATTTACCTAAACGGTGTCCGGGTTAAGAGACATCCAATAATCTATTGCTCAGAACTATCTAGATAGATTATCGGAATATTAGTGATATGTATGTGCAGTGTGAACATCTTAATTAACGCCACGTTCTCCTGTTTCACCATCAGGTCCACATAATACACATGTCGCTTGAAATTAAAAAAAAAGTATGTTATTTTTTTTTAAAACCGCAATCAAGTCTTTAATTAGGGACGTTAAACGATTCGTCGTTGGATCATTCGAGATTGTCATTTCGATGATGCGCCGTGAGAACCGGAAGTCCGTTTATTAAACAAGATGGCGAACATTTTTATATGCTTGTATTATATACTATACTGACATGAGAAAATTTTGAAAACTTTTTTTTATGCAATGAAGCGACGAGACGAGACGGACGTTCATCTGATGGTAAGTGATACGCCCGCTCATAACGAATTGGCGCTATTTAAGATGATATACACTGCACCACTTTGCGCTAGTCGCCTAGAAAAATATATTATATATCACCCTATCAATCTACCCTAGTAATTTCACTAGTTACAACACCTTTCAAACCGGAACACAGTACTGTTTGTCGGCTGCAGGCGTTGCGGTGATACCTAAACGGTCTCCAGCAACAGAGAACTTTTGTGGTCTTTGGTGGGAAGACAAGGTTATGTGGGGCTTCTACCCACTGAAACCCCTGGTCTCCGTCAGTGCATTAGGAGTGGCTCCAGGATCTTCTGATCGCACCGGTGCAGCAACAGAGATGTACCACCAGTAAAGACATGTACAGGGCCGGGTCAAGAGTACTCACAACCGACGAGCGTGCATGAAGACGCTCATGAAAGTGGAGGAAGCGAGAGAGTTGTGCCAGGATCGTGGCAATTGGAGGGAGGTGGTCTCTGCCTACCCCACTGAGAACGAAGCTTAATATATATATTTATGTATGTATATACATATATACATACAATATATAATACAAAAGGCAAGGGTATATGTCTACATACATTCATATGTATGTAGACATATACCCTTGCCTTTAAAATTATCTGTATAATACCGACAAATGTTTTAGTATTGTTAATTATTATAACTTTTGTTATTACTAAAGTAACAACGTATTTATGGGATTATATGTGTGTGTGTGTGTGAGAGAGAGAGGGAGACAGTACATTTTCCACGTTACATCGCTGTATACATAACATTCTCAGTAGAGCCGTGTTATGGCTGGCGCATACATTGTGCGCACTCGCAGCACTGTTTATAAACTGACACAACATTATGTCTGTTACGTTGTTATTGTAATATTTATTATAATAATATATTTATCCGTCTATCGGATGATGATGATGATGATGATGATGATTCTAGCGATATCTCTGTTTTTTAGATCTAAGTCTATACCTAAAAAAATCTTATAAGAGAGTTTATTTACCGCGACATCTGTATATAGGAGCAATGAGTATTGTGTGATCATGGTAATTAACATCGTGGTATGGACAGTATCGTTCACCACCAGGTGAACTCTGTCTCCTTCTCTTCGAATACCAGACAGGTAAGTCATTTACCTGATAGTAATATAAACGTATATCAATAATAATCGAATCAAGAAAGACATCACTATTATGAGATATTTGGTCTCTTTACCTTTATGTTACTAGCTACAACGCCTTTCAAACCGGAAAACAGTAATGTTTTTAACATTAGTAAATTGTGGTTGAAATAGGAGTTGTGCTGGTACTTTATCTAGACGATCTTCAGAAACAGATCTAGGTACCATTAGGTCGCACCGGTGCGTTCCGTAGGAGATCCCGGAGCTCCTCCTAATGCAATGAGGGCGACCACCGAGGGGTTTAGTGGGTAGAAGCCCTAAATAACCTTGTCTTCCCCCCAGAAGCAAGGTATCTTTTAAGAAGATTTCCCTTACGATAAAAAAAAGGTACAATTGGGGTAATGTATACCGCATCAATGCATGTAAGGGAATCCATACAATTACTCACGGGATCCGAGCCAACATCATCTGCCACTGGTGCACCAGGACAAATCCTCCTTCTCCTCCTTATGAATCCTTATGCGACCGATGTGAGAATCTTTGGAGGAGGCCTATCCAAGCTATCCGTCCAGCGATGGACGTCTATTGACTTATGATGCTACATCACATTATGCTCTAGATTGTTGCCGCAGCAGTCGATGAACAAAAAAAAAAAAAGCTCGTAGTTGAAATCAGGAAGTGACCCCATCGAGCGCGGTCTTTCATTTCAAACGCCATTGTTTTCGTTTTAGTGTCGGGCGCGGAATGCAAACAGGAATCGAACCCGCGCCAACGATAACAAACGCACGAACAATCGGCCGCGCGGCCGTTAACGGCCTTCCTTGTTCGAGACGACGACATTGCTTACCGGTATGTCCATAAACTTCACTACTTATTAAGTGTAACTAAGAAGAAAAAAAGTTTAAAACGGTTACTTAGGATTTTTTTTTTTTTTTAATTTTTAAACCACGGGTCACTCATAACAACGTAGCGCTAGTTAGAATGATTTATCCTGGACTGCATTGCGCTCGTCGCCTTGATACATAACATGTTGAGTCTCGTTACCCCAGTAATTACACTAGCTACAGCAACCTTCAAACCGGACCATAGTAATGTTTGCACACTACTGTTTGGCGGCAGATACAGGCATTACAAGGATTCCTACTCGACTGTCTCTGGCGACAGAGACCTGCCACCAGTAAGGCTATAGGTAGTAATCTAGGATATCATGCTTGGTACATCATTGCGCTCGTCGCATTGATACTATAACGCTATAACGCCCTTCGAACCGGAACACAGTAATTTTTCCATACTACTGTTTTGCGGCAGATATAGGCACTACAAGAGTTTATACTTGACGGTCTCTGGCAAAAGACCTGCCACCAGTAAGGTACTGTAATAGGTAGTATTTTAGTAATTTATTGAGTCTCGTTACCTCAGTAATTACACTAACTATATAATCCTTCAATCCGGAACATAGTAATGTAGCACAGTTATGTTTGTCGGCTGCAACAGGAGCTGTGGTGGTACATACCTAAACGCTGCTGGAGATGATCAAAAATTCACTGGTAGTTTGAATGGTGATGGACGTAATGAAATTACTGTGGTAACGAGCAATATGATCGTAACTAGCGTCACGTTGTTATAGGTGGTCGAGCATCACTTGTCTTCCGCTTCATAGAATAAAAACGTACTGTTGGTTCATACCTTACTATACTATAGAATATATGAAACAGTATAGAGAACCTTTGATAGATCAGAGAGCGTAATACGGTACATCCGGTCGATTTAGATATAAATAAACCTAGTTAGACGAGATGCCCTGATCTATGTGTGTGTGTGTGTGTGTGTAGGACATGCAAACTGAAGCTAGATCGACAGGTGTCGACCGCTCCCGATAAGGGCAACTTCAGATGGTAATAATGTTAGCTAGGTCTCTGTTACTCCAGACTGTCTAGGCACCACCGCGGCTTCTATTCCTACTGCCAACATACTGTGTTAAAGTTGAAGGGTAGTCTCAAGCGACGAGCGCAATGTGGTACAGGCACATCGCTAACCTGTGAACTTCTCACTGGTCTCATCGCTTCGTCAAATAAAAAAATCTGCAGGTAATACCTTAATAAGAGGAAGATAAATATATCACAGATATAGACTTTTGACTTGTATGATAGGGGATGAAGGTGGTGACGGGGATGGTAGAGAAGAATTTATAAGTGCTGTCAGAAATAAAAATATAGCACTAATAAGATTAGAAATCAAGTTTTTAACTAATGATGGATGTGACTCAGGGTTTCTTTAGACAATAGGGTTGATAAGGATTCCTCTTCCTCTTGATGCGGTACTTCCTCATCTATTTCGTTTCTTCCAGTTGTAAAGAAATTTTAGGAGAAAAGTTTTATAATTGTAAAAGCTTAATAAATGTTCCCAAAAAAAGAGTTTGCATTATGCTCTCGATTTCTCCTCCTCTTCCTCATCCTTTGTCTGATAACACAGCATCAGCCTAATCATCGTTTTCTTCTAAAAAAATCTTCATCTTCTTTCTCACAACTGCTTTCTCACGAAAACTTTAAGACCGTTACTATACAGTTTTGGACTTGACACTAAATAATACGTCTATTATCTATATAACCTAGATTTTTAGTTTCACCTAAGTTATATATTGCGAAATTGTAGTTGCCGTACGAAGCGGCAATGATTTTTCTATTCCTTCCATGAATGCTGTACAAGACCTTTTAAACTATGGTCATGAAATCATTGTGATGATAAGTGGCTTTTTAAACCCTGTAGCATTTATTAAACTTATGACCTAGGCATGGGCAGAGGTAAAGAGAGTCTGTTTTTATAGTCGCATTGTAAGTTAGAAACGGCTAAAATGTTTAAGACCTGGATGGAGCTCAACGTGGACAAGAGAGGGTTATTCTAGCATACTCGTTTCAACCCTGCACCACTTTTTACAAGAATATCTATCGCAGGTGTTGTTTGCAGATGATTGTCTCATCATCATCATCAGTCGACAGTCGTCTGCTGTACATAGGCCTCCCCCAAAGATCTCCACATCGATCGATCCTGGCTGCTTCACGCGACCTTCACCAGATCGTCGGAGCCCCTAGTGATCGTTATATGATTGTCTACTTAACTATTATTTTACGAATTGATTGAACAGTATATTGAAAAATTGGTAAAGCCATATAAAACATTTAAGTGGAGAGCCTGATTATTTCGTAGCTGAAAGAGAAATTCACGTCTGCAGGGACCCTTAAATTGACAAATGCGGTCGGAAATGTTTCCTTAGCGGGTACACCTGATGAAATTCTAGTCGGGCGCAGAATACCTGGGCCGTCCACTAAACAGGTCCCCCACAACGGGCTATTAGCGCATAGCTAAGCTAAACTTAAGTAGAAACAAATAGACGACGAATTGTTAAGTCGTCCCATTCATTACTTATAACATTTTTTTTTTATTTCGTTAAGCGACGCGATGAGCAGGACGTACACCTGATGGTAAGTGATACGTGTGCCCATAACGTGGCGTTAGTGAGAATGGTATACACTGCACCGTATTGCGCTCGACTCCTTGAGACTTAAAATGTTGTCTCGTTACCCCAGTAATTACACTAGCTATAACGTCTTTCAAACCGGAACACAGTTATGTTTGGCAGATGCAATAGGCGCTGCGGTGGTACCTACCTAGACGGTCCAGGGACTTACATACGGATTAATGGAAACTGCTATATAGATAGTTTTTTTAAGTTACTTTATAAAACCTAATAAGGTTAGTCTTTAACTGTTCTACTGCGAGGGGTGAAACATAAAATTCTGCTCACTCAGTAACTTCTCTATAACCTTCATAATGCGGGACAGTAGTCATCATCATTATCATCATCAGTCGATAGACGTCCACTGGACACAGGCCACCCCCAAAGATCTCAAATCGGTCGATACTGCGCTTTCAGCGACCTTCACCACATCGTCGGACCACCAGACGTGGGGCCTGCCAATGCTACATCTTCCTTCGATCAAGGACCTTAATACCCCATCGGCTGTCAGTCCTTCGAGCGATGTATCCTGCCCATTGCCACTTGAAGCTAACAATCTTTTGGACTATATCGGTAACCTTCCCCCAGGAAACCTCAAGCATAGTCCATGTCATTTACCTGATGATATACGCCTGCTCATTACAACGTAAGACTAGTTAAGATGATATACACAGCATCACATTGTATTCGTCACCTCGAGATATGTCTCATTACCTCAGTAATTTCACCAGGTATACACAGTCGGATCAGCTCTATGAAAAAAATCAACCTCTTGATGTCAATACTGCTGGGAAAGGTTTTCTCTGATAAAGAGTTTCACGGCCATCTATCCGTCATTCTCTATTAAAAAATCGGATATATGTTATAGTGATCGCTTAAGAAGCCAATCAGCTGACGTATAGGTATAAAACGGATATGAGACTTGTCTGTTAGTTATTATTCGTCTTATGTAAAGGATACAATGGGCCACATGTCGATAGCGCGGCGACAATCGATATCCGCAAATTTTATGCGCACACGCATCATTCAATAATCAATCTTATTGCTATAGATATAAAGGTTACTTTCATTGCAAGTAATTATCTATAGGCTTCATTTTGGGATAAAGAAAAATGAATAGGTTATTTCAAATTGATCCCTATTTATAGAGCGTTACAGTTGAATAGGTGCAAGTAAAAGTTTGTTAGGACCCCATCCTGTTGCGCACGCGCACGCGGATGTGGTGTCAGTAATAAAACCATAAACGGCGGGAGGCGATAGCCCACCATGTTTTTTTTATCTTCCTCGACTTTTTTTTAAAGAAACACTATCTAGACAATCATTTTACGACGATTTCTATTTAATATATCTGCACTGCTTCATCAGCTTCAATTAAATGCGATAAGTATATAATTAATAAAGCTGTTACATAAAGAATTCCATCGTATCGAGATAATTGTATCAATCTACTTATTATATATGTTATCAGGCTGTAAATATTACTTAATATGACCAAATGGTGCTTTCGTATATAGCCATGGAGCTTGTTTATAACCCTTCCTCCATAAACATGGTTATTTTACGACAAAACGCTCCGCCATGTTTTGTTTCAAAGTAAAAATTATTAACGCTGCTCTTTCTACTAATATATATATGATACTTATATATATATATTTATATACGTTTAGTGTATAATTAACCCGTCACAGATATCTATCCGTTAGCTTATATTTAATAATAAGCAATTTTTTTTTAAATGTAGACTTGAAATTCGACAGAAATATTACCACCCGGCAGTAATTTGCCTCCCTTTGCCCCCTTCCGTTATTAATACCCTCGCAACCCAGTTTTGGTGCCAACATTACGTAAAATCCGTTCTTAGCTGACAAGGAATATTTTTACCAAATTTCAAGTCTCCAGGCCTTATGGTTCCAGAGATATCGTGATGAGTCTCTTCATGAGTGGAACTGTCCTATACATATAAAAACGAAAATCAATAAATAGCCGAAGTTATATATTTTTTTAATTACACTTGGGACACGGCAATGATGTATCTCTGAGACACAAAGGTCAATGACACGATGTTAGTTAAAAAAAAAAAACAATTTCGCACGTAAATAATTAACCGTGACTAATTAAACTCATCCAACATTCTCGATGTTTCGATGCGTTATTCTCTGTGGTCCTGTTGTTTGCTACGTTACTCCAAAACGTAATAATCTGTAGCTGTTGGCAACACTGTCGGCGGTGGGCTCCCACCTGCTGTCGCAACTAATAATGAAACTCGTATAATTAGTCTCCAAGCAATGCCATTGTTTGTCACTCCAGCACAGAACAGTTGCGGCCGCCGACCGTACCACACGCGCGACCGCTCCGACGCTCCTCACTGTCCGACGTTCTCGTTCTCGTTCCGCTCCCCGCCGGATATCGCAGTGCAATAAATCTACCACATACAAAGTTCGGTTCGATTTCGCGAGTTCGCTTCCGGTGTATTGGATATACTTTATAATTTTTTATAAGTGTTTGTTCGTGTGTAAACTGCGATGACCCCAGTTGGGCTACTGTTTAAGGTGAACAGGTGAGTAGGTGGCGCGCTAAGTGGGAACGCACTGTTCGACTATTTGTATGCACCAGCTCGCTCCGGCGCATCTCGCGCCCCTCAGTCGGGAATGAGATGCGTCTCGTGAGACATTACACCAGCACCTATTGTTATTCCACACTCGACCCCATTGTAATGCTATCTATGCACGAGGTTTATGGTTGGAATTAAAATATTTATTGCTTTCACGTTTACTAAGGGTTAAAATTGAAATTGAAATATAGACTCTTACCCCTTCTGAGGAAATACTTTAAGGATCAGGACTCGGAACATTTTGATAGCCTGTATATAATTATATATTTAACTGAATTCTTGAAGATCTTATCTTACTATTGTTGAGGATAATTTAGTCCTTATACGATTTCAATATAATTTACTTGTATGTTTTTCAACAGACTATAATACTACATGTATATAGCTTAGAAGATAATAAGATCACTTTATAATGAGAACACTTTTTAAAAAAAAAATTACCATCGAATACTATTCTCTCATTGTCGGCCGATAGACGTCCACTGCTGGACATAGTCCTTCCCCAAAGATCTCCACATCGTACGGCACCGCGTTGCCCACTCGAGGACCTTACTGCCCCATCGGACGTCGGTGCTTGGAGCAATGCGGTCTACCCACTGCCGCTTAAGTCTAGCAATCTTTTGGACTATGTCGGCTATTGTCTACTTAAGTGTACGGTTTCCAGGTTTTAATAGCCTTTTTTTTAATAGCTTTAAAATTCGTTTTAAAACACTAGTAATAACTATTGTGCAATAAACAAGAAGTCGTGTCATTAATTTATTACTACTGATTTTTTTATGGAGTAAAATTTATTAAGCATTAAAAAAAAATGCGATAAATATTAGTACACATAGGTGATAGTATTTGGCAAGCCAACGCCTGACGGTCGCCATTTTTGTTTGTCAATGGTCACCTTCCCATTGTCAGATTGCCGGTGTGACCTTCACACGCGCGCACATATCTATTTGTAATATAATGATGTTTACTGATGGTGGGTACCACCGCAGCGCCTATTGCAGCCGACAAACAGTATACTATGTAAATATTACTGTGTTCCGGTTCGAAGGATGCTGTAGCTATTAAAATTGCTATTAGAATCGCACTCAACATCTTATGTATCGAGGTGATGAGCGAAATGGTGCTGTTTATAACCTAACCTAACTAGCGCCACGTTTTGATGGGCCGGCGTATAACTCACCATCAGGTGAACGACCCGCTCGTTTCGTCGCTTTGTAGTATAAATAAAAATTACTGTGTTCCGGTTTGAAGAACGTCATAAGTAGTGAAATTACTAAGGTAAGGAAGGTTAACATCTTGAGTCCCAAGGTGACGAGCGCAACATGGTGCAGAGTATACCATTAAACCAGCGCCACGTTACGGGCAGGCGGTATCACTTACCATCAGATAAGCATCCCACTCGTTCCGAAGTTTTGTTGAATAAAAAAAAAACAAAATTAGACATGTGGTAACGGTTATTGTGGTATGTTGTACAGCTGCCGTTTCCACTGCCAAACAATAGTATGCAACTATTACCGTGTTCCGGTTTGAAGCGTGCTGCATCAAGTGAAATTACTGGGGTAATCACATTTAACGTCTTGTCAACGAGTCTAGTAATCATTTCAGCTATGTTGGTGACCTTAGTGCTTCTGCTGTATCTCCACATTTCTGATTCGATCGCGCAAAGTAACTCCCCACCAGCCCCCTTGTACGCGCTCTATACGTTCCAATAAAGATGCATCCCTATTATCAAGTTATAGTAAACTGTGAAGCAGTAAACAGTTTACAAATATCTCTCTACGGCTACACCACGAGAGGAACAGTTAACATTTAGTATTGCATTAGCATTTCTTCGCGAGTCCGATTCGAATCAGTGACCCGGCCACCGTTAGCCGCCGACCGCCGAGTAATCGGATCCACTGGAACCAGTCGCGATGCCACCGACTACCGCCGGCTCGTTTAACCATATCTGAAAGCTGATAGAGATGTACCATATATTACATTCCTTTTAATATCATCTTAACTCTTTAACTTCTAGTGCTTCTAAATCAAAACCTAAATGGCGTATGGATAGCCTAAAATGGGATTAAGAGGTCATTGAATTGGATTTGTAACAATTAATCAAGGAAGTGACTAGACAAACAAGTCGTTCACCTGATTGAAAGTGATACGCCAGCTCATACGCACTTCTTCTTCTTCTTCGTTGCTACGTCACTGCTAAGGATCGTAACCAAGCACCAACAGTCTCCATTCAGTGCGGTCATATACGGAGTGGACTGCCCGGTGTATACTGCCACCCACCACCTTTCTTATGTAGTAAGGACTGTTCTCTGAGCACGTCTGCCTTCTAATCTCCCCTCTTGCCTCTCGAAACAGCCCAATGGAGAGCACAAGATATGTCCAAAAAATTTAAGGCCTCTTTGTTAGCATATTGAGGAGAGCCTAGTGTTTATTTTGAATTCTTTTAGGATGGATTAATTTGTTTTTTGCGATAGTTAGAATGATATATACTGCAATACATTACGCTAGTCGCCTTGAGACATGTGATGTAGAGTCTCGTCACTACAGTAATTTTACTAGCTGCAGCGTGTTTAAAACCGGATCACAGTAATGTTTGCACAGTACTGATCGTCGGCTATAATAGGAGCTGCGGAGGTACTTACTTAGGTGATCTCCGGCAACAGAGACCTACCATCAGGGTCAAATTACCCAACTTCCTTAATATTACTGCAGTGATACTTATGATGTGGAGGATCCAATATTTCCATATCTATATTCCGGAAGTGCTCAGAGTCTACAATCATTAAGTAGTAGAAATTAACTTATTAAGTTACGGTGAAGTCATTTATTTTAATCACTTTTTACTTTTCATTCGGTGTTAATCGTAAGCGCAATACAACTCAAAGACTCGCGGTTTCGATTCCCACAATATCATCTAAGGAAACCAGCTTGTCTGAGCAACCTCCATCCATTCTCCTTACTACCTATGTTACCTTTTTTATTGCGGGGAAATCTTCTTAAAAGATACCTTACTTCTGGGGAGAAGACTAGGTTGTGGGGCATCTACTCACTGAAACCCTGGTGGTCTCCCTCAGTGGGTTAGGAGGGACTCCTGCACTCTGGCTAAAACATCCCACGGAAGGGCAAAGCCCTCGTTAGCACCCACGTTGTGCTACGGCAAATACAAGACCACCATGCATTTACCATTCTCCTAAGGGTCATTTACTGAGCCGTGAGGGTTTTCACCCTCAAGGCTCACGAACCCGAGGAGCTTTTTAGTCGCCTTGTACGACAGACAGAGAATATCTCCCGAGACTGTATACCAACCATCAAGTTTGCGATAATTAACCTTCTTTACCCTACCGAGATCCTTTTACGATTTTATAGCATTAACCTTTAAAATAATATTTTAAGAGATCCTTATACCACAACGAGATTTCATTCAATCTGATCAGAATACGGATCCGAACCTTGAGAAGGACGTCGCCGACTTGTTTTGAAAGTTGACGCGTTATTTTTAAAGGACAATGCTAGTTGTTTTACTAAACGAAAACAATATTTTACTGTTGTTTTGTAAACAATAATACACTGTCGTAGTGTCTATATGTAGTACTAGTTTTTAGGTTTTAAATTGATAGGTCTTAAGTCCCTGTTTTGCAGACCTTCTACCGTAAGTACCGCGGCGAAGATTTCTACCTCCAAACATTATTATTCCGATTTGAAAAGAGTTGTAACTAATGAAATTACTGTGGTAACAGGACTTATCAGTTTATGTCTTAAAGCTTTCAGCACAATGTAATGCTGTGTATTCATATGGGGGACTTGGGTCATTTCCCACCACGCTGGCCCAATGCGAGTTTGTAGGAGCCGGGGCCCTATTGGTTAGCAGGGTGCATCACGAGCAGGTAAGGTCGGCTTAGAAGCTGCTTTATTGCGGGACCCCTTAAAGTATCAGTATAAATACCCCCTACACAGTATCAGATAGTTCATATATATAGTACACACATAGCGGTGTGTTGTGTAGAAACGTCTATTGTTATAGAGACCTAGGTATCTATTTACAAGCACTAACAACTTCGCATGTCGCTAACTGTATTTAGTTAATAGGAGTTGCGTGACTGCGACACTCGGCCGTGTTAAGGTGCGTACTGATGCGGCTGAGCTTTTATTAATTACACCACTACACCTTTATATTTTCTCCTAAGCTTTCCTGTAAGTCAGTAAACATAATACTGCAAAAGAAATTTAGGTATTTGATTATCTTCTGACTACAGTTTTAGTCCTCCTCTTGTCATATTTCTCATGAGTGAGGGTTGCCAACCTCACCAACCCATTGGCTCCCACCAACCCACGTTAGGCCAGCGTGGTGGGAAATGGCTCAAATCTCTACATATGAACCCCTTCAACCGTGAAGATTTTGTGGGAGGGGGGAAGGGGCTATGCTCAGCAGTGGACGTCTATCGGCTGATGATGATGAGGGTCGCAAACTCTATCCTATGCAGTGGTTTCCCAGAAAGAGTAGTTCAAAAAATATTTCTTGCTTCTTTATCAGCAGACCTGCCGGTGATATATCTTCCATGTCATACAGGAAATGGGAACTGTACCGCCATATATTTATATATTTTGCAGAACGGTGCAGAAGTTACTGCAGCACCACTTGGTGGCATGATAGTAATATCTTCTTGATCCTTTATAGTAATCATCATAAGATCCAACAGTTTCGTGGGTTAAGGTCCTAGAAATAAGCATAAAAGTCAAAGCTAATCTCCCAAATCTGACAGTCAAGAAAAAAAATCTTCGTTTATTCTTCTTCTTCGCTCCTTTACTATTAGCGTCGCCATTCTTAGCGCTTTTTAGGTTATACTTGACCATGATTTAGGGTGTGCTCATATAGCCTATGACAGTACAGCACTCTAGACGGAACTTGTTCTTCTTTAAAAGATTCTTAGGTGATATCTGTAATGAAACATTGATGCTGACGGATTTCCACTTCGCTGATCACACTGATACAGGCACGAGGAAAGCTCGTAGTATAATATATCAATAAATCATATAGACGTGGGTGCTCGTAAGTGCCTGTAATAGGACTTATAAATGCTATCAATACGAATGCGCAGTTTACCAAAGCGATCACATTTAAATGGGCACATTCCCACGCCCACTCGCCAGTCCCACTGACTCGGTATCTTTGGCGTGGGCAAAGGAGAATGTGCGAGGCACCATGCCTACGTCCCATTACATCATTTTACCCATCCCTGATCCTTGCACAAGATTTTTAAAACAAATAGGATTTATAGAGAGTAGATTATTGTTAACCCTTTCAGAAGGAGTTAAGATATTTTTACCTGAGTTAGGATAAATGCAACTTTTAACTAAATTATTATATTTTTAAGAGAAGGAAATAGATAATATATAAATTTTAATACATTAGCTAGATTTTCCAAAGGTTAATCACAAATAATTAAGATAAATCAATGGTTTCATAGATTATTGTCTTTGAACATTGTTGAAATTTTTTTCAAACAATAGTTGATTTACTTACTTCGGTCGTTCGCTTTGATCGTGAGATATCACATCTGTAATATAAAACTAATATAAAATTCTATCTTCTCCTTAAAGTGCTTCTCCAACGAGTGAAGCTTGGCGATCAGCACGGTACAGTTCTGTCTCTGGTCCGGCGGAACAATTGGAACGCCACAGATATGCCAGTCCATTCCCTGATATTACTCAAGTATTAGTTTTCTAGAAACTTTACTTATTATAATCAGCTGCTGAAGATCATATCGCTGATGATGGAGTACATAAAAATCTATATTATATTTAAAAAAGTAATCATAATTTTGTTTAAGTTTTACCAAAATCTGACCTGATTTTATTCAACGATATGATTTTAGTTGGTAAAGCTTATAAACCTAACATCAGCTAGTTCAATCTACTCCTGAAGCTTTTGCTCTCAATCCTATGGAGACACTAAAGCCAGCAAGTTCCTTATCTGCTATTAACCTTACAATTATACGTTTGGTGACCTCGACGATGAACATCAAAGCTTTTCCTGTGGCGTGATAACCAACAGGCAATTATTGTCAATTATAGAAATTTTTTGCTTATATTTGGAGAAATTATTCATTGTTTCGTACCGTTAAAAGTGTACTTTTAATGAATAAACTATTATCTCCTCTTCGGTATAATTCATTGATTTATTTAACCAATGTATCGCTGAAGCAGTTCCTTCCGAAGTCCTGATACATCAGAGTGTCAATCGATTGATTGCGAAACGGATCCGCTGTATTATTCTTTAGTGAGAAACGATTGGACGAGAGATTTTTTTATATGTTAAGAGTCTCAAAATATACATTGTCGTATAAAGAATACAGTATATACCTTCTTTTTCGGCGGTATCATTCTTGATAGAGTGATTATTGTCATCACTTCAGGTGTTGGTCGCGTGCTTCACACACGCCATTCGTCTCTCATGGTAGCCAAATGTATTCAAATAGTGGTAACGATGATGAATCATCTACTGTAGTCTTTACCTGGTCAGTCTATCTCATAGTCACAGTATATATACTTATTCTAAATATATTACAAAGATTTTTTTTTTTTTAAGAACAACGAAGAACGAATGACGTTACTCATTTTCGTAACAGTCAAGCAAAGATCTCTTTGGTCAGACGAAGAATAACATTCTTCTGTATAATATGTTTTACACGTGATGTTATATCATGTTACCCCAGTAATAACACTGTACATAACGACCTGCATAGTAGTAAAGTTTACTTGGTTGAACTACCGACATTTTTTTTTTTTTTTTAATTTCATAAACAGTCTAGCTAAACGTTCGTTTGATCCCTGTCCATAAAGCGGTGATAGCATGATATACACAGAAAAATACAGTGTCCGTATATTGTGATATAAGATATTATATCTCGTTACCATGGTAATTTTACTAGCTACAACTCCCTTCAACACAGTCATGTTTGAATACTACCAATTGGCGGTAAAGTTATCATCATTAAAACCTATTTACATTATTATTCAATTCTAAGCTTAGAACAGTCAAAAGTTTGTAAGTAAAAGCTATCGTAGATAAACTACGCAAACAAACAGCTCGCCGTGTGGTTTCCCAACAGCTTGGGTTGCAGCTGCACGCCGGGCGTGTTTACACCGTTTTTATTACTCGATACCGGCTATTAGTGTGGTTCAGCCGACTGCGGGTCCGCGGTTCGGACTCGTGTTACATTACCGTGTGATTAGCGGCCGCCTGCGAGCTCAATTGCTTTACCTTCAACACTGTTCAAATGTTTACTATAAAACGCATTCCTTAATAGGCATCCGTGACCGGAGATCGTCTAACTATCTGTTTCTACTACCATGTAGTATGCAAACATTACTGTATCGGAAAGAGCATTTAAACAATAAACCAAACTAATATCAAGAAGGCACATGCTATGTCTCGAAGCAACGCGTACTATGTACTGTATAAATATTTTACCTTTATTGGAAACACCCTGTGAATAATAAAATTAAAAACCTACACAACATAACAATGATTAATTTTTTTTAATTTGTCACGACCAACCAAAAAATTACAGTTAAAAGTCTCAAGACTTATTACACACACTAGCTGAATTATAGACTTGAAATTTGTCACAAATATTTCCGCCTGGCGGCAACCCGCTATTAACTACCCTTCTCCTTTATTAACACTCCCACAACTCCCATTGGGAAAATAATGTCTTATAATCCTTTCTTATTTATCCTATACTAAGCAAAAGGAATATTTATATCAAAATTCGAGTCTCCAGAGCTTCTGGTTCCAGAGATATCGTGTTGAGTCCCTACATAGGTGGAAATCCCTTTTTTATTATATATAGGGGTGTAAGAGGTCCCACACACAACCTATGGGAGCCAAGCCAACCTCACCTGCTCGTGGTGATGATAATCAACAATCTCTCTAGCGTGTTGAGAAGTGGCCCAAATCTCTCGATATGAAACCCTTCAAATAACAGCTCCTGTTACCCGGTCATGCGGGCGGCATAGAACCGATCGATGTGGGGATCTTTGGGAGAGGCTTCTGTCCAGCAGTGGACATCTATCGAGGTGTATATATATATATACAGATACCCGAGGTATCGAGTCGTTTAGAACAGCCATGGTCACAGGAAGAATGTGGTGATAGATGTTCATTTTATAGTCATTACGCAACATCTGCAGCTTCTTCATTAAAGACTGATCTACGCAGAATGAGCTCAATGTATCTTGAAGTATTTTAACAGTTTATTTCTTGGAGTTTGATTTTTTTTGTTCAACTAAGCGTCAAGACGAGCGGGACGTTCACCTCATATTAAGTGATACGCCTGCCCACGACAACGTGACGCTAATTAAAATGTTATACATTACATCGCGTTGTGCTCATCCTCTTGAGACATAAGATGCTGAGTTTCGTTACTCCAGTAATTTCATTAGCTACAGCGCCCTTCAAACCGGATCACAGTAATGTTTGCACATTAATGTTAAGCGGTAGAAATAGCACTTACCTAGACGGCCTTCAGTAACAGAGACTGTTTTTTTGTCGCCGGTTAATTTTCTTAAAAGACGTCTTGCTTCTGGGGGGCAGACAACGTTATGTGGGGCGTCTACCTACTAAAACCTCCTCGGTAGTCTCCCTCAGTGCATTAGGAGAGGCTCCGGGATCTCTTACGGAACTCACCGGTGTCCCTCTGCCCTCTGGGAAAAAAATCCCACGGAAAGCCAAAGCCCTCCTTAGCACCCACGCTGTGCTACGGCAAATAAAAGATCACATTTGCCGTCCTCCAGCTCAAAGCCCAAGAACTTGAAGAGCCTTTTAGTCGACTTGTACTACAGGTAGAGAATACCTTAATCCTATTCTCAATAGCCCGAGTCTACAGGGCTGCCGACAACAGAGACCTAACAACAGAGACCTAACAACAGTAAATTTAATTATGTTGATAACATAAACCTATACTAGGGGTAGTAATGAAGTTAATTGAATGTTCTTGTTAATAGAAGTAAACTCCATGAATAGTAAAGAAGCACGCGGCGGCTGTTCTGCTGATGGCTGCACATTCATTATGTTCTCGATATGAACAATTAAGTCGCCTGTCAGTCCGAAGACGAGCGGAAATAAATCCCCGCCGCACTTGCCGCTCCATTATTCCGAGCGATTATATCGATTATTAAGCATATCGATCATCGGGCAACGTCGACGCCGGATACAGAGTAAAAAGAAAATATATCGACTTTTTCTATCATTTAACATGTTATTAATATCGATTTTGTTATGACGATGAAGTATCGCATGTGTCGAACGAACGAGACAAAACTGGTGGTGCTGGTTTCACTGGTGGTAGGTCTCTTGCCGGAGACCGTCTATATACCACCGCAGCGTCTGTTGCAGCCGACAAACATTACTGTGTTCTAGTTTAAAGGGCGTTGTATCTAGTGTAATTACTGGAGTAACGAGACTGAACATCTCATGTCTGAACGCGACGAGCACAGTGTGATACTTAAACAACCATCTTAACCAGCGCCGCGTTGTACTGGAGAAACGTTTCTCTTGTCTTCAGGTGAACTAGCAGCTCGTTTTGTCACTTCGATTTATTTTTTAATTTCACTCAATGTTAAGTGACAATGGTCAAAGTGCTATTTATAAATGATCATTCAGCTGATTTCACGCGATAAATTTAATCCATGCTGACCACGCCTTATCTCCTCATCGACCTGTCACGGTCCAAGTTAAATTGACTGTTGACGACGCCGCTGCGGTTTTCCTTTACGATCGAAAATAGTAAAACTTTTACTTATATATATATATATATTACTTAGCAAATATATTGTATTTTATATTTATAACATATGTATATTTTGTTATTATTATGATTTGTAATATTTAATATATATATATCTTCTTAAAGCGCATCTCCAACTAGTGAAGTTAGCGATCAGGGTGGTACAGTCCTTTCAGTCGTATATATGAGGGATGTAAGGGTTCCCGAAATCACGGGGTCAAAGCCAACCTCAGCTGGTTATGGTGCACCCTGGTAATCAACAAACGAGGCTCTGGCTCCTACTAACCCGTATTAAGCCAGCGTAGTGGTGAGTGGCCCAAAACCCATCATATAAATCTGTATCCGATCAAGGTGAGAATCTTTGGGTCAGGCCAATGTTCAACAGTGGACGTCTGTCAGATGACAATGATCATGGTACGGATGAAGATGTTATTATTTAATCTTCTTCTTCGAGACTTCTAACCCTGACTCCTCAGAAAGAGAAGTGTCTTCTGCACATACCTTCCAAGGTATTACAAGTCTTACGCCATCAGCGGTACCATTTCCTTTTCTCCTACTGAACCTCTGAAGTATTAAGTACGAGTTAGTCGTAAATCAAATATTTTCATAATTCCATTAGCACTGCACGGCGAGGAGCTGTTGAATGCACAGGAGTACAATACGCGCTGCGACCGCATCTAAGTTTTTTTTTTTAATATTTGTTCAAGTGTTTAACTTACACCGGAACAAGTCAACTGCTTTAACTTAACGGCGTTCACTTTATAACCGAAGAAACGGAGTCGGTTATAAATTCGACTCGTATCTTTCTTTGTTACTACACAACTGTTTACCGGTCTGTGTGATTACTGTTATAATTTTTTTTTAAATGAAAAGAATATACTTGAATCTTGATATCGTAAGAATTGACTCTAATAAGTAATTATTTTAAAAAAGTCACCTATATAAGTATTACTATCTATTGATTACTATCCCTTATAGAGACACTGTAGTTAGTAAACATTTAGGTGTGAATGGGACGTCTCTATTGCTGGAGACCGTCTAGGTAGGTACCACCGCAGCTTCTATTAGAGTCGACGAACAGTTCTGTGCAATGTGGTGCAGTGTATAACACCCTAATTAGCGCCACATCGTTATGGGCAAACGTATCACTTACCATCAAGTGAACGTACCGTTGGACGCGTCGCTTGGTCAAAAAAAACTGGTATAATTCCTTAATATTCATATCATTAGGTACATTCCCGACAGTGTTAAAAAAGAAGCCTGCAGAAGTAGTATCACAGCAGCTGCTGGACCCTGTTTTTGTACTTTACAATCTTGCAAGCGAATGTTACGACAGTAATAAAGCTTTGTTTGGTAAATGCGGGCAATTTAACAATTTTTTTTTTCTTTGTTACAGCGAGGGCTTGTTCACTTGTCCTGTTAATGCTTCACCCGTTGATTACGCAAAGGTATGTACGTTTAGAGCCTCCTTATTGAAAGTTCCATGTTTTATTCAAACAATAACTGATAATAATACTCTTTAAGATTGATAAAAAATATTACTATGTACAAAAAATTCACAAACATATAATGTAAATATGAAAACGCAGTGTAAGGAGGATTTTTATTAAGTTAACATTATTATATATATCGGTAATTTACAATATATTTGTATGTAGCCATTTGAAATAGTCATAAACCTTTTGTATTAAAAATATAAAAGCTTAAACACAACGACTAAAAAAGGATTTTTTTTTATCACTTGTGGTGTAAATATTATGGATTTTGGTCTGATCCAAATGGCACAAAGTAATCCAACATACGTCAAACACTTAGACAAAAATGGATGGCAATAGTATTAAATTATTCTTTTCTTCGTAATTAATATATTTGTCAATCAATTACTATGGTAGTAGTTAAAAGATACGATGGGATATATATTATATTTTTATAAAATGAAGCCACGAGACAAACGAGACGTTCATCTGATCGTGAGTTCATAATTGTATGACGCTAGTTATGATGTTATACACTGTACCACCTTGTGCTCGTCGCCTTAACACTTGAGATGTTAAATTCCGATACTTCAGTCATATCGCTAGCAACAGCGCCCCTTAAGCCGGAAGACTAATGTTCGTCACATTATTGTTTGGTAGAAGAAATAGGAACTGCGGTGGTAACCACACGATCTCCGGCAACAGAAACCTACCACCAGTGAATTTAAATATTATGTATTCGGTAGTAAAAATGCCAAAATGAAAAGCATTCAATAGAAACTTTTCTATATTGTGTATAGATGGCGTTACTTCCTTTGATTTCTGACAAGAACTCCGCCGGTACGTGATCGCGAAATGACTGCAACGTTGTTTAGACAATCTCCGGTAGATGGCGCTGTTAATAAAAATTATTAAAGGCATTTTGTGTGAACATTATCGTCTTTAAAAATTTGATTAGTACAACAAAAACACATTGTATCGTTTATAATGTTAATATGTTGACCTGTTGAGCTATTTTTTAATAAATTAAAGAAGAATACGATATAATGGATAATAAAAATTCAAATGCCAAACGAAAGCATAAAACATGATTAGCATGTAAAACGTTTACTTTATTTAATTCGAACTGAAGTGAACCACTTCATACATTTTGGAAACCTACTTAATGATCTATAGATCTGAACGGCTGTCATAGAAATAAATATTATTATTTATTTCCAACTACAAAAATTTGTATTACATGGGTCCGAATCTAATTGTGTATTTTTTTTTTTTAAATAGATTTGTATCAAAATTAATTGGATTAGATGAATCGATCATATGGATAAGACATATACTATATCTCATCACATATCACACCCTTTTCTTATGGCAAGGGTTAATATACAATGTATTAAATATAAATTATGTTACTGTATGTATAATACTTGTATGGTCACATTGTTGGCATTTCTCGAGTCCAGTTTTAACGGATCCTCCTTTCGGATTCCGCGCGCGCCGGAGTAATTGAATCTTAAATGTAGCGCGTGTGAACCGGGGGGCAGAGGACTCGTTCAGTGTTAGCTTTAGCTTAAATAGGACACTTTAATACGGACCTAACTTATGACCTAACACATAAGGTAGTGTTTTTTGTATGGACGATAAGCTACTTTGTCCCCAATGAGGCCGTAGATGGTGAAGCGAGCTCGTTCGGAATACTCTGGCTGTTTGATGAAAGTGGTAGCTAGCCATGTGGATTATAAATACTATCACCATTCAAACTTGATAACACGTGAACCTTGATACAAACCTAGGTTCTGTCCCAAGTTAAACGTTAAATCAATGCCTTATGGAGGTAATAAATATGGAAAAAAAACATATTCGGCACTGATGAGACAAGTGGGGGACGTTCGCCTGATGATAAGTCATTAGCCTGCCCATAATTATTTAGAATGATACACCCAGCATCACATTGTGCTCTTCGCCTTAATTCATTATTATATCTCGTTACCCTAGTAATATCACTAGTTAAAACCTCTTTCAAACTAGAACACAGTAATGCATGAACACTTATTTATCAGTAGTAAGAGCTACAGTCGTACCTAATATCCGTCTAGTTAGACGGGTTCCGTCAATAAATAAGATAAAGAAGAGTCAGTATATTTGAATAATGAAAATATGTTAATAATAATAGCGTAGATCTTTCTGGAATTCGACATTGCGCTGGTCCTTGGAGTCTGATGCCGCAGCACCAGCAGGTCATCGAATTAGTCACAACCACGATAAAACAAATCCGCCACGCTCCTCACCGCCGCGACCGTCCGTTGATTTAACAATTAACCATCACCGTTTCCTATTCAATAGTAAAGTGCACGCAGTCACGCGATCCCACTTGTTAACCGAGGAGAATGAGAGGGTTCTCAATTATTCAAGTATTTCTTTTTGTTTCCCTTCGTACGTACATTTTTGGACCTTAAGGATAGAATAATAGGAAAAGATACTTCAAAGCATCAATTCAAGTTTTTTTTTCTATTATTTCACCGTCCAGAGCTGGACTTAGGTTTCCGCTAAAGATCTCCACGACGATCAGTACTGTACTGTCCGCAAGATACATATATCTTTTTAAGGATATATTTATATTTATGTGCTATTAAGTTATGCTATAGTATGTCTTTGGTCTAGGGATCTTAGAGGAAAGATTCCCAGCAGTGAACGTCTTCCAGCTGACAATTTCATAGTAGACCTACAGATTTTGTAGTTTACTAATCCGATTTGAGTGACGCTGTAGCCAGGGAAATTACTTGAATAACAGAATATATCATCTAATATATTATGATGATCTCATTGTCACCTTGTATGAACATCCTTATACAACATGTAATAAACAGGGGTGTAAGGGGTCCCGCAAAGCAACTCACGGGACCCAAACCATCCTCACCTGCTTATGGTGCAGCCTGCTAATCAACAAACGAGGCTCTGGCTTCCATATGAATCTCTACAAACGACAGCCAGGTAGGAACAATGGAGAAAGTAACCGGAAAGAGAAAGATTAGTAGCAGACATATGGCATGGCCGGACAACATCAAGTAGTGGGCTAAGATCATGAATGCTGAGTAGCAGTTCCACCTAGCACGCAACAGGAAAGAGTTCGGAGAACTGTGGTCCAATCTTTATCAGTTCTAGGGGCACAGGAAGAAAAAGAAGCAACTACGGTCTCTGCTGCCCGGCGATACCTGAGACCGTGACTTAAAGAAAGCCGCCGGATGCTTTCAGCGTTGGAGGAATAGACAAGACCTCTGACATTTAAGTCGTTCGGTGATCTAACAATAATTTTTTTTTACATATATGTATAAAGATATAAACCTGCTTCTAAACAAAAACTGTGAACTGTCACGCGAAATGCTGGAAGGTGTCAGTCAACTCGCGAGACGACCTTGCAATGCTAACCGGTCTCAAGCTGTCCTCTTCTCTTGTTCCGTTAATGGTACTTCTATCTCGTTTCAACTATTTTAAACTATAGAGCGTAGCGGACACTATTATTATGTATATTGAAAATACTACTATCATCATCATCAGCCGATAGACGTCCGCTGTTGGACATAGGCCATAATACTATTATACCATTAATCTATTTTGTTATGATGATGATGTATCGCATATGTCAGGAGATCATATTATTTTTCAATAAACAAACCTGGTGGTGATGGTTTTATTAGTGATAGGTCTCTATTTCCGGAGCCCGTGTAGGTAGATACTACTGCAGCGCCTATTGCAGCCGACAAATAGTAGTCAGCAAACATTACTGTGCTACGGTTTGAAGGGCGCTGTAGCTAGTGTTATTACTTCTATATCTTATATTTCAAGGTAAAGACCACAATGTGGTGTGTTGTATTTTATTCTAACTAGCGCCACGTGGTTATAGGTGGGCATTTATCATCAAGTGATGTGACGTCCCGCTCGTCTCGTTGGTTAAATAATAAAAAAAAAATCATTATATATTCAGGTTTGGTATTTCTAGAGTTGGAAGTCCTGGTCTTTTGTCACAGAGTATCCAAGTAATAGATCTGAAATTCGACTAAGAGCTTTATATTCTAAATACAACTGAAATAAAGTTTTTTTTTTTTTTTGTATAGGTCCTATAATAATTGACCGTTAAGAAAAAACACTGTTTCGCCTGTTTGAGTCCAGTCCAGTCGTTTTGTGGAACACCTCATAAGAGACCTATGACAACTTTTTGTCGGTTGAGATAATCATGATGATGAAGATAAATCATATAAATAGCCGTTTATGGGTTTTAGGTCTTTTATTCTTCTTATCAGCCAGATGACGCCTACTGCTAGGTAAAGGCCTCATTCAAGGATCCTCATTGAGGGAGAATTGGGCATTAGCTCGACCACTTTAGTCCATTGGAGAGTGGTGATCAGAGCCTACTCTGTTGTTTAGTGCACCGTGTACTGGTTGACTTGAGCTTTGTAGGATATTGGGTGGAACCCCTGACACTCCAGGTTTATGCGCTATTGAAAGCCTCTATCCAATAGCTTTCTATTCAGAAATTTGGGTGCGATATTATATATTTATTAATCTTAAATATGGTTACAAAGACGTTCATTATTAATGTGGATGAAGGACATGAAAAATTAAAGGATAAAAAGATATTAAGATAATAATTCTAAACGTCCAGTCGATTCGCAAGTCAGTGCATGCTGAACTAGAGGTGCGCGTGCGCAGTCGTGAGAACCGTCGGCAGCAGGAACTGACACGTTAGCGGCCCGACCACTCCTCGATACTATCGGGAATGGATTATAAGCTTTAGACTAAATCCATGATAACTAGCTTTTTTTTATCAATGAAGCAACGAGACGAGCGTTACGTTCACCTGATAGTAAGTGATGCGCCTGCCCATAACAACGTGGAACTAGTTAAGATGATATACACAGCATCAGATTGTGCTCGTCGCCCTGAGATATATTATATTATGTAAGCGATTAAATCTCCTTACCCCAATAATTTTTGTAGCTCCATTATCATCAGACTTTGCTTATCCACAGCTGAATACAAACCTTCCCCAATGTCTTCCGCCAAATGCGATCCTCAGCTTCTCGCATCCACCCATTTCCAACCGCCCTGATGATGTCGTCGGTCCATCTTGAGGGAATGCGTCCTACACTTCTGCGTCCTCCGCTCCAAGACTTTTCTCACCCACTCTAGCATCTCATTTAATCAGGTACGCAGTAATGTTTGCACAGTACTGTGTGGTACATACCTAGACGGCCTCCGGTTACGAGGACCTACCACCAATGCATTGTATTTAAAGCAGTAAGGTGTTACTAAATTAAAATATTCTATTATTCAATAGTAAACATTGGGCCGTGGGGTCATTCGTCGTATCGCCGGAGACATCAGAATTTCACATCCAGTTTACATGAAAGCGTTTCAACGGACCCCGTATATTAATCGTGGAACTATCCACTCATGAATATACCCAAATTGGACCCTTTCACGGTGTGGTCGACGACCCGCGATGTGTTCCCATGGTAGATTAATCTCTAATATAAAGCTTTCGTATACAAAGGAATGAAGAATGCGCCATGGACAGTACCGGGCCACAGATGCCGTCCACTGCGATTAGATAAACTCGAATATTTTTTTTATAACAGAGAATATTAAAAATAATGTCAAGTTAAAAACTTGTTTAACCATAGATTATTTTGACTTAAACCGACAAAAGTTTCATAGATAAGTAATAACGTCTGTTACAAATGAGGTACTACGTATAATCTCTACATCACCTTTAGCCGATAGAAGACCACTTGTGGATATAGGCCCCCCTTAAATATCTCCACAGAGTTCATTGATGAGATTCGATTTGTACGGATCATTCATACCATCATCATCATCATCATCACTAGCCGATAGAATTCCATCGCTGTACATTGGACTCTCCCAAAGACGTCCTTATTAGAGTTCATTGAGGGGAAGTGAGCCTTAGCCCACTACAATGGTACAATGCAAGTTGGTGGGTAGTATCATTCATATTCATTTAACTAATAAAAAAAAAAGTTATCTGCCTACCCCCTTTGCGTATTGCGTTGACAGACAAGGGATCGAATCCGTGACAGACGTTATCATTACACAAGTCCAACAATTGTAAAAGGGGTGAACTGGGTTAGAATTTATTCGGTTTCCATTTCTATGGTGGCCGTCCAGGATCCGGTTTCAACTATTCATCGGTGGCATTGTTGTTTAGATATTTAGATGCGTGAGATTTTTAACTGAGTGCACCTCTTTTGAATTTCGGTTAATTTGATACCAACAAAGGGTCTTATTAGGTATGAAAGTACCAACAAAGGAATAATTTACCTACCCCCATATTAACATATGAATGAACTTTTTTATTTTTCATATTCACAAACAAGAAATAGTATTATATCTACGTATTTACATTTTTTAACCTTTAAAAAAAGTTATAGATCCTCAAAAAGTGGAATTAGATTAAAATGTTATAAATTGTCGATACACGAACCCTCGCCTCAATCAACATAACGTTTGTATAATTATTATAATGTATGTTATGAATAGTTAATGTTATCGGCTGTTTGATCTCGGCTTTGTTATGTAGAGATGTTTGGTAATGCTCCTCAGGCTGATGCTGATAGGCAGCAGGGCACCGGCTTAGCGCTTACAACGGACATTACCATATCATCTAAATCACAGCAGTCATAGGTCACACACATCTGAATTCTTTTGTGGAGATTACGTACGATGGTCCATTCTGAAAATTTTCGACCAAATCTCTTGACTTCGGAATTGATTTAAAATATTACCTTAAAAGAAGGAAAGTGAGGCAGCAGTCACTTGGATATGATCATTTAAAGAATGGAACTAAAATAGTTGCTATCTAATACTAGCCGTATAAGTACTGGGTTTCAAAACGAGGAAGAAATTTTGAATTTATATTTACCTCTGGTGGTAGGTAGGTACTCATAGGTGGTGTCTCTCTTGTAAGAGACTTTGTAGGTACCACCGCAGCTTCTATTTCCGCCGACAAACAGTAATATGCAAATATTACTGTGCTCCAGTTTGTAGCTAGAAATTATTGAGGTAGTGATTTTAACATCTTACATTTCAAGGCGATAAACACAATGTGATGCTGTGTGCATCATCCTAACTAGCGGCATGTTGTTATGGGCCGGCGTATTATTTACCATCAGGTAAACGTCCGCACAACAACTCACGGGATCCAAGCCAACCTCACCAGCTTGTGGTGTACCCTGTTAATCAATAAACGAGGTTCTGGCTTCCACCAACCTGCATTAAGCCAGCGTGGTAGAAAATAGCCCAAATTCTTCCAATTGAAACCCTACAAACGTAGGGATCTTTCGGGGAGGCCTATATTCAGTAGTAAACGTCTAACAGCTGATGATAATAAAAAATATATTAGGAAGTATCTTGTTTGAATATATTCGGAGACTAGAAGTTTTATCCATAAATTA